>OZ010574.1:3895703-4200703 GCA_963932145.1 Acanthosepion lycidas | reverse complement strand
TTCCTGGGGTTGACCTTTGAGGTCAGATACAAGACAAAATAAAGGATGTCGATTTTGATTGGCTGAATGAGCATGGGAATGATATAGAAAGGGATTTCAGGGAGTTGTCTTAACTGTCAAATAATGTAGACATGTCTGGCAACTGCTCATGTGGAGGGAGAGAGCAAACCCACTTGCTAAGTTAGATGTGTATGTCAATTTTAATGAAGTTAAGTTATAATTCCCTTTGTTGATGTCTTTTCATCTCTGAACCCAAAACCATCTAACAGTCACCATACAGGAGAAGACTAGGGATAGAAGAATGCATCTTTATTATTATCAAGTGATCACTATCGCCCAAGAGCTCCCCAGCATGAGGGGGCTATGCAACAATTAGATGTGTTGACATTTCATATTCTGCATCGATTTAAAAATTATTTGTTAGTTCTTGAAAAATATAAACTTCTCAATATTAAATGATAATTGTACTTGGTACGACAAATATGAAACAATGTTCATTTTATTTTATTTATTTACTCTAGCATTGAAAATGTGTTGCCTTGCCTTGTCAGTCTATTCACCGGCCCTTGCTCTGATACACAGCTGGAGGCTGCTTGGTGCCTCACTAACATCTCAGCTGGTATGCATCGTCACACAACTGCTGTAGCCAAAGCAGCTTCTCCCTACCTCATCACATATCTCAGTTCCAGTAACCATCTTTTACAGGTAACAATAAAAATCAACAGCATTCTCAGATTATACTTTCTTTCAACATGATTTTCTGTAAAACTTTTTATTGCTAACATTTCAAAGCCCTGCCAGTTATATTCTAATTACAATGATGACCTTATTTTCTAGGATCAGTCTGCCTGGGCTATTGGTAACCTGGCTGGTGATAGCAAAGAATGCCAGGATTTGCTTCATACCCAAGGAGCTGTCTCCTCCTTAATCAACCTACTACAGGTAAATTTGTCCATGTATTGAATATTGCTGCCACATCTGAGATTTAGAGATTCTTGATAAAATACAAAAAATCTGCAATGTTATTGGTCCTAACCTGACATCTCTGCTTCAGTCACTTTTCCCACCACTGTAACATGTCCTCCCTGTGTCACTTTCATGATAATTGTTCTGATGAACTTTCTTTATGGTAGCTAGATTTCATGAATTTAAGCACATTGCTAGATTGGCGGCAAGGTCTTATTATTTATCATGGCGAGATGTAACTTTAAGTTCTATGCTAACAGTTTCTTCTATTGCACAGAATTCTCTTCTGACTTCTTGCTTCCCAGTCAACTTTGATCTTCAAAAATTTAAATGCAATTTCAGTCATTACTACTGTCTTAATTCTTGTTCTTTTTGTTCTCTCTCCTTTTTTTTTTTTTTCCTCATTCTCTCAAACTTAATCCCTTGGATCTTAGTGGCTTTATTGCCTTGCTTGGAGGTGAATTGATTTAAAAAAAACTTGAACCTTTTTTTTTTTTTTTTTCCTGTCTTTGATTCCAGTTAACTCTAAGTTTGGAACCAGCAGTTGTGGATTGAATTGAAATCACCTTTTCACTTGCAGGTTTCTCTTCCAATGTTCTAATTTTAATGTGAGACTATATTTGTGACCCCCTCCCCCAACATTAAACTATAAAAAAAGACTATTTGCTGGATTTTTGTACAGCATGATATGAGTCAGTTATCTTCTCTGCAAAATCTGAAGCAAGATACGTATTCAAAAAAAATAAGTAAAAGCCTTACTCTATGCAACAAATTCACATGGACATGAAATCTGTTCTGAATCCAGTTAAATTATGTGATGTTGAGAAAGTGTCTAAAACTGATTACAATTGAGTAGAGCTAAGATTTTGTGTGTGTGTGTGTATATATAAGAGATATATAAACTTCTTCTTTTTTAGCTAACACTGTATTTTTTTTTCTTGCAGTCACCTGTGCCTTCTGTCATTCAGTCTGCTTCCTTTGCCCTTGCAAATCTGGCTAGAGAAGCTCCACACATACAAAGGTAAAAGGTCATTTGTCTTGTATGCTAATCAAAAAGGAGACTATTAGTGTTAGCTGAAATTTAAATTCCCTCATAACTAATAAATAATGCACTTTCCAATTTCCATAACTTTTTGTTTTCCTTTTTTATGGTAATTGACATTGTTCATTTGACAATATATAATTACATATTCCGTGGCAAGCAAATGAAATTTCTAACATTATTGGTTTGCTAAGATAGAAATGTAATTTCCCACATCGCTTTTTCACTAAAAGAGTTGGGAGGTTATGTGACCTGAAAATGTATTGTTAATAAATAACTGGATAAATTTTATGGTGATTTTTCTAAGCATATGTTGCACAAGGCTGAAAGTAGGGGCATCCAGTGAGGATTGACTTCAATTGTAATTATTCTAGTGAGACAAGCTTGCTGACCATTACACTACATTGAGCTGCCACAATGGATGTCATGATCACCTATTATTTCTTTATTTTTTTATTTTTATTTATTTTTTTTTTTTTTTCTATGAATATATCTAGGAGTAAAATAAATAACATTTTTCATTAAGTATTGGTCATTCTCTTTTCCTCTCATTACAATGACACTCCAGGCATTTTTCCCCTCCCCACTCTTCTGATTTGAGTCACTGGCGACTACAATGTGCTCATTTAGGCTAGACATCATGGTAACCATTTGATCCATCACAGTCAATTGATTCTGAAGTTAAATTAAACCTTAAGATGAACTCTTTTATTGGAAAATATATTATTACTTGTATATCTGGCTTATTTTGATTCTGGTTCAAGGCCACAAGGCTTAAAAATACATTAGTGATTAATGACTGTTAACTTCACTTCAAGTGCCACCTTTTTCCCCTAAATTGTGTATAAAATCTTTTTGAAAGCTAAATGCAAGCTTTCTCACTTCAATGTTATTTTTTAATAAAGATATAATGGTGTTATCTTTGCTTTTTCTTTATATTCCCAGTGGCTGTCTCATGAAAAATGATATTGGATTTGTAAAATGTTTTTAAAATTAGATAAAAGTATGGTTCCTTGATAATCAGAAAATTGCTTTCTAAGAAAAAGCCCCCTTTTACAGTTGCTATCAATTTTATTCAATTGAAAGATTGATTTTCATTTCAGGACAATGTTAGATCAAAATATCCTGGCTAGCCTACTGCCCTATCTACACTATCAAAATGACACTCTTGATATTCTCTGTGAACTGGGATGGGTGCTCACCTACCTCACTGCCAGGTAAGAAAGTCTTGGATTTTACTCCTCAAATAATTTTTTTTTTTTTTTTCTCTTTGAATATGAAAGAATAATTGTTGTACTGTGATTAACAGTTATTGATTGAACAGGACTTTAAGTCTTTGTGATAACTACTTAAATGTTTTGTTTTTTTGTTATCTGCTATTTATTCGCCCTTTAACAATTTACAAATTGTAATCATTTTCTTTATTCCTTATGAAAGTTTTCAGCATTTTCTTTTTTCTATCAGACTTTGTGTGTATTTTTGTTTACATAACAAGTGCTAATATGGACAAAATTTGTTAAATATATCAAGACATTTCTTCATTTTAATGTAGGTACCTCCAGGAGATGGCTAAAAACAGAGCATAGCATGATGAAAAAGATGCCAAACTTGACGAAAACAAAATTTTATCGCCTAAATGTTTATTATTAAGAAGAAAGATCGAAGTATTTGGGGGGGGTTACATTTTTTTTAATCGTTCCTAGCACGTCCAAAATTTTCGTCAAATGTTTTTTTTTTTTTTTTGAGTCGGCAAAATTGACAGATTTCAACCATTTTTTCCATTTTAGAAAAAAAATGAAAATCTCACTTTGAAATTCTTTTAAATATCAATTATCATTTTTACAAATCTTATTTTAAGAAAATCAGAAATTATGTTTATTTTAAATATTTTGAACCAAGCTTAACTTAGCTTTTGCTCTGAAAAGATGTAATTTGAAAATAAAACAAAATAGGTCATAAACTTTCACGTCACTTGACAGGTGATGCTTGACGTATTGACGGATTCTGTGAGGATAATTTGTTCTACGGAAGGAGAAAAGTGAAATTATTTACATTTAAGTGAACAAATTATTTACCTCGTTAGTTTTAAGGAAAACTTTCAGCACTTTTTTTTGTTCTTAGCTTTCACCTTTACGTTTATGATGCTTTATGGAAAATATAAAGAAATTAAAATAAGACTGTTAAGAGTGAGATTAAATTTCATATTTCATAAGAAAGGTATCTAATTAATTTATAGGTACCTTTCTTATGAAATTTTATCAGAAGTGTACATAAAATACTATAATTTTATGTACATTTTACTGTGTTATTTGTATTTCCATTCATTTTATTATTAATCTTGATATTTCATTTATGGAAAAATGTCATAACTGAGATTAATATAAAAATAAGATCATATAAATTTCATAAGATGATACTGATACTTGTAGGTACCCTTCTCAGCTGAAATTGAAAAATCAAATTAACTTCTCCACATGTTTCGCAAAAGTAAAGGCCTTAACAGCAGAGAACAATGCTTAACAGAAATAACAAAACTTAATTGTATTCTGGTTGGTCTTCCATACTTTATAATTACAGCACAGTTATAAACACAAAATTACATTTCTTAATTACCGCCGGATCTTCTGATTAGTCAAAATGATACAATTTACAATGTGGTAAAAAAAAGATCTATCTCATAAGGACATTTACGAAAGTGAATGCTGCTTTTAACTAATTTTATATTTTAAAAAATTAAATGTAAAAATGTATTATAATTAAAAAATAACAAATAATTGTGTTAAAAATTCATTTTTCATTGAAAAATATTTTGCTTTCAGAAAATATTTGCCATATTCATAAAAACAACTAAAAGCAAATAAAAGCATTTGAAATTAAATAATATCTTTGTCTTATTGGGTTTTGTATGTTACAATTCAGAGCTGATTTTCAGGTAGGGTGGTCCAATTAAAAACAAAAAAAAAAAAAATGATTTACATTCCTCAAAGCCTTGTGCTTTTAATTATTGTAATCATTAAACTAGACTTGATCGAATTTCTAGTGTTTTCACAAAATTAGTTGGTGGAGGTAATAAATATAAAATAATAAAAATTATTAAAATAAACTTTGATCTTTCCTCTTAATAATAACAAGCATTTAGACGATAAAATTTTGTTTTCGTCAAGTTTGGCGTCTTTTTCATCATCGTATGCTCTTTTTTTAGCGATCTCATGGAGGTACCTATTTTAATGTATTTATATAAAGAGAATGAGAGAAAATATTCTGGCGATAAGGAAAATTGAATTTCTGCAAGGTTCCAATTTTTCTTCTTGCTATACACTTTGTTGCTTTTCCTCATTCATAACTTCTATCCTTTGCTTTAGACATCTTTTTATAGCAAATTATTTCTGTAGCAGAACTTAATAAGTGTAAACTTTTAAAAAAAATTTAATTTTTGGTGTTCAATCTGTTTAGAAAAGTGGGTATTGTAAGTGAAGAATTAATACCTGTATTACTGACAGAATAGAATGTTTAAATTGGATTTTATTTTTTAAAAGTATTTAAAAATTCCTTTCATAAACAAGAAAGGTTGGTTAATTGTTTAAGTGGCAGGAGGTTCAATGCAAAGTTGAAGGTTCACTTGTTGATGACCAGGGATTTGTTATATGCCGATGACTGATCTTGTGACTCACTAAGAGATATGCATCTCATGGATACTTTTTCTAATGCATGCACTGCATTGCGATTGACTATTAGTCTGAAAAAGATGGTAGTCATGTACCAACCAGTTCCAGTGAAGCCATATTGTGAACCAAGAAACTTTTGTCTATAGTAAGAGGTTGAAGACTGTTTGTGTATCTTGGGAGCATGCTGAGCATGTTATGTGTTCTTGATGTGGAAATCTCAAACTGCATACAAAAAGCTAGCAACGCATTTGGAAAACTGAATGTCTGTGGTCTCAGCACAGAATTTCAGTGAGTACAAAGCTAAAGGTCTATCAAGCATGTGTGCTTACAGCACTCTGTTACGTGGGTGGTCTACCACAGACAAATGACAAGGCTTGAGAGATTTCACCAGTACTGCTTACATCGTATCCTTGGCATTACCTGGCAAATGTTGAAAGAGCTACCTGAAGATACCCGCAGGCAGCTTGATCTAACATGTACAAATTGTGGTAGTGTTTGTTGACGGTTGGTCTAAGGAGTCACTTGAGAGCACACCAGTGAATTGTGGCAGTTAACTATAAAAACGGAGACGTCCAACAACTGAAATGTGATATTTGTGGTAAGACACGTGGGTCCAGAAGCAGTTTCATGCAATATTTTAAATTGCATGAGAATGTACCACAAACTGTTGGATGTCTTAAGTACCCTGTTTGTACCAAAGTATGCAAGACCCTTTGCTGGGCTAAAGAGCCACATTTGTTCAGCACATAAGTAGATTTTTTTTCCAAAGAGATATATAGTAATGGCTGTACTCTGATACAAGTTTTCAGTCACCATATATATATATATATATATAGGCATGGTACTTATTGGAAAGCTCTCTATATCAGTGATAGTGCTAACATATTCAGTTGTATGGATATGGATTTGTAACCCTGGTTTTCACACTTTTGTGATCATCAGACAAACTGATTTTGATTTTTTTTTTTTTTTTTTTTTTTTTTTTTTAATTTGAATCTATTTGTTAGTTTGTGTTTGATTATGTTTGGTGGGGGTCTCTTCTGTGTCTGTTTTGGGATGACACTCATATAAACATACATACAGGTGTACACATGGTTCACACAAGCACAACACCCCAGCTCACTCTTTGTTGAAAGAACTTTACTACAGTCTCGACATCGAAATAGGATTACAATTGTATGTGTATGTGTGCTTCTGTAAACTATAATGCATAGACCTGTATGCATGCATGCATGTATGTCTGTATGCATATGAGTGTCATTCCAAAACAGACACAGAGGAGAATTCCACCCTCCCCACAAACATAATCAAACACAAACTAACATAGATTCAAATTTTGAAAAATGAAACAGTTTTATGAAATCCAAGGTTACAAACTCATATCCATATGAAGGTGTGTGTGTATGTCTGTGTAAACTAGTGCTGAAAAGTTGTCTGATTAATCAAGATGGATCGCTCCCCTCCACTGAAAATACTGATGTTGAATCATTTGAACAGATTTTAGGGAGTGACTCTCAGTAGTACCTCATTTTCTAGGCAAGTTAAGAAATTGGCATTTTTGTTAATGTTAGATAATATATGTTCATGTTACTTAGTATAATTTTGGTTTGTATTATTTGTAATATTGTTTGGTTTTGCTCCTATTTTTAGTAGTGAATATGTTGATGAACTTGTGACAGCTGGATTGTTGACCCACTTGGTGAACCTATTGGTGACCTTTGCTGCTGGGGATCAAAACAATGGACAGGTAACTTTTTATTTTTGTAATGTAGAACAAAACAAATTCAGATATTTTAACTTTTTATACATTAAAATTTGCACACATATTTTACCCAGTCTAGTTTTAAAATATTTTCTATTATTATGAACAATTTTCTTAAGTCTTAATAGTAGGAAATATTTTATATAAAAAAAAAAAAAAAAAAAGGTTCTGGCGATTTGCATTAAATGTTCAGTTTATTTATTTTTTATAATGGAACATACTGATAATCAAAACTGTTATCTATGGAGGGTTCTGGTGACACAACATTGGCTTATCATAACTTCAGTGTAGTGCATAATATATATTAGATGTGCAGTTTAACCGAAAAACACTTTTTTTTTTTTTTTGTTTCATCTTCATATTGTGAAACTGCATTTAAATTTTTTATGAAAATGAATGATTTCCTTTGATTTTCCTTCTTTAGAAGAAGTTTATTTGCAAAATTCCAATTGCAGTTGGCTGGTGTACCAGAAAAGAATTGCTGTTGTTGTGTGTGTGTGTTGTTGTTTTTTTTTTTTTTTTTTTTTTTTTTTTTTTTTGCTTTATAATTTTTGGAAGAATTTGCTTCCTCGGATCAGAGAAGAAATGAACATCATCCAGGTTGAAGTTTAAGTTGTCTTGTAATTGAGTGTAGAATTTCAAGAATATTTATAAAGATTGGCCGCTCTGATTTTGTGAAACAAAGTGACTTGTAAAATTTAGTCTCAAAAAAAAAAAAATATTTCGCATTTTTGGCTGTTCAGAGCAAAATACCATTTTAACTCGCTGTAAAAAATAATTCAATGAATAAAAGCACATACAAATTACAGATTTAGAAAGATTATTTTGTTTTCTTTCCAGCCATGAATATTTTTAAGATTGGACTATAAATGCATGAGATATTGTGAGTTGAACAGACTAAGCTGTATTTGTTAACCTCAAACAAAATCAGATATTGACTGGAAATGCTATCATTACACAAGAAAATGAATGGCTTCCTTAGAATGCAAAAATACTAAATTTTAAAACCGAATTAAAAACCACGGTATTAAGGAAAACGAAACCGGAAACCAATATGAAACATAAATTGCCAAACTGACCAACTCGTGTGTGTGTGTGTGTATATGTATGTATGTGTGTGTGTGTGTATATATATATATATATATATATATATATATACATACATACACACAAGACTCTTCACGTAGCGAATCGAGTCACTGTCAGTCACTGGGCGTGTTTCTAAAAATAAATACGCTAAAAATCCGCCTGCTTCCCTGCCGTGCGCCGACGTCTTAGTGGTAGAATCTCCGGCTGATACCAATTCAGTCGGGTTTCGATCCAAGCTAGAGGCAACCGGATGTCTAGCCACACTGATTAGCTGTGAAACAGCGAAACAGTCTGTCTGTGGATGACGTTATCTATGTATGTGTATATATATATATATATATATATATATATATAACTGACATTGGTTTATACAGAGATGATGGTCTTATGGTTATTGGAAACTCTACTAACTTTAAAATAGATAAAATTAGAAAGGTATTATATTAGGTACCTCCACAAAATCGCTAAGAAAAGAGCATAGCTTGATGAAAAAGACGCCAACCTTACTGAAAACAAAATTTTATCATCTAAATGCTTGTGTTATTATTAAGAGGAAAGACTAAAGTTTTTTTTTAAATTTTTTTTCTTCTTTTTAGAACATTCTAAATTTTGATTTTAAAAAAAAAAAAAAAAAAAAAAAAAAAAACCTTGTTTCCCTTTATATCAGCAGAACTAGTAAATAACAGACAATTTTTAGCTTTTTTTTTTTTTTTTTTTTTTTTTTTTTTTTTTGGTATGATACACATTAATTTGGAAAATCTTGCAATAATATAAATAATTGTCGGATGTTAATGAAACTTTCAGGAACTATTCACAGATGATGGAAATTAATATAAATGTTTTTTTTTTGTTTTTTGTTTTTTATTAAAGTCATGGCAGAAATATTTTTTTATATTTATTACCCCACCAACTAATTTTATGAAAACACTAGAAATTCGATCAAGTCTCGTTTAATGATTACAATAATTAAAAGCACAAGGCTTTGAGGAATGTAAATCATGTTGTTTTTTTTTTTTTCTTTTTTTTTTTTTAATTGGACCACCCTACCTGAAAATCAGCTCTGAATTGTAACATACAAAACTCAATAAAACAAAGATATTATTTAATTTCAAATGCTTTTATTTGCTTTTAGTTGTTTTTATGAATATGACGAATATTTTCTGAAAGCAAAAGATTTTTCAATGAAAAATGAATTTTTAACACAATTATTTATTTCTTAATTATAATACATTTTTACATTTTAATTTTTTAAAATATTATAAAATTAGTTAAAAGCAGCATTTACTTTCGTAAATGTCCTTATGAGGTAGATCTTTTTTTTTACCACATTGCAAATTGTATCGTTTTGACTAATCAGAAGATCCGGCAGTAATTAAGAAATGTAATTTTGTGTTTATAATTGTGAAGTAATTATAAAGTATGGAAGACCAACCAGAATACAATTAAGTTTCGTTATTTCAGTTAAGCATTGTTCTCTGCTGTTGAGACGTTTACTTTTGCGAAACACGCATGGAGAAGTTAATTTGATTTTTCAATTTCAGCCGAGAAGCGTACCTACAAGTATCAGTATCATATGAAATTTATATGATCTTATTTTTATATTAATCTCAGTTATGACATTTTTCCATAAATGAAACATCAAGATTAATAATAAAATAAATGGAAATACAAATAACACAGTAAAATGTACATAAAATTATAGTATTTTATGTACACTTCTGATAAAATTTCATAAGAAAGGTACCTATAAATTAATTAGATACCTTTCTTATGAAATATGAAATTTAATCTCACTCTTAACAGTCTTATTTTAATTTTTTTATATTTTCCATAAAGCATCATAAACGTAAAGGTGAAAGCTAAGTACAAAAAAAAGTGCTGAAAGTTTTCCTTAAAACTAATGAGGTAAATAATTTGTTCACTTAAATGTAAATAATTTCACTTTTCTCCTTCCGTAGAACAAATTATCCTCACGGAATCCATCAATACATCATTCATCACCTGTCAAGTGACGTGAAAGTTTATGACCTATTTTGTTTTATTTTCAAATTACTTCTTGGTTCAAAATATTTAAAATAAAGATAATTTCTGATTTTCTTAAAATAAGTTTTGTAAAAATGATAATTGATATTTAAAAGAATTTCAAAGTGAGATTTCCAGTTTCTTTTATAAAATGGAAAAAAATTTTGTTGACTCAAAAAAAAAAAAAAAAAATTTTAACGAAAATTTTCGACGTGCTAGGAATGATTAAAAAATGTAAAAAAAAAAAAAATAACCCCAAAATACTTTGATCTTTCCTCTTAATAATAACATAAACATTTAGACGATAAAATTTTGTTTTCATCAAGTTTGGCGTCTTTTTCATCTTGCTATGCTCTTTTTTAGCAATCTTGTGGAGGTACCTATATTATATAAAGAATTTAAAAGCATGAACTTAAAAATTATGGTTAGCACTAAATTAAGAAAGCTAACTTCCTTGATATAACATTAGATTTAAAGAAAAAAGCATACACACCTTATAAAAAAACCAATCCTTTATATATCCACCCTAAATCAAATCACCCCCCCCCATCTATAATTAAGCATATACTTTTATCTATCCAAAAAAGAATAAGTACAAATTCAGCAAATGACAAGATTTTTGATGAACATTAATTTCTATAATAAAGCTCTAAAAGATAGTGGCTACAAAAACCCAAAACTGACTTATATAAAAAATGAAAATGGAAAGCATAGATTCCTTGCATTAATAGTCAAGCATTTTCTTAGTGAAAGTAAACTAAGTACTATTTTCAATAAAAATACACTAAAATTAAGTTATAGATGTACTGAAAACTTAGAAAAAATTATTAAGAAACATAATGTTAATATCTTAAATAAACACTTATACCAGAACCAAAAAATTTTAGACAATGTATAGATGAAAACAGATGAAGATAAACAAAAATTATGTAATTATAGAAACCCTCACAACTGTCCTCTACAAAATAAATGTCGCATGGAATCATTAGTATACCAATGCAATAGCTCTTCTATTGAAAATCCTGAAAATATAAAAATCTATATAGGTTGCGCAAGCCATGAGTTCAAAAAACTGTTCAGCCAACATCAAAGTTCTTTTAGGATAAATAAATATAGAAATCAAACATCTCTCTCAAAGTACTTCTGGCACCAAAAAGAATCCGATAAAACACCTACAATAAAATGGAAGTTAATAAGAAAAGCTAGAATATGTAGGTCATTAAATGACCCATGTCCCATGTGCATACATGAGAAACTATATATTACTAAGTTTATAAAAAATAAAAATTTGCTGAATCAGAGAAATGAAATAGCTATTTTTTTGGCATCATTGTCAAAAATTTTCTTTAAATAATATTTAAAAATAAAATTTTATAAAAAAAAAAAAAAAAAAAAAAGTGACCTGGTAATATACATACTTATACTTGATATGAAAAAATAATTTTATATACTGTAAGTAATTCTAGTGCATTTATTTGTTTTAAAAGAAATATCGTCTATTAAAAGTGAAAATATTTTAAAATTGTAGTTGAATAAAACGTATTCTAACCTAAACATCCCCCAAAAATCTTTAAGTATACAAATAGAAAAAATGCCATAAGAATTTTTTGCCGTTAACAATAAAATTAAAAAAAAACCCCAGACGACATGCATTTAACGGATGTCAGAATTCGTTGAAAAATAGATCCCTACCCTACCTAAACATAACCCCTTTTTCGAACGTAACTAATAACTAGTAACTGATACAACAAAAGTTAATAAAAATGAACATGCTACCACCCCTTGTCTGATTGATTGGATCTCTCTGTATCCTTGGAAACGGTGAATTAAGAATTTTTCTGTACTTTTCAAACTCAGTAAATTTAAAAAAAATAAGTTACTCAAAATTTGCTTGAAGATGAAATGGAACTAATGTTTTTAATTTAATTACAAAATTAAATTCTAAGCTTTTAGCTTCCATTTTTGAAACATGGTTATTACTGTGTAGCAAAAAAAACATTTTAAATCAGTTAATTTATAATATTAGGTTATAATATTAATGCTCTGTAAATTTACATTGAGCACTGTTTTGTAAAAATAAAAATATCAATAAGAACACTGGATTATATATCTCACTGTTCTTTCTTTTTATTTATATGTGTGTGTGTATGTATATGTATGTACACACACACACAGGAAAAAATGGTTCTTGAGATTACCCATTTGAAAGTCAAATTATACCCATTTGAGTGATTAGAAAAGGGGAGTGTTTTTTTTTTTTTTTTTTTTTTTGCACAATCTTCACTCCAAAATCAGTTGAAGATGAAAACTTTATTTCATCTTATTTGATCTTTCTTGTTGGGATAGAATAAATCCTTTGTATGTGCTTGAAATAAATTAGCAATTTCCTCTTATGAATAGACCTTTTTTTTTTTCTTCAGTTTTTAAGAGAATTTAGTTATTGAATATGGAAGAAGGGGGTTTGTGTTTCCTCTCTTTTTGCTTTTTCATGTGCCTTTTATAAAAACTAGGTACCTCCACTTTTTTGGCATAAATTATCGATACCTAAGTTTAAAATGCATTTTTTAAAATGAAAAAATATGCTTGAATATTTCATTTTAGTTTTACTTGAAAGTTGAATCATTAAATTTATTATTTCCATTAAGTAAACAGTTCTGGTATATTTCAGATAGAAACTATATACATTGGAATGTCAAATTTAATTTTAAATTTTTAAATTTTCAAAAAACCCGCCATTTTCTTAATTTTAAGAAATTTGTAAACAAACACAAATTTATCGATTTTAAAAATATTTAAAAAAATTTCTGACACGTCATTTTAGTAAAATTAGAAAATTTAATGTTAAATTAATCTGATTTAAAAAAAATATTACTTAATTATAGCATAAAAAAGAAATATACAACGAATTATTAACGATTGGTACCGTAATTTTGATCCGATACTTGATCCATGTGTTGATTGACAAGTGATGACAGCTACTACGGATGACCATAAATGAAAATTACTAGAAATCTGAGTGAACCCTTTTATTTTTAGTTTTACTGTTATGTCTATTTATTAGAATAAAGGGACAAAACTCTTTTTATAATAATGGCAATTTCAGTCTACCGTACATGGAAATAAGGAATGTATTAAGTAGAAAAATACAACATAAAAAATTTTTTGAAAAAAAAGTGGAATCACTAAATTTATTAAACTTGGCAATTTTGAACTCGTAAATTTTGTTTCTACTTAATTACTAATTATCAAAAGGAAATAAGCTAATACAGAGTTTTGCACAATTTTTAAACTATTATAAATTATTATAATCAAAATGTAAAACAAATAAAAAATTCTTGTAAAATTTAATTATTCATCAGAAAAAATTTATTTCTTCAGGCAATAATGACCTTAATATTACTTATTTACAAAAGCAATTAAAAGCTTTTCTAATTAAGTAATATCATAGTTTTATTGGATTCATTATTTTTCTATTCAAAGCTCATTTTACAAAAGTTGGAACAAATTAGAAAAAAAAAAGTAGGTGATTTACCATCTCCAATGACTCTTACTTTAAACAAAAAAAAATTGTAAGAATTGAAAAAAATTTCGGGAAAATAAGTAAGTGGGGTGTAACATATTAAAAAAAAAAATATTTTTTACTAAAATTTACTAAAAAGAAATATTTCAAAAATAATTTCATTCATTGGTGAATAAGTCCTGAAAATTTCATTAAAATCGGACAATTACTTTAATTTTACAAGAATTTCCAAATCAATAGGTTTTCAACGGGGGGAAAAAAGCGCAAAAAAAAACAATGTTATTTTTACAGCACCGCGATGACGTAAAAAAAAGAAAACTTTAACCAAAATTTCGAACGTGTTAAAAAATATTAAAAAATATCAAAAAATAATTAAAATACACGTTGGTCTTTCATCTTAATAATAACATAAGCGTTTTGACGATAAAAAATTTATTTTCATTAAGTTTGTGGCATTTGTTTATTACGCTATGCTGTTTTCCCGCGAAAAAGTGGAGGTACCTAATAAAAACTGTATCCTTAATCTGGAATATTCATTATTTTTATTGATTTTGTTTCTGCTCTTTCTTTCCTCCTAATTGTTCTTTTTCCTAGGCTATCACTCCTTTACTCCGAGCTGTGGGGAACATGTGTGCTGGTGAAGATGCTTACAGCCTTCAGGCTATCGACAATCCAGACTTGCTTCCCACACTCAATGCCTTTCTTCACTCCAAACATAGGCACATCATCAAGGAGACCTTGTGGGTACTTTCCAATATGGCAGGTAAGATGAAGCTGTATCACTCTGGCTCACAAAGCAAATATTGGATGGTCAAAAGAAAAAAGTTTTTTATTTTGACATTGATTGCTAAATATGGTAGATGAGTGAAAACTACACAGTAACAATTTTTTCCTTGTTACCAAACAATTGGTAATTATTGTGATTGAATATTACGCCTGTGACACTGGTAAATGGAAAGAAAGGGGTTAAAATTAAAACATGGAACAAGACAAAAAGAGTTAAAGAATTGAACAGTAGATAAACTAAGAGAACAATCAAAATTGCTTTTTATTTTTGAAAATCCATTGTTTAAGCAGACGGCTTCAAGAAATTTGTTTTGTTTTGGGGAAAGATATTGCCGAGAAGGCCATCTGGAGAATGTAAACCCGCAGGGGTTGGGGAGGGATAGTGAAAATACATTCAGAGACAGTAATTTGAAAACTAAGAAGAATTGGAGAAACTAATTAATGGCCACTTACTAAAAGTGCGAGTTATGAAAGCTTCTCTGGAAAGGCAGTCGAATAAAAAAAAATTTGGGAATTGATTTATTTTATCTGCTGTGGAAAGCAGAAAATTGTAAACAGCTCCAGAAATAGAATTTCTTAAGATAAGTGTCTTGGTTCATAAGTGTGATTGAGTTAACAAGATGTGGAGAAAGCTGCCGAAGGAAACGGCTGGTATATTTTTCTCCACCTACTCCTACTGTTCATGCTACTATTTTATTTTTTTTTTTTTTTTTTCACCATTCTTTTATACATCTTTTAATATTGGTCCACATGTTTTTTATTAGTATATTTGTTTTTTGTTGGGGGTGGGGTTAGTCTTTTCAAATTTAGATGGTTTATAACAATGCTTTTGTATTTGATCCAAAGTTTGCAATTGGGGATTTTTAAGCAGAATTTTGTATTTCTGATTTAAGTCACATTATTTTAAATATTTTCACTTGAACTATTAAGTATTGATATATCTTATTTAAATCTCTTTTCAGCTGTTGTTGATGTTGCCAGTCAAATTTTGGTATCTGAGCTGCTTCCTTCCATCACTGCCCTCTTAGTGTCCACATTTGACATCCGCCTTGAAGTAAGTATTTCTTCATTGGACCAGGGGTGTGTGTTGATAACAGTAAAATAGAATAAACTATTAGGCGTTTTACTAACGATTATAATGACCTTTTTTTTTTTTTTTTTTTTTTTTTTTTTTTTTTTTTTAAATTATTGCAATGCATGTCATTGATTGTCCCGCTTTACCCACCCAGGTTGTGTATCTGCTGTGTAACTTGGGCAGCCATTCCACGTATCACTGTACAAAGTTGGTGCCTCTGTGTATCCTGCCCCAGTTGGTGTCACTGCTGAAATCTTCAGATCTTGAGTCACTCAACCTTGGATTGTACTTCTGTGAAATGATGTGTCGCCTTACTCCAGAGGTAAGTACATGAAAAACGAGGGGTCAGTTGACAGTCTGATTTTGTTAATGCAATTATTTCTTTGGGATTTTCTCTCTCATACATTTAAGTGAACAATTTCAGATTAGATGATGTCCTATAGTAAAATTCATAAGAGAGAACAAATTTGATATCAACTAAACTTTAGCCTGTTTTTTGTAACCGTTTTTAAAATAAATATATATTAATAAATTCAGTAAATTTCTCTTACCTCTGAAATACTCTTGTCTTGGAACATTTCTTTATTTATTCACTATTAATGTTTATTCCTTAATATTGAGCACCACACTTATGAAATTTGCTCATCTTTAATGCATGATCCTCTGGTAATTTATTGGTTGACAGATTGTGTTTAGCATAAACAATCTTTCTTATATTGCATTTTCAAATAGCTATTAGATTTTGACACATGTTAGTAATGTGTCAAAATCTAATAGCTATTTGAAAATGGAATTGACTTATTTTTTTCATTACTGGATGTGCCATACACTTTGAATATAAACTATGCAATACCTTGTTGCTAACAATGTCTCATTTTCCTTGGATTGACTTAGGGAGTTTATGTAATCTGTAAAAATTTTACCATTCATTATGCTCTTTTTTACCTAAAAACCAATCTGTCTACACAATTTTCTCTCTTTCATTAGAGCACTCAACAATTTGAAGAATGTGGTGGCATTGGTTACCTTGAGGGTTTAGAATATCACTCCAATGAAGCTATTCGGACACAGGCTAATGAAATGCTAGAAACCTATTTCCTACTTGGGGATGATCAAGGTGTAAGTAGTTTTCTAATTTTCTTGAAATTTCTTAATATCATTGAAGCACCATAAGATTCCTATGTGCTTACCCAAGGTCCTTTCCTCTTTTTTAATAAATCTGAAGATCATACTAAAATTTGAATCTGGGGAAAAATCCTAAACAAAATGTTTACTTCCAAAATTGTATTTAATTGGTTAAAAGTAAGCTGTTAAGTATTTTGCTTGTTGAATTTTTATTTATTTATTTATTTATTCTTTTAAATATTCCTTTTGAATATAAGTTATCATTTTTGAGAGAATTGAATAAAATGAGCATATTTTCCCAAGTTCATGACATAATCTTTATTATTTTCCATGGAAAATATTTATCTATTTTTAATTTAAATTTGTCCTTAATGTTGACTCCAAAACTTGATTGAGATATATATATATATATATATATATATATATATGAAAAACAAATCACTTTAATGTACCATTATGATAATTTATTTCACCTAAATCCTTTTTTAAGGATTCAGGATCATCAGGTAAATCTTCCAACAACGAAATGAGAAAAAAAAATCTATATATATATATATGAGAGAGAGAAAGTGGGTTGGAAAATTCATAAGCAGACTGTGGTGTGATGCTAGAGCTGAAGCCTTGCTGCATGCATTAATTTTAACTCTTATTAATTGCATTGTTTCTTTCCAGGTAAACTGACATCTGACTGTTCAGAGAATTCAAAAGTAACTAGTAGTGATTTCTATTTCAAAATGGACAAAATTTGGCAATTGTGGTGTTATCAAGTACATGCAGAAAGAGTTTAACAAAACATTCTTGCTAATATGATTGCTACATTAGCAGATGATGCACTGGCTTTATCAACAGTGCAAAAGTGGACAGCTAAATTTAGGTGGGAAAGGGTGTCCTGAAGATGACCCAAAGTCAGGGATATGTTGTGACTGCCACCACCGTGGAAAAACATTGATAGTGTTCACCACATGGTGATGGATGACAGTCAAATAGCCAATGCTATTAGCATGTCCTGTGAACGAGTTGAGAATATTCTGCACTGAACTTTGTATGACGAAGGTTTCTGCTCAGTGGGTGCCATGTCTTCCAACACCTGAGCCAGAATCAATTGGTCAATCCTAGCTTCCTAGCTGCTGCCAAAACCTGGTCAGTGATGGAAGGATCAAATTCTTTCATGCGTGGTTTGGTTGCTGGCAGAGGAACTGCTGATGATGGAATTTTCTCAAGAATTGGCATCTCTAATGTATCAAAAATAAATTTCAAACTTCTTCATTCATTTTCAGAAACTCTCTTATAAACTGGAACTGAAGTTTTATTTTTATGGGTTACTTTTTTTTTTTTTTTTTTTTTTCATCATATTTTTATCAAAGCAAATATTCAAAGAATTCTTTGCTAGATATTTATTATTTACAGTTGAACAATTTGATTTAATGATTATCACTGAGCATTTAATCTGGATTTTATTGTATTCTGTCTTTGTAGGATGTGGAAGCCTAAATGATGAACCCTCCAAAAGCAACATGAAAAGAAATAACCCTCCTCTCTTTCTTTTAAAAAAAAAAATACAAACAAAAAAAATCTCTCTCTGAACAAGTCCCTTTATAAACATCTGTCCTGGGCAATGGCTGACTGACTGCAACCTGGGATAATCTCTTGCTAAATGCTCAGTTGATGGAATGGTGCTTGGGACTTCCTATATTTTTTCACTTCCTTTTCGCCTCGTGCTGGCAGCAGCATTGATTCCAGCCAATCTTTGTTGGCACTGAAACATAAATAGTGTCTCTTCCCTCATTATCTTCATCAGGACTGGCAGAATAACTTTTACTAATTATTAAGTGTGGGTGCAGGTGCGGGGTGTGCTATCTGAGTTGCCTGGACTCTAATCTTTCCAGGTCAACAAGATATGAGCTTATAAAAGACAATTTATGTAAGAGTAAAAATGCTCCTTTATATATATATATATATATATATATATATATATATATATATATATATATATATATCTCTATAAAATTTTATTTTAGTTTGTACTTAAGTAAATTCTCAAGTTTTGAGAAAGATTTCAAGAATGCCTAGCCAGTTTGATTAGTCCCAGCCTTTTGGTGAAGATAGTGAATTCAATAGACACATGCCTTGATTCTTGTGTATTATTTTTATCTTTTCTTTCAATCTCTTAAATGTTGTTTTGTTATAGAAACAACTTTTTTTTTTTTTTTCTCTCTCTCTTCTCCTTCCTCTTGAGCTGCCTCTTCCTAAATGGAGATGATGATGATGTCATTTGCTAATGATTGCTGTTCTAGTCTTGTCATGGCCTGAAGAAGCTGAGGGACAGCAAATAGTAGTTTGCTTCAGATTTGGTCAAAAGAATTTGTCATAAAGGTATATAAATCTGGTAGAAATGTCAGGTGGGACCTTTTGAGTTAAATTAACAAATTTTAAATTGAATTTATTTCTTGAAATTGAAATCAAGGTAAATGCAGGTAAAAAATAATTATGTAGACTTTTTTTGGTTGGAAGCGGGGGTTAAAATTCTCTAATTTTAAATCCTGACAATTCGAAGAAAGATGTAAATATCAAAGATTTTTTTTTTTTTTTCACTTTTAATTTGACCATTGAAGTGCCCTTGTGTGTGCATGCATGCATGGCAAATATTTAGGCTATGAATATCAAATCTAATTCCATCAATTCTATTATAGCAATCATGGTTATGTCCATTATCTACCTTCCAGTAACCAAAAAATGAAAAATATCTAATATGAAAAACATTGAATAATTGGCTCAGACTTTCTCAACAATCTGTTTGGGATGTCACTTTACAACTCCATTTTACATAAAAAAAAAAATCCCAACAAACCTAAAACAACTTACTTGGTCACTACTCCCTGAAAGTATGAAATGTCATAGGGGCATCTTGTATTTTTGCACTGATCTTGTTGAAAATGCTTAGTATTCACAAGAATAGAGTAATTTTTTTTCTGCCTTCTTTTTAAAAACAGCTTATCTCCTACTGCAACTCTACTGCAAAACTGCTTTGTTTATGATGCACCTCACTATGACTTCATTTTCTAATTTTAGAAAAGCAATTGCACTTTTGTTTGTTTGTTTTTTTTTTTTTTTTTTTGTTTTTTTTTTTTTTTTATTGACCTTTTTGTTTTCCACTTGCTTTTTGAGTTTTTAGGCATTTTAAATGACCAAACAAATTTGAGCAAAGTGATCAGTCTTGGTTGTATCTAGGCTAGTTGATTTCTTTTTTTTTTCTTTTTTTCCTTCCTCGCCTATGCCCAGTGTGGTTGGTATACTTTGTAACATTTAAAATAAGTGTCCAATTGTAAGCTATTGGTTCACTTGCAACAGCATTTAGGGCAAAATTACTGCTCCTGTCAAAATAGTGGTATTAATATGAAATTTGTGTAGGTGATTTTTTTTTTTTTTTTTTTTTTTTTAAATAATGGTGTCTACTGGGGCAACTTTGTTGCCTTCTCTCTCTCTCATACACACACACACACACACACAAATATATATATATTTAACCCTATCAATGAGCATTTTGGCATAAGATCCCATGTTTTCCTTTCTTTCTGCTTCTCCCTAAGGAATCTTCTTTTGGCTCTACTTCTTGTGTTGGATTTAATTTCCAGCTTGTGGGTAGGTGTCTTCTATGTCCTCAAAGCAATCTTTTCAAAACTTTATGCTTACATTTGTGTACTTATAAAATTTGGTATACCTAAGTGTATTATTTGAATTAAGTATGTTTAACTCTATAAAAGATTTTTGGTTGAATTTGAAAATTGTTGTTTGAATCTGTGTTACCCTAAACCCTTGAAGGAAAAGCCCAATTTTAAACCAAGAATAGGGACTCATTTACCCTTGGTCATCAGCATTACCCTTCTCTGCAATAAACACATTATATCTAATCCAGGATTCAAATAATAATCTTGTTTGAATTATATTTGTAAAATCTGCAATATCCAAATGCTGTATATACAGCTTAGTTTGTGACAAGTTTGAGAAAGATTTTGTTGCCTTGTCTTAGTTTTTTTTTTTTTTTTTTTTTTTTTTTTTCTCCGTTATAACTGTAGACCTAATACTTTAAAATTCTAAAATATTGTTGGGTTTGGATCTTTCTTTCTTTTTTTTTTTTTTTTTTTTTTTAACAGGACAAAGGAAATTCTTTGCAATCACTGTCAATTGCTGTTAGACAAAGATTAATTACTGATAAAACATTGGACTATTTTGGTCTCTTAAATTACACCCCCACCTCACTCCTAAAATTTGGTGACTACCAAAATCTCAAATTAAGTATATGGGAGGGAGGTTATCTGAAAATAAAAATACTCTTTAAAAGATCTTAACTTTTCTCAATCTAGTGAATGTACTTGTTGGAAAGAATGTCTTTGAAAATGAAATTGCCAAATGTTCACATCTCAGCTGCACATTCCTCCAGTTCTCACTTGTTAGTGAAGATTTGCTTAGGATGAGAGATTTGATATTTCAAACAGAAACAGTCTGGCTTGTAATCTCCAACCTTCCTCTAATTGGAACAAACTTTTCTCTGTATTTTGTTGCATGTCTGATGGAAAGATGTGAATCCACTTTTTGTTTTTTCTTTTTTAAATATTTTTTCTTCCATTGTTGCCCAATTCTTTCTACTTGACCTGCACAGCTACTTGCATGTTTGGCTTTGAACTTCCATGTATCCTTTTTAGCTTTTTCCCCCCAACTCCAGACAAGTAAGTTTCTTATCCCATCTAGTTTCCTGGCGGCTACAAATGAAAGGACAAGGGTGAATATTAACTATATTGGATAAAATTTCCGAATATTTCTATTCTTGCAAAAGATCCTGACTAGAAACAAAGATGGTGGTTGAAAATGCAATCCAGTCATTTCTCATTAAACTTTTTCTTTTTAGAGTGGTTACTACAATGGTGAACATCAGAATTGTACTGTTGATTGGCAGTTGTAAAGCCTTAAAGCTTTCTATTTCAACCACTGCATTAATTTAGAAGGAAAATTTCAGTAAAGTTAAATATAACCAGGAAAAGTCCCAAATTCTTACCCCCACCCAATCTATTTTTCTCCCCCACCTTTATCAACCTCATTTTTCTTTTTTTTCATTGACATAAAAACCAAAACACATTTGTTAGTTTCTTTTCTTAGTCTGACTCTATCCAGAACAGACACTGTAATGGAAGCAATATTCCTCTCCCTTCACCCTTGGTTCCCTCTGACAGCACTTGTATATTTTGGCTCAAGTTTGGGTGAAATCTTCTCTCAAAGTTATTTTTTCTAAATGTTTTTCTCTTGTGTACAAATTTTTGCCTAAACTCTCACATACATAGATACACATACATATTTTATATAAATATATATGTATATGTATAAAATAAGTTGCTGTTAATATTAGGAACCCAGCAGCAGAAGGAAAAAAAAAAAAAAAAAAAAAAAAAATTAATCTTCCCACCAAAAACAAACCAACAATCAACCGACCAAACTGTCTGGAATGTCATCTTCACCAACAAGCCTGAGGCAAATAGCTATTCCACTCGACCCAAAGCTCTTCCATTTATAAAGTTATACATTTATATATTATATTTTATGATAAAGATTTAATTTTCAAAAAATAAATAAAACTAAATAAACAAAAAAATATTATCAAATTATAGAAAAATTTATGAACCAAAGTTGGACGTTTTCACTGTATTTGTGGATGTAGCTTCAAGCAGCTTGGGAAGATGGTTTTTGTCTGCTAAGTGACTTTCCAGCCAGCACATAACTGTATATAAAGGGAAGATTAAAAAACAAAAAAAAAAAAAAAAAAAAAATTCTTAGAATTCTATTGTGCTGTTAAATTTTTTTAAAGATTTTTCTTCATGGAAAAAACACCAAAATCTGTTGTGGATGGATCTAAAGTATTTTCTTTTTATTTTGATAATATCTTTTTATCTTTGGCCAATGTGAAATGAATTTTCAAAACTGGCAAAAGAAGGCTTTTTTTTTTTTTCTTTTTTCTTTTCTTTTTAAATCGCCTTATTGTGCTGCCCTTTTGTGGTGATTACTGGATGTGCTGTCTGCCGCTGCTCGGTGTTAGTGCTGAGTTCTCCCTCCTGACCCCTTTGAAGATGATGGGATGTGGGGGGCTGCATTGTATGTGGCCTCCCCCTCTCGATAACTTCATTTTATTTTTCTTCGTTATTGCTGTTGTTGACCGTTTCAAGATGGAGACTGTTTTGTAAAATAAAATGTTTGAAGCAGTTAGAAAAGGCTGTTGTTCTTTCATAATCTTCCAATGTTGGTGTTGATATGGTGTAAGCAACTGCTGTATCTGCAACCAACTTTGGTAAGACCAGTTTTTTTTTTTTTTTTTTTTTTTTTTTTTTTGTTCGTTTGTTCTTCAATTATTATAAAAAACAGAGTTCGTAACCTCCTCCTCCTCCTCTGTTGTTTACTTGATGGAAACAATCATTAGTTTGCATTTATAGTTTACCTTTTAAATTTAAAGACTGTTCAATACAGTTAAACAAAATGGATGTTGAGCAATTTCCCTCCACCGCATTCCTTAATAGCCACTTTCTCAGGGTAGGTAATTTATGTAGTTGTGATGAATGGTTTGCCAATCTGCTTAATATAGAAGCAAGTATTGATATGTAGGCCTTGAACCCAATAATTATGAAGCTTGGTTTAATGAGGTAAAGTTCCAAGAATTGGTCTTATCACACCTCTGAAGAGAGCACTCACACGTTTGTGTGTATAGATATAAGAAATATGCATAATACTTTACATTAATTGCACAAGTGAGTTTCATGCTGAAGTAATTGTCAAGTGCTGGAATTATTTTTATTTTGTGGTTCACACCAGTTTTTTTAAAACTTTATTGTTGGGGTAGAATATTAAAATATTTGAAAGAATTGTAGTCTAAATTTGAATTTAGGCTCTGATTAATATTTAAGGTTGGAAATATTACAAAACAAAAATGTAGAAAAAACATTAGAAAATCAAGGTGGGGGTAATTTTTTTTTCCATGAAAACAGCATAATATTTCTAAATTAACTAAAAGTAGTAGTGATATCAACTTTGATAAAATATAATAGAATAAAGTGTTATTAATACATATCAAAGAAAAAATAAGGCAAATGAATAAATAAATGCAAACTGATGAGTAAATTTCTCAGACTAAAGATAAAAATGGTTATATACTAAAAATGGTAGTGATAAGATAATGGATTAACTAAAATGAATGCATTGTGGTCTAATAATAGTTGTGCAGTAAAGGTAGTAAAAAATATAAATATCAGTACTAGTAGATGCTTGGGTCAACATGTTTGAGTAGAAATTTTGATCTATGTAGGCAGGTGCTCATCAACACTTGTTTAAGAGATAAGGATTTTTTTTTATATTTTTTAGAAAGACAGTTACATTTGTTGTCTTTCCTGCTGAGGGGCTTAGTTTTCACTACTAACATACAGGTGATAATTGGGCTTTTATTCTCAATTTTTAGTTTCCAGAAAAATTTAGAGACGGCAGTGCTGTTATATTTGATATTGCCTAATGTTTTCTGGTGGTAGAAGTGCGATTTCCTTTTTTTTTTCTTTTTTTTTTTTTTTTTTTTTTTTCTTCCCATAGAGCCCACATAAAACTTGATCTCGTCATATTTAATTTTAGCTTTATAAACTAATGACTTTGACATTCACTATTTAATCGGCAGGGTTTGCTTTTTCTGCAATTCCAATTATTGTGGTGGATGTTTTGAAGGTTTTTGAAGTGCTTGTTTAAAATGGAACTGTTGTGCTGAGCTATATAGTGCTTGATATTTTTTAGCACAGCTGTAACTAATATCTGTCTATCTCTGAGATGAGGTATAATGATTATATACATTATTCAGATGGTTATCCTCATCTTCATTGCCATATTCACAATGTTTCACAACTCTGGTTAGATCTAGTGACTAGACCCAATGTCTTTATCCACTCAAGGACACATGCCCCAGTGGATAAAGACATTGTTTAGATCCAGTGACTAGATCCAGAGTTGTGAGTTCAATACCAGGCAACAGCATTGGTGGGCCCAAAAAGGTTGGGAAGTTGAGTTAAAGGGAAATAACCGAGACATCCAGAAGAGGCATGGCACATGGAACTAGACCAATCTACCTCGGTGGATGAAATAAAGGGTTTGGTTCGAAATTCCAATCACTTGAAGACCAGAGTGAAACATTGTGAATATGGCAATGAAGATGAGGATAAGTGTGAATAATGTAAATAACTAGCTAACTTTGACGTTTTTGTTGAAAATCTTATTAAGTGTTGGAGAATGACTAAAGTGCTTGTGGATTAAATCTAAAAAAAAATATTGATATCACTATTTTTAGTTAATTTATTAATATTAATTATTATTAATATTAATAAATTAACTAAAAATAGTGATATCAATTTTTTTTTTTTTTTTTTTTTTTTAATTACTATTGATTTTTGATATAGTTATTTCCCTTGATTTTCTAACACCTCTCCTAGTCTACTTTAACATGTGCGTCTCTTTAAATTAGAATTCCAACCTTATTTTCAGTCTTAAATGTTAATCTGAGCCTAAATTCAAATTCAAAATAAAGCTACAATTCATTTGAATATTGTAACAAGATAATAGTATAAAGTATCTCATAAGAACCAGAAATTAAAAAAAAACCTGTGTTGACCCAAAATGAAAATTCCAGCAAATTGCTTTGGCATGAAACTATGAGTTGTGTAATTAATGTAAGGTATGTATATTTCTTATATAAATATGGTTTTAAGGTGTGCTATAGTTATGGGATAAAGTGCTCAATATCAGAGATAGAGTGTATGTAAATATAAAAGTGACTATATTTCTTTGTATATATATATATATATATATATACACACATATGCACGCACAATTTAGGAACCCTGAGGATTTAAAATAAATGAAAAGCTGGCAAACTTTTTTTTTTTTTTTTAAACTATTAACCAGTCTGATTCATTGCATGTTTGTTATGAACATGACTGCTATATAATCACTTCTAGAACCTGTTTTGTCTCTGAAGTATTGACAAGTGCCAATCTTACAGGACAGTAAGAATTGATATTCACTGATGACACAATAAGTCTTTGAGAATAGTGCTTCAAATAATTCTAATATGATCACTGAAGAAAGAACCAAGCTGCCTATTCTGAGAATGTAGATGATGTTATCAAAGTCATGTAAACTGACCAGATCAGCCTTAAGAATGTGATTGTAATGGTGCCTGTTAAGTGGTATAAGAGGGCATGCCATGTCCTCCTGTGATAGAAGTCAGCAAAGTTGGAGGTTCACTAAAAGAGTAAATCTTACCAGATATAACTTCAATGGGCCAGAAATTGTGTTAAAAAATAGTTGTTACGGCTGGCACAACAAAATATGACAAAACAGATTCTTAGAAATTAAAGTTGAAAGAAAAGATTACATGTAATAATGTAAAGTGGGTTTTATTTAACATAATAAAATTTTTTTTATAAACAGTTGGGCTGAGGTTTAAACAATATACGTTGGGAAATGATAACAAGCTACTTAGCTTGTGAGAGCCCAGAAAGTAGTTGGCTTAACATGTAGCTATATGAGGGAGTGGGAAAGGAAATCCTTATACAGTTAGAGATTAAGGCAATGGATAAGAATCATCACTTGTCAAAGAATAATATTATTTTCTTCTTAGAAAAATAACTAGATATTCACATGTATATTAAATAAAGGAGTTTGGTCAATAATATCAAGGAATAAAAAGGTGAAATATTTACCAATACCCTTTTTCTTTTTGATGACTGTCGGAACTTAGATTCTTTCGGTCAAAGCTTTGTTCATGAATCAAATGGACCGGAGTCGACCTCAGTAGTTGTGGCTGTGGGCTCAGGAGGCAAACTGGCTAGTTGGTATGAACTCCTGTTTATATGTTTTTTAACCATCTAGAACCGAGTAGAAGTCTCTAGAGACTTCTAGAAAGTTCCATTCTATTATTATGAAATATAAAGGGTTTGGTGAATGGGAGCTTTTCGTAAAGTAAAAAGGTCATCTAGTAGCTACAGATTTAAGTCATCATTTTAAGCTAGGTTTTGTATTTTAGTGTGTAAGTGTAAAGAGGTAGAGCAAAATGGGGCCTCGTAACAATGGTGCTTGTGCCTTCTGAATCAACAATATAGACATTGTCGAGTAAAATTATTGTAGCAAAAACAAAACTGAAGTTACTATTCTATGCTTCAGCTTTTCATCCATCAGCTCACTATTTTGTTTGCATTGATGTTGACCTGCACAAAACTAAGAATGGTCCACAGTATGCTGACAAGGAAACGAAGGGTGAAATGAATGTGCTGTGGGCATGTGTTCTTTAATGCATATATCTTTTGTATTATTAATGATTCAAGAAAACAACGAAACTCCAAATGTGAATCAACAAGTGTATATTGAAATAACATACAAGAACAAAATATACAATAATTTGTATTCAATGTATAGATTAAGGGAAAAAAAGTTGCTCTCCTTTTACCGTATTTTGATTTGTAATTGATTGTTCGAAAGAAAGTTCTCTTTAGAGAGAAATGTTCAGGAATCAATGTTAGAACAAGTCTGCTGTTAGAATAGATAACACAAGAATACAATTGATCAGAAAGTGTGTTGTGTTAGAGAAATCAACAGAATCCTGGTTGATTGAACTTGGCTGAGTCACAGAGAGATATGTATTACAAAATTCTGTGTCTGTGTGTGCATTTGAAATGTGAGTAATGTCATAGGTTTGTGTTGACAGGCAAAATTTGCTGGACTCTACTGGCAGCTAGTGAAAAAGTGGCCTCTTTTTATGCTACAGTTAGGCTCCAGCAAAACCGCAGGAAATGTTGATTTCGCACTAAAATGTGATTGGTTAAAATTTGACCAATCGCTAAATTTGTACTAACGAAACAAGTAAACAAGTTCAAAAACAAAAAATTCAAAGCAACAATTGCGATAACTAAATTGTCCTATAGAAAGGCAGTATTGATTTATTAACCAATCGCAGACGAATAAAATGTGAGCGTGAAAAAACATAGCAGTCGCTACAAATTCTGTGGTGAGAAATGAAGATAAATCCTGTTACTAATAAATTTGTCAATTCAGAGATAAGCTTTTGTGGTCTGGGATGGAGGGTAGTTAGGGTAGGTGAGACTTGTGACAATTGCTATTTCTGTCATGCATTTCCTTTTTCAACCTGCAAGAATGGACTCTCTCCTGCCACCCCTTTGCCCATTTCTGTCACAGCGCCAATGTGTGACCCTGAAACTCTGATGGACAATCTGTACACTGTCAACAGGTGGCCCAGAAGTACCTTCAATTCTGTAAGTCTAGAAATTCCCCTTCACTGGCTTATATAATGTTTTGAAAACAAGTGGCACTTGACCAAAGTTTTCACTTATTTCATTCCAACTTGGTGGATACTTTGAAGATCCTTCTTCACAGACTTTACTGCTGCTCATAAAAATTCACTCACACATACAAAACACTTAAGATTGGGAGGAAATCATTTACTATCCTCTTCTATAGAGTTGTTCCAATCACAGTCAAGTTCCATTGTCATACATATCCATAATTAAACTATTATCTACAGATGGAAATAGTGTTGATGTATTTATCAAGCAACTTCAGAATATCAGGCATACAGAGAAAGTGCAAGTGGTGAAAAAATGCCATCACTGACAAGGGATATGCTGGTACAAGGAGTCTTTCATGTTCAAGAGAACTTTCTACATACAGTAGCGAGCATAAAGATCAGAACGATGTTAAGAAAAGGTCTAAATGTGAAATAATTTTTTTATTTTAAAGTTTCAAAGAACATTTTAGCAAGGAAAAATAAGGATATAAAGGTAAATTATATAATTCAAAAAAAGACTTAATGAAATAAATTTGAACAGTCGAGTAGCCTCTATGAAGCCTTACATTTCTAAAAAGAATCAAATGAGCTGATTGAAATTTGCCATTGAACACGTCATATGGACAGAAGAACAGTGGGATTGTGTTCATTTCAGCAACGAGTCAAAGTTTAACATGTTTGGTTGTGAAGGGAGAAGGTTCGTTCGATGCAGTCCTAAGGAACGATATTTGCCTCAGGCCACTAAAAGCAGTGTTAAATTTGGAGAAAGAAGTATGATGGTGTTTGGCATGATTTCAGCTGCTGGTACGGGACCTCTTGTTAGGCTACACAGTAAAATTAACGCAACTGTATACAAAGAGATATTGAAGAAACATGTATTAGGTTGATGCAAAAATAATGACGTAATAATGTCGTTTTTTGACGTATTTTTTAACGTCAAAAAACGACATTATTACGTCATTATTTTTGCACCAACCTAATACCTAATTTGAGAATTGCAATTAATCAACCAGCTGTATTTATGCAAGAATACACACCATGTCACATAGCGAAGTCTGTTAAGACATTTCTTTCTGAGGAGGATGTTACTGTTATGGAGTGGCCTGCTCAAAGCCCAGACATGAATCCTATTGAGAATGTTTGGAAGTTACTAAATGAAAGAGCTAAGGAAAAGAATCCAACAAACGTTGAAGAACTATGGACTAATTTGAAAGGAGAATGAGAAAAAGTATCCATTAATGAATGTAAGACATTAATTTGCTCATGTAGCAAAAGATGTCAAGCTATTATTGAAAGTAAAGGTCTATACATCAAGTACTAATGAATTATGAACACTATTTTCATTTGGATATGATGTATCCATTAGAATAGTATGATTTTGTTAATCGTTCTGATGTTTTTGATCATCTATTGTTTTTGAATGTTATATAATTATTCTTATAACTTTATCAAAATAAGTTTATTGAGCTTTATAGTTTGGAATTATATAATTTACCTTTATATCCTTATTTTTCCTTGATAAAATGTTCTATGAAGCTTTAAAATAAAATGTTATTTCATATTTAGACTTTTTCTTAACATCGTTCTGATCTTTATGCTCGCTACTGTACATGTGATATTTGGCAAAAAGTTGAACCAAGCTATATTGTTGGATTATCTTTGGTGACACAGTTCAATGAGCAGGTCATAAAATTCTCCATCTGACTGATCATGGCACCAGATATAAATATTGATATGAAAATTCGAATGGCATTACATTTGAATATTTGAAGATTATAGCTTTCAGGGGAGCAAGTAGGAAGAAGGGAGTTCCACTGGTGACAAGTGCGAGAAAAGAAGCTGTTGGAGTAGAAGAGGCGGTTACATTTAACTATTTCGACAGTAAAAGGGTGGGACCAAGATGCCAACCTAGTAGCACACTTGAATTCATGCAGTTGGGGTATCAGTGAAAGTAGCTCACCAGAGCAGTTGCCATGGAAATATTTGTTGAAAAGACAAAGGGAAGCCACATCACATCTGTGAGAAAATGACTGTAGATGAGATGCCAGATCAGGACCTATCACATTGCATATATGTCTCTGGATTTTGTACATGGCAACAGAATTTGATGCAAGGATGAATGCTAGATTTTACAAGTGTCATAATGCTGACAAAATCTTGCACTTGGAGGAGGGCCTATTTGTACAAAGAACATGTTACACAGTGTGAATTGCTATAGCTTTAGAAGGGGGTTTTGACAAATGAATTGTTTGCCAGCAGCTAAGAGATCATTTAGAGTGAGAGCTTAATTTCATTGTTAGATGAAGTGGCAGCTTTATGCTGTGGGTGTGTATGGGGTGGTGGTGATAACTTCTCTAAACAATGAATAGCAACCTAATCCTGGGAATTCCAAAATTACCCCAAAAGAGGGATGGTCAGTTGATAGCAATGGCTTCTTTCTTTCTCCAGTCAGTGTTAAAAATTCTTTATTCAGAAAAATTTGGTCACTTTTCAAAGAATTTTGATATAAAAAAATAGGAAATTAGGTAAAAATTTAGAGAAGTGACAGTTTGCTTTAGAAAACAAACATATTTTTTTTTCTTTTCCATTTTGCATTTAAATAAATTTCATGTGGTAAGGAAAGGAAGGAGAGACCATATTTTTTCTTAGACCAGAAAGCAAGAATCAGACTGATTTTTTTTTTTAAACATACTTTTTATTTTCTTTATAATGTATACATTTTATGCATTTGAGTACACACCTGTAATTGTGAGATGCGTGCACACCTATGAAGTAGCTATCACAGTAGAAGACACGTGTACACATCTGTAAGCAGTAAGTGCCTACTCCAAGGCAGTTTTGACTGACAGAACACAACTTCAAATTGGGAGAGGAGGGAGTAAATGTCAAATTAGGAAAAGAAACATCTTTAAAGTTTGGAATGTTACAAGGCCAGCAGTAAGTGTCCAATCATTGCAGGGAGTTTTTTTACCTTTTCACTGAGTGCAAATAAAGAAATTCCATTTGAATAGTAGAGACTGCGAGATATGAAATACTTTTTTCCTCACAAACTACACCCCTTACAAATGTTTTATCTTTATGACACAGAGCCAACCACTCTTCTCACAAAAGAAAAATATTTTTGCATTTATAAATCATTTCACATTGATCAAATCTTTTAAATTATTTTGAAAATTAAACACTTTAATATGTGACTAAGAATTTGTACTAAATTCTTCAAATTTTCTTAAAAGCACTTCCACCACATATGAGATTGAGGGCCCTCTATCTTTACTTTCTATCAATATCTCAGATTCAAGATATGTGATGTCTCCAACAATGCACTTGTGTGTTTTAGGAAAAACTGTTGAAAATGGTTATCAAACACTCACACACAGGAATTAAATTTTTATATATATATATATATATATATATATATATACACACACACACACATACACACATACATACATACACACACACACACTGCAGGGAAAATCTTTGACTGTCAAAGAACACTTACTAGCTTTCCAAAATTTTATAAAGGACAAAAAACTATTTAAAAAAAAAAAAAAGATTCTTATAGAATAGTGTTATATATGTAACATGTTTTTTGAGTGAGTATTTAAGAAAGAGAGAAAAGTTGTGTTAAGTCAGTAAACCCCTTTTATTTTTATTATTATTTTTTTTTAAGTGGAGGCAAGGGTTCAAGTCTGGGATACAAGTTTTTTTTTTTTATACAATTATTACAATGTGATAAATAAGCCAACATGTGCCTTTACATAAAAAAAAAAAAACAAGTTCTGGTAAATGGACTGCATACACCACTGAGCCAATGCTTGCTGTTAGTCAGTAAGTAAAATTGCATTCACACTTTATGGGCAGCCAATTGAAGCAGATATTTACACCAGTGAAAAAGCTGCTACATATGAGCCTCAAGAAACATCAAAACACACACACATATACAGATTCTTACACGCTTGGCATTTTTAAGTGGTATATGATGAGGGCCTAGAAATCCATACCAGTAGATAGGGAAGGTTAGGGTTCAGGTTGGCCAATACAAAAAATAAAATTAAAAATTCACTTTTGTTCAAAGAAACAGTTTACAAAACAAAAGATGTTCATCATCATCATCATCATCATCATAAAAAAAAAAAAAAAAAATGACTGCCAGCCTCCCATCAGCTGATTTTGTAAATTGTCACATTTCTTTTTTAGTTTGGATGTTTTGGTGATGATTTTATGAAATCAAAACAGGTTCTAGAAAAAAAAATGTCTTTCAAGTGAAAAAAAGGCAGAGTTTTTGAAGAGGGGGAAAAAAATGTCTTTCAAGTGAAAAAAGCAGAGTTTTTGAAGAGGGGGGGAAAAATAAAAATAAAACTAAAATTTAGCTTTGCATGTTTTCTCACATCATCCAGATGTCACTTCTTTCCTTTAAGGAGACTGCTCCCAGATGAGCAACACCTCAAATTATCTGTTCCAAGAACAATTTGGGAACAGACAACACCAAGCTAGAACATTTGGGGGAAGAAATATCAAGTCGCCATTTAATTATTTGATGAAAATTTAACACAACTCTCATATTTTGTTAAAACAGTGTTTCTTTATAACAGAAAACTCATATTTGTCTTGAGGTTCTCAAGCAGAAAAATTTTGAACTGTGTTCATATAACATTTAAATTCAGTAACTCGAAGATTAGATGTTATTTTACTGAAGTGGAAGTTGGTCGAATCTACCAGTGGGGAAAATGTTAATCTCTCATGTGTTGTCTGTATGAACAGAGTGAGGAGAATCTAAAATGAGGTTAGCTTTTTTTAGTTAACCACCAACGAGATTGCAAAGGAAAAGCTGCTGGTAAATTATTTTCTTCTTGGGATTGAATGAATCAAGAATCAATTTTAGTCTCACACAAAAACTTTATTGAACCAATTTCCGAATTAATGTCTAAAATTCCTGATGAAAAAGAAGGAACAAATTTGCAGGATTGAATATGTGAACATTTTAAACATCTTGATCTTTGTTTTAATATTATGCTAGCTAAATACAGCACAAGGCCAAATGTGGTTTTGTGCATCACCAAGTGGAGAGGTCCTGCTAACCTTCAAAAGTCAGACTTTGTAATCCTAGTTTTTTTATTTACACTAGAACAATGACCACTGGTACCAGTCAGAAGTGTGCAGCTATATTAGCAACACAATAGACCAAAAATCTACAAATGGTACAGACAAAAAATATGCAGGCCCTATTAAAAAGGGTTTATTTAGTAAATTGAAAAGACATCAATTTCTTTTCAGGATTAATAAAGTGGGAACAGGCAAAGTGTAGTGAGTGCTTTTTCAGAAAAGGGCAAAAAGAAAATATCTGAAAAATAATTAAAAATTTTTTTAACAGTAAACATTTTTTGTTAATATTCTAGAAACTTCCATTAGTTTTGTTTTTTTTTTTTTTTTTTTTTATAAAAAGAAGTTCAAAATTCATCTGTTGAATTTCTTTTAAGAATTTCTCATCTAAAGCATAAGTTGTGGTGAAGTTCAAAAATGTTTTTTTTCTTTAAATGTTTTAAAAGTCTTAAAGAGTGTGGGGGTATTTCACATTAGTTTATGACATTTCTTTCTTAATGGAGCCTAATTAGATTATTTAAAATAGGTATAATAGTTCAAAGCAACAGGTGTTATTGTCGGCAATAATTTCTAGTTTTCAAGTATTAAAAATTATTTCTTTTACTCAAAATGTTCTAATTTCACATTTCTGGATAGTTTAGCAGCTTCTAAAAGATAAAATATCCTCTTCATATTCAGACAAAGAAAAATCTTTTTTCAAATAATAATACTTTACAATAAATACGCAAACGACATTGGGTAAGAGTCAAGGCTTTGTTTTGCTTTGTGTCGACCGATTAAAGTGGCATCATTCTTCGAAAATAAAGTAGAGAACGAAGGGGGATAATCAAGATTTGAGACATTTTAATTTTGCTTCATAATATACATATATACTCGTCAAATTTTTTTACCTCACTCTAAGATAGAAACACTAATGGCGAATAAAAAATGCTCAGAATTGGCAGTTAAAGGTGACTGACTTGTCTGCAGGATACAGCTTTCGGAAATGATGATAATGATGACAGGCAGACAAGGTCAACAAGCACAAGGGAGACAACTTTTCTTGAGTATAGGAAGAATCTTCTGAGATACTATTTTCTTTCTTTTTCTAGTCTTTAAAAATGATTACAAGAATGTGTAGTCGAGCGGGGGCGAGTCTATCGGGGGAAAAAAAAAATTGGATGGTCATCGCACAAAAACTTTCAGGATATGTTTAAAAGCCATACTGGCTTAAAATCTCTGGATTTTTCAAAAAAAAAAAAAAAAAAAAAAAAAAAAAAATACCCCCTCCCTTATGAAATTAGAACCCAGCTTTGCTTTTGAAGTTTTTGACAAGAGTCGTGGAACCAAGTTGTCAGACATCCATTTACAAAAGTCATGAAAACAATAAGAAAAGAAAAGTGCATAAAATGATTTAGGAGAAAAAATATTTGAAAGTTAAAAGTCAATTAATTCTTGAAAAAATTCCAGTGAAAGGGCAAGACATTTGCTTCTGTTGGTCAGGATTGAGAAACGTTTTACATTTACATTTTTTCTTCATGACAGGTTATCAAATAAAAATGGAAAAAAAAATTGTATGCACTTTTCTTTATATTTTAGCTTTTGAATTGAAATTTAGATTTTAAGAAGTTAGCAAATTTGACCTAAGGAAATTTTAAAATAATTTTGGTTAAAATGAAACCAAAGTTTGAAATCTAGAAAAAAAAACCCCCAAAAAGTTGTATACTGGATGAAAAAGAGAAACTGATGAAGCCATGGAGGGCAGTACTGCCCAGTCATTGGTGTATTTGTGAGAAATTCTAAAACAGGTTGTGAAAAGGTCAGCAAATAGAAAAGGACAGAATATTTAATAAGATAACAACTACGAATGTTGCACAGCCAAAAATGTTAGATGTTAAGGTTAAACTAGACATTTTTAAGATCAAAGAAATTGTCATTCATTTTGATTTTTAGGAAAGTACTACTCCAGTAAAATATTTTCATAAGGAATTGCAGTCAATTAAAAAAAATACATTTGTTTGATTCCGACATTAAAAATTTTCATTATCTCAAATATTTTTTGTACTATTTTCTTCATCTTTATTGTTTTGGGCCCAGTAACATGCAGAAGTTTGATGATACCTGTAGCCAACTCTTTGATTGTATGACTCTAAAACTCAAGTAGGTGTGTGTGTGTGTGTGTGTGTGTGTGCATGGGGTCTCTACTCCAGTCTCACTTATCAAATCATGGATCCATATTCATAACAGCTTGTGGGACTGTAGGGTGCTTGTACAATGAAGTTAACAGAATTTCAAATTTCAAAAAGCAAATTTTTATTTTACTCTTTGATTGGATGCCTGCCCTTCTGCATGCGACTTTTTGGTGTGTTCATTCTTTGGTGTTCCTTATTAAAGTAAATTATCTTTGGTGAAATTGTTTGTCAAAATTGGATTCCATATTAAGATAGATATTAAAAATAAGCCAAAGTGGCTTGAAAATGTTCCTAGAATCTGAATAAGAAAAAATATTCTGTTTTCAAAACTCATTCCATTTTAGTATTTCCAGATTCGAATGGATTTTTATAATTTGCTTAGACAACTTACAAACAAATGTCAGATGTGTTTGTTGATGTAAAAAATGGTGAACAACTTAGAAATAAGTGAAATTAAAATATTTGCTAATTGGAAAAATATTTTTTTACTTACTAAGAAGTGGGAATATTTTCAGAAAAAGGAAAAAAATATTTAAAAGCAAAGAGAAATTCAAAAGTTTATCATTCAACTACATTTCACCTTGAAATGATAATTTTAGTTGTACAAGTTAGATTCAAAAGTTGTTAAGAAGAGAAATTGTAATTTCTTTTGCTTTTAGATTTAACAAATCCAATTTTATTTTTGGTAATCCTGAATAAGTGATATTTTATATATATATATATATATATATATATAATATTTATTTAAAAATGATAGCATAAGTATGTTATAACATCACTACAAAAATAGCCATTTTGTTTCAACACTTCCGTTGTCTTGTCAAGTGAAGGTGTTGTAAGTAAAATAAAAAGTTTTTAAAGAGTTCAAAAACCAACCACACTTGTATATAACACAACTGCCACCCAACAACTGGAGGATTCATTTGTTACATGAAAGGAAAAAAAAAAAAAATATCAGAATGTTTACATTTAAATAATTGAGAAGGAAAAAATTAATTAAAAATAGATTTTATAAAAGGAGACATCTTGAAAACTGCCAGGTTGCCATTTGGAAAGAATTGTCAAAGAAGAATTTCATTACATTGACAGAAATTAAAATGAATTAATATGAAAATTAGCAATTAGAACAATGACAAGAATAAGAGAATGCGATAAGGAAGAATAAAACTGATATTAAAAGTAAAGAGGATCTTATCTTTGCTATGAAAGAAGCAATAGAGTTCCAATTCATTAATACATGTTGTAATTTAATAATTGTGAACAAATTTGTCACAATGGCCAATTAAGTTCTATGTGTATCATTAAGAATTGAACAGTCCTCAGTTTTTTAATTTGTCAAGAAGAGGAAGAAGTTAATAATCTAATCCTTTTTTTTTTTTTTTAAACCATTTGAAAGACAGCCAATGTCAACTCTGTGCATTATAGGAAGAGTTTCTCTTTCTGTTGCATATTCATCTTCTGTTTGTGGAGAAATTTTGAAATAGAAATTCTCTAAGTATTACATGATGACATATTTGAATGTGACCTGAGGATGGCTAGAGTTGTAAACCAAATTCCGCAATAAAATTTACAAATTTTGTATTTTTCATGAGAGGGAAAATGAATTCGTTATCAAGGGACAAAATCAATTGAGAGCCAGTAATTTGTTTCCATGAATCATAAAAAATCATCCAACCCTTTCTGGCAAAATATTTTAAATCACTTTTGTATTTCAACAAAAATGAAAAAAATAATGGAAAAGTTTGGAATAAAGGAAGAAAGAAATTTAAATGAACACAATTACTGAAAAACTAATAGAAAGATTAAAATGACTAATTAGTAATTGCTTAGTACAAAGGTGGATTCAAATTGGTTGAAGAGATAAACAAATGAAAGTAAAATCTCTCCATAGTTGAAACATGACATATATAGCAGTCATTTCTGAACCATTACATTCACTATTCAATGGTAAGGATTTTGGCAGATGAGAATGATTCCTGCAACTATCTAGATTACTGATATGTCTAACAACAATGGATGCCTGTTTGTAGTGGGTTGGCTTAAAGAGGGAAAATTTGCAGCAATATCAGAATTACAAAACAAATTAATGTCTTCAATTTTTTTGTCAGGAAAAAAAATCAGATTGTTCTCTTAAAGCCAAAAGAAAAATTGGTGGTGGTGGTAGTGATCAGATCCCCCAAATTTGTTGAATCTGGTTGCAATAATTGACGTATGAAAGAAGATCCCCCCCCCCTCAATATGTAAAGAGAGATCATCTTTTCAAGTTCATTAGCACTGTTCAGATCCTGGACATTGATCAGTGTATGCTGAACAATTTGTCTTGGATTACATTTGAATTGATTAACAAGAAAAACTCAAGTAGACATAACTTATACAGCTGTGACTAGAAAAGTTCATATTTAATGATTATAAGAATTTTATCTAAAGATTAGAATATTATCGTTTCATCTAAATTAATCCAGAAGAAAAAAAAAACAAAAGAAAATTTACATTATTCAAAATTTTAGAAAATAAATATAAAAATAAGTATGTAAAATATGTGTGTATGTGTGGGTGGCTTGGATCTTATACAACAAAATCCTGTTGTCAACATTCAACCAGATTTTTTTTTAAATTATAAGCTACTAATAAAATATGTAATTGTTTTTTTTTTCATCTGAAATTTGTTAACTAGGAAATAAAAAAATCTTTAAAAATGAAGTTTTTAATTTGAGAACAAAGTTGGCATTAATCTAAAAAGTAAAAAGGAGTGAAAAATATTTTCAATCAGTTTCTAGTGTCTCCCTTTGAAAATGGAAAATTACAAGAACATATTAAATAAACCAAAAAAAAAAAAAAAAAAAAAAAAAAAATTTTGTTGACCTTTTAAGAATCAAGTAGAGAAACTGTATTACAAATTTTAAAAGAAGACATATAAGTTAAAAACTAGATTGGTAGTGGTGGTGGGGTGAAATGGACTGACAGACCAACAGCAATATCAGATATGTTGATAAAACAAAACTTTGAAGGGGGGGGGGTGACACAAGGGGGCCATCAAATTCAGCTGTGGTCACATTTTGTTGCTGCTTGGTTGGGGAGCCTGCTCCTTTCAGCTAGGGTAGGCACTTGGTCTGACATGATGAGAGGTGATGGTAGAAGGTTGCTGGTGGCAGGATGACGTTCATCTTGGTTCACTTCTAAGAAATCTGGGAGAATGATGTACGTTCCCTAGTTTTGCCCATCAAAAAACGGAAACTGAAAGGCAAAGAAGAAAAATTATAAAAAATATTAAAAAAAAAAAAATTGTCACCATAAATTGGCAAATTTTGTATCAAGAAATGAAGGAGGTTTACAATTGAAAGAAATTGTCAATATGTGTTAAAGATCTTGGGATCAAAAAGTTCTGGAAGAGAAAGTTCGCAAAGAGTGATGATTGGATGTGGAGGAGTAGATACTTTGGATATAGAAAGTATGTATCAAAAAGTGGGGAGTGTTTATTTAAATGATTTTCAGTAAACATTTTTGATACTGATATTGGATAGCAAAAAATAGTTTTTTTGGAATAAGATCAAAGAGAGAACAAATGAATATGTTTGAGAAAAAAGATCTAAGTTTGTTTCACTTTATATAATGTCTCACTAATCCTGGCTGAGATTAATTACAATGAAGCACAATAGGTTTTAAGAAAAGACAATTGGGAAAAATGCAAGAAAAAGTTGGTAATTTGTTGGTCTTTAATTTAGAACATAAACAAGAACGCACATTCTTATGAAGATTTCTATGATTTCTACAATTGGAAAAAAAAGAGGAAATGATGTTTCAAAAATTGGTTGGAAGCACACACAGGAAAAGAAAGGTAGTACGAGTCCAATATGGTCACTCGGCAAAACAAATCCACACTTCTTGCCTTGATCTTCAATACACCACTCACCGTCTCAAATGAAAAAAAAAAAATGAACACCTGTTAAATGAGCGTATCATGTTTTATACACCTGACCCAGCCAGCACTCAGCCAATGAGCACCCAGAACCAGCCAATAAAAATGGCTACAAGTGACACCACCACTTCCATCAGCACAAAGTGCTGTCTAATTCACTGTCCGTCTGAAGCTTGTTGATATGCTGTTTCAACACCCCTTTGCAAAACATACATGTGACTGTGGCCCATTGGGGTTGCTGAGGTAAGTCACTGCTACAAATGAGACAGCTGAAAATGTTTGGAGAATTTGGGACAAAGTTTATATGAAGAATAAAATGTTTGTTAGTTTCTGAATCTGTTGAGATATTTGAATATTATTGACAACTAAAGGATCTATGACAGTACTGTAATGAATATGATGAACATTATAGTAAGGTTGAGTCATCTGGGATATCCTTATCTAAAAATGAACTTTGTTAAAATCAACCAGTTTATCTATCAAGAACAGTGAGCAATTTCTGTGATTGCTCTATTGACTTACAGCAAAACCTGAAAGCCCAGTGAAAGAAGTTTCATGGATGATTTGATAGCTTTTCCAATCCCAACAAACCTGAATTTTGAAAAGGGCAATTAGTTTGGAGAATCAGATATTTTATACAGCTGCAACTACCTTAACTATATCCAGGAGGTCTATATTATACTAATAGGTTTATTGGTGGTCGTAGTTACCAAAGATGATGGTGGTGTGTTCATTTCAGACTTTGATAGAAGAGACATAACAATACGTGATCAGAATGGAAATATGTTGAAATATAATGGAAATATTAACAAATGCGAGAAAGAAAACTAAAAAGTACAGGAGACTTCTCAACCTAAATGTGAAAACTATATAGCAGCAGAGAAGAAAAGGGATTTCAAGATGGCAGTCATGTATCCTCACATGAACTATCAATCTACCAGTAATCACTGGTCATGTTTTACATCTATGGTTAGCCAATAGTAAATAAAGTGTATAAAGGTTTAAATTGTGTGTTTGTTCTTATTTGATGCAGATAAACATATACCTAGCAATGCAACACAATAGCAACTACTTTTGGTGAATGTGTAGTTATGGACTTGAAACAATGTTCACTTGTTTCATGTCATCATTAATTCTATGAAATTGTTTGTTTGTACAAGAAGCTGGAAAAGATTATAGAGAAAATATTTATCAGTTGTGGATTAGTATTTATGGTTGTCCAGTGCAATTCCTCACTGATAATTTAGTCAGTTCTCTAAAAAGGCTTTTTTGAGAACTATGTGAGAAAGTTAATATCTACATGAAGGTGATTGATACAAAGTAAGTGAATGCTTGAATGATTTGTGTGAAAGATTATAATCAAGTTTTAGGTGAGATACTAAAATAATGACATATTAGCGGCAAAGTTGATCTTGCTGAAGGCTAGTACATTAATGCATAGAATCATCTCCCCTCACTTCAAAGATTGCTGATATCTTGGTGGGTAAACTAATGACAATGACACTTCATTTAGGGTTATTGACAACTATCTCAATGATCTCCATGGCCCCAGACACATTTATTTCTCATGAATCTTCAGAAAAATTCTGTTGTGTCAATGAATAACATGAAATGAACCAGCAATTATTCTTGGTTAAGATGAACGAGGTTTAATTGAACATAGAGGTGTTTATATCCTGGGGACATTCATCTAGGTTAGATTTTAGAAAGATAAATTCTACTATATTTGATCAAACCACACTAACTTCAGACACCACAGATTTTCCCAATGCAGCAAACCCAATAAGAATATGAGTGAAGAAAGCAATAATGTCAGGGACAAAGAAACCAAAGATTATGAAAACCTTGAAGAAAAAAATGGCAGACCAATTTCAGAATCAAAAGCCATAAGTGCATAGCAAGACAGAAAAAGGTGTTACAAATAGAAAAACTAATACTTGGCTGGTAATTCAAATAAGAACAGGAATTTGAAAAAAAAAAAAAAAAAAAAAAAAAAAAAGAAAAGCAACCTGCATGTTCCATAGAAACTGCATGGAGAAGATGTTTGGGTGACATTAAAACTGATTTCTAAATCTGGTCATTGTTTAGTCAAAAATGCAAATGAGTGGAAAACTTGAAAATGAAGCCAAGGAAAGTAATTCATTTTGACAGGGTTCCAAGAAAAAACAAAACAAAACAAAACACCCCCCCAAAAAAAACAGCGAATAATAATGTTGATATAATTACAGAAACTCAAGTAATGAAAAAGATTTCATGGCAAGACACTGTTGGAGTTAAAACAAAAATGATGGAAGAAAAATTAGGAAGAGATGGAAGATCATAGCCATATGTTTGTAAAATGAGTGGTAACACCAAAAATCATTAACGAAAGCATGTTTATGTACTTGAAGATTTGCAGAGATGCATTGCACGTTAATGCTTCAATAAATAAATTGCACAAAAAAAAAAAAAAAAAAAAAAAAAAAAATGGTGAGATATCCTTAGTTGTGCACAGAACAATCTACTGCTGTAGATTAAATAAAGGGTTCTGTTGGAGATTCTCAGAAGGTTACCCGAATCAACAGATCCCTGAAGAAGGCTGGAGAGTACAAGAGATTAATAGAAATGATGAGGACATTAGTCCAACTATAAATAAAAATTACAAATTAAAAATGACATTAGAACAGAGATAATTATATTTATCACTGTCAATTTTCTTTTATTTCAATTTGCTTGTTTTTAACCTTGAATGCAAACTGCAGAAAGCCGATGTTAAGTCAAGAGCTATGATTTTCATAAACAATGATACAAGATGACAACACAAAAATTCTAGAAAGAGATTATTCAAACTGATTAATTTGATGCTGAAAAACAAAGCAACCAGGAATATTAGTCCATTAAGTGATTAGACGAAAAAGAAGAAATCTAAAAAGATTTTCAATGCAGATAAGACAGTGAATATATTTGTGATAAACAAGTAATAGCAAAAGAAAAATTAAAACTTGGAATAAGTAGAATTGGCTTCTTTTTTTTTTTTAACACAATTCTCAGTTGGCTGAAACATTCAAGTGTTATCTCCCCTTGATTTTCTTTACACCAGAAAGGCAAACCAAACATGTCTTTGTCTTATCAAAGAAAATTCTGTCATAATCATTTAGTCCAATGTTGTTAAAAAAATTTCAAAATCTTAAATTTCTCAAAGAATTGCAATTAAATAGAACAATTAACAATGGAAAGTAATTATGATTTATTATGATTTATGATTTATTATGATTTGAAAATTGAACAGTTTGTGGAAGACGTATTTCATTTGAGATGAGTAAAAATTAAAAAATGGTTATTTAAAGTAGACAAGTTTCTTGTTAAGGATGAAAAATTAAAATAACTTAATGTTACTAAAAAAATAAAATGAGGTGACAATTCATAAAATTCACAGGTTGTATCTCACTGAACATTGATGACAAACTTTTTCATTCAAGATCAATAACTGCACATTTTCAGAAGATTTTGGTCAGCACAATTTCCAACCATCTTCAGGCAACATAATGCAAATACCTTACAGTGGAGATTATTGAGAGTATGTACCAAGAAACAACGATTGAGATCATGTGACCTGAAGAGGACTGGAGACAAGCCATAAGAATAAAAAAAAAAAAAAAAAAACAAACAATAAAACAAACAAGGGGTGCTGAAAAGTGCTAAGCTTAAACAAGAAGCCCTTCTCCAAATTTCTGACATTTGGTCAGATTTTAAAAAGAACTTTTCTGCATCCCCATCTACAATAATAATAACTGACACCAGTAATATCAAATACTGAAAAATAATTAAAATAAAAAGTGCATAGACTGTAAATATCACATGCGGCATAAAAATAGTTACACATAATATAAAACATATTGCATACATTCACTAGTCAAACTTAAATCATCTACTGTTTAATCTCATTCTCAAAATAGACATCACAAATATATATATATATATATATTTTCAAACAGGTTTGGTTAAATAATTCAGACATATGTCAATTAGTTTTTGACCCTTTCAAGTTTGCGGATTAATTTTTTTGGTAGGCTTAGAAAATTAAGAAAAATACCAAAATTTTCTTTTGAATAGTTTTTATTTTCCAAAGTAGCTTCAAAATCTCATTTGAGACAATCTTCAAAGGGTTAAGTTGGGAAAATAAAAACTATTTGAAAGAAAATTTTATCATTTTTCTTACTCAATTGTCTATAAAATATTCATCCACGAACTTGAAAAGATCACAACAAAAACTAATTGACAAGATATGTCTAAATTATTTAACCAAGCCTACTTAAATGAAAATATGCTGCCTATATATATGTATATATATATATAAATAAATATAAATTTTGCACTAGTATCTTCATTGTATTTCAGTAGAAATATTTTGAAACTTTACTGAAGGCTATATTGCATTGTAAGGTCCTTAAAAGTCATTTACTACGTTTTTTGTTTTTTTTTACTTTTCTTAAATTTAATATGACAGTTTAATGAAAGTACAAAATAGCTTTTAAAGACCATTTTTTTTAATATGGACATAAAGACAATGAAAGAATATTCAGTTGAAATGTTGCATTACAAAATAAACATTGTAAACTGAAGAATCCATAGAAGAAAAGAACATCAGAACTTTGGAAATATGAGTCACTTCTTAAAATATTTTCACACTTAAGTGCATGGCAAGCGAAGACATCTAACCGCAACAGATACGACAATCACTAGGTACAGCTAAAATAAATAAAAAAAAAAATAGAGTGAAATACAAAAGTTTATATAAAATAAAAAAAAAAGTTAAACTCTGAAACAATCGACCGGTCATGCAAAAGAGATGCGTTCAGAGAATGCTTTGATGTGAATTATCTATAAGCTCCCAATATAAAAAAAAGAAAAAGGTTTCCATGATCAACATCAACCATTCTTTGTCAGCATCCCCAAAATAAAACTGATGCATAAGCATCACGAGCATAAGATGATGGGTAATTAGAGGGGATTGTGACAAGACAATAAAAGGACAAAGCATGACAGAGAGAAAAGCACACGAGCTGGAAGACAAGAGTATGTCACCTGGCCAATACGAAGCCAGTCGTTGGCTGGGTCTCTTTACATAGAAAAGTCCACAGGGAGATTGAGTTTGTCCACAAAATTCTGGAAACTGAGAAAAATAACCAGTGGTCAGTTTAAATGACGAGTCAGTGAAGCAATGAAGTGAAAACTGATATGGAATTCTTTTTTTTAACCTTTTTTCATTCTTTTTGAGAGCAGCTCAATGATTAAATTTTTATTGCAAAATAGGTTAAGAGTAAAAGAAGCATTGAATATGAGTGAAGATAAGTTAATTTGATGTTTGAATTTGATGAGAAGTTTGGAGTATAACAAATTAAAAAAAAAAAAAAAGAAAAAAATTGATTAGATTCCCCAACCTTTCAACTTTAAAAGATTTAAAATAATTTCTGATTCATAATTAAAAAAAATATTATATATTAATAATAATTTCTAAAATTTTTTTCAAAATCACAAGCATCCATTTGTCTACCTGATGCCAAAACTTGAAGCACAGTTATTTTATAAATCAATTTCACAACTGGTTATGCCATTTGCAAATTGTCTCATGCTGTGTGTGTGTGTGTGTGTATATATATATATATATATATATTAGCATGGACATGATCACAGAACATATCAATTGGAATTGTTTGATAATTCTCAGAAAAAATACCTCATTAATATCCATTTGCTATGATGAGATCAAAATTTGTGGGAGGGATGTATCATAGCTTACTTAGCTGTAAATATTTTGAATGCTTCAACTAAAACATCATTTAACCAAATGTAGGATGACTTTTCTTTCATTTTTTTTTATTTTAAATTAAATGTTGAATTAATGTTCAAGTAAGAAGCACACCTGTTTTTAACAAATTAAATATGTAAATATTTTGGAGCAAGAAACATACTATTATATTTATATAAAAATTTTTCTTTAATAAGATTTCTCAAATATTCATGTTGGCAGGTGAAAATAAATATACTGCTTAATAAACAAATGGAGAGTCTACAATAAAAATAATGTTTAAAGTGATACAAATATATTATATATATATATATATATATGAAATTTTGAAAAAGCAATAAAATTTTTGCACTTATAATAAGTATTTGTTACAAAATAACACCCTTCTATTTGCCTTGATAAATTCTCTGAGGATGAAACACATCAACTAAGATAAGTTTTCCTTTGTCTGTCTCTCTCTCTCTCATATATATATATATATATATATATATATATATATATATATTAAAAAGAAGAGAGAAACCATGAACGTTTTTGGTTGTAACGTAGATTGTTTTTAGAAATATATATTATGCTTTATTTTCCATAATTTTGCAACATGTGTTTCAGGTCTCACAACCTTCTTCAGGTAAAAAGTGGATATTTCCACATATTATTAAAATGAATTTTCCTGTTAAACATTCTCTTTTTGTGTGGTAGTGAACTTTAAACATTAAATATATATAGCGTCTATATATTCATAAATATGCATCAGGTTAACCATAATGTCTAGGCAAGCAATAGAGGATGTTAAGTCTGAAATTTTGAACATACACACAGTGCTTTGATACACATCAGATCTAATGACAGTTTCCCCTAAATCAGGAGTGGCAACCCTTGATACATGTGCCAAGTATGGTATGCTGATGACTTGTTTTTGGCACACAAAACTTATTAGATTTCCTTTTTGACTTTTAAAAAAAAAAAAAAAAAAATCAACTCAACCCAAGCAAGGCAATAATGCCACTAAGATAAAAGGGGCTACTGGGAGTGAAAGAGAAAGAAAAGACTTTAGAAGGAATCAGACACACAATACTAAGCAGGAAACAAGGGATAAACCTCTACTCCTGTTTAAAAGACCTGGGAGGAGTGTGAACCACTCCATATTCTCTTTCATGGATATCATTATCTCATGTATTTTTATTTTCTGTCCTTTACAGATTGGGCAGAATGTCGTGATCATCAGCTAAGAAACAATGTCATTCAAATAAAGGGGATATTAAAGTATTTAAAAATTAATGGACTGAAAAATTTGACATGATTAAGACAGACATTTATAACGCTTTATGCATTTTCTGTTCTGAAACAATCATTTGGCAGGGCTTCTGTAAAGAGACATTTTGAAAATGTTCATAAAAACTTAAGAAAATGAGAAGAAAGAAAGAGAATTTCTCATGAACTGAGTAAGATAAAAAAACAGGTTGATACTTTATTTCAGGTAGGCCCAATTCCAACTTAGTTGCTGTCAGTTTTGAGGTTTCAGATGTTATTGCCCAACATGGAAAGCCACTCAGTGATGGCGAGTATATTAAAGAGGCTTGGTTAGAATGTGTGCCTCATTCCTTTTTGACAATTTTTCAGAAAAGGAAAAGATAATTCAACACATTAAAGATTTGTCTGTGAGTAAGAAAACAGTTGACAATAGAATACTTAAGTTGGAAAGGAATACAGCTGAACAACTGTCAAAAAATTTGTCTTCATGTAAGATTTTTTTTTATTTGTGTTGATAAAAGTACGAACATTACAACTAGGCTAGCCACTTTTTCTTGATTTTGGAGGGGTGATGAAGTGTGTGAATAGATGGCTGCCCATGTAGCACTACCTGAGTGTATTACCAGGGTTGAAATATGTAAAGCAATTGTGAACAAATTATCTACATGTAGCAATATGAGTTAAATTTAAAACAACTTGATACAGAATACTTTTGACTTTTGGCTGTCAGTAATTGGAGTCAACTTCAAAGTACAAGAGAAAGAGGTTCAGACTGAGAGAAAGTGATGGAAGGAAGATTAATTACTTTTTTTTAGACGAAGATGACAGTACAAAGAAAACTGTTGTTTATAAAACTGACCAACCTGTGCAAAAGAGAACAGAAGGAATGAAGTGGGCCTGCATAAAGACAGAGGATGGCCGATGAATTGCATCCCCCCCCCCCACTTAAGCCTCAACCTGCCTTCGCACATTTATAGCAATAACGTACTACCTAAAAATAAAATCGGGTTTACTGCTAGAAATTGTTTTGTTCTTCACTTGTGGATCGGGTCAAATGGTAATATTTAAGCCACAGTTGTTTGACTGAAATTGCACCCTGTCAAAGAACCTGCTTTCTGGTCGGAGCTGCAATGCAAAAGGGCTGAAATATTAATGCCATGACCAATGTCAATCTTTGATTTGCCAACACAGCTGTGAGAAAGTGACTGAGGAAAAGAAATAAAATCCCAGAGAAAGCATCTGAGAAAAGAAAAGATCTCAGTAAGTACTAATTTGATTTCTTGTTGTTTTTCTCTTTTCTTTCCATCATGGCCCCCCCAAATATTTTCAAATGAACTCTCTCATGTAACCAACAAAATTAAAATGTTAGGTGTGGGCCTCCAAAATGATATGTTAGCTGTCATTTCTCTCCCTCTCTCTTGAATATGTTTGATGGACAGAAGAAATCAAGCATGGAGGAGAGATTTCGAAAAATATTTTCTGGCCGCTGAAATACCGAAGGGAAGAAGGACCCTCGTGGCAGTTCAGTTGAGTGTAGGGAAGGTGGTGGACTTTGTGGGAAATTTCCTTGAAACAAGCCCTGATGGACCAATGCTATCAGGAAACTGTAGGTCTTATGTAAGCATTACAGTGACTGTTGACCATCAGACAATTATAGGGTGAGAGTATAGAAGAATACAAGTTTAAGGTAGTCTCCCTATTTAACAAGGCCTTTGTGGTTGGACCTAATGGGGGTCCGAAAATGGAGAAACAGTTGCTGAGTATATTTAGGAGAGGTTTGCACAGCATGTAGGTGCAAACTCAAATAATTAGGCAAGACTTGGCAATCCTAGTAGAAGCTGCCCGGATAGTGATGTCAGAAACCTAGATCCTATCCCAGGTTAGGTGTGAAAGCTCCCATCAAGTGATGGAAGTCAATCACCATAAGCAGAGGATCAATATCCAGGCAATAAATACATATAGAGATCAGGGTAAGAGGCAGACTATAAGGAATTATTGGACTAGTCAAATGCCAGTGCAGAGAGATAGTGATAGGGAAAATGATCCACCTAGTCAAATAGTTTTTGACTGTCCACCTATAAGAATAGTTTTTGACCGTCCACCTATAAGAATAGTTTTTGACCGTCCACCTAGTCAAATAGTTTTCGACTGTCCACCTAGAAGAATAGTTTCAAAACATGCACCCGATCACCTGTTGTAGATGTGGTTGTAAAGGGCATTTGCAGAAAAACTGCAGGGTTCAGGAAAATTATATATGATCTGTCTGTAAAAAGGTCACAGAATAGACAGGAGGATTGCCGACACTAAAAATAAATGATATGGAAAATTTTAGTACAATTACTGTTGGCATGAGCTATAGAGCGCTGATAGATACAGAAGAAGAAACTTTGATTATGTACAGGAGCCACTGTCCAATTACGAAGAACCTGTATCATACATAAACCTTTGAAGCTCTGAGATCAAAAGCAGATAAGGCCATCAAATGAGATGATGGATGTTAAGGTGATAGAAAAATAGCAAAGCCCTTAGTCTTTTCCTAGTTTTATCCCAGAAAAAGGATGGAACAAAACATTTTTGCATTGACTATTGTTCTTTAAATGAGATAACTCTGAGGAATGCATACCAACTATTGGTTATTGATGATATATTAGCAACTTTAGATAGCACTAAGTACTTTTCTAAATTAGATTTGAAATTGGGTTATTGGCAAGTGGGGATAGATGAGCGAGATAAGGTGAATACATAGACATTTTGAATTCAGCTATTAGTGTATGTCTGATGCAAACTCAGTTTGACAAAGTAACAGGGAAGGAGATAGAAAATAAAGGGGCTTTTCTATCTCCATGATTAAGCAATATGCAAACCTGCTTGTTGACTACAGAAAAGAAAGTGTTTGCTATTGTTTACTCATTACAAAAACTAGATCACTACCTTCATAATGTGAAATTTATAATATTTATGAACCTTAATCCTCTTCAGTACATTTTGAAGTTGCCAATACAAAATAAAAAGATTCAACTGTGGGCCCTTAGTATCAAGGGATATGACTATAGGGTAGAATATTTATCAGGTAGAAATAATGTGTGTGCAGATTTATCAAGATAACCCAACCCACTAGTGGCTAAGAATTTTAAGTAATTACACATAGATGATGAATGTATGAGGTAGTAGTAATTAACTCCAATCATTTTGAACCACAAGATTTTGCATTGTATAGCCTGGAAGAAAACCTAGTTACAAATGAAGTGAAACCACAAATACAGGGTGTAAATAATAGTTTAGGGAAAGATGCAGATAAGGACATTAAGGAACTGAAACACCACATTAAAGCAGGTAACATGAGTGTTAAGGAAGGCGATAAGTATGTTCTGCTGGACGATATGCTTTACCATTAAACAAATCCAGACGACGATGAACCTACCGTATGATTATGTCCCAAGTCATCTTTGTATGAATATTATACAACAGTATTATAATGAAATGGATACGTAGGAATAGAAAAGAGTGCGAGAGCTATGAGGTGGAAATGCATTTGGCCTGGTATGTATAAAGACACTGCCAATCACATTAGTACATGTGTCTCATGTCTATCTAGAAATCTCCAAAAAAATAATCCTAGAATGCAGAAAAATGACCTTCCCCTATACGCCTTTGCTAAGATTGCAGTTGATGTATTGGGACCTTTTATCCTTGTTCATTATCAGGCAATCAATACATAGTTTTATTGATTTATATAGCGGATGGCCTGAGGCATTTGCTGTTCCTAATAAAAAAAAGTGAAGTCATCGTTCATTTATTGATAGATGAAATTTTATTCTCATTTTGGTGTTCCATTGCAGATAGTTTCAGATAACGGCAGCGAAAATGTAAATCAGATTAAGAAAGAAATGCAGGAAAAGCTGAGGACTGATCACATTACTATGTCGTTTTACCATCTTCAAAGCAACAGTAGAGTGCAGAGGCTACATCGCATGATGTACGACATATTAGCATAGACAGTAGCTGATAATGAATGATCCTGAGATGTACACTTGAATCAGACACTAACAGTGATCAGATTCAATGAAAACAAGACAACAAAATTTTCGCCTTTTAAACTAATATATAGAGATGTAGTGTTATTTGTAGATAATATGTTACAACCTAGAAGACCTTAACATGGAGATGAACATCACCAAAGAGCTTTCCAGGAACAACAAAGCTTTTGTTAGAATGAAAGCAAACGTATCTAAAGCTAACAAAAAGCAACAAGAATATGTGGAAAATAAGAGTAAAGAAATTATTTTTGAAAAAGGAGAACCAGTATACATTAAGAACCATCAGAGAAGACATAAATTAGATAAAAGATGGAAGCCACATTATATAGTTATAGAAAGAACAGACCGAGTCTCATATAGAATTAAGGAACAGCTTATGGTTACAACTATAAAGCCACGTGCTGTTGATCTTTGTAGTGCAAAGGTCAATGAATGAAACATTCCAGTAGGGTGAAATAGACCAATGCAAAAGGTTACCTTAGCGGTACCTATGAGTGACAGTGACTCAGAGGAGGGTATGATAGTAGACCTGCTGCCCAATATAATAGATAGGTTTCAAAGTATACGTGAAAACCTTGACGAAGAATGTACTGTACCTCTGTTGGAGATAGCAGTGATACAGAGGGAGCTAGATTAAAAAAATATTGCATTAGTTAAGACTCTGAAGACAAAAACAAAAAATACAAAAATGTATGTGTCTGTGAAAATATTAATGTAGCTAAGTGTGTTTTCATAAATTTATCGATCATGCACCCCTAAAACTGACAAGTGATAAGGAAGAGAGAGAAGTGGTAGTCAAGGAGATCTGGAGCGAAAGTTTGTTTTTATGTTTAAAAGAAGAAGTGTGAAGAAAAAAGAAAATCACACAAAGTTTGTCTGATGGAAACATTGATTTCCCGAAATAACAGGCCAAGTTTAAATTTTCTGTAATGTGATGTGTCCATGAAGGAAGTTGAGAGGGACTTCAGTGAAATTGAATGGACAGTTGGAAACTGATCCAAAGTATTAGTGTCAGATAGAAAAAAAAACCCTGAAAGTTGTGGATGGCAACACAGAGTGGAATTGCTCTGCACCATGTGAGACAAGATCTTGCCTTGATTTTCTGCTAACAAAAAAAAAAAAAAAAAAAAAAAATACTTATATCACCAAATAGATGCAAGGTTCTTTAAGATACACGATAAACACAAATTTAAAAGTAATATCTGCCACAGCTTAGTTCTGAAATGATTTGTTGAATGCTTAGAGGAGATAAACCTCTTTGAGATCATGTGTTTTTGTAAACTGATGTTTTTTGCAGAATTTTGTGAACATTTAAATGACTTGAATATTAAATTACAGGGTTCTGGCAAGACACTTGATATTATGTTTGGTTACAGAAAGGCTTTTCAAATGAAACTAGAAATTTTTAAGAGGGATGTAGATAATGAAAGATTTAGATACTTTCAAAACCTATATAGGTACATCAATGATCTCCCAAAAGATGGTAGAACAGACTGCCAATGTCTTCAAAAGCTGTTTGCAAACATCAATGAATCAACTGTTGAGCAGTCTTTTACACGATTTGATAAATTCAGAGAACTGGAAGAGGCAGCAAAATTCATTAAGTTTCCAAATTGGATGAACTAAATTTGTAAATGTTTTCATGGATACACATGGATGATTTTGAAATGCAGTTGACTGAATTTCAGAGTTGCTCAATTTGGAAGCCAAAATTTGTTGACTTCCGAATTGGCTTGGAAAATATTGAAAAGGAGCGATTAGAAATGAGAGGATGCTTATGCAGAAAACAAAGTATTAAATACCATTCCAGAAAATTTTGTCTGTTTAAAAACCTTGCAACAGAATGACTATTCATGTTTTTGTCTTCAGGTGCTTGTGAATCTTTCTTTTCAGTGATAAACTTTTGTTAAGTCTCGTAACACGAGTAGCCTGACAGATAAAACTAGAAGTGCATGCATATCTCTCAAGTTTACTAAATATAAACCCGATATAAGGACAAGTTTTTGTCTCGTTTTATATGATGTTTTCTTTTGCAAGTTGCAAAAGTTCAGGGCTGTTCAAATGTAGTTTTGAAGATAAATAAATATATTTTATTTTATTTTTTTTATACATCATTTATAAGGGATTTAAAATCAGCAAAATATATATATATATATATATATATATATATATATAAACCTAGGGGTAAGGGTCTCTGACTGATGTCAAATTGGTTGAGTTTTGAGCCCAGCTTGAAGCAATCAGATGTCTAGCCACACTGATGAGCTGTGATACAGTGGGTGATTATGCTCTTGTTTGCCGATTGAGCACTATGAAGAAAAAGAGAATTTTTAATGGCTACTGCTGCTTTAAATGCATCACTCTTTATAAGAATTGAGTGCTAAGGTGGCCGGTGTGGCATTTATATATCATGTATATAATGCATTAAAAAATTACCTTTCTCTGTCATGTGCCGATAGTCTAGAGGTAAGAATTGCTTGAAAATTGCTTTGGCATGAAACTCAGAGTTGCTCATATATCTACCTATATATATATATATATATATATATATATATATATATATATTATAATGTTTGTGTGTGCGTGTTTGTAATTTCTTAAAAAAGAAGCTAAGAATTTGCATCTTATTAAGATACAAATGAAAAGTACATATTTCTTTAGCTTCTCAGAACAATGCTCATATCACTAGAGTTGAATTTCTTTTACATCTCATTTAGAATTAATTTCTTTGGGTTTCTTTTTGTCTTTTGGATAACTTTATTCTGATAATTCCATTATTATTGATCACTTGGCTATAAAAGATCTTAAGCATAAAGAGTTTTTGTCACAGATTTTGTCTTTTATTATAAATGTTAGTAATTATTTGAAGCTGATTAAAAAAGAATTGAAAAATATTTTCCTCTTTAGACCTTTGAGAATCTGGATGCTGTTCAAAAGTTGTACAAGTGAGAGGTGAGTGCTTGATTTCAGTTTCACATTTTAAGCACTGCTTGAATAAAAGAGTTTTTTTTCTTTCAAAAGATATGTAGACATCTCATTATCATTTTGACTTTTATCACACTATTGGAAATTGTATTGGGCAAATAACAAATGTAAACAGTTTGTATATTAAATTTTCTCTTAATGACTTCAGAAAATTTTGTCCAGATCAAACTTATTATGTAATGTTTGAAATATAAACACTGAAATTACAAATAAGAATTGTTTACAAGTAAAATAAAATTATATAACATTAACCTATTATTAATAGTAGTTACCTATTCAATTAAATAATTATAAAACCTGGTGATATTGTGAGGTTCTGTTGGTGTGCAATGGGGTATTGGTAATGATGCAAACCAAAATCGTGGCCCAGTCTAGACGTATCATTGGTTAGTGGTTACTTTTTGCAACAATGTATATATAAAATTATGTAAAACTGTTTAGGCAAATATAGGAAATAATTATGGTAAATAAATTAAAGCTTGATGATTATTTAAGTGTAAAAAAATCATTATCAGTTGATTTATTGGTTGATTTGACAACATGTCATTTGGGATATTTAATTTATATGGGTTTAATAGTTATAGCAACAAGATATTTATTCTATAAAGGAACAAGTAATTGTTGAAAGATTTATTGTAAGAGTTTAATGAATAGGTGCTTGATGTATATTCTGGAAAGAACAAACCAAATAGGATTCAATCAAACTGGATTTAATATTTAAATATTAGATTTTTTGGGAAAAAATTGAAAAGATATGTAAATGGACAGACTTAAAAATGAAAAATTGAAAGCCACACATAAAACATCTTTTTTGAATTTGTCTATAAAAAAAAGGAAAGATACTTACCAATTGTAAAGAATAAGCAAGAAATTATGTTATATATTTTATAACAACAGGCTACACAGTTATCAAATGTAAAATGATCCATGCAAAAAAAAAAAAAAAAAATCCATCAAAAATAAAAAAAAATAAGACTATAAAAATTCATCAAGTTAGGTTACAAATTTTCTTTTATTTCTAAATGAAATTGATATTAGCTATACTTGAAAATATAATTTCTAGATAATAGGTACCTCCAAAAATTTTCTAAAAAAGGGCACAAATTTGATAAAAACAAAGTTTTATTGTCAAAATGTTTATGCTATTATTGAGAGGGAAGACAAAGGTATTTTTTTTTTCTTCAATTTTTTAATCCTTTCTACCACATTCAAATTTTGGTTAAATATCTTGTTTTCTTTGAGTCAGCGATGCACGAAAAATTAGTATAGGTATTTTTAGCATCTTTTTTGGTGTTAAAAACACATTGGTTGGGAATTCTCAGATTTTAATGAAATTTTCAGAACTTATTCACAAATGAATGAAGTTATTTTTTTAAAGAAAATTTTGGTAGAAATAATTTCTTTTTTTTTTCTTTTTTTTTTAAACATCTGTTACCCCACTTAATCTTATGAAAATTTTGGAAATTAAGATTTCAGCTTCTTTATATTTATGTTAGTTAAAAGCAGAACTATTTGGAGAATTTAAATCAATTTTTTTTGTCAAACAGGAATTGTGAAATAAAAAATGCAATAAAACTATAACATTAATTTCTTTTATAAATAAGATTTATTAAGGACATTATAGTCTTAAGAAAAAAAATCTTTTTTGATGAATAATGAATTTTTTCAAAAATTGTTTTCATTATTTTGAAATTTTTATTAGAAAAATTGATTAAATTTTAAATCTTTTGAAATTTTGTATTATTTTCAGCCTTTTAGATGATAATATTTATTAAGTGAAAAAATCATCAAACACCAATATTTTTAAAAGCTTTTTGAATTTTTTGTATGTGTATAAATGTACACATTTTTGTAAGTATGGATGCCACTACACAACATTATCAGAAAATAAGAGCAATGAGGACAGTAAATTTAATGTCAATATTTCTAAAATTTAATAAAACTTTAGATTATGGAAACTATTTTACTAAATTTTTAAGATTACTGAGTATTTAAAAATTATAAAAAATGGTGTTCACATCATTTTCTTAAATTATGTTTTACAAATAAAAAATAAAATCTTCTTAGAACAACATTAGCTTTGTCATCAGGCTGTCAACACATTAAAACAGCTACTATTGGACTAAGAAATGCATTCTAATCAGCTTTTTTTTTTTTAAAAAAAAAAAAAAAGCAAAAACAATCTTCCAGACAATTTAATTAGTTTTTGAAATAGAGCAAAGTATTTTGCACATTGGAAATATTTAATTTAATCTATTAGCATGAAAACTAAATAAAAGCATCAAGAAAGACTTCTCATTTGAAAAAAATCATCTTAACCCTTAGGTATTGGTTTGTTTTTCCATTCTTTTTGGAGGTACCTACTAGATAGAAGTATCTACTAGATAGAAACTTCCAATATTTTTTTCACTGAGGAATCAAGTCAGTTTTTTCTAAATTGGTGATTGATTGGCTAATATAGATATGCAAAACATAAATAATTTCTACAAGAAGTAAATAAATATACAAATTATTTTTTTTCTTTTCTAACTTAACTAAAAAGCAATATACAATCACGAAGAGTATATGACATAAATGAAGAAAACATCTTCAACTTCAAAATCAATATTTGATTAACAACTTAAAGTATGACTAATTTTATATTTTTATCTTTATTTAAATCATTACAGAATAGAATAGCTGGAAGTTAAATTATAGAGATAAATTTACAGAAAGAAAATTAAGAATAAAATAAAAGACAGTAAATATAAATGTGAATCAATAAGTTTGGAACCTGGCATATGATATTTGATCTATTTCACCAATTAAGTGCATTAACAAGAATGGAGATTATATACAAAAATAAATATGTTGCATAAAATGATTTTTTTCATCATTAGGCTACAGATTTATTGATGTACTTGCATACATGATTAATAGATAAACATTGGGTTAAGTGTAAAAAAGTGTTTTATTTCTATATCAAAAAGAGAGGAAGATAAAAACAGGAGAAGGACATTTCTGAACAAACTTTCGGAAATTAAAAATCAAAATATCTTTTTAAAATCCTTCCATATGTCAGTCTTTAAAAGTTTTCAAATAAATACTTTCACAAAATGTCTGCTAATTCTTCAACTTGAAGCATTTTTCTGATTTACCTATCATTTTAGTTTGTTCATTAATGGGTGGCAAAAGTTTGGAAAAAGAAGCAATGGAAAATTGTTAAATAACATTAGATATATATCTGTGTGCGTGTCTATATATATATATATATATATATATATATATATATATATAGACAGACAGATATGTAAAAATTCAGATATAACAAATATATCTGTAAAAGGATAATATGAATAAAGATAAAAGGAAACTTAGCTGACACAATTGGAAAACAAAAAATTTTGATTTAATAAAAATAAATCCCATTTATCCATTTTAATGTGTGAAAAAAGTATTCATACAATACAAAAATGAATACATTATCTTCATTTAATACTTTGTAGAATAGCCATTATTCACTTCTACAGCAACCAACCTTTTCTTGTAGTTCTCAATGATTTGCAAATTTTAGTTGATATTTTGTTCCATTCTTCTTCGCATATGGTCTTCAGGTCTGGGATGTTTGTTGGAGCTCTCAATTAGATTTGAATTTTAAAATAACGCCACAGATTCTCGACTGAGACTGGGGACTGACTTGGTCACTTCAAAATATTTACATTATTCTTTGTAGATTTTGCAGTGTGCTTAGGCTCATTATCTTGTTGGACGATCCATTCAGGAGGAAATTCAAGATTTTCAACTGAAATCATTAAATTTGCTTCCAAAATATTTTGATATGCTGCGGCATTCATTTTACCATCTATTACTGATATGTTGCCAGTATCTTTTGCCGAAAAACATTCCCAACCACGATGCTGCCACAACCAAATTTCACTGTTAAAACTGTTTGCAAGGCATCACCATCTTTCCTCGATACAAGATTTCTAAAATTATGACCAAACAACTCAATTTTGGTTTTGTCTGTCCATAATACTCTTTTCCAATATGATTTTTCTTTATCCTTATGTTCACAAACAAATTTCAACCTGGCATCTCTGTGTCTTTTCAATAACAGTGAAGTTTTCTGTGGGAAGTGTAACTTTAGATTGTTCCTATGAATTTCATTGCTTATTGTCAGTTTAGTGATACAGATTCCAGATGAAAGTAAATCATTCTGCAACTCTTGATGGTTTTTTATACCTTCCGATGAATGAACTAATGGTGGTAAATGGAATATTCAGGTTGTCTGAGATTTTTCCTGTAATGTTTACCTCCTCAATATCAATTACAGAATGTTCTGTTAGTATTTTTTAGGCTAAAAACAACTACTTATATTGGAACATTCTAGAATATTCCACTTGAATAATCTAGGATATTAAAGAAACTTAAGTTTTAAAATCTAAAATTTGCATTGTATGTATACTTTTTTCACCCATTAAAATAGATAAATGGGATTTATTTCTATTAGGTTGGTGCAAAAATAATGACGTAATAATGACGTTTTTTGACGTATTTTCTAACGTAAAAAAACGACATTATTACGTCATTATTTTTGCACCAACCTAATATTAAGTCCAATTTTTTTTTTGTTTTCTATGCACATTTAGTTATTATGCATCTGTGTACAGTTAATTATATGAAAAATAAGTTTATTCATTAGTTGGAAAAATAATAAATTAAAAATTTGTATGTGTACAAATATTTGTCCCCTCCTCAATGTGTGTGTGTGTGTATACACACACGCAAGCACACATTTAGGGTGTGATGTGTAAATTGTCACCATTTTATATTTTTAATTCCATGCATGCACATTGTTTTTGATTTTGTCAACTGTAGACTATAGAAGATAGCAGGGTCAGTTAGGCACACCATGACGCAATTCACAATTCCAGAAATTTGAGAACGACATGCTATACTGCTTGGTATTCACACTGGAAGCTCCAATATGAACATTTCAGAGTTTTTGGGTGTCAATCTGATAAAAGTGCAGATGGTTCAGAAAGAGTTGAATGAGTCTAATGGTGATTACGAAGGTGTTTGGAGTTGATCACGAGTGATGGTGATGTTATACCTCCATTCATCTTTCCATAGGGTCTCAGACTTAAAATAGAGGCCTACATCAAGTGCCTCAAGGATGTAGTGCTGCCCTGGGTCAAGAGGGTGGTTGCAGGAGAACCCAGTCATGACTGTCAAACAATTTCTGTGATCACATCACCCCTTATATCTGGCCACCTAACTTCCCAGACTGCAAACCCCCTTGGTTATTATGCATGAGGTGCAGTTGAGCAAGAGACCATCAAAACTCCTTGTAATACCAAAGATGAACTGAAGGCAAGGATTATGGCAGCATTCACAAACTTAAAGAGACCATCCAGAAGAGTTGCAAGAAATTCTGAAGTTATCTGGAGGCTGTGTATTTTAGTATTATTATTCAGTGTAGTTAGTATTTCAAGATATTTTTGTGTAATTTTGGTAAGTATATCTGTTAAAACGAGATTTCAGTGTTATTTTCATTTTTGTGTAATTTAGACAATTTATCCATCGCATCCCGTATATATAAAAATTGAGGGGAAAATAAAATTACAACATGATGAATATGTGCTTCAACTTAATATGATTGCATTCCAATAAATGATTACATGCACAGGTTGCTATAATTAAGGGATCTGTCAAGAGTATTCAGACTCCATATTAATACACAGTTTATACTGGTAGTCTTGCATCCATACAATGGTGAATATTATGAAGTCATACGTTATTTCATGTTTTTTGAATTTATTGTCACAATACAAGAGTTGTGGTTGAACTAACTAAACAACTCAGGCATATCCCATATATATGTTCAATGGAGACAGTTCTAGTAATTTTGCTGGCCAAGGAAGTCACTGAGAATCTTGTAGAGCATTTTGAGTATCACAGGGACCATATGGGCAGGCACTATCCTGCTGGAACAGCTAATCACTTTCATGTTATTGGGTTGGCAGCAGGATGGACTAAACAATGTTGTGGATATACATAGTGTTGTTCAACATCCCTGCCACATATGACAAAGGTGAGGCCTGAGTTTTAGGCATGTCTATTGCCAGCAAATAGACTCTGAAATATATTGCTTCCCAGGTATATATTGTACATATAAATGACTATCACTTGGATGAGAGTGAACCTATCACAATCATGGAGATCTACATGAGAATGTTGTGATATAATTGGTGGAAACCTGGCTAGAATAAGCATGTCAGTAGTCCTACTATTTGTGCTGACATACCTGTACTGACCTGTGATGTGGATGCTGAGTGATCTCCCTCTGCTGCTCTTACAACACGTCAATCTTGGCAAGCATCTATATTACATGGTTATCCAGAACCTGGTCTACTGGTATAGGAATGTTCATTCGACTACTTTTGCCAATATGAAAATACTACAAATGTATCATGCAACAATTCACAGAAATGAAAATCTAGCCTATCAAAGGTCCACAAATGGTTCTAATTGAATAAAAGAATGTAGCACAACACTTAGTTACATTGGACTATTTAACCATACTGAATTTTATTGCAGCATCAATTACAGTGTAAAATTCATGCACAGTGAGTATACTGGTATGAGTGTTACTACATCACAAGATGGCTGAAAACTGAATAATTTATCAGAATCCATATACTATAATCAGACCAAAATTGGTATGATCCCTCAGAGTGTTGCAATTTTATTTTCCACCAGTGTCTAATCTTTTGAAAAAGAATAAGCAGGAAGAAATGAAAGAGGAAGTTTGTGCTGCCTTATGGGAAAATAAGAGAGAGGAAGTTTGTGCTGCTTTATGGGAAAATAGGAGAGAGGAAGTTTGTGTTGCTTTATAGGAAAATAGGAGAGAGGAAGTTTGTGTTGTCATATGGGAATACAGTCTGCCTGTCTTGAGAATGGACATTTGAAATCCTGGCTTTGACCACGGATCAAACACTAATAATCACTGATGCTGGTAGGAAATATACAACAATTTCAGCCACCACAGTGGACCTTATGACACAGGCAGACAATGAAAGCAAATAGACACTTATTTTATACAATTGCTTAATCTACTATAAAACAATAAAAGTAATTTCATTTCACAATGCCTCATGCTCCAGGAGCAAGGATATTGTTAAATTTCTAAAAGATGCATAATGCTGGTTAGTTCAAACGTGGGATGAGCCAGCATCAAAATCAAAGCTGAAAATTTATTTCACCTGTTAATAATTAAGACAAAACAAATTGAACTTGGCTATTAGAAACATCTTTTTTTCTTTTTCTTTTAATGAAACAAAATTGTAGGGAAAAACTATACCTATTCCAAGGCAAAAGACATAGCTGAATGCATTCAAGTATCACACAAGTTATTTTTGCCTCTTTCTGAAACTAGTCAAAATTCAGCAGAGTAAATAATGGACAAAATGATATGAATGGACAGACACTTGAAGTTTAGGCACAATATCAATTTCAAATGAGTCCTGGTTAATTTTACTGTGTGATCAACAATTTGGAGCATTGGCCACTCAATGTCTTGATATAAATCCTATTGAACATACAGGAGCCATTTTAGATAAATCAATAATATCTCCTGAAAGGGATTTGTTTCATGTTTTAAATGCAGGCTTACCATATTTTCTAGAAGAGAAAATCTGATAAGTAAAAAATCTTTAAACTCTCCATTATAGAAAGTTCATATTTAAATTCTTGAATTCATGATTCTTGAATAAAAGTTTTTGTTACAAAATAGAACTGTCTATTTACTTTTGTTTTGTGTGTGTGTTTTTATATATATATATATATATATATATATATATATATATATATATATATATATATATATATATATATATATATATATATATATATATATGTATTATATTATTTATAATATATATATATATATATATATATATATATATATATATATATATATATACGCACACACACAGACACTCATTTATTCTAAACGATTAGTATTGATGAATGTTAGTTTAATTCAGCTTTTTATAAAATGTTATACTTACATTTTTTTTTTTTTTTAAAAGTCCCCACCCAGGTCATTCCATTAAATTATCAAACAATTCCAGCTACGGCATTTACACAATTAGTCTTTTGGGATAAAAGTGGTGTGCCGAAACTTCTGAACATCTTTTCACAGCTAAGACAAAAAGTCAGAAATAAAAGTATCATCATGTATAGCAAGATAAAAATGCCTCTTCAAAATGCATCAATGATATGTCATAATTAATAACATTTGTGATAAAGCTAATGTAAAGTATTGGGTAAAATTATAATTGCATTCTATAAAAGCAGATAATTGTATTTAATTTTAAAGAAAGTTTACAACAGGTGCCATGATTGGCAGATAGTGACAACATTATTTACTATATTAGGTTGATTATATATATATATATATATATATATATAATAGGTATGATCTTTTATAAATGCAAATGAATAAAATTCCTTATATTTAATGGTTAAAAATTCTTTGAAAGCCAGGATAATAACCTCTGATTGGTGAATCTTGGATTAAAATATTTTGCATCACATATGGTAACAGGTACAAAGCAATTTATCTGCAGGAAAATGCCAGATTGGAATAAAACTGTACAGAATGATTCTAAAAATATATTTGGTTGATCCCATGATCTAAGTGATTGTCAAGGTGCCATATTGGACCCTACTTTTGAGACACATGAATTAATTTAATAAAAATGTGGCAAGTAGAACAGTTACATTAAAATGATAGAAAACTAAGTTTGTAAATGTTTTGTTTATTTTCCTTTTCAAAGCAGCCAGGTTATGAAACAATCTAAAGAGAACATAGAGAATGATTTTAAAACTAAATTTAGTTTTTTGGTTGGTGCTATGATCTATGTCAGTCTGAAGAGGAAGATGTTCTGTCAGGCTCTCTAGTCTTGGACACACACCCATTACTGTGATGGTTGCAGCCCTTATGACCCTAAGAGCAGACTTTCATTAAAAGAGAGAACATTAGGTTTCAAAATGTAAAAGTAGTGTTTCATCCATAAGCAACTATTTCATGTGAAACAACCTAATGAAAATGTACTGATAAAGTCTAAAAAACAAGCAGTGTCATGGCTGGCTGAGTTAAAAGCAATTTCAATAACAAAATATGGTTTTGTGATAGAAGCAATTGTTCTTAAATGCTCCACACTGTAAATCTTTTTTTTTTACCTGAAACAAAATACTTAAAATTAATGACCCTATATTTAAATAAGGTTTAAAAAAAGAAAAAAAAAAAGAAGAAAAAGAATTATTGTAATATTGTTGTCAATATGTTTTTTTTTTATAAATCAAATTGTAAATCTGCATGTTGAGGTATATATATATATTTTGTCCTAAGGATCAACTTTTGCAGACGTTTTTATATATATACATTTGGTATTGAAAACAGGATGGATGTCTTTTGAAAGTTATGTCTGGAACTTGACAATATATATTCTGTAACTTAATCCAAATTTTCTTTTTGAAGATTCCTATTAATAGGAAGAATTTTTCAAAATAGCAAAAGGAAAAAAATAATCTTTATAACAGTAATTTTATTAGTAATAAAGAAAATATTATCTTAAATTTTCTTTGTATTTTTCAAATAAAATCTAAAATTTGTTTATAGTTCTTAAAATAAAAAAAAAAGGTACATTTTTTCAGGAAGTTTCATCAACACCAATTTAGTTTTAAATAAAATTTTCAAAGAAGAAACTGTCAAGATGCATTGCCTGGGTCTAAAATACAAAATATCAGTTACATTTTTGGAGCAACTTAGTTTCTCTTGATAGGAAGACTGTTATAATTAAAGATACAATTTGATTTTACCTGTAAAAATTATTTTTCACAGTATTCTAATTAAAAATCTGTTTTTAAAACATTAAATCAATGCATTCATTCATGAAAAAAAAAAAAGAAAGAGAGAGAGAGAGAGAGATTTGACAAAATGTATTAATATATTTAAATTCAGGGGTTTCATTTTATACAGACTAATGCTATTTTTAGTTTCCCTAGGAAAAATTCCAGGCAATGTGGGGGTTATCTTGCTAGTGGAAAAAAAAATTACTGCTGCTATAGAAAAACTTACAATTTGCGAATTCCACTTTCCTTTTGGTAAGGATATAGTTTTTCCTCAGGTTCTTTGTTGATCGGACCTTGCACAGGATATTCCTCTTCAGAATCAGCATCGGTTGCATCAGTTCTAAGAAGAAGAAGAGGCAACACTTGAGTAGCAATAACTACCAATGATTAACATCAACTGAAAACTCAGATTCATGATTCTAAAGAAAAAAATCAAACTAACAAGGTGACTTGTTCAATTCCATGGACACAAGAAAGTGCATCTGAAAAAACAATTACAGGAACAAACTAAGTATTTTTTCTTCTTTTTAAAAAAAAAAAAAATTTCTTCCTGCAGAGAAACACTGAAAGATTCAGATGAAAAACAGAAACAAATTCTAATATCAATAAAACCTGGATTATACAAATTTTAGAAATAAGATTTAGTTTCATTCAGTACAATAATTGGCATTGAAATTATTGCACATATATTTTTTTCTTTATGATTCAGGTCTTTATTGGTTTTAACAAAGTTTTGGTCAATTGGACTTCTGCAGCTGTATGTGGTTTTTCTTTTTACAAAGGTTTCTTTTATTCTTAAATTCAAATATTTGTCTGGATCAAAGAGTTGAGTATTAAAGTGTTAAGAACAGATGATACCTGAGGAAGGCCAGAGAATATACTGGTCAAAATGTTCTGTTAAAAAACAAAAACAATGAAGACTGAAAAATACATAAAATATTGAAAAAGAGTTACTCCCAGAAAAGACAAAACAAAAAGCAATTACATCTACAAGCAGGAAAAATACTTAATGACACTTTTGAAGTTACTGGCATTCTTTAATAAAAGAAATAAAACAAGAATAAAACAAGAAGAATTAAAATGTCAATAGCATTACCCAGTCAAAAAAAGAAAAAAAAAAGAAAAAAAGAAACTTTTATGTGTTGTTGCAAAATAAATATGGAAATTTGTTAAGAAATAAAATTAACTCCAATATCAAGAGGCATTGTGTTTATAGAATTTTCAAAAGTTTTGAATTGTTACTCATTTTTGCTTGCATTTTAAGATTTAGCCTTTTTGAAAACATTTCATTAAGAATGCCATAACATTTATAAAATAAATAAAAGTTAAAAATAAAAGCTCTTAGAAAAGCAGACAAAATATAAAAACAAAATTTAAAAATATTTCTAAACAGAAATTGAAAACTGTTTTATGAATTTATAAATATTTTTAATTTGTGTAAATGTGTACAAAAATAAACAAACATTAAATTTTTTATATTGTTTATGACATTTCCAGCTAATAATCTGTGCCATTATTTTATGAAATAAGCTGACAGATTTTTTAGACCCAAGCAGAGAAGCCTTTTTAAATAAAATCTCTACGAATTTGAAAATAAAAATTTTAGCAGAAAGAGTTACTTCTCTTCCTCCAAAAAATTATAGCAGAACGCACACACACACACAACAAAAAAGATTAGATATTTTATAAACAGATAAAAAAAATGATAATGATTAAAGTGTACAGCAAAAAAGGAATAAAGGGAAAAATTTCTGAATTGCAAGAATTTTATTTGAGTTTGAATCTTCAAAATCCTATTAACAAATAAATTTATCAGCGGGAAGAGAAATAAAGAAACAGGAAAATAAAGAGCAAGAGACAAGAGTTTGGATTTGATTTACTGAGAAAGAACAAAGATCCATAAAAATAATAAAACTACATTCTATTTTGCTTTTATGTTTTCAGATGAAAATTTGTCAATTTAATTTATTTGAAGTTGAAACAATATGCATTGTGACCAGAAATAATCATATCTTTTTTTTTTATGTTCCTACAGATTAAGCATTCTGAATCATGAATATCTAAGAATATCTAGGGGAAAAAAAAAAAAAAAAAAAAATCAATTCTATATTATAGAAGTTAATAGTGTTGGGGAATCCTGTTTTAAGTAATGTTTATAAATTCATTGTAAATTGATTCCACTACGGAAACAAAAAGAAAAAATATGTTTATATGACATGGTTTCATAAAATGTAAGAAAATAAATTCAGCTATGGGTAAATAGCAGGACAGACTGGGTTCTATAGCCTTGGATGGCAACTGCTCTAAGAGAAGGACAACTTGAATTCAAAACCAGCAGAGAGTTGTTTGGAAACTTTGTGGCATGTAGTGCACCAGGTCTCTGTATTTGGCCCTTCAAAAAGTGTGGATGGTTCTGCACAAAGCCCTCACCACTATAATCAAATCATATGTGCTAGTGTCTGGCTGTCGGTTCCTAGGAAGTGAACTGCTTACGTTGAATATGATGTGAGAGTCCACCATATATATATATATATATCCAAATGTAAAAGAATATAAATTCAAACATTCATAACATTAATTTAAAGAAGTGCTCAATACAAGAGTAGAGCAATAAATATTTCATTGTTAGCCGCCTGATGAGACGTTTTTGGATGTTGAAACAAATATGCATTTTTGTCGTGGTAACTTGCATGTAACAGTTTATAATATATATATATGTGTGTGTGTGTGTTCGTGTGTGTGTGTGTGTGTGTGATATAACAATATATAATTTTGTATAATTTTATATATCAACAAACAGTATTTAAAAAAAATATGACAAATGGGAATGGGTTTTTTGTGATGCATCTGATGAAATCCTAATGCGTCACAAAAACTTTCCAGTTTGTCATTTTTTCTAAATATATATATATAAATAAACAATGAAATCCAAAATTAACTCATGTGGGGAATACCCTATTTTGGCAGACAAAGATATCGGTTATTTGTTTTTAACCCTGGTGTGGACTGAGTTTGTGCCGGAAATAGAAATTTAACTGTGAAAGCTATAATAATAATAATAATAAAAAGAAAAACTAATACAGAATTTACCCATTTCAATGTTTCAGTCAGACAAAAGGCATAAGACAGAGGTCAAGCAAGGGGGAGGTATTTGTCTTTTAGGGAGATGAAGTTTTATAAAATTATACCTGAATATTAACCGTATGATATTAATTTGGGGTTATATGAAGAATGAAATATTCATTTAAAACTAAAAGAGGAATAAAAAGGGGTTTAAAAATAACTTTAAAATATATTAGATAAAAGGATGTAAGGGATTAAAAGAGAGAGAGTTGAGGAGATCTTCTTAGAGTAGGGGAAAGTTTATAAATTATAATTAATGTAATGTAAAGAGAGGAATATAGAAATTAGAATTAGTTATACATTTGATGAGTTAGAGGGGAGTGGATATTATGGAAATATAGTAGCTAATTAAGTAAAACCGATATTATGGAAAATTACCTTTACTCTCTTTCACTCTCTATATATAATTTATTCAAAAATTATAACATAAATGTGTTATAAAATCACTACAAAAATAACCATTTTGTTTCAACACTTCTGGTGTCTTATCAAGTGATAGTGCTGAATGTAGAATTCAACACCAACACTTGATAAGACACCAGAAGTGTTGAAACAAAATGGCTATTTTTGTAGTGATTTTATAACATGTTTATGTTAGAATTTTTGAATAAAGTATATTTGCCCTACTCTGTATTGAGCACTCTTAAGAATAGTATTTTGTGTTATTGGAATTTATTCTGTATATACCAATCCTATATTTGTGTGTGTGTGTGTATATATATATATATATATATATATATATATATATTTATTCAGTTCCCTTATATCTCCTATATAAATTTGCTATATCTGATCCTTACGCTGAGGTATTTGAAGCGTTTAGTATTTATTAATTCCACATCCTGAATTTTTATGAAAGATGATTATATAAATAATTTTCAGGGTATAAATAAAAAGTTAAAGATGAGGTGTTATAAATACAACCAGTTTAATTTATTCATATAGCTTGGTTGGTCAATTCTATGGTTGGTCAATACTAAATTTCTATTACACCAACTTTTGACAAATATTTCCTGTAAGCTTTCATTTATTTTCTTTTGGAATTGTTAAAGATTTAAGTATATTTGTCAGTTTTCAATTTCAGTTCAAAAATTTTTGTAATTAATAAAAAAGGACAAAAGTTAATATTTGAGAATCTCCTCCTCAACACACACACACACAAAAAATTGTGAACCCAATCATTGAACAGTAAAAAATAAATACTAATATTTATTTGTTATCGAACTATTGACTAATTTTACTAATAGTGAGGCAGGAAAGGTGTTTATTTCGGAAACTTTTTTACTAGCTGAAAAAAGATATTAACAAAAATCTCAATTTTAAAATTAATTTAATTAATATTAATTTATATATCTATGTGACTACTAATAACAAGCAAACAAAAAAAAGTTCCAATATGAAAGGCAATAAAAAAGTATGAGAGAGAGAGAGACAGAGCATGCTGAGCAACAGACAAAAACGGGAAGGAAGGAAGGAAAGAGGAAGAAAAAAGTTTATCTTTCAGCAACAACAACAATTAATAGAATAGTTCTGTTGGCAGGAGTAGGAATTATATTATTATTATTATTATTAGTAGTAGTAGTAGTAGTTGTGGCAGCGACAGTGGCAACCAGCAGAGCAGCTGTAATGCCAGGAGGACACTTACAATTCTTCAGCTAGAGATGGCATGGCATCAGAGTCTTGTAGGTTATTTTCTGATCTGGAGGAAAGAGAAAGGAGAATTTCATCTCTCCACAATTACCCAATGGCAGAGAGGTCAGAGATCACAACACACAAGTACAACAGCAAGCCACCCAAAGCACAAATAATATGGAAAGAGGTTTTAATTAAATTAAGAAGAAATTAAATACAAATGGATTAAGAAACTAGCAATTATATTTCTAAAAATCTCTGATACAAGGAAATTAAAGAAGAAAGTATTTTACAAAATTAGATTTACTTTTACTAGCAAATCTTCCACTATATTTCTGTAATTATTTCTATTAAAAGATGGTTTCTTTGTCTTTTGAGAAAAATTAATTCAAGGATAGAATAAAGAAATTTTGAAATTTAAAATTTATATAATTTGAGGTTTTAAAAACTGTTTTGCTTAAAAACAAGCATAAGTATTTTTTTTCTCTCCAAATGATTAATATAGTAAAAGAAACATGAAACTATAAAGCCCTACCACTCTATTCAAAGATTTTAGTGATTGATAGTCTCGGGATATTGTAATGTAACATTGTCAGATCAAGTGTTAATATTTTTTATTAAAGCATTCAAGTCTACTGAACAATTTTTTTGTCACCAAACACTGACAATTTTACCTTGACAACTTTGTGTCTTTCTTAAATTGAACATTTGAAATCACTGAATCTTAAAACTGGAAAATATTTAAAACTTAAAACAGAGTGAGATCAGTGTTCAAGAGACAAGAAGATTTATTTGATAAGTGAAAAACCTGAGATTAAACTATAAACATTTTATAAACACAAAATGAATAATCAGTTTTATTCTTTTACTAATTGTTCTTATAATTTTCAGGTGAAACAAATTTGCAAAGATAAAATAAAGTAGGTTTCTTTTTGTTAAGGATTGTATATTGCAAAAGCAATTGTTTTTGTTTGAACAATTTCTTTTAAATGGAGGTCACCAAACTCTGAGGCCAGCCATTTTTTTCTTTGTAATTGTTAGATTTTTTTTTGAATCCTAGACTAATTACAAATGAAAAAAGAAGTTATTTATTTACAAAATTAAAAAATCTATATAGAATTTATTAATTTATTTACTTTGAAGATATGTAAACTATATCATAAGGCCTGAAAGGTTTGGACACGGATTTAAAATACTGCTACCTTTATTGCATCAATTCAAAATAATATTATTAAAGCATTACTAATTGAAAAAAATAAATAATTCTGAAAAATTGGATGCTTTTAAAAATTAAGGTTAGGCTATTTTTTCTGTTTAATGTAGTAAACAGAATTTGTTTTCTAATCTTTATTCAACTGAAGTAAATATCTTTCAATAAATAAATGATGCTCTGTATCGGCTTTAGATAGATTCTATTTGAATGATGCACACACAATTTTCACAAAGATCTAAATTGAACAAGCATACACAACGCAGAGTGGATTGTGATTTCTGTTTAAAGGTTAGAGGTCACCTGGCAATAAAGGGAAGTAAACAGCCAAGTGTAAATGCAGATGCATAAGTTACATTTAATAAATATTTCAAAAGTTGTTCAGTGACACTGAATTTTGAAAGAGAAAGAAAATATAGAAGAAGATGTAATTAGTAAAAAGAGAAAACAAGCAGATTAGAAAATATATTTGATAGATTGGGTGAGTATAAAAACCAATATGAACCAAATAGAAAAGCATCAAGATAAGCAGATTTACTACTTGAACAGCTTCAAATGAATTTGTTGTTATTAATAATAAAATTGTAAGAACAAAGCAATAATAAGATCCCAGTGTTAATTAAGAATAACAAAAAGAATCTTTCAAAAATGTTAAAAGATTTTTTTTCCATCTGTCTATATTTATGAGATGAAGTATTGTAACTATTTACACTATATCATCTGGACAGTTTTCCTCATCTTTATTACCATATTCACGACATTTTGATCATGTATGCTCCGACCTTCTTCAGGATCTGTCTATATTTCTGAGATGAGGTATTGTAACTATTTACATTGTATAAACAGTTGTTTCCCTCATTTTTGTTGTCATATTCACAATGTTTTGGCTGTTGTACCTTCTGGCCTCCTTCAGATGATACACATTGTAATTTTGAACTGAACCCTTTATCTACTGGATATCCAGAAAAGGCATGGCATATGGAACTAGAACAATCTACTCTGGTGGACAAAATAAAGGGTTCAGTTTCTTAAATCCAATGTATATTACCTGAAGAAGGCTGGAGCATACAGTGGCCAAAATGTTTTGAATCAATAAAGTTCAGGACGACAGTCCAAACAATGTAAATAGTGTAAATTGATTCTTTCCATATTTGATGGCTAAGGAGATACTTTTCTCCCAACCTACTTACATATTGCAATATTATAGTATTTTGAAGACAGTCTAGGTCAAGGGTCGGCAACCTACGGCCTGCAGGCTGGATCTGGCCTGTGAAGGCATTTTGACCGGCCCGCGAGCCTGATTACCAATGACTATTTTTAACATGAGAGACGACCATCAAATGAAATTTGTTATATGTCATTTTCCATAGAATGTCCACACATCTCAATACACTAAAAATATTAGACTATCTGCCAGTTATCTTTCATGAGACTTATTTTACCAAGTTGTGTTGCCTACATTTAAATGACAAATAATGGATACATATTTGTTATGACCCTTGGCTACATTAAAAGATAGCAGAAGCAAAAGGAACGATAAAGTGAAAGAGGCCAGGGAGGGACTGGCATGCGAGGTAGCAGAAATCTAAAGACAGTTAAACATATGCGCATTATACATACATGCCTCATGAATGTGTGGATGATACTGCATGTGTACGTATGTAAGTGTATATGTTTGCAACTATTTGTACTTGTATGTATGGGTATATCGTTTTTGTTTGATGTGTGTGTGTGGTTCGTTTGTGGAATAACAGTTTCAAACCTACACGTCATAATTTCATCCATTTCACTTCGGTTGATTTTTTTCACTTTGAACTATTTTGACGTTCCTCGAGGAAAAGTAATTTTTGTTAGGTGTTTTTTTAAATTTTAGATTTTCTTTTGTTTTTCTGATTTCTCAATGTTTATTTTCATTATGGTTTTAAATATTTAGGTTGACAGGGGTCTGCATATGTAATTTTCCTTAATTTTTCATTAATGGCCTTCGTCTGGCCCGCGACCCATCATTATAACACGATCTGGCCCGTGGGGTTGAATGAGTTGCCGACCCCTGGTCTAGGTACATGTATTAATAGTCTATAGCATCTGGGTAAACATTAACATATCAGATACTTTAACTCTCTATATAAAGCTAACCAGATACTTTTTGAGCCAATTTTTTTTTCCTGAAGGCAAGCTTAGTTTGATGTAAGTCTATGGTAATGGAGAAACCAGGGAAACTCTAAATTACTCCACAGGCAAACAATAAGAATAGCTAGTTACCCACCCAATTTTTTGTTAAGTATATATTTTTTAAAATCTAATTCTGATATACTAAATCATACATGTTGATTAAAAATGAACAATCCACAAGTTTATATTGTCTATGATTATATATTCATTAGCTGATAGGAATTTACTTCAGCAAAAAGTAATTAAGAATTATTTCTGAAAATCATTTGCATCAATTTTTGAACTAAGAATGTTACTAAAGAATGTTGGCAAACATTGTACTCTTGATTTAAAAGAGAAAAAAAGTTAATCATATGATGAGGTAACTGTATAAAAAGAATTCAATTCTTTCTTTGCTTTGTTCGACAATGATTTTCATTTAAAAAAATTCAAACATCTCTTTAGTAAAGTCCTTCATTTATCACAACAAAATTCATCATTTTTAGAAAAAAAAGGGATTAGTGCTTTAGTTTTTCCAGAGTCCGGAAGACAAAATGTATTTAGAGACACAGCAAATTATGTTAAATACTTACTTGGGTTTGTACTCTTGTAATTCCTCTTCAACTTCTAACAAGCGAGTTTTAAGATCATTTCTTTCCATTAAAACTTCTCTCAATTCTCCCATTGTGAACCTTGGACGATTAGGGTCTGACATATCAACAGCAATTTTGCCATATTTGCTTAATTTATCTTCAAGGACACTCAAATCTTCGGCAGTCTATAAAAATGAAAGAAAATCAGTTGTTTATTTTCTATGAGGACAAAACAAACAAAAAAAGGGAAATGCTGATTCAAAGTTCATTTGTCAACAAGTTGGTAATTGCATTTTCATGGAGAGTAGACATAATACCCAGATATCTGTTCAGCAGATCATTCAAACAAAAAGGTTAAAATGCTCAAAAAGGTTCCAAAATCAAAAAAATGGAGTTACCCAAAACTTTTATTTAGTCATCATTTTATTTTAGAGGGATCATTATCATCATCATTTTTATTTTATTTTAGAGGGATCATCATCATCATCATTTTTATTTTATTTTAGAGGGATCATCATCATCATCATTTTTATTTTATTTTAGAGGGATCATCATCATCATCATTTTTATTTTATTTTAGAGGGATCATCATCATCATTTATATTTTATTTTAGAGGGATCATCATCATCATCATTTTTATTTTATTTTAGAGGGATCATTATCATCATTAGTGTATGTTACATTTCCTGCTTTGTATCCTGTAGAGCCCGGTCCAAACTATGGTCCTTAGGCCCTATAGGGGAATTGTTATTTAATTGATAGCACTTTTCTTACTATATCGGATATTTCTAGTAGGGCGATCTTCTAGGCAACTTGTATGTTGATGTTACCTGGTACACTTTTAGTAAAATTTTCTATTCTTTTTCTCACAAGGCCAGAGCTCTGATTACTATTAATACATTCTCAGTCTTCATTCCCAACATCCTGTTAATCTTAATCTCCAGGTCTTTGTATTTGAGCAATTTCTCAATAATTTTCATCATGGAGGTGTTTTTCTCAGATGGTACTTTCCTGTCAATAAACATACACTTCCTGAATTTCTCGTCTTTTATGATAATATCAGGTCAGTTGGCTTTTATTTCCCTGTCAGTTTGAATTGGTATGTACCAGAGGATAGTTACATCATTATTTTGGGTAACCGGTTCTGGTTGGTGCTCATACCATCTCCCAGTGATTTCAATTTTGTGCTTCTTGCATATCTTCCAGTGCATATATGTCGCTACCTCATTATGTCTGTGGGTATATTCATTTTTTGCTAGTTCTTGACATCCTGAGATCATATGGTTGACAGTTTCATCATATTTTCCACAGATCCAGCATTTCAGGTTAGTTCCATCCTTGATTATGCAACAGTAATAGAATATGGTTGCAAGGCTTTGGTCCTGAATTACAATAATTAGGCCTTCTGTCTCAGCTTTCAGCCTGGTGCTCCTCAGTCACTGATGTGTTTTCTGTTGGTCCACACCTGTTTCTTTCATTCTTTTTAGGTATTTGCCATGCAACACCTTGTCCTCCCAGTTTTTATTTTAATTTCATTTGGCCAAGTTGTTTTGCTTTTTGTTTTACTCATTTGGCGTAGATGCTGTTCGCTTTGATTTTTGTTGGCAGTATTTCAGGTATATTAGGCTGTTTCTTGAAGAATGCAGTGTTGATGGAGTGGATTTAGTGTTTTACTGTTTGTACGAGAAGGTCATTGGTTCTTGCGAGGTATGCTTCCAATACAATTGTTGTAGCTTTTAGAGTTAGTTCAAGGTGGGTTAGACCTCGGTCTCCTAAAGCTCTTGGTACATACAGCCTATCAACATCTGATTTCAGGTGCTGCATCCTCATTTGGGTAAGTATTTTTTTAGTCATAGCATCAACTCTTAACATCATTCAACTTCCATTTAATAATGTTGAAGCTGTATGTTACTACAGGTATAGTTAAGGTGTTGATAACCTTCATTTTGTTGGCGCCATTATTTTGTTTTCTAGTATCAAATGCACTCTCCTATAACATTCTTTTTGGATCTTATTTTCATAATTGAATGTTGTATTTTGTCTCCTTCATTAATTCCTAAGTATGTACCATTTTGGTCTAGTTCCTTAATCTTGTGGATATCAAATCTGTAGTTTTCATTAGTTTACCGCCTTTGAAGGTGGTTTTGGCACAGTTACTGATTCCGAACAACATTCTAATGTCTTCACTGAAAGTTTTGACAATGGTGAGTAGTTTTTTTGCTGATTGTTACACTTGGCAAACATTTTAAAGTCATCTATATAATAACTATAGAATAGGTGATTGTATGATTTAGGTTTAGTCTAGTCTTCCCGTTTTTCATGCTCTCCATTATGATTTGGACCATTGTGGAACATACTAGGTATATTTTTAGACTCTTCTCTATCCATGAGTATGGTACACTGTTGCACGCCTTTCTGTAGTCAATCTATGCAGTTTCTTTTCCTTGTTTTCACCTCTTACAAAATTGTTTTATTGATAATTAATTTGTCCTTGCACTCATAACTTCCTCTTTTACATTCCTTATGTTCTGCTGTTTTTCTCAAGGAAGTGCCAGGTCCTCTCAATTATGATAGCAGAGTATATAACATCAAATACTTTCTTTTTAAGAAACATAATCCTTTTCATTATAGGTTTTTTTTCTTCTTTTTTTTAATGGAAAAAATTTAAATAAATTATGATTTATATTCACACAGATTTAAATTAAAATCAGTTGGATATTTACATTGAGTTATAATTATGTCAAAGTATATATTCATTAAAATTCATTAGGGAGAAAAATATTTACATTAAATCCGTTATACATTTTACGTTTGTATGGAGTCATGAAAAATATGTCATATCTCCTTGGATTCCAAATGCTTTATAAAGAAAAGTTTAAAAACTTATCTTTCTGATTTCAAGTTTTGCAGATATACCATTCATCAGGGTCAGATTAATCTGACTGATGAGTTGTGTATTATTATTATTATTAGTGGTGATTTATTATTATTATGAGTGGTAGTTTATTATTATTATGAGTAGTTATTTTATTATTATTAGTGGTGATTTATTATTTTTATTATTATTATTATGAGCAGTGATTTATTATTATCATGAGTGTTGATTTATTATTATTATTAGTAGTAGTAGTAGTAGTAGTGCTGATTTATTATTATTATTATTATGAGTGGTGATTTATTATTATTATGAGTGGTGATTCATCATTATTATTATTATAATGATGAGTTTTACTCCATCCTATTATTACTGTTATTGTTGTGTTAATATCCACTTAATTATTACTAAAGTTTTACTTGTTACACAATAGTCTTTTAATGTCGGGATCATATTTTTGTCATTTTTGGTTATCCTTAATTCAGCTGTCCTTGGAGATGCTCTTCATTCCAACTGCCTTTTAATCTTTGCCTCAATCACACACCAGTTCAAAAAAATGAATTTTCTTCATCATGCTTTCTCTCTTTTCATTGTCTCTGATTATTGCCTGTAATTCATACCAAGTAATGCAGATATTTTTTCCTCTTCTCAAGAACCCCAACATTATGCATTTTTCTTAATATCTACTGATTTTTGAACTGGTAACAGCTAAACATTTGCATTATTGATGATATTTCAACAAAGAAGTAATTTTTGAAAATCCATTTAAGTAACCATTAAATTTACAGATTTTCAGTAAATTTTTAATTAAATTTAAAATTTTTGATATTGACAGACATTAATAATGAAAGTTAATTCTAGATGGCATAATTGACATTAAAACTTTAATTTTTATTCTTACAATTAACTTTACATATTTTTGTAATTAAAATTAAAATAAAAGCTTCAAAGAAGATATTTTAAAAGTTTTATAAAAAAATCCTATCATTGCTACAATTTATATTGTTTTTTTTTGTATCTACCAAGTTGAAATGGGCAGGTTTGGTATAGAAAGAAAAAAAAAAATGAACCTACAAGTGTAGTGGTATCCATTTCTGCATCAAAAGAGGCTCCAGAGCTTCCAGCTTCTGATTCTTTCAAAAGCTCTTTTATAGTTTGGATATGTTTGTCTTTGTCTTGTATTTGTGATTGTAACTCAAGCCTTTCTTCCAAAAGAGTCCGAGTTTGTTTTCTCTGAGAAGAATTCTTTCGGCGGAGATCAGCATTCACTTTTACTATTCTTTCCAATTGAGCCTGAAGCTGAAAAATCCAGAGAAGAAAAGAAAATTAAAAATCTTTCTATACTTACAATGAATAGTTATGGACATTACACTGCATGCCAAATTATTATCAAGATAACTTTTTTTCTAATATTTCAAAAACTGTCCAATCAATTCACACAAAATTTTCACACAATGTTGGCAATACTGATCTGCGCAATCACTGAAATTTTTGTACTGATCTGCGCAAAGTAAACAAACTGGCACCATATTTGTTATCAGCACGGTGATTTGAGTGTGCTAAATTATTATAAAAGTCTAAGAATTTAATGAAATGATGGGCCGTAAAAGCAGTTTAAGTGATGCTGAAAAGAAAACAATCACCTCAGAACTCTCAAAAGGTAAATCTACCCTAGAAATTTCTAAAATGATAGGGAGGTGTCATCAAACTGTGAAAAAGTTCACCACCGACCCTATACAAGTACGCAATAGGGCAGATACAGGCAAGCCGAGGGTTATTTCACGTCGTCTCATATCACAACTTAAACGAGAGGCCACAAATAACCCTGGACTTACCAATCAAGAGCTTTTCAGTCGCATTGGGGATCCTACTGTGTCTAAAAGTATCGGTATCTGAGGGAAATAGCAACAACAGTCAAACCTGTATCGAAGCCTCTGGTGACGAGAAATCACATTCAAAATTGATGGAAATGGGCTGACAATATGAAGATATACTTCTCTAAAGTCTTGTTCACAGACGAAACTCGAGCAACACTTGATGGGCCAGATAGATGGTGCAAAGGCTGGGTAAGAATGGACAGAATCGCCATCAGAGTTTGAGACGCCAACAAGGCAGTGGAGGCATAATGATCTGGGGTGGTATTATTGGAAAAACATTAGTGGGCTCATGGAGAATACCAGATGGCGTCAAAATGACTGCTGATGCATACATAGCATTTATGAAGGAGCATCTTGAGCTGAGGATGAAAAGGCAAAGAGTTGCCTTCAGAAGGGCCATTGATTTTATGCAAGATAATGCTCCCTCACATGCTGCTCACAAGACTACTGAATATTTGAAACAGTTAGGCTTCGATGGACCTCAAAAAATGAAGTGGCCAGCAAATTGTTCGGATTTGAACCCAATCGAAAACCTTTGGAGCATCATGAAGTGAAGACTGTATGTCAACGGACGACAATTCAGGAGCAATGCTGGGTTGTGGGAAGCAATTCTTGACATATCTCGCGGCATTACAGCAGATGACATCCTACAATTAACAGATTCTATGATTTGTCGACTTCAAGTAATTTCAAAACAGGGAAAGCACATTCCCTATTAATTTGTTTAAAACTGTGCCTTTGTTTGTATCTGTTATTATTTGTTTGATTATCTTATTTATTAGCTTCTTTTGATCATAAACATTCACGTTCAACATTAATAAACGTTTTGTTTGCTCAATTCTGGGAATTTTACTAAACCTTTCTAATAATTTGGCACGCTCAAATCACTGTGCTGATAACAAATATGGCACCAGTTTGTTTACATTGCGCAGATCAGTATGAAAATTTCAGTGATTGCGCAGGTCAGTGTTGCCAACATTGTGTGAAAATTTTGTGTGAATTGATTGGACGGTTTTTGAGATATTAGAAAAAAAGTAATCTTGATAATAATTTGGCACGCAGTGTATACAAAGAGCAGTCAGTTTATCCCAACACAATTTGTCTATTGTTATTTGCAAAAGAAATGGAAATTCCTTGCCAAATAACAACCTGCTTGCTTTGAAGGTACACCATAAAAGAACAATCATTTTTGAAAGCTTTTTTGTTTTCACTTGCAGGTTAAACAAACTCAAAATAAAACTTTTGCAAAATTTTCAATATTGGAGAGAGGTCATTTATAGATATAGACAGTGTGGACATAGTTATCATGCAGTGTTAGTCCCTGTCAGTCTCATGCTTCAATGCAATCTTCAGATCAATGTCTAAAATGTGAACCCGACAGTCACCATTCAGTGTTAATTCCCACGTCCATGTTGTCTATCTCTCTCTTTCTCTATAGAGTGTGTGTGTGAGACAGAGAGAGAGACACACTATAAACAGTCACTGGGAGTAGTTGAAAGGAGCACAACACTAGTAGTATGAAATTAGGATTAAAAGGGTTCATGTGAAAACCCCGTTTAGCAATTGGAAGGGTTGAAAACAAAAAAAGAAAAACATTAAGGTGAAAATCAATGAATTGAAATATGAAGGGGGAAAAAAAAAAGAGAAACACTGAATGGAATGTTAAGTCCAAAAAAATGGAGAAGCAAATAAGAATTGTTGTGAATACGAAAAGGCTGGAATGTAAAACAGTAGAAAATTCCGCGCTGATTTGAAATAAATAATTTTGTTTTGAAAAGTTGACTGTTTTATTATTTGAAAGTTGAAAACTGAATTTAAGTAAAGCCAAAAATGTAAACAATGGAATTTTAAATTGGGATGGATTTGGAAATTGACAAAGGAATTGCCAATTTAAAATAAATTTTTAAACACAAAAATTTATTCATGAGAATTTATTGTTGGAAAAAAAAAGGAATTTTAAAACAAAGTTTATTGTTTTGAAATACCAGACCACATTGTTTAGGGTTAATGTCATGTACCCAGAGTTGGAGGAAATAATTGATGAATACTTAATGAGCTTCAAGGGGTAGTGAGAGTTGGATGAGATGTATATAAACCAAATGATCAGTTGAAGCCAGTAGTAGTAATTTCAGTTTGAGCAAGAAGTGACCAGAGGCCCCAAGAAGCCAGCAGAGGGTGCCAGGGCCTGGCAGTGGCTGGAAGAAGCCACGTGACCTGCTAATTAAGAGAATTGATGGCACTGAGTTGGACAAAAGAATCGCTGATGTTGAGCCTTGATGATGAGAGTTCCCAATGACGTAATATCTTGTGTGTACGTTTAATCCATGTAAAGTTTTAGAATCAAGAGATACAGAACCACAATAGAATGGGAAGGGTTAATTTAGCTATATCAATGATTATATAAAGCAATTGAAAATTAACCCAGTAGCCTTCTTCGTTATTTGTTGATATTTTTTACTTTCATCAGTGGAAGAATTCTTGTCCCTTTTCATAGCACAGTTCTACCAACTTGATTCAGCACTTAAAGTATGGAAAAAAATTCAATCTTCACTACACTGTCATCAAAGGACACAACATGGGTAGAGCAAATGAAGGAGTGAAATGGTTAACAGATAACTATCAGCTGACTGTTGCCAGTGCTGACTAGTGTGGGAATAACCCAGGATCAAGCTGGGCCAGTGTGTTTCACAATTTTTGAAACAAAATGATTGGACACAAATCAAGGACCACAAATGATAGAGCAATGAGAATTACATTTATTGAAAGGTAAAAGGATAACATTTTTAGGATCTGCAACCATTTATCCTCAAATATGAACCCAAAATATCAAGAGAGGGTGCCGTAGAGTACATGTTCCGGATAGCCACTGTTTAGTTGAAGGCAATATTGTATGCAAAGTTGTTGATAATATGTGCACATTCCTCCTGGGTGATCACTTGAATCTTCAATGCATCAATGATGCGAGTGTTTCCCTGGTAAATGTTATCCTTGACGAACCCCCAGAGGAAGAAATGTGGGGGTTTCAGTTCAGGCAAGTGAGCTGCCCATTCATTTTCAACTTTGTGGCAGATGAGACGCTACCCAAACTTTTCACGGAGTCATGCCATGGTAACATTAGTTGTGTAAGGAGCATCATCATCCTGTTGAAACCATTGTTCCTCTACATCAAGATCCTCACCCTCCTTGAGTCCACCCCATCTGAGAGGCTACTGCTTTGTTTCAACAATTGTGAAACACTCCCTCTCCCTCTCTCTCTCTCTATATATATATATATATATATATATATATGTTATTATATATAATCTTTATTTTAGATGTCAAATTTTTTACCCTTTTAATTTTTTAAAACAATTGTAAAAACCTTCTAAATTTTAAAGATTGAATTTCCTTATATAATTTTTCCTTATTGAAACAAGATATTAATATTTTAAAATATTGGTCAATGTTATTTTAACTGGTGTCCAATTTCCAACTGTGCTTAGGATATCTACATCTAGAGTGTATTTCATTTCTTCCCTTTTCTTTTATCCCCTCTCTCTCTATCTTGTTTTCTCCCTTGTTTTTCCTCCCTATTTATTCCGTTTCCTCCTTTTTACTTTTTTCTCTCACTTTGTCATCTTTCCTTTCCTCTTCCTTCCTGTTTCTTTAAAGTTTTAAAAATTTTTAAGCTTCTTTTTTATTTGATTTTATCTTCAAAGCCATTGTTGTTGATAAACCTCGGAAGATTATTTGATTATTTGTCTTGTGGGGTGAAATGGCCATTCAGATAGGGTATTAAATTTCCTTTATATGTTATATATGTAAACAGACTTCAAGTGAACATTGAAGTCAACACTTAGAGGCAACAGAGTGATGCTAAATGCAATTGTCAGGCCATATTCATTATTTTATATATATATATATATATATATATATATATATATATTTTCAAGCTCTTTATTTTTAATTAAAGCTCATTAAATTAATATTTCTCAATACTAATACAATCTTTTAGTAGTAATGTTAAAGACAAAGAATGAAGTTCTTTTCTTTGAGATGAAAATAAGTCAAGCTTTGGTTTAGAATTTATGCTTCCTCTTGTTCAAATTGAAGCAATTGAAGATTGACCTTTAGGCATATTTAACTTTATTTCATCTTTGAAAATGACTCCACCTCCCCCACCTCCTCAGCTAAATACTGAAATTGTCAGGAAAAAGATTTTAAAATCAGAATATCCTGCATTTCGAAGAAATTTAGAGAAGTCAGTTAAGTCTCCCTTGTCTTTTTGTTTTTGTCTTTTATGCCTCATAAAATATTCAATAATTGCAAGTGAATCAATTCTAGTTGTACATCTGAAGTGATGGGCATTTCCTGTTATGTGATTGCAGCTCTGTCACTTATAAATGTAGATTTAAATGAAGGGCCTTAACAATAGATAAAAGACATTTTTAAAAACTATTTACACATAACAATATTAAAGGGAAAATAAAATAAAAACCATTATTTCCATACAGTCTTTTGGCCAAATCGATGATTGAACTGCGTCAGATTTGGCCTGTGGATTGTAGTTTTCCAATCTTTCTTTGATCTTAGGACCAAATCATTAACCAGTCATCAAATAATTCTAAGCATTCTTATGCCTGTTGACATTCCATTATTTTGGGATTTATTTTTCTTATTCAAGAAAAGATATTTGAATATTATCTATTTTGTTGTCTTCAATAAATAATAAATTTTAAAATGATTCTTGGAAACAGGTTTTGGCAACAATCCTCATTTTTGTTGCCTTTTGAAAGAATCTGTTTTTATTGAGAAGAAAGTCAAACTTAAATACCTCAAATAAAACAATCATAGAAATAACATAGATTATAAAAGTATCAAACTACTTAGATATGGTATGGCATTTGGATACAATTTAATGTATCTTAAAATGACAGTCTACTAATTATAGAAGACATTTTTCTGCAGATATAACAAATACCTGCAGTTTGTTGAATGTTCCCCAAACCTTTCCCAATTCACTCCTGACACAAACGAGAATTGTACTATGCCTGAGGCAATATTAAGAATAAAATGAGTTTAGCATGAAGGAAAACAATTGGTAAAATTATTAAAATGAACTCAAGGTTAAGTATATTTTACAGGGAAGATAGAAAATGTTTGATATTTATATGAAAAGTTTTTATAGGACATTTTCATTTTCTATTTTAGTGCAACTGAAACTGAATGGTAGATGGCAAAATGTAGTTCAAATCTTCAGTATTTGATGAATGAAAAAATGGATGCCATTTATCAAAAATGTGACAATGCCAACAATTTACAAGTGGTAAAATCAGCTTACCACCAAATACCGATAAATGAAAATTTTAAAGAAGTGACGACCATAAACACACCTATAGGCCTGTTAAGGTGGAAAAGAATGCCGTATGGCATAAAAACGGCAAGTGCAATTTTTCAAAAAGCTATTGAAAAAGTAATAGGAAATGTTGAAAATACCATCTGTTATCAAGACGATATATGTGTTGGAGATTTAAATGAAATATCATTTTTGGGTTACTCAATATCAAAGGAAGGGATCTCTCCAGATAAAGTACTAATAGAGAAAATTCTAAAAGTTGCTACACTGAAAAATAAAAAAGAGTTGGAGTCCTTCTTAGGTTTGGTAAATTTTTATAGAAAATATGTACCAAAATATAATGAGTTGACAGAACCATTTGCTAAGTTAAGAAAAAAAAATGTGGAATTCATTTGGTTAGAACACCAACAGAAAGCCTTTGAAAACTTAAAACAGATTCTGGCAAAAAAGCCAATAGTACAAATTTTTGACCCTAAGAAGGACATAACTAACTACTGATGCTAGTGAACAGTCCATATCTGGTAATTTGTCTCAAGATGGGCATCCCATAATGTACTTATCGAGGAGATTAACGACTGAACACAATTATTCGAATATAGAAAGGGAGGCACTAGCCATAGTGTGGACAACGGATAGAGCAAACAGTTCTTGATGGGAAAAAAATTCTTGTTGAAAAGTGATCACAGACCACTGGAATTTATTTTCAACCCAAGAAAAGAGCTACCGAAAGTTACAACGTCCAGAATATTACGTTGGGCGATTAGACTGATGGCGTTCGACTTTGACATTGAATATGTTAAAGGGAATACGATACCGCACGTTGATGCCTTATCTAGATTGAGGTTTTATAGAGAGGAGAAGGACAAAAACGACGAGGAATTTGAAGACACATTCTTGCACCTTGTAGAAACCGATGTAATATCTGTAGATAAAATGGCTACTGAAACTACAAATGACCCAGTGTCAAATAGAATAATGTCGAGGATAAAACAGAATTGCTGGTGAAATTGTTCAATGGCTGAAAGACCATTCAAAGAAATCAGACATAAAATGACTATAGAAAACGGGATAATATGTAATGGTGACTTGGTAGTTCCCCCAGAAACACAGAGGAGACAGGTTATAAAAAGTGTACACGATGATGTACATTGTGGAGTGGCAGCTACGCAAAGAAGATTAAAATTGGAAGCGTGGTGGCCGGGGTACTCAAGAGATGTAGAAGACTACATAAAAAGATGCAAAAAATGCACAGAACTCAGGAATTTTAAGCAAAAGAAAATACATGTATGGCCCCGAGAAGTAGAACCATGGAGCAGAGTACACATGGACCATGCCTATGCCAATGGGATAGGACTATTATTAATATTAGTAGACGCATATTCAGGTTGGCCTGAAGTGGTGAGAGTACCTGGTAAAAAAAGTACCACCGTAAAACAAATATTAAGAGTAATATTTTCGAGGAAAGGGACACCGAGAACATTGGTGACTGATAATGCACCAGAATTTGTGGATGCTGATTTGCATGAATGGCTAAGAAAAATAGGATGCAGACCTTACAAGACCCCTCCCTACCACCCTCAAAGTAATGGGACAGCGGAAAGGATGGTCCAGACGGTAAAGAAGGGCATAAAAGTATGCTTGCAACAGAAGGAGGAAATCAATGCTTTCCTACCAAGACTATTATTAAGTTACAGAACAATTCCACATGCAGGTAGGCCGGAAAGTCCATCTGCCTTAATGGGCAGACAATTAAGGTCCCCTTTGACTATGTCAAATGCCACAAATCAAAAGATGTGGTACAAAAGAAATAGGAATATGCAACCCGAGTCAGCCGAATTTATTATGCAGAAAGGACATAATACTGCAATATTAAATAAAGAAAATGGGAACAGTGTTCTAGCTCATGCTGACCAAATAAGATCCCAAGGAGAAGAATCGGATGAGGAAATGCTTTCAGAGATGCCCATTATTGACGTAACAGAAGAGTTAATGCAGAATGAAACTGCGGAGGAAGAAGTAGAGAGGGATGAGTTAGAAGAGGAAGAAGTAGAATGGGACAAGTTAGAAGAGAAAGACCAGAGTATGCAAGAGGAACAGTTCGATTATAGGGAAAGACGTGATAGATCTAGATCTCCAAGGGAAAGGAGAGAGATAAAGGAAGATGTTCAGGAGGGCACAAGAAGAAGTACAAGAAGTACTCGCGGCATAAGGCCCCTCCGTTATAGGGAGATGTAGTGATATGCAAATTAGTATAATTTGCATATGAGCAGGTAGCTCATATGATAAAGGGACACCAACTAGAACAGAGGTTGAACGCTTACTTAGCAAGATACACGACACAACACAACACAAATGTGTTAAACTTTATATGTGGTTGGTTACATAAATGTAGATAATCTTTGTATTACACACACCATGCATTTCTTTAAGGTATCTCTAGGGCTGGAAGGATTGTTTTGTAGCTCGCAGCTTCTCAGGAAATAAAGTAGAATTAGGTTACATAGTGCCCGGTAGTGGAATAAAAGAATCTGACCCAACTCTTCTCTTTCCCATTATGTGACTGACAAAACCTTTATCAAAATATCCAAAAATATCATGAAGGTGTGGGTTCAGGCCTTTCTCAAGAGCATTAATCTGAAGACAGATTTCATATGCACACAGAACATTATATATTTATTATAATTATTTTATTAAAAATTTGTATCCATCATGACAGAGAAATTGCTAGGTTTTAAAACCAAAACTTAAATTTTAATTTAAACTTAAAATTTGAAGTTTGGTCCCATTTCAATTGAATCAAATTTTTCGAAGGTTATTCTCAACATCACTTGAAAATTAGACCAAACTTCAAATTTTAAGTTAAATTTAAAATTTAAGTTTTGGTTTCGAAACACAGTAATTTCTGTGTCGCAATAGATATATATTTTTAAAAAAATAATTATAATATTTGCTCTACTGTGTACTGAGCACTGTTTTTTTTCTTTAAAAAAAAAACAAACAAAACACAAACAAAACAAACAAAACACAAACAAAACAAACAAACAAAACAAACAAACAAAACAAAAACAAAACAAACAAACAAAACAAAAACAAAACACAAACTCTGGATTATAAATCTGACTGTACTTTCCTATTATTTTGTTATGTATATATATATATATTAGTAAAAAATGCATAGTACAACTCAGGGATTCATGCTACGTGATGATGGCATTAGTAGCATGAAACACTGAATCATACTAATATATACTTAATAGCTCTGATATTTACCATTGAGCACTGTTTTTCTTATACCAAAGGATATTTGTATGTGAACACTTACACATACATTTATTCATTTGATTATATATATATATATATATATATATATATATATATATATATATATCACAGGTTTCCTATAGCCCCACTAAATTTAGATAAAGTCAATTCAGGTTTGCTATGGTAAAAATTTTCTTTCCCCAAGTGAAAATCATCACAAAAATGGCAAAAGTCATTTTGTCACAGCTTATTTTCTCTCAAAAAATGGATTTTCATACTTTTATAGGGGTAAAATATTGAAAAATGACTGTTTTATCATCACTTAAACAAATATAAAGGAAACTTTTGATCTGAACCCCATGAAACTGGGTATTTTCTGAAAGCAAAAGATATATTCTTTCATTTAAAAGTAAAATTGGCTGGTGTAATTGACTCAAATTTTTTTCAGTGGGTAAAATGTGAAAAAATAGTGAAAATTTTTCATTTTTTTCTTGTTCTAAACAAATATTTTCCCCATTAATGGGAAATTAACCTTTTCTTTTTTTTTTTTTGAAAATCAGAAAGCCTAAATTATAATCAAACTATTTCAGGCATAAAATTGAGAGTTTTGAAGGAAATCAACATTCCTAGGGGGTCAAAATGTGATAAAATCCATTTGTAATTTTCAATTATATGACTGCCGGGGGTTAAAAAAAATTGACACCCGGCCACGGAAATCTTGACCCAGTTCAATCATCGATTTAGCCAAAAGACCGTATGGAAATAATGGTTTTTATTTTATTTTCCCTTTAATATTGTTGTGTAAATAGTTTTTAAAAATCAAAGTCAATTAGGTTTAATTTTCCTTATCACTGCTATTTTTTCAGACAGCCAAGTCATCAAGGATTCAGGAAAATAGTTTGGCATAGGTTTGCTTTAAGAACTTTACATTCTATGAGGTGTTTAAAATGTTACTGACGAATGAGATTTTTTGCCGAATATTTCGTTTACAGGCCATGTTGGATTTTCCTATATGACAAAAACAAGGCTTTTAAACAGCCATGATATATATGTGTGTGTGTGAGATTATTTTTCTGCAGATATAACATATATACTATTTATTTGCTCTGTTATAATAAATACATTGAGCTCTTTTTGCCGATCAGTTTTAATATTTCATATTAGTAGGTTCCACTAGGATTATATACCAATGGATTTATTACCTGTACTATATATATATATATATATATATATATGATAAAGAACAAATTGTAATTGTCTGAAAGAACCCTTTTTACCTTCCATTAGAAAGGCTGATGCTAACCTCCAGGAGAGTGACTCATTTGGCCTTCTCAGACTAACATTTTCAGCTGACATCAAGTGGAAAGATTATATTGAATCAACTGTGAAGCCTTCAGCTAGGAAAGTATGTTGACACTAGAAAGTTCTTCTCTCTTGCCAGAATCTGAGACATTTATAATTCTGTCATTCATCCTTGCTTTGAATATTTCTGCCACATCTGGTTTTGTGCTCGTGTTATATATTTACAGATTCTTGATAAAATCCAAAGAAGAATCTGCAATGCCATTGGCCCTGACCTGGCAAACTCAGCTTCAGTCCCTTTCCCACTGCTATAACATAGCTTCCCTGAACCTTTTCTATAAATACTTTCATGGTAATTGTTCTGGTCAACTTTCTTTTATAGTACCAAGACTATGAATTTAAGCACAGTGCTAGATTGGCAGCAAGGTCTCATCATTTTACAGCTGAAATGGCTGCTAAATGTAGCCATAAATTCCATGCTAACAGTTTTTTCTATCATACTTCTTGCTTGTGGAACTCTCTTCTGGTTTAAATGCAATGTCAATCATTATCTTTTGTCATAATTCTTGTTTTTTTTTTTATTCTCCTCTCTCCTTAATAGTAATTTTTTTTATATTCTCTAACATTCAGTAATCCTTTGTATCCTAGTGGCTTTATTGCCTTGCTTGGGGTGAAATGATTAAAAAAAAAAAAAGAAAGAAAGAAAAAAAAAATGGTGGTTCTCCATGGACATGCATATTTTTCCCCGTAACAGACTAAGTTTAGCAAATACCTACATGTATGCATTTAAAACAGTATATTGTTTGTTTTAATAATGTAAAAATATAAAATTATTTACTTTAAATTATGTTTCTGCTTAAAAGGTCACGAGGTGAAAAATGTTTAGAAAACACTAATCTAGTTTATTGGTATTGACTCCAATCACATTATGTTTAAAAATTGCCATAAAAAGGTTTAAAAAAGAACTAAAAATAAATTTATATTTGAAACACTCCACACAGCTGTAGTTATAGTCCTTCAAATGGTTGACAGTGAGTTCATATTTCATATTTCATGTTGCATTAATGTAAATTTTACCAGGGTTGACATTGACAAAAAAAACAAACTTATTGACACAATTCTTAACAAGTTTAATAAACAACAATTTATCAAACAAGCTTATTAAAATAAAAAATTGGAAAAAATTTTTCTTCATGAAGAAAGTTTTATTGCATTAAGACTATATACATTAATTATCTAGTTGATGGTTTCTTTTATCTCTTAGCTTATTTTCTATGAAAAAAATAAGTAACACCTCTTACAATGCTCAGAATAAATTAACCCAAATAATTTACATTCTCCTCAAGCCTTTTTCAGTGCAATATCCTTTTGTGCAAACACAGTCTTGCATAGGTACCTACAAAAATAAAACCTTATACTTACAGCTTCAGCATCACATGTCTTCTGGTTTATTTCTTTCTTCATTGCACGGATTTGTTCTCTTTGTTTGTCAATGGTTTCCTTCAACTTGGACAGCACCTGCAATTCCTCCTCTTCCCTTCCTAATGAAGGAAAGAAAAAAAAAATCAATTCAATAAACAGAAAAGAAGAAAAAAAAAAAAAAAAAAAAAAGACACTATAAAAACAGAGTTATTTATTATTCAGCAAGATTCTGACTTTTAGCTGCTTTATTATCTGGGCCAATCTTGTTTACTACAAAAACAATAAAGAAAATATTTTACAAAACTCAGACTAAATACAGCATTAATTTTTGAATGAAAGAATCTTATTTTTTTTGTGTGTGTGTGTGTGTGTGTGTGTGTGTGTGTGTGAGAGTGTGTGAGAGAGAGAGAGAGAGAGAGATTTTTTTTTTATACAAATGCCATTTTGGAAGAGGTTAACATTTATCAGATGTTATTCAAGAGTTTGACTGGTAGTTATCAAAACTAAAATATTCTTAAAAAAGAAAAAACTAAGTCATGTTTTTATTATTAAATTCAAAATGAATGCAAGAAGTTACGACCCCCCCCACCGCCAAAAAACTCTTTAAAATGTTTAAAGCAGATATGAGATAAACAAGTCAGACAAAAAGCATAAAAATGCTTTCACTGACATTGCTTTACTCTTACAATAATGTCAGATATACTGAACAATTAATGGGGCATAACATCTTACGTTACCAGTTAAATATGTTAAATATTTGAATGTCTATAAGAATTCCAGGTGCTATATTTTTGACATTAGCAAGAATGAAGTCCAGAAGGTTTGAATTCTATTCTAATTATCTCCTCCTCCTCTAGTGGAGCGTAATTTTGATGTGGCTTTATAAAAAAAAAGAAACATAAATAACAATTCACTTTTCTTAAACAAAATATATATAAACATATGACTATCTTCTTTAACTCTGTGCAAGAACCAAGATGATAAAGTCTATTTTAGATAACCATGAATTCAAGATTAAAAAAGCTGATTTTTGAAAAGCTCAAACATTGCGTAATTTTGAAAATATTGATAAAAATAACACACAATTAGAAATAAAATACATAAAAAAGGCACAATTATAAAATTAAAACTATTATTCATGTACATTTTTTAAGCATGAAAATTTTTAAATAATAAAAACAAATTGAACAAAAAAATAAAACGTGTATCATTCAATTTTTGTGGATATGACAAGTTTACTTCTGGCCATTATTCCACCCACTTTGTTCTTTTTTTTTTTACAATCAACCTTAGCATTCCACTATTCATTTTTCTTTTTTTTCTTTTTTTTTTACAATCAACCTTAGCATTCCACTATTCATTTTTCTTTTTTTTCTTTTTTTTTTACAATCAACCTTAGCATTCCACTATTCATTTTTCTTTTTTTTTCTTTTTTTTTACAATCAACCTTAGCATTCCACTATTCATTTTTCTTTTTTTTCTTTTTTTTTTACAATCAACCTTAGCATTCCACTATTCATTTTTCTTTTTTTTCTTTTTTTTTACAATCAACCTTAGCATTCCACTATTCATTTTTCTTTTTTTTTCTTTTTTTTTACAATCAACCTTAGCATTCCACTATTCATTTTTCTTTTTTTTTCTTTTTTTTTACAATCAACCTTAGCATTCCACTATTCATTTTTCTTTTTTTTCTTTTTTTTTTACAATCAACCTTAGCATTCCACTATTCATTTTTCTTTTTTTTCTTTTTTTTTTACAATCAACCTTAGCATTCCACTATTCATTTTTCTTTTTTTTCTTTTTTTTTACAATCAACCTTAGCATTCCACTATTCATTTTTCTTTTTTTTTCTTTTTTTTTACAATCAACCTTAGCATTCCACTATTCATTTTTCTTTTTTTTCTTTTTTTTTACAATCAACCTTAGCATTCCACTATTCATTTTTCTTTTTTTTCTTTTTTTTTACAATCAACCTTAGCATTCCACTATTCATTTTTCTTTTTTTTTCTTTTTTTTTACAATCAACCTTAGCATTCCACTATTCATTTTTCTTTTTTTTTCTTTTTTTTTACAATCAACCTTAGCATTCCACTATTCATTTTTCTTTTTTTTTCTTTTTTTTTACAATCAACCTTAGCATTCCACTATTCATTTTTCTTTTTTTTTCTTTTTTTTTACAATCAACCTTAGCATTCCACTATTCATTTTTCTTTTTTTTCTTTTTTTTTACAATCAACCTTAGCATTCCACTATTCATTTTTCTTTTTTTTTACAATCAACCTTAGCATTCCACTATTCATTTTTCTTTTTTTTCTTTTTTTTTACAATCAACCTTAGCATTCCACTATTCATTTTTCTTTTTTTTTCTTTTTTTTTACAATCAACCTTAGCATTCCACTATTCATTTTTCTTTTTTTTCTTTTTTTTTACAATCAACCTTAGCATTCCACTATTCATTTTTCTTTTTTTTCTTTTTTTTTACAATCAACCTTAGCATTCCACTATTCATTTTTCTTTTTTTTCTTTTTTTTTACAATCAACCTTAGCATTCCACTATTCATTTTTCTTTTTTTTCTTTTTTTTTACAATCAACCTTAGCATTCCACTATTCATTTTTCTTTTTTTTCTTTTTTTTTACAATCAACCTTAGCATTCCACTATTCATTTTTCTTTTTTTTTCTTTTTTTTTTACAATCAACCTTAGCATTCCACTATTCTTCTTTTTTTTTCTTTTTTTTTACAATCAACCTTAGCATTCCACTATTCATTTTTCTTTTTTTTCTTTTTTTTTACAATCAACCTTAGCATTCCACTATTCATTTTTCTTTTTTTTCTTTTTTTTTACAATCAACCTTAGCATTCCACTATTCATTTTTCTTTTTTTTCTTTTTTTTTTACAATCAACCTTAGCATTCCACTATTCATTTTTCTTTTTTTTCTTTTTTTTTTACAATCAACCTTAGCATTCCACTATTCATTTTTCTTTTTTTTCTTTTTTTTTTACAATCAACCTTAGCATTCCACTATTCATTTTTCTTTTTTTTCTTTTTTTTTTACAATCAACCTTAGCATTCCACTATTCATTTTTCTTTTTTTTCTTTTTTTTTTACAATCAACCTTAGCATTCCACTATTCATTTTTCTTTTTTTTCTTTTTTTTTTACAATCAACCTTAGCATTCCACTATTCATTTTTCTTTTTTTTCTTTTTTTTTTACAATCAACCTTAGCATTCCACTATTCATTTTTCTTTTTTTTCTTTTTTTTTTACAATCAACCTTAGCATTCCACTATTCATTTTTCTTTTTTTTCTTTTTTTTTTACAATCAACCTTAGCATTCCACTATTCATTTTTCTTTTTTTTCTTTTTTTTTTACAATCAACCTTAGCATTCCACTATTCATTTTTCTTTTTTTTCTTTTTTTTTTACAATCAACCTTAGCATTCCACTATTCATTTTTCTTTTTTTTTCTTTTTTTTTTTCTTTTCAAAAATCAGTGCATCCTCAAAAGATTAGCTCAAAATATGAATATGGAAGCAAATGAAAAAAAAAAAAAAATTAAAATTTTGAAAAGCCTGTTTATGCATAACATGAGAAGATGCAGTGAAAACTGTGACATAATTGGCTGGTGTTACACACAATTTGCTTTGTCCATCGTTTTTGTTTTATTCATTTATCACATAAAATAGGCCTACAAGAATCTATAGAATTATCATTTATGTATTATGTAGTGAACTAAGAATTTTGCACAAAAGTAAATTTAATTTTTAAAAGATTTTAAGAAGTCAATTTTTACCAGAATGAATGTCAAATTTTGAAAGTAACAGTTTGCATGAATAATTTATTCAACAGGAAATAGATTTCAAAACACGTCTTCCATTTTACTGGTAAAATCAATGACAGATCAAGCAAAGTTTTATTTTTAATCTATAATGATTTTTGAGGATCATTCTTTCATTTCTTTTATCATGCGCAACCACAGGAAAATTTTTAATCTGTTGAATTCATTAAAAGTACCAATTTCTTCCTAGAAATCCTAAAGTTGTTTAATGAATTATTTGGATTAGTATTCTTACTTTTATCAGTTTGATAGACTGACTTTCTTTAAATGCAAGTGGAATTGTTTTGGTTTTTCCTCAATTTCTACCACTTCCATAGTCAAGCAATAATGACTTGCCTAGTACAAGAAGTTTCTTTTAAAATTTTACTGCAGTGGACAAATTAGAATTGTTTCACCAATGACAAAGTGGAGACTAGAGAAAAATTTTATCTTGAAAATTTTATGCAATGTGGCCATTTTGTAAATTTGGGCTTTTATATAATGTGAACTTCTGAGATTAGCCTGTAATTAAGAAATTTAATTCTTTAATTACAAGATATTATTGATATAACAGACCCTGAAATAAACACCCTAAGATAATGTTTTGCATTCCATCTTAAATGCATACACTTTTTGAAAGATTTATCATTTGCTTCACAAACTTTTTAATATCCTTCACAAACTATTTTTTCCTGATAGCCTTAACTTTTAAAATATATTATGTTGAAAAATTTTCTTTTAAAAACTGGTTAAAATGGGGAACTATTAAACCTTAAAATTTCACACAATTGAATTGCACACTCTAAATTTTAAAAACAGAAAAAAAAAAAACCAAGTAAACTACAATTTATCTACAGTATTTACATTATGCGGACTATTGTCCTCATCTTTGTCGCCATATTTATCACAACGTTTCGGCCGTTGTACGCTCTGGCCTTCTTCAGGTGGTTGGAATTTCGAACTGAACCCTTTATTTTGCTCACTGGGGTAGACAGTTCTAGTTCCACGTGCCATGTTTGATGTCAGTTATCAGTTATCTCCTGCTAATTTTCCCTCTGAAAGTTCTCCACTGCCTTAACCAGGTATTGAACTCACACTCTTTGGGTCTGTCACTGGATCTAACCAACACCTTTATCCACTGTGCCATGTTTCCTTGCGGATGAATTTCTGGGTATTATAAACCTAATGTTTTCAGCAACCATTTTTACCAGTGCTCATATTGCAATTTTGCTGTTATCATTGCATGTTTTTACCAGAGCTCATATTGCAACTTTGGTATCATTGCTTTTCTCTGGCACTCCTTATTACTGGTTCCCATATTGTATTTATTTCTGTGCTTGGTCGGCTCAGGAGATTTTTATGGCCTAGCATATGTGCTGATTCCTTAAGTTTATGAATTTTCCAATGTGTTCCCTGTCTATGATCTCAACATGATCCCACAGGGGACGGTGATCTCCCTTCTCTCTCCATATGTGGTCAGCCACACCTGATTTTTCTACTTCCCCTCGCGTTACAGCTTTCTGGGGTTCTTGAAGCCTTACCTTGAGGGGGCGATCTTTCCGCAGCTGCACGGGATAGTGTACACACAGTCTTTAGTCTGTTCTCCTGTATGGGGGGGGGTCTCACTCGAGAGAGATATCTGCGAAGTGTTGTCAAGCTCTTGAAGGTTGTCCTGATGTTATATGGACCGCAGATCCTTTGTATTTTCTCTGATAACCCCTTCACATAAGGCAGGCAGACTGTTTTCTGAGTGTTGTTGTCCTCCTCCTCCTCCTCTTGTACCCGCCTATCCCAGTTTTTGGGGGCTGCTGCCATGTACCCAGGGTAGTTGTTACGTTGTAGGGTACTACTTATACTGACCAATTCTTTATCTAACATCTCTGGGTCGCCACTTATGACTTTTGCTCGGTGTTGTAAGCAACGGACGATCCCTTTCTTTACGCTGTATGGATGGTGGGAGTTGAAATTGAGGTACTGTCTGGTGAATGTTGGTTTACGGTATACGGATGTCTTGAACCCATGCTCTGTTCGAGATTATTAGTACATCCAGGAATGGGAGTGTGTTGTTACTCTCTTTCTCCATTGTGAACTGTATCGAAGGTCTTATTGAGTTCACACGTTGTGATAAATATGGCGACAAAGATGAGGACAATAGTCCGCATAATGTGAATACTGTGCATAATACCTCATCTCAGAAATATAGACAGACTACAATTTATCTATTTAGACAAAATAAATTTTAATGCCCAAATGAAAAATGTAATTAACAAAAAATGATTTAAATTTAGTTTTAACTATTTTACTTATGAAAAGAATAAATAACTGGAATATCATTTATTTTGAATAAGTAATTTTGAATATATTGAAAGTGTCTTGAGGATTTTCTAAAAAAAAAAAAAAAAAAAAGAATAAAGGAAAAAAATCTGTAATTTATATGAATTTGATAGATTATTTATAAATTGAGAATGACAAGTCTGACTTGAAAACTGTGAAGAAAGCAATGAAAAACTCTACTCCATCTTTTCAAAGAATAGTCATGGCAATTCAGACAAAAGTGCCATTTAAAAAAAAAAAAAAAAAAAGAGAGAAAAAGAAGGCACAAGATAGTTGTAACTAAAATAAATGTTATTCATTTTAGAAGAAAAAAATATCCCTAAATAGATTGGGTAGATGTCTAAAATGAAAAAGTGGTTTGCTCAGTTAAAATTACAAGGACAGCACAAAAGTTGTAACAATGGTTGTAATGGTTGAGTAGGTGGATGGCAAGTGACCAGCAAGTTATGGGTCCAAGATGAACTTGGTGTAGTACAGTAGGAGTCAAGATTTACACAACATGCAAAGCATTAAGAAAGACAGAAAAAAAAAATTGTCTAACAAAAAAAAAAAAAAAAAAAGAGACAATCATTAGCATGCTTTTAGTAATTGAAGACAAAAACAAAGAAATGTTGAAAAGTCTTTATGTTTAGTGAGGGATTTTGGGAGATGGTTTAGAATAATGTCAAGATCAATTTTTTTTTTTTTTTTTTTCTTTTTAAAGAAAGTCTTTAAATAGTATACAATTTCTTTTTCAAAGTTTCTTAGTATCATGTAAGACAAAGGATGGTTAATGAAAAAAAAAAAATCTTCAGCTTTTTATACAGTCGGGACATAGACCAAAACTTACCTAATCCATTTTAGTACATGAATTTCATTTTTAAGATTCCAAATAGACATGAAAGTTAAAAAGAAACATAACAAGCAAAATTTGTTTTTTTTTTTATATGAAAAGCTCAATTACAAGAATTATTATTGTCCAATATTCCAATGGACTCAGAATTCAGCCTACATTTTTTCCTCTAAAAATATCTATTAAATATAATTCCATCCTCCATTTGTAAAATTTTCCTATCAAGACAAAGATAGCAAATAAAAAAATTGTGCTAGAAACTGCTAAATTTCTTACAAAATCCAAATTTGATTTGTGTTGGTTAATAAATGGGATATTTTGCTTGTAAAATTAGAAGAGTAAAATTTGGCATAATTTTGTTGCAATTGATAAAAATTGAAACAGAATCCATCTTATTGACATTAATGACTTGATTTTCAAATAAACTGAATATATTAGAATGGTAATGATGTAAGAAAATCTAAATAATTTGACTGAAGGGAAATACAGCAATGACAATACATATTATAACTGTGTTTAAAAATAAGGAATTAGGCAAAAGCATGAGTGCATGCGGGTAAATGAGAATCAATGAAGCTGCAAGGAGAGGTGACAATGATGAATGATCATAAAGAAAAAATAAAAGATATAGATTTATCATGCAATCTTCTATGTAGATATCCAATAAAAGACAACTATTATGATGATGATGATAGTTATTGTTGTTGATATAATTATTATTATTCCTTTAAATTCCCTCCTTTACTTGGACAGTCCTTGATTCTATGACAATACAAAGTGTTAACAGAGGATGCACTAAATTATGGGACAGTACTAACAGTGCTTCGTCTTTGATCAGGTAAATGAATGAAACGAGGACATTGGACCTTTTATACTTAAAATGGAAGACATTGATGACAAGTATCCTGACTGGGGGCAAAAAAAGAAAAAGCATTTTTGTCTCATTTTCATTTTTTTTTTTTAAATTTAAAAATGCTGTGTATTTGTTGAGTGCACTTTTATTCAAATTATTCAAGACACTGTAATAAAAACAAAGATTAAGATATCTGTTCAAAATAATTAATGGAATTATATTATTTTTTAATTTTGTAAGACTGACAGTTCAGTAAAAAAAAAAACGGATTTTCATTTTTAAAGAGTCTTGCATCTAAAGAATTATCAGAAGTTATTGGTGAAGAATGGAATACTGTTTTGATTGAGAAATGAAAAAGCCTTATCACTTAAGACCAATGACTTCTTCAAACCTTTTAACATAGATAATAAAGAAATTCAGATGGAAATTTTGGAAAAGATAGAAATTGTTTCATGTTGAAAAGTTTTTGCCCTGACTAAGAAGCTGTTCAACCAGTAAATCTATTGTTTGGTCAGATTTTAAAAACTGGATTGGGCTGAGAACATTTCAGTACCTCCCCAATTAACAACTTCTTTAATAGAGGTGTAAGTGATTCAGATGTTTACAGCATGGAAAAGAGAATTGTTAAACCAAATTCAAACTATAGGTAACTAAATAACAGTTGGAGCCCTCGTAATTTAACTGGGGCAATTATGGATATCATCACAGAAAACAAATAAACAATTTATGTATTAACTGATCCCTGTCAAAGTTGACTATGAGACTAACAGCATATAATTGCTATCACCTGGATAGGTATTCATGGGAGAGTGTTTTGCCCCAGTCTTACATTACTACACATCTAGGTCTGCCAGTGATAAAAAATTCGACAGGAAGAAGTAAATTCATAAGGCATAAAATGACCATAAATAAATTTTGTTCATATTTATAACTGCTGATTTTTAATTTTGATACTAATAATTGTTAATTCTGTCTTATAGCATCTTTAGATATTAATTAAATATAACTTATTTTATGGGCATATAGAAATTATAGAGAAAAAGACATTTCAAGAGAAGGCCAAGCATAGTCATCTAATTAAGCTAAAATCTAAATTTTTTGGAATTCCTAGAATAAACATTATTTTATAGAATGTATTAAATGCACACTGAATCTGTTATTGATGAACGAGTTAACGTAAGAAATTAAGTAAAACATTCCTGAATTAAGGAAATGGCAGAATTCAATCAAATTTTTCTAATTCTGTCAACCCCAAAATTGCTATATTAAATATTTAGGTAAATTAAATTCAAGCAATTACCATTTTCACAGATAAAAAATATTATTTTTATAATTCTAAATCTTATATGTTATGAAAGTTTTTGTTCAAACACTGCACTTTATAAAAATGATATATTGCTGTTTGTTATATGAAAAGAAATGATAATGGAATAAAAAAAAAAAAAATGTCTTTTCATCTCTTTATAATGACAAAAATGGGGGGTGGTTGGTTGATAAAAAAAAGGAGACGAAGGTATAAGATCCTATGCAGACACATAGGACTCAAAAACGAAGCACTGTGGTAAGGTTGCTGTAAAATACATACGTGGAATGGTTGTGGCCGCACCATCAGAGGAGTTCACTGAAAGTGAATATACAGCATAATTACTAATTACAACAGACAGACGATTGATAATGGCAAGAAGCATTGGTCAGCTACTGTCATCATTGGCCAGAAGTGAAGAACAGCTTTATATTAAATACCGATTAATACTGAACAGCTATATAAGCTATGTAACATTGTATCATTGGATTGTATCATCTGAACTTATGTAAAACTAAAAGATAGATTACTAGAAATAGGCATATTCATACACATGCTTAAGTTTTTTATATAGAGACAATTGTAATATGTTTTTTAGAGCTTCAGGATTTATAAAATATGTAGATGAGACTATATGTGAAAGTTATATATGTAAATCTGTATTATATATATAATATATATATATATATATATATATACACACAGATTTAGAAATGCAGGAAAGCATTCTTCTTTCTTAACAGATCCTTTTTGATCAACTCATCAGAAGAAGAATACGTTGGTAAATATTACTTGACCAAGGAAACACAATAATTTGCACTGCAAGAAGATATAAGGAGGAGACAAAATGAACCACAACTAAAATACAAATTTATTAATAAAACTTATTAATATGAGAAGGAAAGAAAAAAAAAGTGGTGGAAATATGATCAAAAGGGCTAAAGTAAATGTTTCCAGGTGAGTATAATTTTACTCACTTACCTCCTAAAAGAGAGAAAGGAGTGAATAAAATGCTCTTTCTGTATGCACAGAGACAACTGATGTAACTTAATGTTATCCGCTTCTAATAAATGCAAAAGTGAGTGATATAACTTTACAGATGGGACTGCTGAAAAGTTCTGTCAGACCAAGAATCCCTAAAAAAATTTCTGAGGTTTCTTCAGATTTTAGGAAGTTAGTCAGGTAGAGAATTTTTCAATGCCTTTCTTTTATATGTAAACTTATATTCACATTAAAAAAATGCTAATATTTGAAGAAGTTGATAAAATATTAAAAAATAAAATCTCATCTTACATTTATTATCATAATTGTAGAGCATTAACACCTGCTTTGCAAAATTAAAAATAAAGATAAGATTAGAAAAAAAAAAGTTCTCATTAATTTATATTTTAAATAAAAAAAAAAACTCAAAAAACATCCTTATACAATTAACCAAAGCAATTGATTTTCAGTCGTTGTCTCACACTTGTGTGGCCTTGTATAAGACTAAAATGTGTCTATGTATCTCTTTGCATCTTTTGATTGACAGGTATTGAAAAAAACAAAAAAAACCCCATTATCAAATAATTTTTACCATTTATCGATCTCTAGTAGCCATTTTGTTCTAAAAATTTATTCAAAGAGATTATTAATGAAAAATAATTTTAAGTGATTATTTATTAGTTTATGACTTTTGTAAATGACAGTTGATTGATTAGTGGACTAATTGGCACAATTCATTTTTTCATTTTATGAATAAGAACAAATGTAAATCTCTGGTTGCTTTCTATTTAAAAGAAATGAGTAAGTGATAATTAGTTCTGTTTTACACACTTGAATGTTAAGAAGTCATATTGTGTGGGGAATTTCTCAATAAACCTGGGCTTGATGAATCTGACCAGCTCCCTTACCTCCAACTTTTATATAGATAGTGCAAATAATCATAGAGTTGATGATACAAAAGTTAATTTGACGGAAGTTATTTATTTTACATTTTGAGAAAAATGTGCTAGCCACTCGAAATCTCAATATGGTTGCCTGATAATCCCCACACTACTTCCTTATATATATATATATATATATATATATATATATATTCATACATGTTTCATTAAATAATATAGACAAGTGTTGTCTATTTATTTTATGTAAATTTTTTTTGTAACGTCTGATAAGTTTAATAACATTATCGTTAATGAAACGTGTATGAATGAAAAGATGCTGCCTAAATACACACAATATATATATATATATATATATATATATATATATATATATATATATATATATTTTTATATATCAAAAAGAGTATTGAGGAAATTGTAAGACAAAATGAAAAAGTTTATTTGTGATGCATTCCATTGGAAAGAAAAAGAATATAGATTTGATTAGATTGTAAAATTTCATTCAGGTGTAGTCACAGCAACACCAACAAACCCAGCCCAATGAAGTCTTGACAGATGAAATGTATCACAAATAAACTTTTTCTATTTTGTCTTACAAAATATATAAATATATATATGTTTATATGTCTGTCTGTGGATGACTATGCTCTTGAAATAATTCGATTGAGCTCTCAGTGAGGAAGGGGTGATTTTATAAACAGTAGCTGATGCTGCTGCTGCTGTTAATGCAATGCTCTTCAACTAAAATTGAGCTCTTCTAGACTGACGTCTTTCGTATAGTAAAGACATTAAAATTTCCCTTACTTTCTGCTGTGTGATGATAGCTTGAGGGTAGAATCTCTGGCAAATGCCAAATCGGTCGGGTTTCGACCCAAGTTTGAAGCAATCGGATGTCTAGCCACACTGATGAGCTGTGATACAGTGAAACAGCCTGTCTGTGGATGACTATATATATATACGCGTGCGTGCATGCGTGTACATGTATGTATGTAATTAACCATATTACTCAGTTGACTAAATATGATGGAGAGTATGTGTGTGCGGGGGTGTGCGGGTGTGCATAGTTCATTCTTTACATGTTTTTTACCTTCCAACATTATATTCTATCAATTCAAAACAGGTTTTAGAGAAGACCAAATGCTTTGACACTGACCTTCCCTCACTCTGATCTTTTGGCTGACAGATGACACACTAACTCCAAATATGTCAGGTTTGATTGGCAGCTCATTTAACATATTTCTTGAGGGTACTTTGTATTGGTGGCATTAAGTTATATGACCCCCGCCTCCTCCATTTTTGCTTATATGTGAAAAAGAACAAGCCTTGCATCATCTACAAAAGCAGTTGTACTTGACCAGTAATATATCACAGCTATATACATATATATCTCAGATTTTTCAAAGATTGCTGAGGCTTTATTGAAGATATTCCATGGTTGCTATGCTTTTTCCCTTTTGCTGTTTGCCATTGAAATCTGATATAAGATCACATGCCCAGTGAAGACATAGAACAACAACATTCTCTTGGGTTTTCTCTGGTTCTATAAAATCGTTGTGCCTGTTCTGTGATTCAAACAGAATCCACATTTTCTCCACAGGTCTATTGATGGGTGGCAAGGAAGAAGGGATATGTTGATTGCTACAATGTCCATTTGAGACTTCTATCAATCATATCTCATTATAGGCCAAGTATGTAAGGATATTTGTGTGTTGGCACTCTCAGGAGTACAAACTGCCAACTCCTTTAGGTTAAGGTTAGTCTAATGAGTCAGGGCATTTTTTGTCTTTGTCACAATGACTGTTTTGCTTGTAGCCATTTTTGTCATTGCTTCAACAAGGAAATGGAACAATTCTTTTGGCACCATCTCTATCAGTTTCTATAAACAGAAGAATCCAGATACTAACTTATAAGGACACTAAATCATTTATAGTTATGTTGAATATATTCAATGTTGTTGGCCAGAAGGAAAACAGCATTTGCCAAAGATGAAGAAATCTATTTGTTCTTAATAATGTCTATATTGGTTACTAATCAATTTTTTTAATTACATAATAAAATGATATTTTAGACAACTTAGAGCCTGGAAATGGCTTTTATAGTTTTCCAAACAAATATTATTGTTCTAATTTCAAAACTCTTTTCTAATTTTTTCAAAACTAAAGAGTTTAGATGAGGAAACATATGAGATCTTTTTTGTGAGATTTTCAACTTAATTTCTTTGACTTCAGAAATAATTTTTCCATTGTTCTTGTGTTTATCCCTTGTCTAATTTATCTAATCTGGTGATAGAACCGCAAAATCAATTTAATCTTTATTCAACAAATTGAACCTTTTCAATTTTCTTACCAGCTGGATCTTTTCTGGAAACTAGATCATACCAGGAACACACTTGATAGTTGTGGCCATTTTTAAAAAATCTTATTTAGCAGTGATTTTAGTTTCTGAATTAGCAAAACTGCTCTCAACATTGTGGGATGAAAATTATTGGCAAAACATTGTTATAATCAAAATCAAATGCTTTCATATTTAATTCCAAATCAAATGATACTTAAATATCAGTCACAGAATTACTTTTCTTTAAAGCCAAATGTAAATGGTATCTAACATTCATATACTTGAGAGGCAATCTGTTAAAATTTATGAGGAAGTTACTTCTGATTGGTAACACTGGGAGATGAACAATTAAAAGAAAGAAAATTGCATTTAAAATAAAATAATCTTTCAAATTAAGGAATAGCAGAGCAGAACAAACATTAAGGGTTTCATAGGATAGGGAGAGATTTTTTCTGTTAGCCTTCTTGTTTTCTTTAAAGAAAAAAAAAAAAAAAAAGAAGGCCCCTGATGAAAATAAATTGTAAAAAAAATTCTTTTCTAATTTTTTGATTGATAGCTACAAGACACCTGACATTTTTCTGTATTGATACATTAAACCGAATGAGTTATGAATGTGTTGTCTTTTGATGTTTATTCATAAATCTCTAAGGAAGACCAATTCAAACAATGATATAGATCAAAATTAACATTAATTTCTATAATGCTGTTACTAAAACTGTGCTAGCAAAATTATTTTGAGTTTCCAATGCATAAGAGTTTGGATTAAATTTTGTGCTAAAAAAACAAAAAACAATAGAAAATGTAAATATTTGAAAAATAAAGGTATTAAGTGAGAAACTTCTTGAGTAGAAATGCTTGAGAAATAAATTGGTAGATATGATGATAATAAAGATGAGGATCCTTGTTCAAATAAATCAGTGGATAATTTTTTGTTCCACTAATAAAAAAATTAAACTAAAATAAAATATATGTATAAAAAAGAAAAAGTGAAGAAATTTGTATGACAGTTCTGAATTCCTTGAATTGAAACAAAAAGAAAAAAAATGAGAAAAAAAAAAAAAGAAAAAAAATGAGAAAAAAAAAGAAAAAAATGAGAAAAAAAAAAAAAGAAAAAAAAAGGAGAAAAAAAAGGAAAAAAAAGGAGAAAAAAAAAAGAAAAAAAGGAGAAAAAAGGAGAAAAAAAGAGAAAAAAAAGAAAAAAGGAGAAAAAAAGAGAAAAAAAAAGAGAAAAAAAAGAAAAAAAAGGAGAAAAAAAAGAAAAAAAAAGGAGAAAAAAAAGAAAAAAAAAGAGAAAAAAAAGAAAAAAAAAGGAGAAAAAAAAGAAAAAAAAAAGGAGAAAAAAAAGAAAAAAAAAAGGAGAAAAAAAAGAAAAAAAAAAAGGAAAAAGGGAACAAAAAGGAAAAAGGGGGAAAAAAAAAAAAAGGAAAAAGTGAAGAAATTTTAATGACAGTTCTGAACTTCTTGAATTGGAAAGAAAGAAAAAAGGAAAGAAAGAAAAAGGAAAGAAAGAAAAAAGGAAAGAAAGAAAAAGGAAAGAAAGAAAAAAGGAAAGAAAGAAAAAAAGGAAAGAAAGAAAAAAAGGAAAGAAAGAAAAAAAGGAAAGAAAGAAAAAAAGGAAAGAAAGAAAAAAAGGAAAGAAAGAAAAAAAGGAAAGAAAGAAAAAAAGGAAAGAAACGGATAAAAGAAAAAAGTAAAAAAGAAAGGCTGTAATGATCAATACCACAATGGGTCTGAGAAGAGAAAGATGTTGACAGTCTTTTTCTGCCTGCAGATTTTGAAGAAGTGTCAGCTGTCAAAAGAGTCATTGATCTCTCAGCTGCCCTTATATCTCTTTATTACCAAACGTTCTAACTTACTTTGCTGACTCTCAATATCTTTCACCTAAGTTTTGTAACAAAAATATTTGCAATAATTTAATCATTCCAAATATTATTCATATAACTGAATGTAGCTTATTGTTAACACATTTCAATTGATGCATTTTTCAGCTTTTGTTGAATATAAATCCCATGATAAAAAAAAGGAAAACACTTTAAAAGAAAGAAGTATAAAGGAAAACAGTTATCATTAATATATGGACCAGATCAATACATTTCATCAGCATTAGATACATTATACCATCACCAAAATATACAGCTGATTTGAAAGTATACATGAGGAAGGAGAGGGAGGCAGGTGTTCATAATATTAATTATTTTTTCTGTACTATGAATCATTCCATCAATTTTATATCAATGGGAGCAATCATTAACTTCTAATCTGTTCTAATCAAAGCTATAAAATTTAAATTTCAAAAAGATAATCAAGTGAACTAATTCCATATTCACTGGCAAATATTTGTCAACCTCTGAATGCATATTGAAACCTGAATTATTAAAGAATTACATTGGCATCCTATTTTCACATCAGAGTAATTTTAATCATAATCACTCAAAGACTTCCTGTATATGTGATTAATATATTTTGCCAACAATTGGGCTTCTGTTCCATCCATTTGATCTTGTCCATAAGTGATAAAAATGAAGGACAGAAATCAACTTCCTAAAAATTACTTTGCTGGGATTTCATATTAACACTATGGATTAAGGTTTAAAACTAAAAAAAAAAAAAAAACAAATAAACAACTACACACAATGGTGTTTAGATTAGGTGTGCGATTAAGGATAGTTATTAAGCTTAGCTTTAGTTTGGCCCAACTCCTGGTGAGTGGATTATGGGTAATTTTATATTGTATCAACAGCATTATATTTGCCAAGACAAATGTAAGTGTGACACAAGGCCACAAAGATTTTTTAACACACATGCACGCACACACAATATCACTGCATGATGATCAGAGAGACTATAAATAAATGAAAAATTCTTTGACTTATAAATCAATATAATTCACTTTGTTTTGCACCGAGAATTTCATATTGTTATTCTTTATTCATACCTGTTGTCTCTTGAATCTGTATTTAACAAACTAATATTTTCAATCTAAAAAAAAAAAAGGTGGGAGAATAATATCTGGTATATAGACAATCTACAAAAATTACATCATCTTAAGTATCATTTATTTTTCTGACAAACCTTACATATCCAGCTACAATGTCATAGGTAATTGCATTTTCTAGTAAAATTTTACCTAATGCTCCACCAAGTGTGTATCCATGATAAGAACTACATTAAAGCAAATTCATAGATTCATTCATTTCCTATGGCTTACCAACCCTTTGCAGGTTATTTAAAGCCAGAATATAATTTTAGATTGTAAGAATTGTTTTATTTTATTTTGAGATAATAGTTTTAGAGATACAAGTCTTACTAATTAACCCATAGAGTGGCGGGAGAAGAGGTGAATTCATGCCTTTCACAAAGGGTATTTATGCATTAAGTGAATATAACAAACCCAACTGAAATTGGAACTCAGCTCTCTGATTAACAATTCTGAGCCATTATCCATTATACCATCTGCACATCCAAGCTTACAGTGCTTGGTATTCCCAAGTGGTCACCCATCTAGGGGCTAACCAGGTCTTATGTTGCTTAACTTCAGTGATCATACAGGAACCAGTGTTTCAATATGATGTGGCCATAAGACCAATGAAGGAAATTAGATAAAACAATATAAAAAAACTGAATGACTAAGCATATGAACCTGAAAAGGGAGATCAGTTTACTAAAGAATAACAAAAGAAAACTGATCCCCCGCTTTCTGATAGGAAAATAAAAAGCATTAATATAATCAAATTAAATTACAAATTCCATGTCCATTACCTTACCATGGTTACAAAATTACAAATAAAGTAACAATTGGTAAAAAGTAGTAATTGAATTTTTAAAAAACTTATAGAATCATCAGGGAATTAATTTTTATTCTTGTAATGAATGATTCTTGATGTACTGAATAAAACAACTATTAGTATAGTATTAGTTCAGTCCCAAAAAGTAATTAAAAAAAGAAAAGAACAGTTTTACATCAGATAGTCTTGCTAGTATATAATAAGGGTAACTTCTTTCTTTTTCATTTTTGAACTTTCAAGTAACAGTAGATGAGGTAATGGAATATCTTCTCATTGGATAAAAAAGCCCTTTAGAGATAACGTACACAACAAAAACAAAGATAAGAGTTTTAAAAATAAAATGAAGGGAATGTGCAGGAACAAAGCAAGATTTAAGCAAGAAAGAAAAATACATGCACACAGCAAGTAAAGAAGCAGGACACACAACCATTTTTTTTTGTCACAGCAGTACTTAGTCAAATCCACAATGCAATGGGCACATAAAAAAAAAAGCAAAGAATTAAGCAATATCTGCACAATAAACATACAAAAATGATGCTGAAAACAAAGCAGTGTTTCTTACAGCTGTAATGGAGGAATGATATATTGGTTAGTTGAGCAGATCTTTTGGGATTTTTTTAATCACACGTTTATTTTCATACAGAATATAAAAAGCCAGTCTTAATTTTCTAGAGTTCTCCATGTTCAAATAATATTTTTTTTAAATATATCTTGAGAATTCAATCAAATACAAAGTCAAAAGCACATCTACATGTGTGTCTGTTTGCACTCAACTTTACAGAATTTAAAAAAAAAAAAAAAAATATCATAAGCTCGATTATCATATTATCCTAATTTTTTTGTTTTTATTAATTTCCTGATTTAAGAGAATAATAAATGGTATACTGGGCTTTTTTTATTAAATCTCTTCATGATGCCCATCTTGTCTGTAATTAAGATCAGGCAGATAATAGTAGTTTACATGGCACTAGTAGCCAAAAGAGAATTGCACTCTCACAATCTAGGGTGTTAGGGTGGGTCCTTCATGGCATCTCTGAAGCAAATGTAATTACTTGGTAGCATCTGTTTACTTTCTATGTAACAGTATTAGTAGTACTAGGTGACATGATTCCTGTAGTATTGAAAAATGTTTAACCTGACTACACTCAATATCATGCTAATGATGAGCCTTCTCAAGACATCTGGCAACAGGACAGTACAGGGAGAGAGAGATTCATGCCTTTATTAAGAACATTAATGCACTGAAATTTAGTTTCCCATAAAAAAAATTCTTCGGCATGTGAAAACGATCAAAACACTGGATACACAACATGACAGTCTGAATAGATCAGTTTTCAATATGCCAAATTATTGAATATTGGATTAAGAAAAATGGCCAGCCAGGCTAGATTTCAATTCTACATCCTGAATATTTTATAACCATGTAATTTTGAACAAAAAAAAAAAAAAAAAAAAAAAATAGATGATAGTTCATAACCAGATTAAACTTAATTCAGATTAAACTCAGATTAGAACAATTCTGTAAAACAAGTTGAAATAAACACATAGAAATAATAAATACATCAGTTTTGGCTGCTTGGTTATGTTTAATATATAGAAAAATTAATGAAATTAGATAGTTTAAAAAAAATGGATATTCAATATTTCCATATAATTAAATATATATCAAGTTCATGTTTATCATTCAATTTTATATATTCTAAGTTAGTGAACCATTTTTTTATAGGGAAGAATCCATTTTCTCATTTCTACAGAACAATGAAGAATTCAAGCTAATTCTATTTCCTATCATCTTTTATTGCTTCTTACAAATCTGCAAGATACGTGAAGGAATTCTTGCCTATATATTTGAAAATATTTCTTTTAGGAAATGCCTTCATTACAAATAAAATGTGATTATCATTTTTTTTTCATGTGAGCAGAATAATAATCTTTACTGTTAATCAAATTTTAACAATGATTTCAGTTTTTATATTCAGTTTAAACAAAGTTGACATCTGAAAGTAAACATTTTCCCAACTGCTCTCTCTCTCTCTATATATATATATATATATATATATATATATATAAAAATAAATAATTAGAGGGAAAAGAAAAAGTTAAGTACAAAGTACAATTATTTCTTTAAAAAAAAAAACAAATAGATAAAAGTTTTTGTTCTTCAAAAACATTTTTTACTATATGGATCCATTTTGTTTTAAAAGTTGAATTACTAAAAACAATTTACTAATATTTTTCATATTAAAAATATCCTATATTCAAATAAGAATATTTATTAACTGCAAATACAAACATGAATTTTGATAAGAATAAAGTTTAATGTTAACTTCCTAATATTCATCTTAAATATGCTGTATTATTTACATGGCATCGCTGGGCAGAGGGTTTCTTAGACTGAGGTCAATGGCAAAGTATTCCCCTGGTGGAACCAACAGCTACACATCAGTAACCAAGGCAAACCTACAGGTTGGAAGCTATCAGCTATGGTTTGACCTGGAGAGGGATGGGTTCCGTCAGATCTACTTGCTGGAGACATATGCATGAATAGCTCCAGCTTTCAGCAGACATGTGAAGAGAACTAGTCAAGTGCAGTCGGGGGGTGGCTTACCCCTTACAACCACACCAGATCATGGGGGTGATGATGATGATTCAAAGTTTAATCTTGATGGGCATTTTCTCTATTATATATTGATTTAAAGTTTATTGATTCAAAGATTTTGTTCTTATAATACTTGTCTAGCTAAAGAAATCAAAAAAATTGTTCCTGACAGCTTCTTTCCATGAACTGAAAAGCTTACACCATCTTAAACCAACTTTTCTCAATTTTATTTTTTAATTCTCTTAAAATATCAAATGAAAAATAATACTAACTTGTAATTTACTATTTGTACACTTACAATTTCAATAATTAAAAGATGACCTTTTAAAAGAATGTCATTAGTGTATAAAAACTCATTTTCACAGTGACAAGTTCACAAGTCACCTCTAAAGATTAACGGATAGCAAAGGATTAGACAGCAAAACTGCTAATATTTACTTAGAGTCAATGAAAAAAACCTCAAAATGTCTCATCAAGGCATAGTGGAGTTTAACATTTCTTTGCTAATTTTCTTTCAACCAAGCAAAATAGAACAGCTTTAATGTTTCAGAGTAAATGTAACAAGTAAATGCATTTCAAATTGATATTAGCTATTCTAGCAAAGTAGACATTAAATGATATAGCTAAAAAAAATAAAATTATGCATAATGTTTAAAATTTGGTACATTTACAGTGAGTAAATATTGGAGATAAAGAGTTCATAGACAATATGGAGATAGGAATCAACACTGTGTGGCAACAGTCAATTTCATGTTTCAATGCAATTTTCAGATCACAAAATCTGAAATGTGAAATGGTTAGTACTGATGCAGTGTTGATTCTATATCTATAGTTACTATTTCTTTATGTCTCCATGGTTTGCTAGTACCTTGTTTGGGCCAATATACTAAGCTGAATATCAGAAAAATGTTAACTCAAGAATTTGTTTATTTTTAAGATAAGGCCTATACAATTTTTTTTTTTTTTTATAGAATTTCTTTTAATTTGTAAAATAAAATTTCTTAAAGAATGTAAAATTCTTTTTACTTTCAAATAGTAAATTTTCTTTGTGTAAAGGAAAAACGAGAGGGAGGGGAAAGATATTGTGTAATATTACTTTGTTCTTACAGGGTCGATTACTAAGATGAATTTTAGACAGAGTAACAATAATCTTTATTTAAATAATGGATAGAGAGGAATTTCCAAAATACCATAGAATCTAATGTGATGATATTGCTCTTTACAGAATTATTCATTTTAAAATGCTAATGAAACCAAAAACTATTTAAATTATTGAAATCAAAGCTTTATTTGAATTTCATACAGTTAAACTTTTCTCTATTCAATAGATTTTTTAATGCATGTCTGGGTCAGATTATTGTTACTTTCATAATTAAAATTTAATTAACTTAGATTGTTATTTGGAATTTAGATATTTAATATGCATCTGTATTAGAGGACTTTAATAAATTGTCTTATACTATGTGACACTTCTTATTTAACTAGAGTAGCAAGTCCTCCATGTTTTAAAACATCAAATTCCATGTTATTTGGTGATGGTAAATTTCAATTTTCCATTTTTGTTTCAAAATCGTAAAAACACGTGAAAAACAGACGTGTGTAAGCAGTAAAATATACAAGTATATAGCCTACTTATATAGGCATCTTATTATTTTTTTGTGATTCAGTGATTTCTGAGGATTCACAAGCTTGTCCCTTTGAGTTCAATCACAAACACTGTAAAATAATTTATTGCCATCATAATAAAAATCATCACAGAAAGCTGGCTCTTCAGCTTTGTATTTCGGCCAAAGTGTACACCCGCCAAATGTGGTAGCTTAGCTTTTTATTTACTCATCATGAAAGATAATCAAACTGGCATTTAAAAATCAAATTTAATTACTCAACTAATAACAACTTTTATTTTTACTACCTTTAGCAGCGTGTACCATGCTATTCATATGCTAATATCACATGTGGGTATTTTCCTAGTGGTAACTGGTTTGGCCAGGTTAATATCATGAATTAGGCTATGGTGCTTGTGCTGTACTGTACTCCATGTTATTTCTAGAATGATATGTTGCATTGAGGCCAACACCCAATGGTGAGAGTCCGTTGCATGTTTATACGTAATTGTCTGCATATAAGCATGAAACAGGCTGTTGCCACTGGGTGTTGATTTCAATGTCCACTTTTATATTTACAAACTCTCTATCCCTGATATTGAGCACTTTCATCCATAAATATAGCCTACCTTAAAACTATATTTTATATAATTAAAACAATTCCATTTTATTTTATTATTATATATTCCCTTTATTTTTTCTCTTACTTCCCTATCACAAATTATTCCAATGATAGTTCCCTAGCTTTTAACACTTGAACATGTGATCTGTCAATTTTTGCTACAGCTTGCCACATGTGAGACGTTTTCCCCCTCCCCAAGCTATAACTTATTTTCATAAGAAGTTTTGCACATTGCACATAGAGAGAGATATGACTTTGCTTATAATACAATTTCCACTGGAAATACCTTATCTACAAAAAAATCTGTCAGTGAATAATTCCCATTTCTGTTTGTTCCTCGGATGATTGATAAAGGACACAGGTGTGCCCCAAAATTCCGAAAATTCCAATATGACTTTGCTTATAATACAATTTCCACTGGAAATACCTTATCTACAAAAAAATCTGTCAGTGAATAATTCCCATTTCTGTTTGTTCCTCGGATGATTGATAAAGGACACAGGTGTGCCCCAAAATTCCGAAGTTAAAACCTTTCTCTCCATGCTTCATTCCTGTTAAATGGTTGATATTTAATAAATATATATTGTACTAACTATATTGGTATCTTTTTATTTGTACTTTATTATATTAATCAACCTATATATATATATATATATATATACACACACACACACAAAAGAACCAATTAAGGTGTGTTTAATTTTTTATTATACTTTTCCATCTTCCAGATAAGATGCTGAGTATTATGTTCAAAGTTGTGCAGAAACAGTCTGAAGATGCAGACAAAAAAGAATTAAAATTACTACACAGACATCACATCATTTCTTGCTAATGACTGGAATGTTGAAAGTACTTGAAGAAAAATAAAAAAAAATGTGGACTTTGGACAGTTTGTCCCAAACTTTGAACATAATACTCAACAATTTACAAGAACCCTTAAGAAAAATTGTGGTCAAAAACACTAAAATTCTATATAAATCAAATTAACGGAAACATCTCGTTATAAAAGTGGTCTAGTCAACCTTGCCTTATTTAACAGTGGGAATGGAGTGTTAAAAGTTTTCTTAAAAAAATAGAAAGACTCTCACTCGAATTCCAGCCATGCTCAACACGTGAAGGATTGAAATAAATGCTCTTCCTACTCGTATTCAAAAACAACACAAAAATAAATTACATCTTAAACAGTCAAAACATGAAGAGAAACTAACAACACCTAAAACAAACCCCCCTTGAAAATGACTAAAGAAGTGTCCAAAAGTGCTTTGAACAATGGACATTATGGAAAATTTTTGGACACCCTTTCTTCCATCAAATGGAAAAATGAAAGAATGCTGGAAAAGCTAAAAAAAATTAATTAAACTTTCCTTGTCTGGCATGTTTAATGAAAGATGTTTAAAAGAAACTTTGCTGCCCAAATATATATATATATATATATATATTAGTTGGATTGAGGCGAGTTTGTGACCCTGGGTTTCATGCTTTTGTAATCGTCAGACAAACTGATTAATTTTTTAAAATTTTGGATTTATGTAGGGTTGCGTGTATTGTTGTTTTATCCATACACTTTTTTATATAACACTTTACACAGATCCTATATACAGAAGTGCTGGAGAGCAACACTTTAATCTTAAACAGATTGCAACGATACTCTGATTCTAGGTACAGTTACTGATTCATATGGAAATAATCAAATCATTTTTTATGAGTAACATGCTAATAAACAATAAGTATTAGAATAGGTTTCTTAATAGATTATTTAATTGTGTGACAGTTTTTGACAAAATAAAACAAAAATAGAGTTTAGCAGCTTAATAAAACTTTTTTTGTTGCTGAAAATAAAGTGTTATTTAAATGAATATGAACGTTTTTTTTTTCCCCCTGAACTTTATTAATGAACGCTATGATTATTCAGTGTCAATTAAAGATTTACATACAAGGATTCAGTGGCACAACCATGAATGTAACAGAAGAAAAAGCAAGTCTGTTAATGGTTTCTCATCTTTCCTTAGTAAAATATTTCAATTAAACAATGTCTTAAACGAAAAATGCCATTTATCAAAGTATATAAAAAAAGTTTAGCAGTTAAGGGGGTGGGGTTAGGCCAGACAGCTTTTAAGTTCATCTAGAGTCAGATTGCCAACGTTTGTTCAACAAATATCTTCTCTTTATTGAGGTACTATTGAGCTATAGAAGAAAAAATATTTCTTTGATTACTTACTTTTCGAAGCAGCTAGAGCCTCAGCCACTGCAGCCTTTTTATGCTCCTCCATTGTCTCTTGCATTTGCCGGTGTTGTTTGTTTTCATGCTGCAAATGTTCAATGGTCTGCAACAATTCCTTAACTTCAGCTTGCCAATTGTCTTCAATAAGTTCCAAATCCTTAAGTGAAAAGGAGAAAAAAAAGATGACAATTAAAAATATGAATGAGGGATGGAAGAGAAAATGCAAAAAAGTCCAAAGCCACAATTTTAAATATGTCTGTTTTGGAATGAATCAGTTGAAAAGTAGCCTACCTAGGGTAATAGCACTTTGAGATTTCACATTTATTCCAAAGTCCTCTTTTCATCATCTGCCATGTTGCTTTCACCTTAATCTCATCCATGACATCCCAACATTAATTTTAACTTTGTAGAAAACCAGAGCTTGTATGGGTTGATGTGATGTTTTGCCAAAAAAATCCTGCACTTGGTCACTTGTAAATGTGATGGTTACATTGTATACAAACTTGCTCAATGGCATCTCACTGCTGTGTAATCCCCTGAGAGTGTCTGTTCATGCATGTGCATTAAGGTCCCTTCTGATTAGTTACAAGTTCAGTTTAGTAAATACCTATGAAGAGTATATCAAGTAATGTTTTCGGTCATGTAAATAAAACGAATAATAACAATAAAAAGAATATCTGTGCATATATATATATATATATACACACACACACACACACTTATTTGATTTCATGATCACTGACAATACCTTTTATATTGATTTTTTTTTTTAATGTACAAAATATGTTGACTACTGAAACTAGCTAATATAAATTATAGGTTAAGAATTATAAAGTTCTGTTTAAACAAATTTTGGCCTTTACATCAGGAATATGCAGAAAATGACTAAAAAGGACAGAATGGATAGAGGGCGTATTGGTAATGTCACTGGGTAAGGATAAGAAAATTGAAATCTCATCTTTATATGCCAATATAGAATTATTCTTTGAATGTGAAACAAGATTTTACTTATTTACCACTTCTAAAAAAATAATTTCACAAATCCATACATTTATGTTAAGACACATGTGACATTTGGCACAACATAAAAATGTGACATTATATGTGTCATTTTACATAGCATAAAAACCTCCAACTAATAACAGGTTCAATTTTAGTGGCAGAGCTGAAAATGGAAGCCCACTGAGAGATCAGAAATTTTCTATCCATTTTCTGAGATGTTATGCTTGAAGAAAAGAAATTTACACTTGCAATTAGTTAAGAATTAGAATTCAGTGTTAATAATCAAATGATAAATTCACTTTTAATTAAATGCACCTGCCAACTTAGGGAGCTTCATTATCAACTAAAAAAATAGTTTTAAATTAGAGCAAAGAGCTCTTTTTCAAAGACTCACTATAAAGAAAAATCTACATATATCACCAAGAAAAAAGTGCTTAACAGATTAGAATTGTGTAGATAAAATTTACAATTGTTAACTTGAAGTTGGTGATATTTTGAAGTACAGTGAGACAAATCATAAGAGGTTTATCAAGTAAAGCCACTTGGTTGTGGTAGGGAGTTGAGGAGGTCCACTTGTACAGTCCATCATTCTGAACAGGACCTCAAAAGGTAATGAATAAACAAGCAAGTGTGATCTGGATTTGACAAAACAACTCAAGTTTCTTGTAAACTGTCAGCTATATGAGCGTATTTTTAGATTTCCACTTCAGCATTTTTGTATTTTGATAGTTTTTTTTTTAAAATCTTCAAAGAAATATCACAGTTTGTAGAAACTGCCATTGTCAATAAGAAGGCATATTCTGTTTTAAGTGGTCTTTGATCACAATGTCTAGGTGATTAGCTTTGACTGTTCTGTCTGTGTGTATTGTAAAGTCCCATAAAATTGTTACAGGTCCTAATGTCTGTAATTGGGTCTGGGTGGTGTTTGTACCAATTTATCATTATTATTTGCATTTAAAAAACAAAAGAAAAATGATACAATTATCAAGGAATATGAATAATTAAAGAAAAAACCAATTATTACTTAATGTAATTAATTTTAAAATTAATTATTTTACTATGCTTTTTGACTCAGTATATATTTGCTATTTAGTTAGAGCACTAATTTTCAACAATGTCATTACATGACAAAAGTATGCCAGAAGGAGATGTGGTGGGGGCAATCATCATCATTCTTTTCATCGTGTTGAGCTCAATTGGATTTGTTTAACTTCAGGACACCATATTTCCCTGACATCTATGGCAGTTGGTTGTTCCTCCATATTGTATCCAGTCATATCTGTATATTTTTGAAATGCATTCATTGTTTATCAATGGCCATGAGATGATTTATAGAGAGAAATGCATTGTTAATAAGTCCCCTTTTGTTTCTCCAGCAGTTTCCTTTCTCTTAATATGGGAGCCAGTCTATTATTAAGTTTTGCTTTTGTCAGATAGTTCTTCCATATTCCATATGTTGAGAACAGCTTACAGGATATGTTTATAGTTACCATCTGATATATTATCAAGCCTTTTGAGGAGAGTCCAGATAGACAAAACCACAGAACTCAACAACAGCACAGAAGAAATATTGTTTTTGATACTGCCAGACAGATTTGATTTCCAGATTATGTTTAATTTCTCTAGAGCTGTGTATACTTTAACTATTCTTATCCTGACATCAACCTCAGTATAATCAAAATTAATACAAGGGTAGTATCCACAGATTTTAAACAGATTTCCAGAGAAAGCATTAAGTAAGCCATCACAATTAGAGATTTAAGGCATTCTGCTTTGTGTGTGTGTGTGTGATGTAATGGATTGTAGATCAGAAATGAGAAATCAAAAAGCAGAGCTCAAATTTCAGCAGAGTTCATTACATTCACTTATATGTAAATACCCTTGGGAAAAGGGGTATGAATCCATTTCTTTTCCCTCCAGCAATGGCTTAAATAGCAAGATAGACTGGCCTTGGTTGGCAACAATTTTAGAGATGGTGGCTTGATAAAAATCACCCAAGTCTCTAGCAGCCTGGGACTCTTGTAGGGATGCAATAGCTCATGAAAACACACGGTGATTGAAATTCTTCAGTTGAATGAGTTGTACATTCTGGCACAGGCGGAGAAACCATTTACTTTTTTTTTTTTTTTGCATACAAACCAATTATCTCCTGCCACCCATTCTAAACTGTAAAAAAAATAGTTTATAGGCTCCAATAATTGTGACGTATATCATGTCCAGGTTGTCAACATTTAATTTTTTCACAGCAGATTATTCATTCTATCATATCCAAGTATTTTACAGAAATCAGAGCTGATTACCCAATATTTCAAGCTTGATTTAAGTTCATATTTTGTAACCATGCAATGAGATGAAGTAACATAAACCATAGATTTTTCTGCAGATTTTATCACATTATTGTTACATAATTATAGTGAAATCACTAAAGTTTTTTAGTGAAGAAAACAGTGAATTACCTCGTCAAACCAGGTGACAGTGTGTCGCGTGTGTCCTACAATGGAAGACATGGCAAAAAAGAAAGTTACTTGCCAAGTAAAAGGACATGTATGCTGCATGATATGCTGAAGATGGAATGTTCAAATTAGAAACAAATCAGTTGCAGGAGTCACCATAAAAGTATTTTGATATGCTAACATTGTGTGTCCCCTCCCAGTTGTTGAGGAAAAGATAAAATTTGTGTATTTGGCTACTGCATTCGTCGGTGAGGGAGTCATTTTTCTGACAGGTTACATGTATTGTGATTTGTGACATAGTACCTGTGAATTGAGATTTCGACATTTCTTTCTGCCCTTGATATTCAAGTTTGAACTTGTGATTTGTTCTCTTCATTGTGGAAGTGGAAGTAATCTGCAACAAATATTTCCTTTGCAATCCAAGAACACTTAAAGCTATTTTGGCACTATGACGGATAGGACATTTGGTATCAATTTGATACCCAATTTGGTGGTTCAGTGACCAGACAAGCAGTTGCTGAATGGATTGAGACTGCAGAACTTGTTTGTAAACTGTGAAATTAACCAGGTTGAACGTTTTCTTCCTTTGTGGTTGATGGGCAGAGCATTTGCTTTTTTACCAGCAGTTAAGTTCAGCGCAAAAAGCAGATGTCAAACAGTTAAAACGAGCCCTGCTAATTGCTTTTGCGCTGGATCGTTTTTTAGCTTACAAGCAGTTCATGGAACTGACTACACCTGGACGAGTCTGTCAACGGGTTTCTATCCAATTTGAAGAAGCTAGCAGGCCTATTTGGCGGGATATCCGAGCAAGGATTAGCATGTGCATTCATAGCAGGTTTACTAGCACACATCAAGCAATTACTACGCGCGTCATCAAGAATGGAAGACATTAATACAAACTAACTGTTGGACCTAGCTTGGGTTATAATGAAAGATCCAACTGTAATTAAGGAAATAGTTGCGGCTAGCATTTCACCAGGTGGAAGTGATAAGCTTCCAAATATTAAATTTTGAGAGGGTATGCAATGCTATTGATGCTCTGGGTGGAATCACATTTCTAGGGACTATCTGGTTCGACAAGAAGATACGAGCAGCTATGCAGGTCATGCGCAACAATGCGTTACTTTCAGTGTCAAAGATTAGGCCACATTGCTTCATTGCAACTGAGGAAAAGAAAAAAATGTTTGCGCAGGTCTGTTTCCCAAGCGAGTTAAGAATGAGGCACTACCTGTCTTAAATGTTTATGTGAATGGAGTTAAGAGAGTGGCACTGGTAGATACAGGCTGCTCACAGACACTCATGAGTAAGTCAGCTTGTCAATCCTGGTGGGAGACAAAGATGGATGTACTCACCATAAACAGAAATAACCTCAAACTTCACAGAGTTGGAAGTATTATGTTTGACATGGACAATGCAAACCTCCTCAACATCGTAGTCTTGGTAATGGATGAGGAGCTACTAGACTTTGACCTATTGCTTGGGTTTGATGTCATTAAAAAGCTGGGCGGACTCCAAATAACGGAGTGTGGCGGTGTACGGTTTCCCAAGCATGGGATGGTTTATTGCACCGCCATTAAAACAGAAGAACACGATTTCTGTGCTGAATTCAACACATGCAAGAAGAGATGGGTTGCATCATGGGTGTAACAGAGCTACACCCCTTCACAGACACCACATGTGTGCACTGCTGGGTATCAAACATCCTCACTGGGAAAGCCACAATACGAACTAAGGCGGCAAGTGAAATTCTGATCCAGAGGTGTTTGAGTACTCTTGCAAAGCTGATCCAAGTGTATAACTTATTAATCGCAACAAATTGCAGTAATGTCGATTGAGAATCGAGCTGATAACCTCACAAGAGTACCGATGGTATGATGTGATCAAGGAGGTCGAACCAGTATGCCCTATATGCACTTCCATGGTGAATGAAACCTGTGGATCAGATAAGTGCCATACATTGCCAGAGTGTACATCCTGGTGTCAGCTGCATTTTGTGAGACAAGTTTACCCTACGACATCCAAGGCGGCTGTCAAGGCAGTGGTCAGAAAATGTAAAGAATGCCAGTCAATTGACCCAGCCTCAAGTTGTTGGCCACGTGGCAACCTAAGTGTGACTGGATTCTGGACCTGCTTGGGAATGGATATTATGCATTACAGTGGGCAACACTACCTTACGTTGACTGATTGTGGCCCAAGTCGATTTGCGATATGGTGATGCCTGCTTTAACAAGACTCAAGAAGTGTCATCTGACAGTTGGAAAGTATTTTTTTGAAAGAGGCCCACCATCAGAAATTTTGCAGTAAGTCCTTTAAAGATTTCTTGGATGACTGGGGAGTCCAACTTCGAATTGCAGCAAGAAAGCAGTGTTCAATAATGGAGGCAGTATACTGGCATAATATCATGTCGAATAACATATCATCCACTAATGTGCCTGCCAATTCACCGTTACCAACTGAAAGTGAAGGGATTTACTACAATGTTATTACCTGATCATTGTAAGAATCACGGTATATATAAAGTTGGGAACAGAGTGAGGGTGAAAACTCCACATGGCCAGTGTACCTCCAGGTATTAAGTGGGTTGCGTGATGGACATTGTAAATCCACAAACAATTAAACTTGATAGGATGACTTGGCATGTAAAAGATCTTTGCCTTTTTGTTGATTCTGATACATCGATGTGTTAATTCGTCTGAAAGTGATAGGATAATTGAGATCTGCGAATCTGATGCTTCCACAGACGTAGAGATTCCAGAAACTCGAGATACACCTGATGACTCTTCAGTGGACAACTCTCCAACACATGTAAGTGAGATAGTCCCATTATGACAAAGCACCAGGAAAAAGAGCTGCTCCAAGCTGTTCAATTTGTGATAATGCGATCATGGGGGGGGAATATAGTGATGAAATTGGTGAATTACCTCAACAAGCCAAGTGACAGTGTGTCACGTGTATCCTATGACAGAAACATGGTGAAAAAGAATGTTACTTGCTGAAAAAAGGGCACGTATTCTGCATGATATGCTGAAGATGGAATGTTCAAATTAGTAACAAGTCAGTTGCAGGAGTCACAATAAAAGTATTTTGATTTCTGCTAATATTGGGTGTCCTCTCTCAGTTGTCGATAAATAGAAAAAAAATGGTCGGGCAATAAAGAGTTGGTGTTCTCAAATCAAGGAGAAAGAAGAGAGAAAATTTGTGTATTTTGGCTACCATATTCGTCGGTGAGCGAGTTATTTTTCTGACTGGTTACATGCATTGTGTTTTATGACCTAGTACATGCAAATCTTTCTTTCTGCCCCTGATATTCAAGTCTATATTTACAGTGATTTGTTCTCTGCATTGTGGAAGTAATCTGTGACAAATATTTCCTTTGCAATCCAAGAACTCTTACAGTTTTTTGAAAAAGCATTTCATTTTTGGTTATATATTAATTTAAAATATTCCTTTTTACAGGCTTTATTTCTGAAATGGAATAAGATCATTCTAAATACAGAATATTGCTCATCAAAACTGGAAGAAAGTGATCTAAAAACAACAATGGAAAAGTGAGGTAACAAAGCATAAACAAAATAGCTTTGGTTTGTTCAACTTAGGAAACTTAGCATTTCAGCCAAAGTATTCTAAAATGCAGCCAATAAAAAAAAAAGGAGAAAATTAGAAATACCAAACAACAAATCAAATATTATTTTTATTTATTTGTTGTGTAACCAAATACATAATTGTCAACAATTTTTCTGTAAAACTTGATATTTCCTGTAATAAATTCTTAATAAATATTACTATTGTTATTATTTTACTTAAGTATAAGGTAGTCCTACATTTACAATTCCTTATGGCTAACCATAAAAAGAAATGTTGTTCAAAACTGCCTAAAACCTTTAAGCATGTATTGCTGCAAAATTATCAAATCTTGAGTACATCCCCCTCCTCTGCTGAATGCATCATATATCCTTAAAATGTTATCAACATTGGTTGGTTTATACCAATATTATTGTGAAACCATTGATTTCTGTAATAAAATTTGACATTATAAAACGCATATATACATTAACTTTGCACACCCATGCATGCACACACACACACACACACACACACAGAAAATCAATTTGAATTTTTTCCAGTATTGGGAAATGTGTCAGAAAATGAATGTAGCTGTTAGAATTGCCAAAAAGTAGGAAGGTAACCATTGCAAAACTTGATTTGGGCAGGCAGAATGTGTAAGAATACTTCAAAGGGATATATTCATATTATTCTACAGGGGAATAGCAACATTGTCAGAGATTCAATATATCAACAATGCTTTTGAAATGGGCTGTTGAAGACCTAGAAATTTTCAAGAGAATATTGATTTTTTTTTTTTTTGCAGGTATGAAAAGCTAATGGCTTCTGATCTGATTGTAATTCCTCATCCATTCATTAGCAACAGACAAATCATGTCACATAGCAAAGAAAAATACTATTTGATTCTGAAGAAAGATGGTAAAATGAAAGCAAGCCATGGAGAGAGAGAGAGAGAGAGAGGGGGGGGGAATCATCAACAAGCCAAGTTGATTGTTGCTACCAGAACACAGAACAAGATCTCCATAGAGACCATTACTTGTGGAAAGAAAGAATAGAACAAAAAACCCCCCAAAACAATAAACATTTGTATTTCATTGCTTTTCTTCTGAAGAGGATCTGTCGTATAGAAGATCAAGTTGTAATCTGCTATCAGAAATATGAAGTAGACTTGCTTCCTTCACAGATCAGAAAACTATACGAAAGAAATCTATTTGAATCTCTTTATAATAGAAATAAGAAAAGGGTTCTGTCTATATTTCTGATATAAGATATTGTAACTATTTATACTATTTACATTGTTCAGACTGTTGTCCTCATCTTTGTTGTCATATTCACAACATTTTGGTCATTGTATGCCCTGGCCCTTTTCAGGTGACATACGCTGTAATTTCGAACCGAATCTTTTATTTCATCCACCAGAGTGGGATTGTTCTAGTTCAATGTGCCATGCGTCTTCTGGATATTTCATTTTCAGTTATTTCCCTTTAGTAACTCAAGTCTCCAAATGGCCAGGTATTGAACTCACAACTCTTTGGGTCAAATCTCTGGATTACTTCAACCAACACTTTTAACCACTGGGCCATATGTCCCCAAGGAAATGTGATGAGGGCAACAACCCAAACAATGTAAATAGCGTAAGAAAAGGTTATATATTCTTTTGCATATTCATTTTCCAATGGTGCTGCATGCAGAATTTTGAATGCTAATTTTCAAAGTTTAAAGGCTTTTTACACTTAAAAAATTATTACATGATCTTACTCTATTTAGCTATGCATTGTACAAAACTAAATTTAGTAAAAGAAAAGGTGCCAACTGTAGTGTAATGTTTAGCCAGACTGTCTTGTAGGCTAACTGGCTAGTAAAGTGAGAGTAATCCTCACTGAGTATCCCATTAAACTTAGTAAAAATATGTCAAGAGTACTACTATTAGATACTAATACAGTAGGGAAAAATAGGACAGTGCCAATGACCCATTTGAAGAGAACATACCAGAAAAAAAAAAAGCAAATGAATAGAATGCAGGTTCAAATCTTATCTGAATTTTTATTTTGATTTTCTATAGTTAAATGGCTAAAGAATTGAAAAAAACAAAACAAAAATTAATGAAAGAAAAACTACCATAATATAATCACTCAGTATCTTATATGCAAAGTTGAAGCCATGCATAAGCTAATTTTATCCCTAACACTCACTACTGCAGGCTATTTTTTTACCTGAATTGGTTACTTCTACATTGACCAAATCCATAATATTTATTCAAATTATGTTATTATTATTATTGCCACCATCACAGGTACTGTAAAAGGAGTTATTGTAACAGCTGATTTATATAACATAATTTCAAGACATGTATATAATTAACAAGCTGGAAACTAGAGAAAAAAAAAAAAAAGAGATGTAATTGAAAGTAATGATAAAACACTAAGCTGGGAAGCATAAGAAAGGCCACAGAAAAATGACTGGTTAAGAGTGTGTATGTTTACATATGATGAGTGCATTCAGTATGGTTGCTTGATACCAGCAGATATAACACTAACAATGGTGATTGAGTTTACAGAATTTTGCTCTTTTATTCTTATATGGCTGAAGGTAGTAAGAGATGAAGCTACATTGTTCATTGCAAACCACAATTGATAGACTTTACTAAGGACAGAGTAACAGTAAGGAATTTTGGCCTACCACCTAGTAAGAAAAAAAAAAAAAATATGTATCTTCATTGTCTGACCCTGTTATGGCCTGAACTTGCGGATGACATAAAAAGGAGAAAAAAAGAAGTTTGTGGTAGATCAAAGGAATTCAGTGAAGAGTGTTTCTATCAAAATGATAATTGGTAAAAGAATGAAATGTTCAGGCTTAGAGCTTTGCAGAAGGTTAGTGCTATTGGCTTATGAAATGGAAGGTTTTATCAATGCATACAGAAGCAGCCATTTCATAGAAAATGTCAGTTGATTATCAAAACATTTTGATTTAATAAATTTGTTAATATAAATGCATGAAAAGAAACCTGTTTTGAAATGAACAAAGTTCTACTAACATTTGATGCAACATTCAACAAGACTGAATGTAACAAAGGGTATAAAGTAATCTCAGTAAAAAAAAATGAACGGCCATAAAAAGACCCACAATATAGTAGTTCTAACCTGCTGTGCTGATGGCACAAATCTGCCACCATTTTTTTTTATTTAAAAAAAATGTCCAAAAAGGAGTATTTGTTCATGTTTATTCAAAATGCTGAATGGACAAAGTTAGAATAAAATTTTGATTACGAAATAAATGAGAAAAATGTCCAGGTGGACTTTTCAGAAAACCTCTTCTCAGTTTAGATCATATGAAAAGGAAGGTGGGAGAACTGAAGACCCAGTTAACTGTTATTGCATGGTGGACTGTCGAGACAATTGCAGCTTTTAGATGTGTCTGTGAAGAAGCCATTCAAGGCAAATGTATGGGACATTAAAATAAGTGGATAGGAAATCCAGATCCTAACCTCACATCCACAAGAAGAATGAAGCTGTCCACAATTGCACCAATGTGCAAATGGATAAAGAAATCTTTGGAAAACATAAGTGAAGTTATTGTGAATTCTTATGGCATTAAGAAGGCATTTGATAGAACAGAAAGTGATGCCTTATTTGAAGACGAGGGTTACCTGCAGTAGTGATGAGTTTTTAGGCTTTGCTGTTTCTGGCTTGAAGATGATTAAAGTTTTTGTTACAGAACACAATGTTTTTCCTCTCTATTCTCTTATTGTTTTCGTTTATATACAACTACAATATTTTATTATTATAATCAGGGAGGATATTATTATTATTATTATTATTGTGATTTCTTTCTTTATGTTTAACTGTATTGATAGCTTGCTTTTTATATACAGTAATGTTTCTGCTATAGCTAAAGGGCTTTTGCAATGTTTTTATAATGTATTGTTAACTTGCTTTCCCATAAGCCTCCATCAGTGTCCGAGGATTGATTTAGGCATGAAAATGACAATCACTATGCATTGATTTTTTTTTTAATTTTATTTCTATGTCCACCCTGTTTATGTCTACCAACACTATCACTGATTTTGAGCACTCTTCCTCAATAAATATAGAACATTTTAATCAAAATGCAAATTCAAGAATTTAAATTAAGAATTGTTTGGAAAATACAAGATGCAGCATTATATTTGAATATTTTCTCCATTCATTTCAGTAGATGTGACACATCTTTTTATGAATGAAAAACCTCACAATGCTGGCAAAATATTTCAAAGAAATCATTGCTCAATTCAAAAACTGACTATTAGTTTCTAATTCATAATACACAAAATTTTTCATGTAATATATTCTCTTTGAAATCAACAGTTAAGAACCAATTATAATCTAAAAAAGATTAATATAGCTTGCGACTATTTTTTCATATTCTATATTTTGGTCTCATAATTCAATTTACTTAAATTTATTACACATTAACTCAAACAATTGGAAAGATTAATGTGTAATTTGGTAGCTAATAATTTTGATTTTTAACATTATTTGCTTTGCTTTTGGCAGATCAAAATTATGCAGAAAGAAAAAGCCTTCAAAAACATACACAAAACTATAGAAATCAGTTAATTTAATATCTAATGATTAAATTATAAAAAGCACAAAGCAATTTGCAGCAATTTATTTGCCATTCTTTAAACATAGCAATAATACCTTTATACATTACATGGACTGTAAAACCAAACCTGGAGCTTTAGCTTTAAGAGGAATATATATCTCACTCATGTATAAAGAGGTGCCTATAACAAATATGGGCCTGACCTACATTCTAAAATCAGAACAATACATTATTTTTTTAATCCCTTCTTTATTAGTATCTCCTTTATATGTGTTTAAACTTTGGTATTTTTAAAGGGGAAGAGGGCTCAATATCAGAAATAAAAGAGCATTGGTAGATATAGACAGTATGGACATAGTCACCACGTAGTGTTGATGCCTGTCAGTTATATATGATAAAATATATTGTAAGGTATGCTATATTAATGGGTTAGAATGCTCAATATAGTTAAACTGCATCCAACAGCAAGGCCTCTGATCAGGAGGTTTTGAGGAGCGTGGAACCACCTCTTAATTGCTGGTGTTCCCAGGTCCACCTTGACCCGGGGTGGTAGCACCTGTTAGGTTCCCAGCTATGGGCAAATAGTGAACTCCTAGTTTTCCAAGTCTTACTCACGTCCTGGGTATGACGGTAAACTACATCCGTGTCCTGGGTATGGCGATAAACTACATCCAACAGCAAGGTCTCAGATAATGTTTTCAGAAAAATAATGTTGCCAGCTCTAAGTTTTTGAAACAATAATGTTGCCAGCTCTAAGTTTTTTTGTAAAAAAGTAATGTTGCCAGCTATACGTTTTTTTGTAAAAAAGTAATGTTGTCAGCTATGTGTTTTTTTGTAAAAAAGTAATGTTGCCAGTTATACGTTTTTTTGTAAAAAAGTAATGTTGCCAGCTATACGTTTTTTTTTGTAAAGAAGTAATGTTGCCAGCTATACGTTTTTTTTTGTAAAGAAGTAATGTTGCCAGCTATACGTTTTTTTTTGTAAAGAAGTAATGTTGCCAGCTATGCGTTTTCTGTAAAAGAATAATGTTGCCAGCTATACGTTTTTTTTTTAAACAATAATGTTGCCAGCTATACATTTTTTATTCCATACAAAATAGGCATTTAAAATTCATATAAACTGGATTTGGCATTAAATAACCCACAGTGGTTGATATGCCATAAAACCCAAACAAACAAACAATGCTCAATATAAGGATAGAGCATATGTAAATATAAAAATGGACACTGAAGTCAACACCCACTTTTATATATATATATATATATATATATATATATATATATATTAATCAATTCACCCCAAGCAAGGTAATAATGCCACTAAGACATCAGGAGTTACTGGAAGTGAAAGAGAATGAGGTGTGTGTGTGTGTGTGAAAGGGAGAGGGGATGTTGATGCATAACCAATCCTGTCATTTTTAACAGATACTATGCTAGAAAAAAAAAAAAAAAAAAAAAAAAGTACTAAAATTATTTTATATGTCAAGTACAAATCATCAGAGATGACCAAGGTTAATGAAAAGCAAAATATTTATACATCCTGACTGCTTTATTTACTATATTTTAGCTTAGTCTGGCACAGATTCAAAAGTGGGCGGCACCGAGTGAAAACGGGACTCTAGTAGTAATAGCTTACTAATTACTATTTTAATTTTTTAGGGTGAGTTTAGACATGGGGGTAATGAAACCGGAACTCCCCTCCCCAGGATCACTCCCATTAATCCTAAAACTAGTCAGGAATCTAGAGACAAATTTAACAATTCTGAGATTTTTACAAACAATATTGTCAGTTTTTATATTTCTAACAAAATAACCAGAGCATCAGAAAGAGATTAATATGATGGGGGTGCTGAAAAACAAAAAAAATAAAATAATGATGCTGGTTTATTTGGTAAGATTTTGGAGGTGAATTTGTTCAAGAACATTTCAAGACTGTGTATCATCTGAAATTTATTTCATAGACTATTCAAACTGATAAACTCATTGTTTCATTTCATTCTGGTATTCTTCAGGAATATGATGCCTGCAATAATAAAATAATTAAATTTTAAAAATAGAAAGGATTAAGTTGAAAACTTCTTCAAGATGAGGTGAGGAAGTTTAGAAAGTTGATTGGTTGAAATATTGTGATCAAAGCAAGAATAGACAATGTTGGACCTAATCAAATGATTCCAAGACAATTGACAAAAAAAATGAATTTACGTAAGTTTTTCAATCATAAAACTAAAATTTTTTTTTACTTTTTTTTACAAATACCTGAACCTAGATCACCAGGAATGGGAGTCACAAAGTATCCCACCAGCAGACACCAGATTTTTAGAGATCATTTCATGGGTCAATTTATATCCCGTTTCTCTTCAGAGTTTGCTAATTCTGAATGGTTCTTGAATTTTAAATAATTTTTCTTAAAAGAAACATGTTACTTGTTTTAAAAACATTTTTATACCATTACCTTTAAGCCTAAACATGTTGCAAATGTGTTGTTCCATGTTCCGGCAACAATTGTTTGCAACCATAGAAACAAAATTATGTAACCATCAAAAATAGATCAAATTCATCATAGTTTTGTATGTTGGAAATTCCAGTCATGCTGAGAACAAAGGCTATATGGCCAACCTGTATTTTCAAGTATTTAGTATGCAGCATAACTCCAGTTAAAACTTGTATGATGAATGGTAGTAATTCTTGAATATATATATATATATATATATATATATATATATATATATATATATATATATATATATATAATACAAAGTGGTGACTATAAATCTGTGTTATTGGTTAGGACAGGTCAGACAAGAACAGTACAAATGTAGTTAAATAACAACAGGTAAATAGGCCAACTATTTAGGTCAACACTTCAAAAAACTTATGCAGAAACAGAAATTTTACTGACATTACCAGCATGTGTACATAGTGTTCAATTGTTCAAATTTAAAATGTTCAGCTTTAAATTAAAACTATTAAACTTTTGTCTAGCAGATCATTTGGTACTTGAAGTAGAGTGTCAAAGTTTCTCTTCTTAGCTGAAAAGTATTAAACATGCTTTTCTTCACTGAAAATTCAACTAAATTATCATCCAATAGAATTGGTTCTTATTTTGGACTCAGATTTTATGAGTGAATGTCACAAGGGTGAGATACATTTTAGGATATTTTTTTTTTTCAAGAACATTTATAGTATCTTCAATTTTGTAGGTGTTTATTTTTATTTCAGTTGTTTTAATGAAAAAGGAAAAAAAAATATTGTAATTTCACCAGATTAAAAAAAAAAAAAAAAAAAAAATCAAAGAGCTTTTATCAAAAAAATTTTGGATTAAACAAAAAAAAAAAAAAAAAAAAAAAAAAATTTCATTTTCCACTTCATAATCAGTGAATTAATGCAAAAGAAGCAAACTATGAATGTAAAAACTTATGAATTCCTCAAGTTATAAAGAATACAATTTGATAAAATGCAAATATAAAATGAAGTCAGAAATACAACAGATTAAGTCCAGTGAAAATTGATGGTGAGAAAAAACACTTAACTTGTATTTCTGCATTTTTCTATCATTGGCATCGAATGAAGAGGTTCCATTAATCCAGGGAAAATATCATGTCATGAATAAAGTATTTTATTAATTACTGTTTTAGTTCTGTTAAAAATTAATGTTTTCTCCAACACAACTTGACTAAATTAGCCATATATGTGTTAAATGAAAAACTGCAACCAATCCATTATGTTTGTTGAGCAATAGAATTTATCTTAAACCAAAACTTATCAGTTTTTCTTTATTTGGTGTTGATATTTACTAAGCCTAGCTTCATTTCCTCTTTAAGTTCTACTTTTCTTCATGATGTATGCAATCATGGCTCTCCACAAATTCCTTTCTTGGTAAAGACTGGGTGATTTTCTATTAGCTTTTCCATGGTTTTGAATTCAGAATTACCCTTTTCCTAGACTATTTGCCAACCAAGGCAAGAAAGTCCAGCAGCAGGAGGAGGAAAGGTGGTCATGATTTTCCCAAGGGACTTAGCATGAACACAATTTGAACTCAGCTCACGAATTCCATGTTACCAATCAGTCTGTCTTCAAATCTCCTAGCTTCATCTACATTTAAGGAGAAAAGAGGAGCTGGAAAAATGTTTTGTACCAATCTTCCAAATGGTAAAGGTGTGTCTACCTGTCTTTGAATCCTGGCTTTTCTCTCATGAGAAATATGCAACTATCCCAGCCATGAGGCTCTCTCAATTAAATTTTACTTACATTTAACTAAATTTAAAATGCAAGTTGGTCAGACAAGACAAAAGTAGTCAATATTTACATTATTCGAACTGTTATCCTCATCGCAATATTCACAATGTTTTGGCCATTGTACGTTCCAGCCTTTTTCGGGTGATTGGAATTTCAAACTGAACCCTTTATTTCATCCACCGGGGTAGATCGTTCTAGTTCCATGTGCCATGACTCTTCTGGATGTCTCAGTTATTCCCCTTTAACTCAACTCTCCAAGCTTTTTGGTTCAACACTGCTGTTCAAAATTCCAATCATCTGAAGAAAGTTGGAACATACAACAGCTGAAACATTGTGATGTTTCACAATGAAGATGGGGATAACAGTCCGAATAATGTAAAGAATGATAATGCCTCATAACATAGATATAGGCAGATATTAAAGGTAGTCAAATAAATGTTTAAAAAGAAATGAATATAAACCTTTAGTAAACTTTATTTTGTATGGCAGAGGGAAGGAAATAGAGTTAAAAAGGACTGTATTGAGCTAACGCTTGTCAAGTGAAAAGGTGCCATTTGCTAGAATTGGCAGCAAATAATCATTTGAAATTCTACCTTTTACTTCAGTTTGAACTGGTGTAAATGTACAAATATCTCAGTCCCCAAGCAAGCAAACAGGTTCTTTCATTTTTACATATGTTTTTCAGCGTCAGATCCAGCATTTTCAGTTAGAGGGCCACTGTTCTTCAGTAAAAATCTCAATTCAAAATTTTAAATTCTGTGATAATGTATATTAGATTATAGAAATGAGTAGAGAATGTACACACACACATCTCAAATAAATAAAAGAAAATGCAAATTTACATGTAAAATAAAACTTTTAGATTCAAAGTGTGATTATATAGCATTTATGAAAGGATTTATTAAAGTCAATTTTTGTGGATTCTTATTTGCATAGAAGTTCATGATTTTATCAAAGTCTCTGAATATCTTTGTGAACATAGAAAAGAACAAGTGCATTAAATCTGTCTTTACTCATTGAGCACTTCATTCAATTTTTTATAAACTTCAAGGATGAGTTTAATTGCTCAAGAGAAGTTTCTCAGTAATTTAGGGGAGGGTCATGAGATTCCCCCTCCCCCAGGATCAACCCATGTTTAACCTTTATCCATATCTAACGGACTGGTAAAGAAAATTTAAATTTATAGAAATTGTGCTCTCCAGCCTTCATCCAGGTAAACTATAGGGAATTTTAAACTGAACCCTTTAATCTACAAAGGTAGATTAATCTTGTTCTACTGTCCATGTTTAAAGATATCTCATCTAGTTCTTGTTTTTAGTACTGCTCAGTTATTGCTTGCACTCTTTCCACAGAGTCCAATTATTTACTGCCCGAGCCAGGGATTGAACTCATAAGTGAGCAGTACTAAAAACGAGAACTAGATGAGAGACAAGATAATGCTAGACATAAGCAATGGAACAAGAACAGTGTTCAGTTTGGAATTCCCTGTAGGTTATTTGGATCAATATATACCTGGAGGTCATAATGTCCAAAACATTGTGATAGCAACAAAGATGAAAACAACAGTCTAAATGTAAATTCAGTAAATAATTATAACACTTTTGTGGGTAATTCATTTTGCCCACCGTTTGCGATAACTGAAATAGATTAAAGTGCTTGCTTCCATCCAGTTCTCTGGTCTACCAACTGAGCTGTTGCTAGTGGCCTCCTATTCTCTCATTCTCGTTAGTACATACACTGTCATGTCAACAATGCATTCTGTTCTATCCTGTCTTCCTTACAGACTCGCTATTTATGCCTGCATTGGGGGGCAACTAACATTTGTATATGAGACTTACTGCTAATTTGCTTGAGACTTCTGATCTTATAAATTTTACGCTGGCTTGAATTTTTAGTCTTTTTATTTTTCTTTTCTGTTTTTAACACCGGTCGCAATCTTTCAACAAGATCCGACCACGCCATGCAAATTTGCTTTGTGGGAGGTAAGTCTTCTCGTTCCTCATACTCCCCCTTGATCTCATGATCACATAGATGACAGGGTGGGGGAGAATGCCTTTCATGAACACTCCTTCGTAGAGGTGGAGGAGATGCCATGTCTATGTTCTTCAGGTCCTCGTCATTTTCGCTGTCATCATGACCTTCCTTGTCGTCCGAATCTGTACTCTCTGATACAGAAGGCAGACTATCCGACTGCATTGTGCAAAACGTTGTTGTCTTCGAATCACTATCAGATGACGTATCTTCACTGTGATGCTCTTCTGAGGAGCTTAACTCATGTCACAGGTGAAGATTTTTCACATGGAGCCACATTAAGACCAAACTCCAGACATGTCAAGCAGTACCTATTTCCTTTGATGGTAACTGTTTGGAAAGGCCATCTCATGGATCTGTATTTGAAGATCCGCTTTTCACAGGTCAAGAAGTGCCACCTTAGCTCCTTGTTGCCACCATTCACTCATTCATTCAGCACACACGTCTGCATCCGCTGTAAAGGCATCTATATATTGATTTATCTCCCTATAGTCTATCACTGGCTGTACCTTAGCCTTGGTGGCTTGTGCAACGGCCATTAAGGGAATTAATTCTCTTGGGGGCCCCAAGCTGTCTTGTGGATATGGTATCAGCCAATCATTCGTGATCCATGTCTCCAGTTCGCTCTCATAGGCAAGTGTTGCATAATTGATCTGCTGCTTTATTTCCTATCCACTTTTATTCTGCTGTCCAAGTCTTTGTTCCTTGATCAGACATGATACAAAAATCCTGTTCCTCAATTGTAGTGGCAGCACATGAGTCACAATTTCTCTTGAGCTGCACTTCCCCAGTACGCATGACCATAACACCGCCTAGTTTATGTATGGCATTGATCCCGATCAGCAAATCATACCCCAGAGGCTTGTCACAAACCACCAGTGCGTTCACTTTGGCACAACCACCTCCATCTGTTAGGATTGAAATCACTCCAACTCTGCAGCAGCACACATGGGACGTTCCCGTCAATCGTCCTAATTGTCACATGTCGTTCCTTCCAAAGCCTGACAGCGGTTTGCACTGATTATTGAATGGGAACATCCCATGTCAATGAAAGTCAAACATTGCATGCCATTCACATGTACCGTGATTATGGGCAAATCTGTACTTACTGATCGACAGGGGGCAAGGGTGGCAACAGTTTCTTGCCCCCCCCCCCAACTTGTTTTCCCCGAATAGTTCCGCACTAGATGGCCCAGATTGTTACAGCAATAGCAACGTGTTTTGGTACGATTCCCGCACCCCGTATTACTTTGACTCCTGCACTCTTAGGAGAAGTGGTTGAGACCACCACACTTGTACCATAAGCAGCATTCTCCTCCAATTTATACATGGCCTCCTCTGTCCGGGCAGCTGCTACGACGTGACCCGACTCCTTCAAAATGGTTTGGGCTCTAGTCAGGAGCTGGTCAATACCCATTTCTTTGCAAATAACCTATTAGAGTAGACAAATTAATAAGTACTAAAAGTTAATTTTGACTGAAAATCTGACTTTTGTTAGCAAACACTTGATTTTTTTTTTTTTTTCAGATAAAATTGTTTTACTCCATGAAATGACAGATTTAGTTACCATTGAGGAGTTGCTTGTGAATTTGGCTACTCTCCTGTTGTACCTTAGAATTCAAATAGTTAAGTTCCTAATGAATTTTTTTTTTGTTGTTCACTCTTGAGAGATTGATTTGTCCTTTTGTATGTGGAGAACTGGAAGCAAGTGAATGAGAGAGAAACCAATATAATTTGACATTTTGAAAAAGGAAAATACAGATGAGAAAGAAACTGAGCCTCAAGAAAAATCCATAAAACACATCAATGATGATCAATTGAAAAAAATTATAGAATAAAATCTGAGTATATTCCTGGTCATCATTTCTTATTTGGTTGTGAGAGAAAAATTAAGAAAAATAAAAGAAAGAAAAAAAATAAATGAACAAACAGAAAACCAGAAACTGAATTGCAAAGTGAATGTATGCCTATTTTTTGTGTAAAAAGGTCAATTTTTGAAATTTATCCTTTCTTTCAATGAAATAGTTATAAAAACATATCAAAATGTGCGTACAATTATTGTAAATAAATTTTCATGAAAAAAAATGTACTTTTTGTATAAAATTTCATGTATTACTTTCTTTGTCAAAATCTGACATTTCATATGATATATTCTAATATTTAATATTTGACTCCACAAAAAAAAAAAAAAAAAAAAAAAAAAAAAAAATTTAAAAAAGGTGCCAGATTCAGATCATTAGCCGAGTTTAAGAAATGAGGCCAGTTTTTCATAATAGTTGTTGCAAACATCTTAAAGTCAATAAATTCTTTCTACAAATGTATTTTATCAAGTTTAGGAAGTGATCTTCATATTTCTGTGGGGAAAAAAAATTTAAGAGTGAAAGGAAAAAAGAAAAATAAAGAGCCAGAATCGATCAGTTCAAGCAGCCATCATCATAGACACCATTTTCTAATCTAAAGAAAAAAATTAAGAGTGGAAAAAAAAAAAAAAATCTTGTAGATATCAAATAAGACAGATTGAAAAGTAAGCACTGACATTTTTCAGTTGTACCAGCAAACAAGGTTACAAGAAAGTCACATTGATAGAAGCCATGGTTACAGGTAGGAATGTTATTTAAGGAAAAATAGATTGGGTTCTTGGCCGAGACTGCAGAAAGGTCACTATTCCAAATGTACAAACTGTATCAAAGTGTTAAACATCTTGATCAGCAGACATCTTTATTTCTTCGTTTCTGATGTTTGGGTTGATTTGTTTTATCTTCACTTGCCATATATCCTAAAGTCAATATGAAAGCAATACATATAATTTATTTTTGCAATATTTAATTATTGTAATAATCTGCATTACATAGAGAGTGGGGGAGGTTATGACCTTAAAACATTGAATGATTTCCTTTGAATGTGGATGAATATTCAGAGAGTTAAACTTAGGAATCATTGAGTAATTTAATAAAAATGTATAAAATACTGCATATTCTCCCAACTTTTTCTTTTAGGGACAAAGGATTCTTTAATGCAATACAGTTTGTATACAAGAATTTCTTACAATCTCAGGCTAGGATGGCATGATAACAAGTAACAAAATTGCTGCAATAGTCCTCATCAGTACATCATCACAATCATGCTTGTAGCAATAATTATTATTAACTTATTTACTCTTGCCATCAAAAGTATGATGTTAATAGAAAAGTATTTGAGCTGCAAAATTAATATCCATTACTGTGACAGTTAAAAAAATAAATATAAAATTTATATAAAATTATAAATTTTTTTATTTTTATTCTGTGACCCATAGGGACACTGTGTGTACTGCAGCCACAGTAGAAGTGGGATTTCTTGGGTAAGATAGCCTGATGAAGCTCAGCCTTCTCTAGTACAGTTTTGAATTCAGTTTTTCCTTCTCCTAGACAGGTTGCCATCCAAGGTTATAGAACCCAGTCTGTCCTGCTATTTACCCATGGTTTGAGAAGAAGAGGATTCATACCTTCTCCAAGTGTATTAGCATGTAAGTGAATGTAATGAACCTGAATGGAATATGAACTCTGCTCTCAGATTCCTCAAACCGAGCTGTTATCCATTACTTCACCATGCCTCCCAAATGTTAAGATTAATTTTATAAATTAATCTTTACAAATAAAAATTTAAACAAAATTATATTTGTAGTTGTAGTAGATAATCAAAAGTAATTTGCCTGTCAATATGCTGTGAACTCCTCATCTAAGAAAAGAGTATCATACACAGAGTAAGATGTACATTACATTTTATATATGCAGGCTGATGATGTGAAAAAGTAATTCTACATAAATATTTATATTAATCCATCATAAATATTTATATAATTGCATCTGGTTTTTAGTAAGTTCTTAAGGTTGTTGACTGTTGTTTTTATCCTAAGACTTTGCTTTTTGGACTTAACCTATGCCAAATAAAATAAATTTCAAAAATACCAAGAAGGGAACTTGTTACACAGTTAATGAAAAGGGAAAAAAAACTTGAGAATGGTACAAGCTTTTTATTTGCAGTTGGATCCATTACATTCACTTACATGCTAATACTTTTGGGAAAGGTATGAATCCTCCTCTTCTCCCTGCCAGCTAAGGGCAAATAGCAGGATAGACTGGGTGCTATAGCCTTGGGTGGCAACCAGTCTAAGAGAAGGAAAAACTCTGAATTCAAAAACCGTTCTGGAGAGGATTGAGCTCCATCAGGCTATCTTGCCCAAGAAACACCACTTCTGCAATACACAAGGTGTGCCCCTATGACCCTACTAAATAGCAGGATAGACTGGGTGCTATAGCCTTGGGTGGCAACCGGTCTAGGAGAAGAAAAAAAAAACTGAATTCAAAACCGGTCTGGAGAGGGTTGGGCTTCATCAGGCTATCTTGCCCAAGAAACACCACTTCTACTGCAGCTACAGTACACATGATGCCCTTACAACCCTACAGGTCACGGGATTAAAAAAAAAGAAAGAAAAATGAAGCATTGATAAAAGTTTAGTAATTTGGACACTGGTAAGATAATTAGCCTTTTGTTATTCAGACAAATTATTGCATAGTAATCAATAAGCCATTTATTATAAGTGACATATGCACATTTAAACACACAGGTTTCAAGGTGATATATTGTCATTATATATTTCATTATTTAGATATATTGTCATTGTTTTACAAGTTATTTGAACCAACATTATCAATTTCATCCAATTTTTGGTTGACAGCATCTGAAATGAAGATACAGAATAGAGAAACCTTTTTAAAGAATTTGGTGAATAAGGAACACTAAATACTGTTTGAACAAAATGCCTGTATTTTATAGAAATAACAAAATTATCAAAATATTGCCATGTAATCACAATATTAATAAATAAAATAAAAATAAAATATTTTAATCCACTTAAGAAATTTCCATGTTAAATGTGAATGTTAATGAAATAATGCATCATCAAAATCAATATTTCTAATCAATAACAAATATTAAAAATTGTATTTCTAAGTCAGGATATTAAAAATGTGACAGAATCATGGCAGACAAAATATAAAAATGTTCATTTTTTTTTTATGGTGAATATTTCAATTCATTTTTATTTCAACTATAATCTTAATACAATAATGACAGATGATTCTAAGAATAAAGTCATATAATGTCTTAATTTTATTTGTACAGAATTTGTATATTTGGAAAATGATATATTTCCCATTTAGTTGCAGAATGAATAGAAATAATCATTGATAAAATTGGATCAACAGAGGCATCAACCTTAAACAGTAAGTGAATAGGGATGAAAAAACAAAAATTAACTTCATATAATAATAGACAGAACTAGAATTAAATGCAAAGGCACTTTAACTTGGATGTGAATTCAACTTAGAAAATGATTCTTGTATGAAGATATTTAAAGAGAGTTATGAATAAAGATGTGACACTATTTAGCTATGGTAATTGGCTAACTACTTAACCATAGAAATTAAAAACAGGAAAGACTTAAGGCAAGAAAGAGCTATATCGAAAGATAGACTGATCGACATTAAAAAAAAAGATTTTATTTTATTTACAGAAAAAGATACTTTTTGCAAAAGATAGAAAATCCCTAAGAAGAAAAAGTGAGATATGAGATTCTGTCAAAACTGATTAATGTCCTGATAAGGAAGTGATGTGCCAAGGAAAACAGAATTCTGAAAGAAAAACAAAGCCAACCAACGCATGCAGCCATAAAAAAAATTTCGGCTTGAGGCCACCACAGAGAATACATATTAATTATCTTTCAGAGATATCATTTAATTTTAATTCCTGGTTCCAGTGAAGAAAGCCATCTGGGATATGCACAAATCTTGGCATGAGAAGGGAAATCGTAAAGGGAATCATTATTATTGCTTATTCAAACTGTTGACTTCAGACATAGAGTCTCGAAAATGAGCATCTGGTGATAAGAGAATTTTAAGGCATGAGAAAAATAAAGAATTTGATTCTCAGGTAAACATGACCACCCAGTTAAAAGTTGACTGGCAGAGAAACCAGGTGTCGGGTTTTGATAGTGATTAATGAGTTGGTAGATATCCGGGCTAAGTGGATTTTGGGTGTCCCCAAAATCAAGATGTGATAAGAATTACTTGGCAATCTGGGATTTGTAAATGTTTTGGCTGAAGAAAAAGAAAAAAGAAAAAAAGGATTTTGTAAACAAAATTCTGGATAATAATTTTAAGAGGGCTAGTCTAGCCACACCCACATTGCCGAGAGATCATTGGTCAAGTGGTAGCATAGGTGATAGGCAAAGGTGAATGTATGAGAAAGACGGAGAAGTTGTTAAACCCAGTGAGGGGATTGGTATGAATTTCCAATGTGAGAGGGGAAGAGTCTAGGAGGATAACTCTCCTCTGACCTTCCCTCAGGGACGAGGGAGAAACCCCCGAAATGGAAAGTGATTAATCTTCCAAAAATGGGAAGTAATTAACTTTCCTGGACTAAGAACAAAGAGAATTCTTGCTGGGAATCAAGAATTATCGGGAACCCAAACCACGTCAGGCTCCCACACCGGGTTTTGGTCGGTATCCATATAAACGAACGTCTCAAGGCAGCTGATCAGTTAGCTTGGAGTTAGTTCGAGAAGTTGGAGACTTGAATTGCAGTTAGAGATGTGCCTCGCAGAAGCTGACTGAAAGATTTCCCCGTCCTCTCAATTTAGTCTTCCTACCAAAAGCAAGTTTTCTTGACGAACGATTTAAGATACCATAACTTGCTTAAGAAATGCAAAAAGTGTCACGAATCCAAAGAAATGGGCTGGGAGACAAACACACTCCTGTATTCAACAGACAGATAAAGATAATTGTTATTTCTCAGCATATTTGAACCTCTTGAGTTTGTTTTATTATTTTTTTTTTTTTTTTTACTTATGCTTGTGCGGTATCACCTTTACCCTGCATTCGGCTTGCACTACGGCCTGACGCCTGATTGATTTCATCTAGCTAAGATCAAAGTCACAATGTGCTGAGCTGAGAAAGACAAAGCTGATATCGAACCGGGAAGGACCAGATCGACCGGGACACAGGCTGGTGGCAGCGACAAAGAGTCAACCCCAAAACGCTTGTGGAAGAAACATTACAGCTTTGCGCTGCAATTGGGAGTTGACCACGGGCCAACGGCGCAGTGTCACATATTGGCGCGGCGACTGCAACCACCAGTGGGTGTCACAAAGATAAAAAGGAAAAATTTTATATCGACACCTTTTGTCATCTGTCAAGGCAATGTTTTTGTTTTGTCTTTATTTGTATTGTCTTTTACAGATATATTTTTAGTTATATCTGAATTTTGACAGAGAGTTATCTTCATTTTGAGTCCTAAATAGATATACGCGTAACAAGAGACAAAGAAAATTGATTCTCCCAAGTTACTTTACAAGTAATCAGAATTTTAAACTTTCTATAAGTTCTGTCTTCTGATATATCCTTAATTAGATGAGCTGAGTTGGCAGGAGAAACAAAATACGAAATGTACAAAGAGATAACAAGTTAATGAACACTTAATAGAGTTTTGTTTGTAATACAAGAAACCAAAGTGAAATTTGTTTTTCTTGAAACACTTCAAGGAATGAAATTCTTCTCATACAGGTATACCTCACCCTAAGTCGTTAATTGCTTCCAGATGTCACGACTTAGTTCAAAAAACAACTTAAGTTGAAATAACCACAATATAAACAGTAAATAAGCAACTCTCCATTGCCTATTACAGTATTTATGATACGTACAGTGTTCTGAATAAAAGAATTCATTTCCACCTTATCTTCCAGCGATATAGCTTTATGCTTAGCATTTGCACTTGCATTGGACTTTTCTTAGGAGCCATTGGCAAAAATGTATTCTACATCAGAATTGAAATTTAATTGAAAGAATGTCAATGGCAGAGCATATATATATATATATATATATATATATATATATATATATATATATATGATTGGATAGGTGGGATATATATATTAGTATACATAATATTATTTTTAAATTTATTTGAATATAATTTTCTATGTGTTTATTGTTATTTTAGTGTTTTGACATTTCTTATATTTTTTACGGCTAAAGTAAACTTGAATAAAATGACCGTAGGTCATTTTATTTTTAAAGATAATATTTCAGAAAAACCAACATATCTTCGAAAATCACTTAACTCAAAACACCTTAAGTCAAGGTATCACTGTAATTTAAAAAAATAAATATTCATTGAAAGAAGCTTACTACTTGGTATGGTGCAGACTAAGTGAAACTATTTTTGTCTGTTGAAATTGATTTTGTTTAATCTAATAATATATCTAATCTTCTGAGGTAGACAGGTAAAATCTTACTTGAATGTTATTTCCAGAGAAAGTATGAACACTGTTATCCAGTGTATACCTATATATTATTTATTCATAAACAAATACTATAAAACATTGAAAAAGAGTTAGTGTTAGAGCACATCTTGTATAGATGTCTCATTCAAAAATTTATAAACTTCAAGCAAAATTTTTTTATGAAGTTCTACACATGCTATGACCAATGTATTTATATATTTGTAAAATCTATAATGGCATGATTCAGAAAAAGCCTCTAAATTCTACTCTAAAAAGTTAATAATAAAGATTTTCTCCCTACATCAATTTCAATAAAAATGTACCTTATGTAACCAAATTTTATAAGCTAGACATCGAAGGAGGACATTAATAGCTATTTACTTTGAAGTGTTTAAAAACATAAGTATATGGAAACCTCTTACTATGATTGTAGGGTTAACAAGGATATATTGCATACATAACTATTGGGAATTATCCTCTCTGAGTGTCTTACTATCAGATTTATGCCAAACTTATTTAAATCTTATTAAATAATTAATTACATGTATATAGGAAAGTAACCATCTTGACTTCAATAATGACAAACTTTGTTCTCCCTACTTATAAATAATTTTTCTACATTCTATTTGATCATGACAGTGACTATATTTTGACCAGCTCTACTTAACCAAATATCAAGATTTTGGGTCATAAAAATCAAATTCCATTGTTTGATAAAAGATTTTTTTCTAGTCCATTTGAAATCTATGATTAGAAAGTACTCAGAGAATGCATATTTCTGCCAATCATAGTGTTCATTAAAAACTGAACAATCAGGTTATAGACACAAGTTGATATCAAAACAAAAGAAATAACCATAATAATAATATTTACTTTTCATATAAGTATTAACAGTTACTTTTCTTGATAAGTTACAAATTTTAAATAAATAGTAAAACTAATTTTATTCCACAATGTTAAAATAAAAGAAAAATTATAAGATTGTCCCAAAATTTATTCAATTGTTCCTTGATCTATGGCTCACCATTTTACAAAATGTTATTGAAATCTGAGAACTTTTAGTGATTTTGTTTAGATAGGCAAAAAACAGACAAACATGAGTAAATATATAATCTTTGTTAGCAGAGGTAAGTAAATGCACACATTATGGAATATAAGTTTTGTTGAAACATTAATCACAATGTTTTTTAATGTTTAATCATTATCAGAGGTTCTATTTAGGCAGCATGATAATAGATGACAAACAAGAAATTAACAAACAAAATGTGTTCCTTTCTTGTTGGCTTTTAAAAACAAATAAGACAAAATTTACCTATATAGCTAAGTGAAATGAATATATTCATAAATATTTTAAGCAATTTCATGAATTTTAATTTTAACCATTTTGATTAGATATGTTTTACTTACATTGTATATGCATATGTAAATATACATTTTTCATAAGATATACTCAGTTTATTATAAAAACCAAAGAGAAAAAAAATGGTACTAATTAATCTAAAATTGGAATTAGTCAAGGATTAGAAATTCCACTTAATTGTGAACTGCGTGATAATATAATTCAATGATAAAAAGAAAGAAAGAAAACCAATTCATCTTATGTTAACCTTAGCCACTAGAAAGGCGCCATTGTGCAATGAGATTGGAAATTGAAAAAATTCTTAATGCAAAGTACCAAATATCATATGTTGAAATAAATTAGAAGTGAAGTAGTAACTTTTTAAACTAGTCAACATTCAAAGTAAATAAAATGGCAGACTGAAAAAGGTTTTAGCATATTGATATCTTTTCAAATGACACTGTATTTGTTCACTTTTTGAACATTGGGCATGTTTAGATTTTGAAACTGACCAGTAGAAAAGAATTTTGTTTGAATTCATTATCAAATATGTGGGAAGCTTGGAACAGTTTGGTATTGAAAACTATTTAAATGCATTCGAGGGGGGGAATAATGATTCAGAAGAACATGCACCTATTATTGATTTGTTACTTGAATAAAAATACCTTTTTCTCATAAATGATAGAGCTACATGATATACAGTTAAAAAAAAAAAGAAAAAGAAAGATATGAAAAAGATAAATCCAAAAATGATTAGCAATTCTTAGTCAAGATTGAAGCAAAAAAAAAAAAAAAAAAAAAAAAAAAAAAAAAATCTAGAAAAATTTGTTTGGGATTTGTTTTCTGTTTTGAATACATCTTTAATATACTACAAGAGAGGATAGTAAATCTGATAAATTTGATACAGACAACTGCCCTTTAGGGTGATACTGAGTCTGTATATTTATTTTGTAGTCAAACACTTGAATAAATTAAACTTTTTGTCAAATAATTCTATTTAATATTCTTCTTTTAAATTTATTTTGTTGTCTTAATAGTCATTTTTTTTTTAAAGTTACACTTTTATTTACTATAGATGTGAAAATAAATTCAAGAGAATAGAAATTTTAAAAATACATACATGTATAGTGTTTAGCAGAATAAAAAAAGTAAATGTGAATGGTAATCCTAATCCATTCACCATGAAGACTCCAACAGCACAATGTTTCAGAGATTGAGCCATAGAGTTTGCTGCATGACACCAGGGATATGGAGCCGAACAGGTCACCCAAGGATGAAGTGGGAGAGGAAGCAGAACCCCCACCCCACCTTTGTGAAGAAGCATCCAGTGAAAGTGATTGCCACCAGGTTGCCACTTTTGGGATCAAGAGATCAAGGGAGAGTACACTGGAGAATTACCTCGGAGATCCAAGAGGACCAGAGTGGCGTAGCCTAAATTTGCACACAAGATGAGCAAATTGTGAGTGATGTGAACTGTACAAGCATTGGTACTGGAATAACATGGCACATGTGTCACTGAGCCAAACTGAGGGCTGGCAGCACGTGCCAAATGCTAATTTTCTGGTTTTGGAAAAATGTATAAAGGAGGCAAGTGTTTGTTGGGAGGGAGTAAACGTTTGCACTCAGTGCAAGTCAGGTCTGTGTGCGCTAAATGAGAGTCCCTTGTGAGTGTTGTTCCAGTTTCTGTGCTACAGAAGAAACAATTACTGCTACACTTTCATATGTTTAGGTTTTATTACATTTCTAATCATTGCCTTTTAAAATAAACTTTGATGAGGGAATGAAGGTAGTTAAAACAATAGTGATGTCAAGGGAAAAACCACCCTTCTGACACTCCTTTTGAAGGTATAACGCTCTGAGTTTGTCGAAAAAATTGATTTCAACTTTTTGTTGGTAATTGGCAGAGAATGAAAAAAAAAAAGAAATCTTATGATTGATTCACTGAATAGCTTTTTGTTTAAACAGGAAGTCATATTATGACAAAATAGAATACACCAGGAATTTATTGTGCACACCATCCCGTGACATTTTATTAGCCTACTGCATATGCAAATCACTTCACCTAATAAAAACCGAGACGTGAAATAGTCATGGAACTTGTTTTTTTCTATTTGGTACTGTGGATTTATGTCAGTTGACAGTTCAAAGTCCAATAGTATGAGGATAACAAGATTTATGATGATAGTTACAAAGTTTATAGTTGGGAGAATGACTGTCAATTGTTTTATTTCCTTTCAACAACAGAATGATCTTCAAAAGTTACATAACCTTTTTAATAGTTAAACCAGGAAGGAAAACTGTATGATTAAAGTGGACATATATATAAGTAGCTTCTTTTTTTATTTTTAAGAGAACTATTAATAGAAAAAAAATTCCATTTATTTGAAAAAACACAAGTAAAAAAAGAATTCTTGCTTGTAACTGTATCGATGAGTGAATGGGTAGAATAAATAATTTTTGTGTGTTATATACATATTTAACCTTTTGAAAGGGCTTCTTGGTCAAATTGGGAACTATTCAGCATCCCCTCACAACACACACACACACAAAGCAGCATTTATATATTCATATATATTTAACCTTGCATAAGTCATCTTGGATTTCTGAAAATGGATAGTCATTTTTGATTGAGACAATTTCATTGTTCAAAAATTAAAAATAATTTTAGTGACAAGCATATTTGGCAAGTAATATTTAATAAAAATTAATTCATGTCATTTTCTTCTTATTGGTTGGGTATCTGTCAATGAAGATGGATGGAAATATCAGCAGCACTGGAATTAAAGACTAAAGGAGCTGAACACTGGATTACAATGGGCATGGCACGAACATGATTTCCACATGGAATACTGCATATACAAGACAAAAGAACCAGAGACACTGGAAACTAACAAGGAAGAAGGAATTTTAAATGATGCTGGGTAACATGGACAGAAATCCTTGGTAACACATGGCATGCACATTATACAGTCAACACAGCATTGCCAGTCTGCTTTTTCCCAGATGTGCCTGATTTTATGGAGCTTAAAACTTTAGCAGTTGGCTAACAAAGGAATCCTTTGCATAGCTAACACTGCTCAGCTCACTGTTCTGACTATCTCATAGGGAAGCTGGTAGATACTTTCTTCATAACCAGACATTCTGGGGTTCATACTGGCTCTGTTCTGGCAGGAGAACCATGTGCTATTTTTCTGCATAGACAGCACAATAACTGTTGTCTCTTTGATCAACAGGAGCAGGTCAATTAACCGTAGCAATTGGCTGCTTTGTTTGCATTTTATTTCTGCTATAATTTTTTATTGTAAATCATAATTTAGTTATTTATAATTATATATATTACATTTTACAATCATCGAGATACTAGTGTGCCAAACAGGAGGTATAATTAGCTCAAAATCAACCATTAGAAATATTTTTAGGGGAAACACACACAAATGCCTTATATGGGAGAAACACAGTTATCCTGTGAATAACTGATTTTTTATTTGATTTTTCATAGATGGGATAACAGCCTGCAATTCTCATTTCAAATAAGTTGAATTGCAGGGAAATATTTACTCTAATTTCAATTAATATGGAGTATATGATAAGATGCCTCCACCTTTGGATGCAGAACAATGGAAAATCTGTAAAGTAAAGGAAGCAGTATATATGATGATGACAATGATGATGAAAGTTGTATGGACAATTTACCAAAATTGGGCACCTGACAAAGTGGATGCAGTTTTACATTGAAATTTGGATTTGAGCTTTGCAGATAAATGGTCTAATCATAAGCCAGAGAAGGTAATTGAAGATGGACAAGTAAAGATTTTATGGGAGATGAAGATTTAAATGGAAAAAATCATTGAACATTAACATCTGGATATAGTTGTTCTCAACAAAGAAGACTGAGTTTATTACTTTATTGACGTTGTTTGTCCATCTGATATGAGAGTAGTCAAGAAAAAAGGACAGAAAATTGAGAACTATACAGACTTAAAGTACAAAATCAGGAGAATATGGAATTGCCAAAAGGTTTATTGTAATTGGAAAATTAGGAAGAGTGTTAGAGAAATTTGCCCATTGGTTGAAAGCTCAGTACAATCAGAAACAAACTGAATACCTAAAGCTGCAAGTTGTAGGCTGATGTCCAGTAAGTGTAAAACCAGTCTGTAACATCCAATAAACTATGCAAAAATACAAATAATAAAACTGCATCAGCAAACCATATGAAAATATTTGGCTATAGTCCTTTGAACTCTTCTATGTGTTCTTAAAAAAAATTCTTAGTTTTAGATAAAGCTATTTCAGTCTTCCCCATCATCACATTAAACATGCAATCTAAACACAGACTTGTTTTATTTTAAACATTCAAAAAAAAAAAAAAAAAAAAAAAAAAAATATATATATATGTATGAAGCAATTTTTATAACCCAATGGCGGCAACAGGCTTGAATATTGAAAAATATATTGGCTGAGAGACATTAAAAAGAATAATGAATTATATGGAAATAAAGAAATGATTTGAATCAGTTGAAATAATACTTTATCTCAATTTTGATTTTATTAAACTAAAAATTTATAACAAAGATATTAAGTGGAATTTTTCTAATTTTCTTTTTTTATTCATTTTATGGAAAAAATGTCTATTCACAGTGAATAACCAGAAGGAAATTCAAATAATTGCTAAATTGAAATGTTAACGAGATAAAGATGCCTAGCAACAGTCAGAGCAAATAATCAGGAAATAATGACGAAAATTCCTTGAGAAAATGTTAGTCAAAATAAGACCATCTGCCATAAAAATTTCGTAATCATAAAGAAATTTATTTCAGAAAGCAAGACCTTGAAATGTTGTTAAGTAAACAGGAATTTGAAAGAATATTTTAAACTCTAAATTAGCTCATTAATTTATTTCTCTACTGAAACAATTTTTTCAATCGATCAATTGTATGGACATGATTATGGTATATCCATGTCTTGGGTTGTATGGACAAAATAAAGTTCCACAAATAAGGTATGACCTTGTCTTGGATTGTATGGACAAAATGACATTCTATGCTTAATGTATACCCTTGAATTGGATTATACGGTCAAAATGTAGATCCACGCTTAAGATATACTCATGTCTCAGGTTTTATGGACAAAATGAGGAACTACATTAAAGGTATATCCTTGTCTCAGGTCGTATAAGCAAAATGAGTATACACAATTAAGGTATACCCTTGTCTTGGGTTGTTATAGACAAAATGAGGATTCACATTTAAGGCATACTTATGTCCAGAGTTGTATGGACAAAATAAGGAACCACATATGGTATACCCTTGTCTCAGGTTGTATGGACAAAATGAGGATACACAATTAAGGTATACTTATGTTTAAGGTTGTATGGAGAAAATGCAGTCCCATTTTTACTCTTTGCACACATATTGAGAAATGATCTTCACACTAAAAGAAGCTCTTTTCTATTTGTCAGTTTTATACTAGTAAAATCTGTCCAACTTAGATGGTATAAACACTTAATCCCATTTAATTGGAGTCTAGAATGTTTAGTAGCTTCAGAGAAGATTTGATTGTGTAATGGAAAAAGTCCAATTTAATTTAATCAGTTTTTATGATCAGAATTCAGAGTGCAATTGTAAGTACAGATTGATTCTATCAAACATCAAGAGTTTCCTTTAAAGAAAAAGCAATAAAAAAAATCAAGATGAAGATTTTCAAGACACTTAAAAACCTTTTTTTAACTGTAACTGTTACGGGTGCTCAATTAAACAAAATTTCAACCTTTAAATGATAGAAGAGGAACTGATTGTTTTTAAACAATAAACAGATATAATTTAAAAGTATATTTTTATGGCTTGCCTTAACCATCAACTTTTCAGGAGATCAAAATAATTACTAATCTAAAGAAAAAAAACATGTCGAGGTAAAGAAGAGTCTTAAATGAATATAGTAGGCTTTCAATTTTAAAATCTATTAAAACTTGCTTAGTGGATAAAATTTACAGATTTTCTAATAGTATTCATACTGATATAAATGATAAAAAGTTTTCATTTTAAAAGTATTTCTTCCTCTGCAACCAACTTGAAAAAAATCATATAATTGTGTCAAATTAAACTTAACTTTGTAAATATGAATAAAATCACTGTATGCACACTCATACAGACAAATTTTTAAAATCCCCAAAGTTTCCTTTATGACTTGTTATCTATATAATAAATGCCAATGTCAGTGTGTCACACTTTTTCAATTAAAGGGATACAACTCTCTAACTTTTAATAGCTCATGTTACAGAAATTTTGGAATTCCAAATTTTCATTACTTTTGTTTTTGGTGTTTTTTATTTTTTTTTACATGATTTTTTGTGACAAATTGTTTTGTGTGATAACAATTTTTATAACTTGGAAATAAATTTGGGAATAATCGAAACTAATTGCAAAATCCATCGAAAGTCACCGATGAAATAAAAATAATTGTTTTTAGGGAAAGTAAAGACCTACACATATCAAATTGTCTTTAAATTAAGTGGCGGTAGAATTATCACTGAACTTTTAAATGTAAGCTTAAATATTAATGCAATACTTAAATGCCCTGATCATTTTTGAGTTCTTCTGTAGTTTATTGTTGCCTATCACATATAGTAGCAGCATGTCTCGCAAAAAGAAATCTCCGCCAAAAGAGGACCAGATTGAAATCAAAAGAGCCAAGGCTGCAGCCAGGAAAAGAAAGTCCCATGCAAATAAAAACCCAGATCAAACAGCAGCCAGGAGAGCTTCCAATGCTGAGAATATGCAAAGACTTAGGGATTCTCAAACTACTGAACAAGCTGAAGGCTCAATCAAGAGCCCTTTGCAGGAGCTAGTTCAATGCCACCCAGTAGGGCAACTTTTAAGCTAGTATTTAATATGTTTGATTAGATTAATAACTTTCACATTCAAGTTGAAGCAATGTTATGTCAGAAGCTTAACAGGAACATTTATAGAATATTTTATTACAACATTGTTGAAACCAAGTGCAACATACCACCATTGTTGACAATCTTAAATATATTAGATGGGTCAAGTCTATGCACCTAGACAGGTGAGAAAGTGAGGTAATCTAATTACTGTACTAAAAAGATTACATAATAAACAAAAATGATAAATTACAATATTCCAGTTGGATACAAAGTCGACCATTTATTTTCTATCTAAGGGAGAAGGAGGATAATCAAGTAGTTCAATAACTGCAATCAATTCCATTGTTCTGTAAAAGATTAAAGGAAAATGCTATCAGATGATTCCTTATAAAAAACAAAGCTGTTTGGCAAAACAATAACATCAGTGTAGCTTAAATGCACAACAATATACACAGTTATATATCACACATAGATTAGTAGAGATCAAGTAATTTCCCAATCAATTCCAAGTGTCATGTGAATCATATGTACATGACTCATTTTCAAATAAGTGTTTAGTTTTGTTTTGACATACTATTATCTCTCCTCCCCCATTATATCCACTATCACAGTCACAGATGTCCTGCTATTGAATACCTTACCTCACACACACACACACTTCAGATATCAACATCTCATGACCAAGAGTTTATTTTTCATAAATCTAACTTATATTTGTAGACAAGTTTGAATGGAGTGATAGTTAATTTGTTAAAATATGATAACAAAGTAGACAAACTTATACAATTATTCGAGGAGAAATTTATCTATACATGTTGTAAAATAAGTTACAGAACTGTCCAACAAACAGAATTGACAAAGTTTTCAATAACAAGAAAAAGAAAAGATCAGGGTCAAAAATAATATAAAGCAAGCAAACAATATATACAAGGCAAATTAACAGGAATAAGGTAAAGCCACAGTAATATGGCAAATTAACAGGAATAAGGTAAAGCCACAGTAATATGGAAAATTAACAGGAATAAGGTAAAGCCACAGTAATATGGCAAAATAACAGCAATAAGGCAAAAAGTTCACAAACTAAGAATTGGAGTTGACACATAAAAACAAGTTCAGACAAATGAATGTAGCATTCTTAAGACAAGACAGACTGGGACTGAGTTGGATGAAACCAACAACCGGCTGATTTTATTGTCTAGGAAAAAATCCCAGCATGCATTTGTGTGCTTCTGCCTATAAAAGGGGAGGGGAACCTGTTTTGTAGTCATTCCTACTGGTTTGTGCCACAATTACTGTAAAATCAGTAATAAATCTTCATTTCTACTGGTTTGAAACCAACACCTTGCTCAAGTCTATTTCAGTAATATATTGTAATAGACTAATTAAATATTTTAAATTGCTCAATCTTGTTTGTCTTCTAATGTAATTCAAGCTTTCAGGACACTTTATGACATAAACAAAAAAAAAAAATTATTGCAGAGATAATATATAATACATCATTAACTTGAAACTACCTGAAACAACTCTAAGATGTTAAGACACATGACAACACATTTTTGCATAATAATTACAAGCTAAAGAGATAACATTTCTGGTAATATAAACGTTAGTCTATAGCTTTTAATATCCATTTATGTCAGAAAATAACTTCACACCCACTCTGAAGTGAACAGAGGATGTTGATGATAATTTAGAATTCACAAAAGATTAAGTCTAATGATAATAGCCAACTCAGTTATAATCCTACCAGTAAAAAAAATGAACACAGCATTTTTGTCTATATGGTCATTATCTATTGAAGTGAAGATCAAGTATAGACATGAATAAGTTATTAAGAATGAATATAAAAACAGATCATAAAAATTCTCAATATTAATTAAAAATCATACATTTCTGTAATCTGATCACCGATGACAGAATATTTTTTATCCATTCTTCTTAAATCCATAAACATAAAAGGATATTTTATAAAAAGGCAATGTTTTTCTTTAGATTAATTTTCTTTTAAACACAAAGTTAGGTTGCATAAATGTTACAAAACAGATGAAACCTATAATCTCTCAATGGAAATAGAATATGAAATATCATAGCCCCAACTTCAACACACTAAAAGGCAGATTCATTCAATGCACTAAAAGCCAGAATCATAACTACTGGTTCGCCTAAAAGGTTTTGTTTTTATCATTAGATGGTATTAGAAGCATTCAGTTTTAACTATTCAAAAAGATTGGTTTTGATTATAACAGATGTCATATCAATAGGCACTTTTTAATTTTATCAAAATTTGTTAATTGTTTTGTTTATTGATGCTAACATTGAAGATAGAAGAAAATAGACAATGTTTCTTTTTTTATTTCAAAAAAGGTAAAAATGAAAGGAACTGAAAGGTTATGTTTGAATGATCAAACATATCAAAAGTAGTTTGTTAAGTTTTCTGCAGGATATTTTCTTAGTAAATGATGCTCCCCAGTTTGCAAGATCATTTGAGACTGACAGTGATTAAATGAAAATTTTAGTTGAGAATAAACAACATTATATAATGCAACATATTCAAAATATCCAAATAAAACATCAAAAATCATTTGCTAAAGTATCATGTGTATGTTAGTCATTCTGATGTCTAGCTTCCAGAAAAAATTAAGGAAAAACAAAAAATAAACTTGTGGGATCCTGTTTCTGTTACAAAATATTCCATTTTGGAAAAAACTGCAACAGGTGATGAAGGTTGATAATTTACAATAATTAAGATGGCAAGAGATCAGAGGGAAAACAAAAATGAGGTGTCACTAATTGTACTAAGCGATGGTTTTCATCCAAAGAGTCTGATTTTTTGTATATGGTGGGACTGGTTGCACCTTTAGGCTTATCAAATTATTCTGAATTAGACTCTTTAAAGAGAAAATGACAAAAAGAAAAAATAAATAAGGGCATCCAAATTTAGTTAAGAAAAAGGGTGTAATAATATTTCAATATGAGATGACTACTTTTTCAGGCAAAATTGTTACAGTCTGGTTGGGAAGTTTCACTTATCAACTGTAATATGCCTAAAGTTTGGATTACCATTTATTTCAGTCTTTACAGAATTCTCCTAAGTAGGGGGGTCAATTCCCTGGAAGACTGTAAAAGGCACCTAGAGTAGTTCTTTGTTGAGAAAGCTAAGGATTTATGAAAAGACAGACTTAAAAAGCTGTCTGAAAGATGACAAATTGTTTTAATTTTGTTTAATAAAACAGAAAATTGTGTGGGAAGAGCAAAATGTCATTGCTAATAAAAAGATACATCAAGAATCATGAGATTACCTTCTATGTTATTTTACAGAATCCTTTAGAAAAATTTAAGCTATTAAAATCAGGGTTTAACTTAGTCTAGAGACCAACACAGATTAATAAAACTAGACAATCGAGTGTGCCTCCCAGTTTTGAAATATATAAAAAAAAGTAATTACATACTTAGAGAATAGAGATGTTTCCATCACTAGTTTGTTCATTTCTGGGATTAACTCATTAGGAAATAGAAAGTAATCAACCCTAAAAATGTTAGTGATGATCAATAAAACTATTTTAATCAAAGTCATTTGCAAAAAATAAAAAAAATTGCTTTCAAATATTTAACCTCAAAATAAAACTAATAAAAATTGATTTCTGCTAAAGATGCTCATGACAAACAACCGCTTAACAGGATTTAAAAAAATGTCAAAGTGATGCTATTTTTGACAAATAAGAGAACACTTTAAACAGAGTTTAGCTTAGAGCTTTGTTTTTTGAAGGTGTTAAACTGAAACTTTCTTTCAAAATTCATCTTTATTTTATACAAAAGATTCAAAGTCTTAAAGAATGTAATCAAAAGAATAAGTTTTTATTTTGCTTGACAATTTAGTAACATTTTAACAAATATAATAATTTTGATACCCAAAAAAAAAAAAAAAAAAAAAAGAAAAAAAAAAGAAGAAAAAAAAAGAAAAAAAAAAAGAAAAAAAAAAAAGAAAAAAAAAAAGAAAAAAAAAAGAAAAAAAGAAAAATGAAAATCATTGTAAATCATTGTGGTTGAACCAGAGCATTCCCATATCCAGATTTGATCACATAATATTTCAACTTTGATGTTGAAACTAAGTCTAGCTCAAGTCCAAATAAGTGAAAAATGAGGATTAGAAAAATTATGAAGTACACATCTTCCAAATGTTCTGCATGCTTTGAAAATCAGCCCCAACATAAGCCAGAATGTTGTCACTTTGATAGAAATTACAGATTGGTTGCTACAGACAAGTGGACTTAGCAAAAGCTTTCAACCTTGCAAGGACTATTTCTTAATTACTTGATAACACTACTTAGCATATACTAAACAAATTTTCTCTCATGAGTGACCAATGTATCATGAGAAAAAAGGAGTTAACTGCTCACATAAGTTTAACAAACAATATTTCTCAAAACATTGCAAATGAATTTCATTATAAGAATAGCAATGAAGATAAGACAAAAGCAATGGAGAAAATGACAAAATCATTATTTTGAAAGTGATACAACAATATAGAAAGGAATAATGTAGGTCAAATTTGGAAAGATAACAAATTCTAATTACTAAAAGTGGATGTTTTTAATGATTAGATAATTATCCAATTACATAATTATAACAATATCCATATACAAGATGTCAGGTGGCAACAAGCACTTTTAACTGAAAGATTCAAATCATCATTTTGAGGAGGAGAGACAGAAAGTGTATATGTGTGTACTTCTTCACCATCATCCCTTTGACTTTTGTAATTGCAGGGTGATCTGAATACAGAACAGACTGTTTAAAACTATATTTTCTTATTTTTAATGAATTACAATCGGTAAACCTCAGTATAAATTTTGTTTACAAAGTTTTTATAGAAAGATCTTTACAAGCAGGTTGACAAGTAATTATTAGCAAAGAATTTTGATCTGTAATTTTCACAGTATAATGCTTGAGCTATGATTAATATTTATAACTGAATACTGACAAGGGAAAAGGTTATGCTGAAAGTAAGTGTAAAATAAATGCTACTTTCATCAGTAGTCTATAGGCTATATTGATGTACCTATATAATCACCATTGACTTGAACCATGGCAACTTCAGCCTTGTTTAAGTTGGTGAATGCTGCCATAATCCTTGCCATCAGTTCATCTTTGATGTTACAAGGAGTTTTGTTGATCTCTTGTTCAACTTCACACATCAAGGGGGTTGCAATCTGGGGTGTTAGGTGGCTAGATGTAAGGGGTGAAGTGGTCATAGAAATTGTCTGACAGCCATGACTAGGTTCTTCTTGTGTGGCATGGTGCAGATTCCTGTTGCCAGACAGAAACTTCCAGCAGCCACCTTCTTGACCCAGGGCAGCACTACCTCCTCAACGTTGTTGAGTCTGAGGCCCTCATCAACAAATTTGGGAATGATCAGAGTGAGTTTTCTGAGCTGTCATATTTTTGTAATCACCATTAGACTCATCCAACTCTTTCCAAATCCTTTGTACTGTCCTCAGATTGACATCCAAACACTCTGAAATGTTTGTATTCGATCTTCCAGCATGAATACCAAGCAGTACAGCATGCTGTTTCCAAATTTCTGGTGGAGTGAATTGCATCATGGTGCTCCTTTTCTCACAGACAGTGACCAACTGACCCAACTATACTGTGCAGTTGACAAAAATCAAAAACTAACAACGTGAAAGTGCAAAATTAAAAATATAAAATGGCGACAATTTACCCATCGCACTCTGTATATAAATTCATAGTTAAACTATGAACAGTGCTTCCTTAAATAGAAAATTTTTTCCTCCTACTCAGATAAAATGCAGACTTACCAAATCATAGAATGATAGAAAAGTGTATAATGCATTCAAGTGAAACTGACTTGGTTACCATATTTCATGTAAAGAGATACACATGCCTGAGCCACTAGCAATCTCAGCTGCTATAATCTCAAGGAGAAGTTGTCAGAAGGAAAAACAACAGTTAGTAATTTAAATCTCCAAATGGAGGGGGCAGTTTAGATATTGAGCCAAGATTTCAGTTGGCTAAGTTGGAATGTGTAATTCATTCAGAACAATATATACTTGGATCAACAGGAATTATGAAATTCATTCAAGCTCAGTGTAAAAATACAATTCAACCATCAATATATTTTTCATTTTATTCTTTTATTATTATCATCATTAAAGGAAGAGAAGTAAAGCTTAATTATTAAAAAGTTAACATAACCAGGCATAAATAGATTAAAAGAATAAAACATTCACAAAAAATATAACATTTCTAAAATTATTTTTGTCTCTAATGACAGTAGTGCCATCTCTCATAGCACAGATATTTGTATATTTCTCAATGAGAAACTTAGGAAAAAAGAAAAAACAAAGAAGAAACAAAGAAGAAAAAAGAAAAGAAAAAACAAAGAAGAAAAAAGAAAAGAAAAAACAAAGAAGAAAAAAGAAAAGAAAAAACAAAGAAGAAAAAAGAAAAGAAAAAACAAAGAAGAAAAAAGAAAAGATTTTGAATACTGGTTTTCAAGGGATTCACTCTTTTGTGGACTTGTACCATACTAAGTTAATCATAGTAAATCAAAAATTCAGCATGCCTGTTATAGAGGGATAATAATTGGTAATCTAGCCTTGCTAGACCAGTACTAGTGTATTGAGTTTGATAATCATATGGCCTTTTGTTACAGAAAACTAAAATATTTCATCAAAGCAAATTCATCTAACATATTGAAAAGAATCTAAAAGGATTCTCTATTAGTTTCATCATCAGGCCATGACTTAAGGCAGCTATATCCTGAAAACAGGAAGTCAAAATGGCTACAATTGAAAGAAAAGAGGGAAAAGAGAGAGAAAAAAAATCCAAAAGTATAAACAGTCAATTACTGATACTCCCCGATGAGCGGACAGAATGATTCCTGGAGGGTCTGTCCATGAAACTCTGAAGTCGGGATGCTGAAGGTAACATTTTGTATTATATATATGTATGTATTTTGTATTATATGTGTGTGTGCGTGCATGTGTGTAGCAATTTTGAAAACTACTTAGAAGCAGACATGCAAACTTTCCTTGACATTTTTGGCAACTGCTTTGTGCTAGATGCTATTACTACAGTTCTTTATTTTTTATGATGGATTGATGGCAGGCACAGAAATTATCATTGAAGAACAAAGAATAAATCAAAGGCATAAGATATCATATTGAATCAATACCAAACACCTGATTACCAGAAACTATAGCCACATACCTCTACCATTTTCATCAAAAGCATGAAATCTTTAACTACATCTTTGATTTTTTGTTTGAATATAGAAAACAAAAGTTTAGACAATTTCTAGCTGGATCTTCTATATTTACATAGATAAAAAACACATAAAAGAAGAAAAACAAAAACACATTTCAAAGGTTAACACTGATTATAGTATCAGACTGTGAATTACAAAAAGTCAAAAACAAATTTTAAAATTTAGAAAAAATGTTTTACCAGTCATGAATTTTGTAACAGTAAATTTGCTTTCATCTTTAAGATAAACAGGGATAAGTCAAATTTACTTAAAATAACAAATTGGGTGTCTACTATAGGGAAATATTGAGTTGCCATAATTGAAAATAGTGTTACAAGTTTCTCACTAGGTTCAAGAGTGGAGATTTTGATCTGGAAAACTGAGAAAGTTCCCATATGTCTGAATTTATTGATCATAATCAAATTGAAATATTGATTGAAAATAATCACGGTCACATAATGAGATATAGCAGAGATAATGACAGATTTCATATGGACATTGTAAGGTATTTTGAAAATAAAAACTACCTATTTTTGTAAAGACTGATCACAAACAAGGAAATATGGATTGTTTACAACAATATGAAGTGAAATAGATCTTGAGGTCAATGAAATAAGTCAGCATTAACCACTTCAAAAGCTGGTCTACATCTGATGGGATTAGAAAGGCATTGTCTATGATGAATTTCTTATGCAAAATCAGATGTGTTGAATTCAGACAAATAGTCTTCGTAATTGGACCAATTAAAAGCAGCAATCAATGAAAAACATCTGAAATTGGTCAATTAGAAAAGTATTGTTGTCCCATCAAGATATTTACATCTTTTTACAGACGCAGCCTAAATTGTTAAAAGTTGGTTGAAATGTACTAGTGTACCTGCTATATTTACCTGACCTTGTACCTTTGGATTATCACTTATTTCAATCCCTACAAAATTGCTTTGAAGGATGGTAAAAACCACTTGGATCAGTTCAGCAGCCAGAAAGATGTTAAATTTGAGAGGATGGAATCGTGAAGCTGTTTCAAAGATGGCAAAACAGAACAAAATGGCACATATATGGTTGAATAAATCTATGTATGAATATCTAAATATTGTCTTTGAAATTCACTTAAAAAATGTCATGAACTTTTGCTCCAATCCAATATTATACAAAAAGTGTACCTGGTGTAGAGTAATGGTTAACAACTAATCTTTAATGAATTATATTCTCATGATAAATTCAACTCTTCCAGCTTGTCTGTGGTATTAAATGAATCAGAAAAACCAACCAGTAAAACTCTTACATAATCAGGAAAGGTTTTAAAAGATACCTGCGTTGTATTTCTAAGTTTTGATCAGCATACATTCTTGAGTTTGAGAGAATTGGGTTTTTTTGTTTGGAGTCAGTCTTCAGACTAACTAATACAGGCGTTACAGCAAACATCTGCCGCATTACGTATAGAAAATACTTACATAAGTAAGAGTTTGATATAACAATGGGCATAGAATAGTGGTGACAAGTGATTCAAAACTCAGGATTTATAACCGTTGTGTTGAGGATTTGGAACACTTATGATTTATAACAGTAACAAGGTTCAGGAACTCATATGAATTGTAACTGGAGTTACAAGAATTTCAACCACGTTGGTTAGAAAAAACAAAAAACATATTCTTGCGAATACAGAGAAAATTTTAGCTTCAACAACAACAAAATCAACAGTTGCTAGAACTACAAAAACAGCAATAGTTGTTGGATATAATTTTGAAGAAAACAATAAATTCTTCAATGTCCCTTATGCAAGATGCAGTTCAAAACACCATATCAGAATTTGTGTACAATCCTGATGAAGGACTGACTTTTTTCTGTGGATTTTCGTAGATATGAACAAATATTCAGTCAGGAATGGAGTGGCTGGAAAATAAGGCAAAAACAGATTGTTGTTGAAGAAAATAGCTCTGATAGAGTATGAAAAATACTGCAATTACATTTACTGAAAAAAACAGGTGAAATCAGATTTGAAGACATGGTACACATTATGATGAAAATCTTTAGTGACAAGAGTACTGTTTAATGTTAATTGGGGGGTGCTTGAATCTAACCAAAAAGAGGATGAAGATGCTGCCATGTATACTGGTATCATCAATAAAGAATGTGAAAGATTTAGAATAAATAGAATGACTCTAAATATGTTTGAAAGATAAATATTTGTGAAAGATTTAACAGCTAAAATATGAAAACCAGCTGAAATATGAGTGAAAATTTTAACAAAAATTGAACAAAACAATAACACTGCAAGAAATAGTGGATTATTGTCTGACGATGCTAAATCTGAAACACAATGAAAAAATTCAGAAAAAAGAATGTGCATTGGTACAAGCAAAGGACAAATGTACAAGAAGGAGAATGAATCCTTGTTTCAGATGAGGTAAAAATGCAGAATGTTACAAGTGTGGTAAAAGAGAACATATAAAGTTACACTGCAAAACCAAATCAAGAAAAATTCTCACAGCAAGGAATTAGTACACAGTATTGTGACAGATAAAATGGTCACAAAAAACAAAAGTGAAAATGCTGCTGAACACTGGTAGTGATATTTCAATAATCAGTGAAACCACATGGAAAGAAATTGGAAAGTCTTTATTAAAAAGGACTTCCAAAGTTGAAATTTCAGTTTCTGGTGAGAATTTTTTTTTTTTTTTTAATGTTTCATTTCATAGTAAGCATGTAAAAAATAAAGCTCATGTATTAAAAAAATGCTATGAATTTATTTGGAATGGATAGGATAATTTGAACCTTGGGATTTTGCCAAAAATTGTAAAAACAAATCGACACGCAACCAATTTAAAAAGTCAGATCAAAAATCTTAAGGAAGAATTAAAAAAACATTTTTCAGATTTTCAGTAATATTGGTGTACAAAATTCAAGGCGAATTTTCAAGTAAAAAAAGCTTTGCCAAAATGAAGCATACCCTTTGCAGCATTAGAACAAGTTAATGAAGAGTTGGACAGACTCAAAAGAATTGGTGTTATAGAAAAAAATTAACCATTCGAAATGGGCTGCGTCAGCAGTGCATGTAAAGAAAAGATTTCTTGACTCGATTAAACAGCTGTTCAAAAAAGAATTACCAAGTCCAGAAGAAACTTTTTAGAAGTTGAATGCTGGAAGAATATTTTCAAAAGCTGGATCTCTCTGAAGCATATTTACAAATTAAGATTGAAAATAAATGTTCTGACTTAACAACCATAAGTATGCATTATGCAAGTTTAATTGACTTCCTTTCAATATAAAGGTGGCACCAGCTATTTTTTGACAAGTCATGGATACTACACCTGTGGATTGCAACTTTGCAGTGGTGTATCTGGACGACATTTTGATCAAAAGTGTATCAAAAGTACAGCATGTTGGACATGTGAAAACAATTTTCAGAATTAAACTGCAATTAAAAATATGACTACTAATACATTACAATCTTTTTTTAGGACTGGCTAATTGCTATCAAATTTATGTACATAATATGCATAAGTTATGGGCTCCACTTAACAATCTACTTAAAAAAGGAATAAAGTGAATTGGAATGATAAATGTCAAAAGTTGTTGACAAAATAAAAAAAAAAAAGACTTAGGTCTGATTTATCATTAGCACACTACGACCCAAAAGCAGAAATTGTAGTGGTGTCAGATGCTAGTGAGTATAGGTATTGAAGCTGTGATTTTACACAAATATGATGGTGTGGTAAAATGAAAGCCTTTGCTCATGCTTCTTAATTACTTCTACCAGCAGAAAAAAAAATTCAAGTCAGATAGAAAAAGAAGCTCTAGTAATTATATTTACTGTGAAGAAATTTCATAAATTTATTCATGGAAGAAATTTCACATTGCACACAGACCAGAGCTTTATTAACAATATATTGTTCAAAGAAAGGTATACCAACTCATATATCTAATAGATTACAACACTGGAGTATCATCCTGTCAAGCTATAATATTCTTGTTGAATAAGGCCTCAAAAAATTTACTGATGATACTGGGGAAACTAATGAGTCTACACTGGGAGGAGGAGGAGGATTGGTCACCAGCATTCTTGAAGACTGGGCATATGATTGCCACCTTCCACAGGCTTGAGAAAGATTTCTCCTTCAAGCAGAAGTTAAATAACTTTGCTAAGATTGTGGATAATTCTGGGTTATATTTGATAACTATACAATTAAATATATTATAAAGTGCTTACTCTTCTGCAGATATGTCTCGAAAAGGGATATATTTGTTCAAAGTAGCAAAGTGGTTTTGGACTACTGTAACTGAGTAGGACAATCTACCAGGTAACCGTAATGGACTAGTCCTCATCGTAGTTGTAGGCAATAGGCGAAGACTATAGGCATAGCCAATAGATGTTGTCTTGTACCTCCACATCAGTATTTATGGCTGACACCAGCCAATCATATTACTGTGAGGGGGAACCAGGTGTATGCATATTCATTACATCAAGATATTTCAAATATTAATTTCTTTTTTTTATTTCGATTTATATAATCTTTTTTTTTTTATTTTATTCATTTTTGGATATTGATGATACAATTGTTTGGCAGAGTTTTTGAAAAAGTGAATTTTAATTTATCTAAAAATAAAAACTTAGATTATTAAAAGTAAAAAATTTCCAAATTAGGATATCTAAAATAGAATTTTTATATCGACCACAAATTCAATTAGTTTTGAATTCTAAATTAGACAATGACATGTTTGTCTGTTAATACAATAAAATCAATAAGTATAAAAATATACAAATATTCAGGAAAAAAATTTTGAATTAGAAAGAAAAGTGAATGATTCAAGTAACATGCAGATATTTGCATCTATACTAACAGTTTTAAACTAGAATAAACCACTTCTTCTGAAAAAGAAAAAAAAAAAGAGTAGACTTGTTCAGAGAGACTGGAGAATTCAGATTTTTTACTAATATGAAAAAAAAAAAAAAAAAAGGAGACTAAAGAGTTACTTCTTCATTAGTAGAATGTAGTTTGATCTCTAACATTTTGAAAATTTGACTGCTTGCAAAGGAGATTAAATGTTATAATGCCAAGTTGTTTGGCATTATCAAAGGAAATTAGGCCTGAATAAAAAAAATAAACTGTTTCAATTCAAAGGCTCCAATTAATTGTACTTGTTGACAAGTGCTGTCCTTGTAATCAGCTCAACTTTTGATGTTTTTCATTTGTGTCTAATTTTAATAAAACTTGGAGGATATCAAGCTATCTAATAAAAAGGTCTACAAGTTTTCAACTCAAAAGAAATTTTCCAATAGATTCATGAAATTTTTAGTGCATTAATAGAGTTAAGAATATTTCATTAATATTGCTTTCTTCCTGTTAACAATCTTATTAGAGCAGAACTAGCTTTAATTGTGTCAGGAAGAATAAATTCCCTTCATGGTGATACTGAGAAGAGATTGTTGACTAACATGCACCTCAAAAAACTTGGTTACACATCACTTTTGGTTAGTTGTAACAACACATCCTTAAAGATAAAAGGAAAGGGAATTTATCTACTTAAGTCCACTTAATTATCTGAGTTTCTTAGGAAATTCATCTCCAGTTCTTTTTTGAATCAACTTAAGTGTCATAGTTTTCAGGATTTCTGTCTCCAGCTGCCTTTGAACTGGCAAACATAAAATTTTGTCAATGATTTTAGATAATCATAAAGGTAGCCCTTTGAAGAAGCTAACCACCCAAAAAGCTGAATGGGTGGTCTCTTGTTCTGAAACACAAAGCGGTACATAGGGGTGGTCAGATCCCAGTATCCATATAAACAGAGAGAAGCAGGAAGTCAGTAAGTAGGTGCCCAGGAGTAAGTGAACATGTGAACAACGGTCAATGAGGAAGTGACGGGCAGTGAGAAATCAGGAGTCATCTAGACGGTCAGTGAATGTAAGGATCCACTCCCCATGGCTGGAATTTAGGGAGATAGCAGTTCAGCCAATGGAAAACATAGACAGTTAAGTGAGAATTCATATTGTTGCTATTTCCCAACCAGAGTCTTTATTCTTTGTTGAATTCAATTAGTCAAGTAGACAAACCTGTGAACATAGCTAGCCAGGTGTATGTCATCACATAGTGAATTTGTCTTGTAAAGCATTATAATTGTGTAGGGAATTCATTACTTAGTAGAGGACCTATGTTTATGGTCTTGTGCCAGACTAATTTTATTAAACATCCAAATAAACAAGTTCTGTTAAAAAGGTATCTAATTCTCTTACCCCACTGGAGGAGTGATTAAAATTAATAGAAACATTATCATGGCTTCTGATTTGAGGGTGAACAAACACCCCAAAATAAAATGACACACATCAAATTTTACAACTACACACATGTGCATCTTTCATTGGCTTTGAAGCAAACTTTTATAAAGGAAGACATATTTCCCTGTAAATACCAGAGATTATCAGAGGATAGAAATAAAATACAGAAGCAATTCTCACGGCAAAGAAGAACTTTAATAAAAAAAAAAAAAAAAAAGTTTTTTTTGTTGCTCTTTTGTACAGTTTATTTAATTAAAAAGCAAAATAAGTAAAAGTAAAAAAAAGAAAGAAAGAAAAAAGGAAGAAAAGACATTTACTGTAAAGGCTAGTGTTGTGATGATATAACCCAACTTCCCCATTCACGATAATGGACGGACTGGTTGCCGATTAAGTACGACCACAGTGGACACTCAGGGGGGGACTTCGTTTGTTAACACCTATTGAGGTTAGGATACTCTCGACTGTCTCTGTACTTGTCACACATACATCCGATTATAAATCTATTATTGAAAACCTACACTCGGGTATACTTTGTTATTATATCTTGCACGAGATATAACAGCTGGCGACAAGGATGGTGCAACGTACTTACTTGGAAAAAAAAATATATATATATATATATATATATATATATATATATATATCAGATTACGCTGAACGGATTTTGAAAGCAGATTCGCAAGTCAAAGATATCAGTTGACGCCGAATAGGATTTCGAAAGCGGAGTCACAAGTCAAAAGGAAACTTTTTTGAAAAGTAAGAAAATTTTTACTGTTAAATTGTGATTTGAAAAATATATATTGAACCGCAACTCAAATGCGAGCCCGGTCTAATAATTGATTATTCGAGTAAAAAGTACGGGTTGTAAAAATATTACGGCTGTAAATTGTCTGTTAACCGTTAAAAAAAAAAAAAAAAAAAAAAAAATTTTTTATTTTTGTTGAATTCTAAATAAAGTTAGGATGGAGCAATTAGTCGAAATGACTAAAATGCTGTGTACAAGCTTGCAACAGCAACAACAACAGCACCAAGAGTTATAACAACAGCAACAACAACAGCACCAAGAGTTACAACAACAAATATTACAACAGCAAAAAAGTCTCGAAAAAATTCTAAAACAGACGACTGGAGAAAGAAAAAAATGCTGTTTTTTCTGCTGAAGGAATAGCAAATTCATTATCCGAATTTATATATGAACCTGATTCGGGCATTACATTTCCAGCATACTTTAAACGTTTTGAAACTATATTTACCAAGAGATGTCAACATTGGTCGGATGAGGAATGAGTAACATTATTAGTGCAGAAACTAGGGACAAACGAGAACAGGAAGTACTCAAACTTGATATTGCCCAGAAAACCAGAAGAAGTTTCGTTTGAAGAAACTATAAGTATTCTGTCAAAAATATTTGACGAAAGGAATAGTCTGTTCCACACGCGATACAGATGTCTAAACATCGTTAAAGCAGATAATGAGGATTTTCTGACATACGCGGGAACAGTGAACTCTCTGGTTGAACAATTCAAGTTAGAAATTCCCAAAGATGTATTCAAGTGCCTAATTTTTCTTCAAGGACTAACTGATCCTAAATATAAAGAAATTAGGTCGAGAATATTAATAATGGTCGAGCAAGACTCGAACATAACATTACAAAGAGTGACCGAAGAATGCCAACGTCTCATAAACGTAAAAAGGGATAATACACAAATTGAGAAAAAAAAGTGTTGCTAATGTTCGACACATAAAAACTCAAAAAACTCCAAAAGTCAAAAAGACAGAAAAATGTGAGACGTGTGGAAAAAATAACCATACCAAAAACACGTGTTGATACAAAAATAAATTCTGCCAATCGTGCGGAAATAAAAATCATACCAAAGATGTGTGTTGGTACAAAAATAAATTCTGCCAATCGTGCGGAAATAAAGGGCATGAATATTCAGTTTGCCGCAAGAAAAGGAAATTACAAGATGTAAGCCTGGTATTATCAGAAAAAGAAATTCAGAACGGTAAAAATAGAAAGTACGTATATGTACGTATGAATAATCATACAATTACTTTCCTATTGGATTCTGGTTCAGACATAAGCATCATTGATGAACAAACATGGAAAAATATTGGAAGACCCAAATTATCTGAAACCAAAAAAAAACACTAGAGGGGTTTCAGGAAAGAAATTAAACTTTAAGGGAGAATTAAAGTGCGATATTTCATTATGTGGCAAGACTGCAAAAACGAAAGTGTATGTAATCCAAGGGATTAATTCATGTCTTTTTGGAGTAGACTGGATAGTACTCTTTGATTTGTTTGAACTCCCGATTAACTCGTTTTGCAATGTAATAAACAGTGCAGAAAAACAAAAAAGTATTAACAATGAAAAATTCATGAATGAATTAAAAGAAGAATATCCCAGAGTTTTTCTGAGGGATTGGGTTTATGTACTAAGACGGAAGTCAAATTTGAACTCAAGGAAAATGTGAAACCAATTTTTAAACCTAAGAGAAACGTTCCTTTTTCCTCCTTAGACACAATTAATAAGGAATTGGAAAGGCTAGAAAAAATGGGAGTGATATCTAAGGTTGACCATGCGGATTGGGCCTCGCCCACAGTCTACGTTAAGAAGAAAAACGGAAAAATAAGAGTGTGCGCAGATTTTTCAACAGGGTTAAACGATTGCCTTAAAAATCACAGTTATCCACTACCTTCACCAGAAGATATTTTTTCAAAGTTGAATGGTGGTAAGATTTTTTCAAAAATCGACTTGTCTGACGCATACTTGCAGATTAAAGTGAGTGACAAATGCTCAAAATATTTGTGTATAAATACACATAAAGGTATTTATAAGCTAAATAGGCTTCCTTTCGGCTTAAAGGTCGCTCCAGCTTTGTTCCAACAGGTGATGGACACTATGCTGGCAGGCCTGGAGTTTGGTACAGCCTATTTAGATGACATTCTAGTCAAAAGTATGAATGTTCAAGAACATAAAATGCACATCAGAGCAATATTCAAAAGACTAGAAGATTTTGGCTTTAAATTAAGCCACGAGAAGTGTAAATTCTTCATGGAAAGAATTACATACCTCGGACAGGTGATAGACAGTGAAGGCAGGAAACCGGACCCACAGAGAGCCGATGCAATTAAAAACATGCCTGCACCCGACACAGTTGCAAAACTACAATCGTTTCTGGGGTTGGCCCAATATTATGCAATCTACATACCTAAAATGTATGATTTAAGAGCCCCCCCTTAACGAATTGTTGAAAAAAGACAAGAAATGGTTTTGGTCAAAAGATTGCGAGACAGCTTTTCAGAAAATAAAAAAAATGCCTACTCTCAGATCTCGCCTTAACACATTATGATCCTGAGAAAGAGATCATCCTGGCAACTGACGCAAGTTTGTATGGAGTGGGTGCTGCACTGCTACACAAATATGAAGATGGCACTACTAAACCGATCGCGCACGCGTCGAGGACTCTTCTTCCGGCTGAAAAAAATTATAGCCAGATCGAGAAAGAGGCTTTGTCGATTGTGTTCGGGTTTAAAAAATACCATCGCTTTTTACATGGTAGATCATTTGTACTTCAAAAGGACCATAAACCGCTACTTACAATATTTGGAAGTAAAAAAGGCATTCCTACGCATACAGCTAATTGTTTACAGCGATGGGGTGTAACCCTGCTTAATTACCATTTTAGATGGAATACGTCAAATCTAAAGAACATGGGCATGCGGATGGACTGTCAAGGCTGATTCCAAAAAATGAAGAAATTTTAGAAGAGACGGTTATAGCAGCATTAACTGAGGAAAAAGAAATATCAGGTCTCTTGTTGAATACAATCAGGGAATTGCCGGTAACTTTGGACCAAATAAAAAAAGAAGCGGAAAAAGATCACTATATTGTGAATGTAAAGAAACCAGACGAGATTGAACAAAAGACAGAAAAAGGGAACTCAGATTTCACCTTTCTCAATTTGCGACAACACGTTGATGTACGCAGATAGAGTTGTTATACCTCAATCTCTACGTACAGATATGCTGAAAGAATTTCATACCGGTCATCCTGGAATGTCTCGGATGAAATCACTCATGCATGGTTACGTATACTGGACAGGAATGGACAAGGATATTGAAGATTTTGTAAGACTATGTAGAGGTTGTCAATTGGCTGCAAGGGCACCTCCGGTCAAAATGAATCCTTGGCCAAAAATGGATTTGCCGTGAGCACGTCTACATATAGACTATGTTGGACCAATTAATGGGTACTATTATTTGATATTGGTGGACTCGTTAAATTTGTTGACACTTTTAAACGTGCTTTACGTAAAAATCAAAGTATGGACACGGAAGAAAGAACTATTCAGAAGTTCTTAGCAATCTATAGGGAAACTCCTAATGAGAACAACGATGCGAAAATGTCACCGGCGGAAATTATGTTCGCAAGGAAAATTAGATCAATTTTCGATAGATTGTTACCCTATCAAAACAAAAAAGTAGCTAAGAAAGAGGAAAAAGTCAACATAAAAAAATACACTTCAGGAGACAAAGTTTTTTTTTTAAATTTTCAAAGTGAAAAAAGCTATTGGATGGATGGCATAATCCAGAAAAGGATTGGTAAAGTGATCTACACGATTAAAAGTAAAAAATTTACGTGTAAAAGACACATCAATCAGATTAGACCACGATATGGTGAAGAAAGTGAAAAAAGCGAAGAAGAAATTCCGATGGAAGTGCTATGCGATACTTTTAACATGACACTACCCAATAGTGTATATGAACCTGTATCTCGTGAACCAGCCTTACGGGCTTAAAAGCGAAAATTATCTTCGCCAAAAAAAGGATCTAATTGTGACGACTAAAAGAAGGAGCACATGGGAAAGAAAACCAGTGGAGCGTTTTAGCCCGGATTCAAAAAGAAGACGACATTAGAAGCAGAAATTTTCAAAAGTGAGAATTTCAGCTTCGGGGGGAGGTGTTGTGATGATATAACCCAACTTCCCCATTCATGATAATGGACGGACTGGTTGCCGATTAAGTACGACCACAGCGGACAGTCGGGGGGGGGGACTTCGTTTGTTAACACCTATTGAGGTTAGGATACTCTCGACTCTGTACTTGTCACACATACATCCGATTATAAATCTATTATTGAAAACCTACACTTGGGTTTACTTTGTTATTATATCTTGCACGAGATATAACAGCTAGCATCCACATTTTATTATTAGATGTAAAAATTGAAATTAAACAGAGCCATTTCGTATCCAAATCTAAAGAGAACAAAGGTTTTTTTTTTCTTGCACCTTAAAGTAATATGGCTATTCAACAAACAGCTGACAAAGCAAATATGGGATTTAAGAAATGACAGTTCAAAGGGGTCCATGAGAGACAGATTCTAATAGATTAGAGTGAAGCCTTAGGATTAACTGGGATTAACAGATTTTGAAATTCTCTGAACATAACATCCATAACAGCACTTAATTACCTCTTTAGACAATTTAGCAATTGTCATTTGATATTGAAAAGAGTATTTTTGAAATTAGTAATGACCTTACAAGATCAAGGATAATATTAACAGTGAAAACTTTAAAACACTACCAGGAATAGAGAAATAATATTGTTCATTTTTCAAAAGAAGTCACATGACTTACATAAAATGGATGCAGAGTTACTTGTAGTCTATTTATGGTTATGAAAGATTTTATTAACCTCATCTGTGTCAGAGCAAATCTAAAAAAAAAAAAAAAAAAAAAGTTACATTTCAAGATTAATATATTTTAACATATTAGCAATGATATCTAAAATAGGCCACCAGAAATTATTTTAAAAATATATGTTGGAAAGATGACATAATATAATAACCCAGAAATTTATTAAAAATATTCAATATTAAATTTCATAAAAAATAATAAAAACATCATTCCTGCGAATTAGTGGTTTCTTAAAAGATTACAAAGTCATAAAATCTCTAAGGCCAATGTAAATTAAGAAAGCAGATGTAGTAGGACAAATGTTTGATACTAAGCACTTTCAGTTACTGTTCTTGGATTAGAGAGGAATGGCTGCTTTTAACAGAGAATCGACAGGTGATTCTATCTTGTACGATATTGATTGTCTTTTGGTAACATTAAAAAAAGCAAAAATAACAGAGAATAGTTTATCACTAGTTTACATGTAGATTGAAGACATTCTTTTCTATATGAATTTAATATACATTCTTTTCTTTTACTTTGAACTTTTCATTTTTTGTTTTTATGTCATTTTCCTATTTGTCTCACAAGCTGTCATTCATTTCAGCTGATGTGTAAATCAACTGATAGGTGAGTGAAATCACTTGGATGCAAGAACATCCCAATCATCGACACCATTTTTGGCAATTACAGGAAATAATTTTTTCATAACAAAACAGATATTTGAAATTTGCAGCATTTCCAGTAGAGTCAAAAATAGTGAAGATTACTGAGGATTTAATAAGCTATTTGATTCTGATCCAAACAACTGAACCTTGCAAAAACAATGCTATAAAAATGCACATCAGTTATACATGCAAAAAAAAAAAAAAAAAAAAAAAGCATTGCTGAATTTTAGCAGAGTGGCCTAAAACGTTGGTTTGTGAATTTGATGATATAGTGATTGTGAGTTCAATCTCTGGGTTGTGCAAGGTGTAATTGGACCCAGTGGAAATGAGCAAGCAATAACTGAACAGTACTAGAAATTTGAAAACTAATATTTTTAAAATTTTAGATATTTAATAAAGAATTATATTTTGGTTTTATTCTATTTGATTTCACAGATAAAAACAAATAAAACAACTTTAATATAATAAAGACATAACAGAAAAGAGATTTAAATACTTGACAGAATTCAATTTCCATTGTCAAACTCAAAAATGAAGTGTTAGTAAAGTTATAAATTCTACTTTATTAACTGTTTATATAAATTGATATCACAGGCAGGATTTCTTAGATCAGATATAAACTATTTTCATTTAGAAACTTACAATCTCTCTAAATCTTATATTGTCTTGCAGCAAGGAAGTTAGATAAAAATAGTTGTATATAACATGAATTTAAAAAAAAAAAAATCTCATTGACTATTATATTTGTTTTGAACTAGATAAAATAGATTACTGTTCTCCCAAGAGAAAAAGTAAAAAAGAAAGTCTTAATTCCCAAAAAGTTGTTCATAAAGTTATAAATAATAAAATAACTACACTAATATGAGAGCTTAAAAGGGGAATTTGACGAGTGTTTCTTATAAAGTTTACATTTATCAATTAAAAACTGTGTTGCACATAGAGAAAAAAAAAAAAAAAAAAAAAAAAAAAAAAAATCAAAAAAAGGATTGTTAATAACCAGAAATAAAAACAATACTGACACAATAGGACTAATTTAAATGCAGTATTAATACTTTTACTATAGAAATGTACAGAAAATAATTCTATTATATAAATGCTGAAAAAAAATAAAGAAATAAAAAAGGAAGTATTAGTGGTCAAAAACCACTACAATTATTATTCACAGAATGGAGCCACTAGGATGATGATGATGGTAATAATAATATTATTATTATTACTATTATATACAATAAATTATATAAAAAGGAGATAAATTTTTCTGAGCTTTATTAAAAAAATAAAAAAAAAATAAAAAAAAAAAAATAAAAAAAAAAAATAAAAAAAATAAAACCAGTTCAGTAAATTACACTTAATTCTTATGTTTAATGTAATTCTTGAATGCTGTTATAAAAGAAAAGAAATATAGGTTCAGATGATGCAAGACTAACATAAGCAATATGAAATTTTAAGCAGATCATTACTGATAAGTGCATTGATATAAAAAACTCGAGTCATGTAAATCTAGACACAGAAAGGAGAAAAGGAAAAATTGAGAGGAAAAAAAACATTAAATCAAATTTTAATGTACCATATATACACTTAAAAACTGCATTAAGCAAGAGAAAAAAATATTAAAACAAAATATGGTTCTGTTTTCAAATGTTGGTTTCATGAATTTAAGTGCAATACTAGATTGGCAGTTAGGTCTCATCATTTTACTGCTGAAATTGCTAGATGTAACTCTAAGCTCTATGCTAATAGTTTCTTATCTTGCAATTCTCACTTGTGGTACTCATCTGGCTTCTTGCTTCTTGTCAACTAAAAATTTAAATGCAATGTCAATAGGCTTCTTGTCAACTAAAAATTTAAATGCAATGTCAATAGTCATCTTCTGTCCTTTTGAATCATGTTCTTTTATTGTCCTTTCTCCTCAATAAAATTCTCTCGGATTCTTTCACTCTCAGTAACAGCTTGCTTTTCGGTTTTTTTCCGGGGTGGTGGTGTATGAAATGATTAAAAAAGAAAAGAAAAAAAAAAAAAAATCAATGCTTAGTAAATACCTTTAGTCTGCTTCACTATTGATTGTTGTTAGCAAAGCTAATCAAAAGTTGTAAGCCTAATCTTCACTAAGGGACCCACTAGTGAAGCCTTGTGCTAAACTAAATGATTAATAAAATGTATTATTTTTAAAATGGATTCATAAATGATATTCAAAGAAACATATGAAATTAAAACAAGAATTGTATAGATTCTAATAGGTTGGTTGATTTTGTTTAGTGGCATCTATGGGTTATTTAATGCCAAAATATAAATATTTTGAACACAACTGTATGCCTTCAACTACAGATAAAATGTATTGTTGGTCATTTTTTTTGTTATATAAAAATGTATTTTTATACTTTCATATTGTTTTGCTTGGTGGGGGGTCACTATTTGCCTATAGCTAGGACCCTAACAGGTGCTACCACCCCTGCTCAGGGAAACAACAGCAATTAAAACATGGTTTCAACTCCTCAAAACCTACAATCTCACAATCAGGGGCTTTGCTGACAGATGTAGTTTATGGTGCTAATAGGGGGAAAAGTTTAAATTATTATCATAAACACACATGGGGGGAGGAGAGAGAGAGAGAGAGAGAGAGAGAGAGAGAGAGAGAGAGAGAGAGAGAGAGAGAGAGAGAGAGAGAGAGAGAGAGAGAATGCAGGAGTAGAGACCTGATAAAACAGACAAAGAAAGAAAAACATGAAGGCATGTAAGAAAAACTGATGGAATAGGTAATGAAGAGAAAAGATGAAAGATTTTAAAATCATAACAGAAGCAGCATTTAAATATGGCAGACCTCCCTCCTCCTCCCTCCGGATACTGCACACCACTACAGGAGTAGCATGAGGGGCTGCCCACTGCAGTTCTTGTGGGTGAAGAAGAGGGATGCAAGGTTTGAAACAATGACAAAGAGGCCTGACAAAAGGTCTCAACACTGCTGTTGAGGCATGTCATAGAGCCAGACAAATATTGATTGAGCACTTACAATGATGATGATGATTATGATAAGTAGTGGTTAGTTGAACAAATGGAAGCAATTGAGTGTGGCAGTAAGAGATGATGATAGTCAGCTAGCTATCAGCTGTTTATTTCCAGCCTCCCTCATGTAGAATAAAGTCTATATTCACTTCATCTTCATCACTTTAAAAAGAAACACAATACACTTACAAATCAACACATGCAATTACACATTATAATATGAATAAACTTATTACCTCACTAGTGTATTTGTATATAAACAATAAATCTGATAAATCTGAACAGAAACTCACATGTGTTGATGTGCATCAATCCATAGACATCCATAAACATCAAATGAGAAATACTTTGAGAAAAGAGGGAACAGGAGGAAATAATGATCTTAATATTTTAAATGCATTTTCTTAAAACAAAAGGAACTTGGTTAAGTCAAAGAAAACCTTTAGATTCATTGGTATCATTTTAAAAATCAGAAATGTAAATTGCAAATGTTTTCGGTTTATTATAGGGGGAAAGTCCCAAAATGCTCTTTAGCAAATGTATTACAATTTCAACATTACTACGAGTGAAAGTATTTGATCAAGCCAGAATGACTGCATTATGCAATTTGATAGATAGATAGAGGGAGATAGAAGGGGAGACAGAGGGAGAAATATAGATAGGGAGAAAGAGAGTTATTTTGAACTAACTTAGGAGGTTATTTGATTTCCTTTCTTAATTTATCAATAAATGTCTTCACCAAGACAAAATAAGTCAACATCAATGTAACACATGCTAAGTGGGTGTGAAGGAAAAAGAGTCACAAACAACAGTCCAGGTTACTGTGAACTTGTTGGGTTGGAAACTGTCTGCTGTATGACCTTTTGTTGCTTTAGAGCTACCTTATTTCTTATACACTTGTACACTTTTGAGGAACTCAAAAAAAAAAAAAAAAAAAAAAAGAAGCATTTTGGTTTATTAAAAATAACCTTTTCATTTTCTACTTTAAAAATAATTTTCTAGCAAGCTTACATCTATGAATTATACTGCACTAAACGACCTTTCTGTATTAACAAATATATAACCAACAAGACATTTGCAGTACTTATAGCCAGGAAACAAGATGCATCTTCAGGCGTCAGGTGTTATTCTACTAGAGAAAGTACAAAAAAAAAGTTAAAAAAAATAAAAATAATGGGAAACAGACAAGAAGATATTGAGAATTAGTTTCAATCACGAAAAAAATGCGTTTTGGCTAGAAATTAAACTTATTACTATTTTTATTTTAACAATATGGAAAATTTTATTGCCAGTTTTAAAAAAGTATGAATGTTACATAAACATTTTTCACACTTTTCTAATTAAATTTTTTTTTAATTGTATTATTTTCAGATTAAAAAATCTGATTGACAAAAAAGAACAGTAGTTCATATTTACAGGCACAGATGATAGAATGTCAACCTACAGAATTAAACTAAGACCATATATGATAAAATATAGTTTTAAGGTATGCTATATTTAAGGGTAAAAGTGCTCAATATCAGGGATAGAGATTGTGTAAATATAAATGTTAAAGCAGACACTGAGGCCAACACTGAGCAGTGACAGTCTGATGCTTGAACTCAATCTTCAGGCCATGTGTGTTGTGTTTTGGCTTGACTAATATATTATATTTCAAATAAGGAAAACAGCATTTCTAGGAGAAAATGGCTATAATTACATTGCCAAATCAAAACAAATAGTTAAATAAACAGAATTTCTCAAAATGCAGACATTACAACAAAGTGAATACCTTATAAATTACCACCATGTAAAATGCAAATAATGTAACATACTTTCAACTTAAAAAAAGATAACCAATTTGCACCAAAAAATTAAAATAAATCAAATAAAAGTTCTAAATAAATAAACAAATTAAGTAAATAATAACCGATTTAACAAACTACAGCTGTTCCCATGAACACAAGTAAATGTAATAATAATAATAAACAACAACAAATAATTAATCAATAATAAATAAAAAGTTAACAAATAACACTAAAATAGCTCCCAATTAACTGCATTCAGACTCACAATTCATACTCAATAGCCTAAATAAAATAATTTGAAATATAAAAGTTACAATCTACCCAATAATGATTAGGATAATACAATAGACCACCTTGCTATCCTTAATTCATCATTGGCCAATATATATATATAAATGGTGGAGACAAAACAACAGACATTGCCAGAAGATTGCAGTCAAGCATGAAACAGTCTGTGGCCACTAAGTTGGCTATATTTGTGATGCTTATAAAAATCAGAAGATTTACAAAACGTTACTACTGTCCTAAGTTTTTCTTAGTTTGAAATACTGAACCTCACTTTAAGCTATGAACCTCATAACTGGGTGTCTATCACCATATCATATAACTTTGAAATGGAAGATTTAAACTTTTTCCAGTGACTGAAGAAAACGTGCATAAAGTTAACCCTATTAACATTACTATTACAACAACTACTACTACTAGTAGTAGTAGTAGTAGTAGTAGTATTTATGACATTTGTATTGCTGTCAGTAACATTGGTGTCAGATAAGTTTGCAGCTCAGCTGTAAACAAATGATTAATAATATGTTAATTATGCCAGAAAAGTAGATAAAAAAAATATTTATAAAATGAAAAATAGTGACTGAAGGGAATTACATCATGTGAGATCTTTTGTTTTCTTATTACCATCTCCAACACTGCATTTAAACTATTTGAACAAAAAAACCATTTATGTGTAACAGTTTGTTGGTTAAAAATAAAGCATTTGATTATAAGATAATTATGTATTATTTATGAAAGTTGTATTTTCCTTCAGAGGAACAAAAAAAAAAAAAAAAAAAAAAAAATGTTGAAAATGCCATTTTAAAACTGGCAATAAATTTTTTTTAAATTATTCGGATATTGAAGCAGAATTCATAATTGTTTCATGCATAATTAAATTTTATTAACATCAGTGGTTACAGTATGAGGTGGTGGTGAAATTTTGTCCCTAAAATCTAACCAAACATCAAAATTTACTTTTAAATCTCTTCTTGGCGAGGACAAACAACTTCTCAGTACCCCTTTCACCTGTTCATAAATGGTTGAAATGAGTCAGCAAGAATAAAAACTATCCACAACTGGAGCTCACTTCCTGACTATTAAGTAGAAACCATTGTTGATGGCAGGTCTCCTACCATTAGAATCTTCAGAATTGAGGGAGGAACGGATTGATTTAGTTCACACTGATGAATATAGATGGTACTTCTATAAATAGCCCAGTGTTCAAAATTCCTATTTTGAACAGCTTACAAAAACAGAGAATCTATTTTTGCATACTTGCAAACTTGAAAAGGCAGTAACTGGAATTAAAGAATATAAGGAGGAAAAAAATATTAAAATAACTGAATTGTGAAGTGCCAATTTGAATTCTGTTTGCCTGATCTACAATACAAAGATAATACAAATAAATAGGGTTTCATTCTAAATTAAAAAAAAAAGATTTTTAAGGCACTGAATGATGGGGGGGGGATCAAATTTTAAGGAAAGCTATATTGCACAAAAATGTGAAAATATATTAGTAAGATAAAGAATAAAAAAATATTAGATCAGATCATCTTGCGGAATTTTTCTAAATTTATTTTAAAAGAAACTAAATCTTCAACATCAAGATATACACCCTTGTGCAAACTAATTGAAACAAAACAAATGGAGTGGGGGGGTTATATTTTATAAAATCCATATTTTTTCTCTGTGCAATAAAATACTTTTTACAGCTCTATTTCATGAGCCAATGAAAAAAGAAAACATTTACAGTAGTTCAAGCCAACTAAAAAAAAAAAAAAAAAAAATAAAAAAAAACTGAATCCAGCACCTTTATATATATATATATATATATATATATATATACACACACACACACACACAAGAAAAATGGGTAAAAATGTATTAATGGATGATTTGGATTTATTTCTATTAAATTAATTTTTTTTCTGTTTTCTATGCATATTTAGTTATTATGCATCTGTGTACAGTTAATTATATGAAAAATATGTTTATTTCATTAATTTATGTGTGATATATTATAATTTTATATATATATATGTATATATCTAGCAGTAGTTTAGCGAGGATGACTAATTACTCTTTGTATTTTACATTTCAGATGGACATAAACCGGATCAATTGCAAAGGAAACAATGCTTGATGGTTAATCTTATTAACACAGTACAGGTGTGAATATAAAAGGATTTCTCCACATCATTCACACCATAACAAGAAAAATGAAAGACATACTCTGGACTCTTACACAAACTCTTACAATTTGTTTACTGATACTACTCTGGTTAACATACAAGGGAGTTTTGAAAGATTTGAAACCTAATCCACTTTCCAAAATCCTACCAAAGTAAACATCAGATTTGCATTGAAAGTTTTCTGGGTTGCCTCTTTTATGCATGTGAAAATTTTTCAGGAAATTTTAAAGCTGATGACTTACATCTTAGTATAGTTGCTGCTGTTTTTAATAATACTTTACCTCCTCCTTACTAGAAAGTAAAGTTCTACTTGAGAAACAGAAATGATATTGAAAAGTAACCAAAGGAATAAATGAATTTATTGACCTGAAAGAAATAAAAGTAGTCACTCAACTGTAGCTTTTGAAGTGCTTAAATATATTCAAAATTAAAAAACAGGTAAAATGATGATATGAATCACAATTAAGCATCGGAAGGTAGAGCTAATTGCTAGAGGAATTTTTCATAATTAAGAAAAAAGAAATTGATGGATTTTCAATCTTCAGCATCATTCCTAGGTTTGTATAGATGGCCCCAGCAGTATTAAATGACTACTGATGGATAATTATTCCAAACATAGCTAGAGGTACAAGCCAAACAATTAGCTTGAATCTTACTGTATTTTTCATATGTCAAGTAGTTTTTGTCTGTAATTTAAAAAAAAAAAAAAAATATTATCAGCAATAAAAATCTTGTCGGCATTAAATAATCTATTGAGGTTGATATGCCGTAAAAACTAAACAAACCAAACGACTTTATTGCAAACAAGACATTTGTCACATACCTGATTCTACAACATAGTGAGAATGATGTTTTTTTTATTGAATTCAATAGGAAAGATCAAATGACATAAATAATAAATAAATAAATAAATAAAAGGCATAGAAAATGTGTATAATGATTAAATTAACAAACTTTAGTATATTATGACCTACAAAATGTTCACAATGAAAAAGAAACAATGTCTAGACAAATTATTAAGGAACCTTAATAAAAAGGACAGAGATGGAGACCGATAAAAAAAGAAAGAGAAAATTTAAAAAAAAAAAAAAGAAAAAAAAAAGAAAAAAAAAAAAAAAGTCATGCTTGGAACAGCTGGCCAAAAATAAACCCAAGGTGAGGCCATCTGCTGCTGGATTTGAGTCAAACTAATGACCAGCTAGGTCTCCAGCCACTGTACAACAGGACACATCTCCTAGAAAGACAAACATGTTTGGTCCAGACCCTTTCAGAACATAGCATATCTAACAGTAAGAGGGGAAAAAAAGAGATAGAGAGAGAAAAAAAAGAAATGTACAAGTTGCAGCTCAGTTATGAGTCAGATGTAACAAGGAAGACCAAAGTATACCAGTGTAAACATAGTGGTCCTCACATACTAGTCAATTATCAGTTAAATAGAGGAATGAAGGAGATTGGGTACAAATAACATAGGTAACTTGATTTGGAGGATTACTGCAAAGAATTGGCTGAATTCTCACCCCAGAATCAGCAAGTTGAAAATTGCCAGTAATTTACAACAAATAAGAATTCTTTTGAAAATGGGGAACCCTGTCAAAGAACACACAAGTTTTGATTGTATTGTAACACATTTATGGAGCCTTAGTACTATACTTTTACAAAGGCAAATAAAGTTTACAAAATATGTCTAATGATGCTTGACTAGAGTTTTGCATTATTTGTGAAAAGTGGGCAACTGTATCAGAAGGGATTATGGTTGTAGGGATATTACATTCTATAACATACGGACCCTTAATAAATGAAAGTATATAGAAGTTATTCTTCATTAATTCAAAAGGATGTGGTATATGGAGAGTAATTAAAATAAGGAATTAATTAGAAATGTATATAATTGTGTGGCATTAATATAAAGAGGGTTGGGAAGAGAGGAAGGTTTGAAATCATGAAATGATTGTAATAACTGTGGTATGATCTATCTTCCCCATTAATGGATCTGTCCTGAACATACACATGTGCGCACACATATATATATATATATATATATATATATATATATATAAATAAATAAATAAAAAGGAGAACTCTGCTGATATGCAGAGTTTATCAAAGCTGAGATGATTGGGCTCTGCTTTCGAGCAGGGAGGAACTCAGACAGGGTATGCCAAAGACAGTCTCATCTGGGGAGGTAGACAGCTACCCAACCCTGTGAATATGGGGTCTACAGACAATGGATCTGTCCTTAACATATATAATCAGGACTTTGCTGAATATGCAGAGTATATCAAACCTCTGCCAAAATTGCTGTATTTTTACACAATAAATCTTGAGTATATCAAACCTCTGGGTTTAAAATACACTGCTTGTCAACCTCTCTGTCTTCAGACCGAGAGGAACCCAGACAAGGCTATGCCAAAGAGCAGAGTCTCATCTGGGAGGTAGACAGCTTTATATATGGGGTTTACAGGGAATTTTTGCCTCAGAAAGTCCCACATTAAGTAGGCCTTGTGCCACATTCCACTCTGTGAGGAGCTCATGTAAATACTGAGTATATTAAAACTCGAAGGAGTCAGGTTGTCCGCCACCTGGTTTTGCTTGTCAACCTCTCAGCCTTTGGCAAAGAGGAACCCAGATGAGGCTATTCGAAAGGGCAGAGTCTTGTCTCTAGAGGTAGACGGCTACCCAACCCCCTGTATACAGGGAATTTTTGTCCAAGCCTATGGGCTTGAAAAGATCAACATTAAGCTGGCCTTGTGCCATAATATCCCACTGTATGAGGAACTCGGGTAAATACAGAGTATATTAAAGCTTACTAATAAGTGATACATATTGTCAAGAATAATTCTACAACAATAACTACCACACAAAAGTCAAATGTGAGACAAAATTAAATTTGTCTTTAGAAGTGGTGGGGAGGGAAAGTTTCTTGGTTGACACTTTTCAGCACTTTTATAAAGATTTAGTTAAGCAAACAAGCAGAAAATGCATTTTTCATTTTACTTTTTCTTATTTGTTCATTTTTCTTCTGTTTGAAAATGGCCTTCATTTCTTTAGGAAATTTTCTATTTTCTGGAAAAATTAACTCAAAAAGTGGAAGCAAACAAAATGGCTGTAAGCTGGTGGTTTAACTTACAATGTATGTAAACTGTGTGCATTTTTATTACAGAAGATGTTTGATTTACAATTAATGTAAATATATAATAATAAACAGGACCCTGAATTTGCGTCCGTCTTAATGTAAATGTGCAAGTTATTTCAAAGTATTAGATATTAAGAAGAAAAACAATGCTTATCACGTTAATAATAACCTTGCTAATATTGTTTCTATAACATCACAATTTAAGCCCCAAGTCACAGATAGAGGGAAGGAGAGAGAAAGAAAAAAAGAAAATGTAGTTTTATTTACATGTGGACTATTGTCCATATCTTTGTTGTTGCTATCAGCTACAACTGAGCAGTATTAAATAAGAACAAGGTGATATAACCTTAGACATGGGCAGAGGAATGGGAACAATTTACCCCTATAGATTAAATAATGTATTTGGTTCAAAATTTCTTAGAGGTTGCCCAGATCAAGATGGTTGGGTGGTACAACAGCTGAAACATTGTGATATAGAAATATTCTGCATGTAAATAATTTAACTCCCCATCCTAGAAATGCAGCTTTATTCATAGAAATTGACAAAATAAGGTGTCCAGTTTAACATTAGGCTTACATTGTAAAAGAAATGTCCCACCTAGAAATTTAAAATGTCATTTTCCTGAAGAAATGAATGTCAAATTCATTTGAAGAAATCTGTATAACTGAACCGTTATGGTTCAGTTATACAGATATAATGTATTGATTTGTTAAAAATTAATATGTAAAAAATAGTTTTTGATAAGTATTAAAATGAATATTTAATTGAAAGCATATTGTGCATTGTGAGTATGAGGAAAAGTCTAAACTGAAGAATTGGATCCTTCAACAATTAATATCCTACATTATTATCCTACATTCAAATGTCTACATTATTATCCTACATTCAAATGTCTACATTATTATCCTACATTCAAATGTCTACATTATTATCCTACATTCAAATGTCTACATTATTATCCTACATTCAAATGTCTACATTATTATCCTACATTCAAATGTCTACATTATTATCCTACATTCAAATGTCTACATTATTATCCTACATTCAAATGTCTTTATTTTATGTATATCAACATCTATATGGGTTTTATTATTATTTAACAAGCTTATCTTTAGCCTCAGAAGTGGAGTGCACAATGAGGGTTAAACTCTCTATATTGAACAGAAATGAGGTTTTATAGTTTCAAAATAAATAGATAGACCAAATAAAAGGCAAACTGTCCTATTATAGACTTGTAAAATTCTTTAGAAAGAGAATTGTGTCCACTATTGTCCTCATCTTTGCTGCCATATATATTACAACATTTCGGCCATTGTACACTCCGGCCTTCTTCAGGTGGTTGGAATGTTGAACTGAACCCTTTATCTTGTCACTGGATCTAACTAACGCCTTTATCCACTGTGCCATGTGTTCTTGTGGACATCTGTATATGAATTTCTGGGTATTATAAACCTAATGTTTTCAGCAACCATTTTTTACCAGTGCAAATATTGCAATTTTTGCTGTTATCATTGCATGTTTTTACTAGAGCTCATATTGCAATTTTTGTTGTTATTATCACTTTTCTCTGGCACTCCTTATTACTGGTTCCCATATTGTATTCATTTCTATGCTTGGCCGGCTCAGGAGATTTTTGTGGCCTAGCATATGTGCCGATTCCTTAAGTTTACAAGTTCTCCAATGCTGTTCTTTGTTTATGATCTCAACCTGATGCCACAGAAGGCAGTGATCTCCCTTTTCTCTCCATATGTAGTAAGCCACACCTGATTTTTCCACTTCCCCTTGTGTTACAGCTTTCTGGTGTTCTTGAAGCCTTACCTTAAGGGGGCGGCCTGTCTGCCCTTTATATTTCTTTCCACAGCTGCATGGGATAGCGTACACACAGTCTTTAGTCATGTTCTCCTCTCTGGCGGGGGGCGGGGTCTTACTCAGGAGAGATATCTGCGAAGTGTTGTCGAGCTTTTGAAGGTTGTCCTGATGTTATATGGACTGCAGATCCTTTGTATTTTCTCTGATAACCCCTTCACACAAGTCAGGCAGACTGTTTTCTGAGTGTTGTTGTCCTCTTCTTGTACCTGCTTATCCCAGTTTTTTAGGGCTGCTGCCATGTACCCAGGGTAGTTGTTACATTGTAGGGTACTAATTAGACTGACCACTTCTTTATCTAATGTCTCTGGGTCGCCACTTATGCTTGGTGTTGTAAGCAGCGGACGATCCCTTTCTTTATGCTGTATGGATAGTGGAAGTTGAAATTGAGGTACTGTCCAGTCAATGTCAGTTTACGGTATATGGATGTCTTGAACCCATGCTCTGTTCGAGATATTAGAACTTCTAGGAATGGGAGTGTGTTGTTACTCTCTTTCTCCATTGTGAAGTGTATCGAAGGTCTTATTGAGTTCACAAGGTCCAGTAGAACCTGGACATCTTCCTGGTGTAGGCAGAGTATGAAGGTGTCATGTATATACCTTAACCATAGAGTTGGCTTTAGAGATATAGATTCTAATGCCATTTCCTCAAAGTATTCCATGTATATATTCGCCATTGTTGGTGATAATGGTAAGCCCATTGCTAAGCCCTCATCCTGTCAATATATGTGTGAACCCATTCCGAAGTGTGTTGTTTGTGTACAGAAAGTCAACATCTCCATCTGATTATCTATTGGAATACTGGCCCATTCTTCTAGGGATGAGTCAAAGGCCAATCTGTCTCTGACTACTGAGAGTGCCTCCTCCATGGGTACCTGAAGAAGGCCGGAATGTACAATGGCTAAAACGTTGTAAAAAAAAAAAAAACATGGTAACAAAGATGAGGACAATAGTCCAAATAATGTAAATAGTATACATAATACCTCATCTCAGAAATATAGACAGATACTGGAGAATTGTGTCATATTTCTCTTTATAAAAGTAGTGAATTCTTAAAAAAACAAAATGGCTGCAAACTTATTTGCCTATATAATAAACAAGGAGGCCTGAAAATGAAGATATATTTTAAGATTTGATAGATTTTGATTTAAGCAACTTTCTCTAATAAAGAACAAAGCAAAAATAGATTTTGTTTAATTTTGTATAAAAAAAGCAGACTTGAAATGTCAAAATTATACAAAAGATATTGTTCTTTCTCAAAGTTTCTATATATAATTAGGTTTTTGTTGAAAATCCAGACAGAAAAAAAATAACATGCAAAACATTATTGACAGGCAAGTTAAGCTCAAAGTCACATAAGACTTTAGATACAACAGTGTTTTTGTATACAAAGCTAAAATATAAATGCTAGTCTTTTAGAAAAGAGATTAAATGATTAATCATCAACTCATGAATTGAAAACTAAGTAAAATAATGATGAGTCAGAAAGTGAGGTTCTCTTATTTTCTTTCTCTTGCCTGAGGTAATTTCTTTTACAATGATGGCACCAATTGTCTTGTCAAATATACATCACTGATCAACACTGGCACATGAATAAATCATTTTTCATTTTGAAAGAAAAAATAAAAATTTTCATGTAATATTATGAAAGATGATTCTGACAGATTGAAAACTCCTTATTTATATCTTACAGAAAGATTTATCAGTGTTGTGAGAGGAAACTTCATTAGGCACCTTGTTCTAGTAACCTCATGCCAGACTAAATCAGGTGTAATAAATAGTATTAAGGAAGTGCTCTCTTATATAGTAGAGTAAAAATGCCATTTGATGTTCTAAGAACAAGAAAAATATCTAAAGAACCAAAGAAAATTTAAAAGTAAAAGATTTTGAATATATTTTCTGCATAGAAATTATCAGGTAGAAAATGCCAATTTTTTCTGCCGATATATCAGAATTTATTTTTGGAGATAATAATACTTTAGTGATACAAATCTTATTAATTGATCCATAGCTGAAGGAGGAGTGGATTTATACCTTTCCCAAAGGTATTTACATGTAAATGAATGTAATGAACCCATCAGGAATTGGAATTTGCTTCTCTAATTAACAATTATGAGCAATTATCCATTGCCCAACCTGCATGTCCAAGCTTACTGCACCTGCTATTCCTAAATGGTTACATATCTAGGTACCAACAAAACTCAACATTGCTTAACTTCAGTGATTGTACAGGAACCCATGTTTCAACATGATGTGGCCATAAGCCATCATAAAAAAGAAAAAAAAGACAAAAACACCTGAACATTATAAAATAAAAGATTGCGAACAACATCAGTAACACAAAAAAACAAAACAAAAAAAAAAATAAATTTTTAAAATGAATCTTGGAACAAACAAGATTAAGAATCTATTTTAATATATTTCTTTATCAGTAAGATTTCTTTTATAGCAGGTCTTAAACACCATCTTTCTTGTTTGTTGGGAAGGTTCATCAGTGATATTTATTCCTGACATCATTCAGAGGAGGGCTGTTCCTCTAACCCCAGGCAAACCAAACTGTTTTCTTAGATCAATGATGAAAAACAGATTAAAGTGAATAAAACCAACCCCACACCCAAAGAAGACTGACTTTTTACTAGCATTACAGAATCATAAAGAATTTTATCAAATACAGGGTGTTAAGAGTAAATTGTTGCCATTTTATATTTTTAATTTTGTGCATGCACATTGTTTATTTTTGTTAACTGCACTGTCTGTGAGAAAAAAGAGCACCATGACGCAATTCACTCCACCAAAAATTTGGAAACACCATGTATTACTGCTTGGCATTTGTGCCAAAAGCTCCAATACAAACATTTCAGAGTGTTTGGGTGTCAATCTGAGGACAGTGCAGAGGATTTGGAATGAGTTGGACAAGTTTAATGGCTATTATAAAGGTACAGCAGCTCTGAAAACTCACTCTGATTGTTCTGATTAGTAAAGAACTTTGTTTGGCAACTGGGCTCTGGGTCTTCCTGCTTGTATGGCATGGTGCAGTCATTCCTGCAACCACATTACCCCTTACATCTGGCCACCTAACTCCCCAGATTGCAACTCCCTTGATTATTATGTGTGGGGCACAGTTGAGAGAGAGAGAGAGAGAGAGAGCGAGCGAGACCAACAAAACTCCTTGTAACACCAAAGAATATTTACTCTTTAGTATTTCAAGATATTTTTTGTGTAATTTTGGTAAATATATCTGATAAAATGAGATGTCAGTGTTATTTTCATTTTTGTGTAATTTAGACGACAATTTATCCATCGCATTCTGTAAATGAAACAACATCACTTTAAGACTTTCAACAGTAGCAACAACTAAAATGGATAGTATGTGTAACTCAGAGAAAATAATGACAATCAAAATGTTAAAAGAAACCATCAATACCAGAATGAGCAATAACAGTAGACTTGAGAAACCTATTGAAAAACTTTCTTAGAGGAAGCTTTTATAAATTTCAGCAGATGGTAATACTAACTGTTCAGTCAATGAATGCTGAAGGTTTCCTTATAAGGAAAGGGTTAATCCCACCATTACCATTATTGATAAAATCAGATTTCACTCACTACAAATATAAGCCAATTTAATTTAAAAATGAAAGACTTATCTTCATCATCATTGCCATATTTACAACATTTCAGCCATTGTATGCTCTGGCCTTCTTCAGGTGATTGGAATTTCATCTACTAGAGTAGATGATTCTAGTTCCATGTGCCATGCCTCTTCCAGATGTCTTAGTTATTTTCCTTTAACTCAACTCTGCAAGTTTTTGGTTGACCACTGCTGTGGCCTGGTATTGAACTCACAACTCATATGATGCAACCAACATCTTTGTCCACTGTGCCAGGTCTCCTTGAATGAAGACGAGAATAACAGTCCAAATAATGTAAGTAATCATAATACCTCATCTCAGAGATATAGACAAAAATGAAAGAATAAACAAGTTTACTTTGGTATTTTACTGGGTGGAAGAAATACACATTTAAAGTCAGCATTGTCAATGACATTAAAACAAAAGTCTCATTTCTACAGAATAAATTTTCCTTCTCCCAGATGAGTATATTATATCTAGACAATGCTGGGATTAAAACTTTTCAGCAATTAGCCTGCTGCTCTAACCATTGGGCCAAACTTAAAGTGTTTCAATACAATGAACACGAGACAAAAAGAAAGAAAACCAACAATGCTAATCATTAGACCAGGAAGTTTTTCCATCTCACAATGGTGATAAAGTTTTTATATCCAAAGAGTAGAAAAACAATTATTTTGTTACAATAAGATTAGCAGAAAGCATGAACAATAACAAGGAATTGAAGGAATCCTCTTTTATATTGTGTAAGGTGATTCCTTCAATTCTTTGTTATTATTCAAATTTATTGTTAATCTTTATATTATAATGTATTTGTAAAGGTTCTATAAAATAGATTCCTAAATCCTGGAACATTTAGCAGAATAAACAGAGGATTGCTATGCCATTTACAGCATTAAATAAGCACATATGTTTGAATTATAAAAGATGACCAAATTAAGTAAATAAAATTATATATTTCTACTGTCTACATTTTCAGATAATTATAAATAAAAATGCGTTGTATATAATTTTTCTTTAAGGATATGAATTTAGGTCATGTTTAGCACTGACAACCATGTCACGAGAATTATTTCAACTTGGTAACATTAAGGAAAAGGTTTTGCATTAAATTTCAAAAATGGACATTGAAGTCAGCATCCAGAGGAGACAGCCTGTTTCATGCGCCTGATGATTGCATTTAGCATGAAAGAGTGTTGCATATGGGTGCTGACTTCAATGTTCACTTTTATATTTACATATGCTCTATCTCTGATATTGAGCACTTTAACCCATAAATATAGCATACCTTAAAACTATATTTTATAATGTATAAATATTATTTACTAGCAGCATGGCCCGGCGTTGCCCGTGCTTGATTCAAAAATCGTACGACTCATACAGTAATCGCTATCACTTCACTTAAAATATTTTTGCCCTTCCTTGCCTTTAAAGCAGTGCCCTTTGCCGTGCTGATGTTGCTACATGCCTTACTTCTTGCCTATCTCACACTGCAATTTTTTTCTAAGCTCTATACTAAACATTAAATCTGTTACGAAAAAAGAACTAAACAAAATGAACACAAAACGATCAGCTTTAAAAATGGACTCGTAACTGGAAAAACTGAATGAAAAAAGAATGTTAACAACAGATACTTTTTCACACCCAACCCAGTTCTGCGGAATCAGAATCAGCGTTGAGTTTAAGCAAGCAAATGAGCCAATTGGAGTAAAGTGCCATGCAGATTTAAATTTTTCCCACTTGTGACGAATACAGCTATCGATTTTTTTGCATGCTAGTTAACATTTATGTCAGTCAGCTGTTGGCTCTCACGCTGGCCAATAAAATCTTCCTGCCTATTCGTGACAGCCAGCTATAGGCTCTCACTCTGGCCAGTACAGAATGGCCACAAACTACATGAAAACTGCCGTAGATGGGAGTTGGGAAGTGCAAAGTCGGTCTTGGCCTTCCCGCTAACTTGGAGCATGTGCATGTAAATTTTGGTGTAAATCCGGTGAAAATTGCAGCTGTGTATTCGTTACACACACAAACACCCACATCCTGCCTTTTATAGATAGAGATTATGAAGATTGCATTCAAACATGAAGATGACTGTCATCCTTGGTGTTGACCTCAGTGTCCACTTGTGTGTGTGTGACATTTCTAAATGCACTTTGTATCAATACAGGTTTATATTTTTCTTTCCTTCCTACATATTGAGCAAACTCAAGTCAGAATCTTTTATAATAAGTTATAAAGTATTATTAACATTTGAAAGGCTTGTTAATAAAATAATGCAAAATATTACTGAACACCTATTCATGAGGAACAAACAATAACTGGGTATCATTGGACAAAATAACAATAATTAACAGAAACCCTGTATCATCCAAATCTGATGTTGACCAGAAATGTGTCTATAATAACATATGAGAACAATAGTTCAAAATAATTCAAGATACAGAATACTACTGTTGGCAACTTCAGACATCAGGAAATACTTTTACTTTAGTGTAACCAGAATGTTCAGCTTTTAGAAAGAACAGAATGTTTGTGGTGAACAAATCATGAACAAAGCAAAGTTTATTCATTTAGTAAATGCCTGACCTAAGGAACTGATTCACAGACAGTTGTTAGTATATCAATGAAATTCCACCTGTAAAACAGGTGATCGAAAACAAAGATATTCAGTAATAAAAAAAAAATGATCAGTATATTTTAAAAAGAATTTATCTGCCAATTAAATCCTATCAGGTACAACGCTAGCCCCAGTAATTGGAATCGAGTGGCATTTACTCATGTTGGCAATCATGACTATGATGGTAGCCCTGGGGACTGCTGGTTGGCATCCCTCTTAGTGAACCAGGGAATTCAAATGAGAAGAGCAAAAAGACTAAATGTTTAGGGTGACATGATTGTGAAAATTCTCAACTATCCACTCATGGGTCACATGGGCTAAGTAAGAGGGTGTTAGAACATGTACAGCAAACCCTTACAATTCAGTGTTTCTAGCACCTTGGAAGTTGTTGGTGGCAATGACCCAGAGGAAAGTAACATGACATGATCCTCATTCTTCAAATCTGTCAGGGTCATCACAAAGAAGCTCGTTATCTCCTTGTAGTTAGTGGCTCATGCCTCAAATACAAATGCCTTTTCATTTCCTGTATCAGATTGGAAGCAGGCATGTTAATGCCCTTGATACATCTGAAAGAGAAATAAGAATGTTCAAATTAGGTACATGTTGTATAACGTTATGATGTATTTCCTTTATGAATTGCTAAAGATACATTCTTAAATATTTGGCACAGCATCTCTTTGTTGAAAATAGATTTTTTTTCTTTTGGCAAGTTACCTTGCATTTGACCTATCTTTAAGATATGTATTTTTGAAACTATAAAAAAATGCTTTCCTTCTTTCATTAAATAGTCACTACTACATTTACAAAGGAAAGAAGCTAACAAAAAAGACTAAATCAAGTAATTCAAAAGAATACTGACATAGAAATAATTTAGAGGGGGGGGGGTTAATTTGGAATGCCAGGAAAAATAAAACTCAAATGTATGGAAGCATACCTAAACAAAGCTGGAGTTATTTTTTCAAAACAAAAAGACTTTTGGTTTGTGAAAGGACAGATATCATTATATATATATATATATATATATATATATATATATATATATATATATATATAGAGAGAGAGAGATATTTATTCAAATAATAGGGAAAAAACAGTCAGATTTATAATCCAGAGTTCTTTAGTATTTTTTTTTTTTTTTTAAAAAACAGTGCTCAATACAAAGTAGAGCATAATATTATAATTATTTTTTTTAAAAATATGTCTCCATCACAACACATAAATTACTATGATTCAAAACAGGAACTTAAATCCCAAAAATTAACTTTAAAAGTTAAATTTAAAATTTGTAGCCCGGTTTCATTCCCTAGCGATGTTTAGAATAACTTTAAATAGGATAAAATAAGCCAGACATTAGTAACTTGACAGCTTGAAATAATATAAGTGTAGCCAGACCCCTACCCACCTTTAAATTTATTGTTTGAATATAGTGATGAAGGCTTCTGCAGAACCAACCACACTTTTTTGGAAGAGCTGAATACAGAGAACTGGTGCACAGTATGCCACAAGATAACCAAATAACCCTTCACAGGCTTTGAATTCAGAGTTGTACTTCTCCTAGACCAGTTACCACTCAAGGCTATAGGACCCAGTCTGTCTTGCTAATTACCCATAGCTTGTGGGAGGAGAAGAGATGGATTCATAACTTTCCCAAGGGTAATAGCATATAAGTGAATGCAATGAATTTGTCTGGAATTCAAACATGGATCTCTGATTCCTCAATCCCATTAATCTGCTGTACCTCATATAAATATAAAAGTGAACATTAAAGTCAACACTCAGAGGCGACAGGCTGTTTCATGCTAGACGCAATCATCAGACTCACAGCCTGACGATTGCATCTAGCATTTATCTATCTCTGATATTGATCCCATAAATATAGCAGACCTTAAAACTATATTTCTTTATATATATATATATATATATATATATATATATATATATATATATATATATATATATATATAGGCAATTTTACTAGTACACAAATGAAGACCAAGATTTGCTTAGAGTGTATGGTATCATCTTATTTGATGAATAGTTAGATATATCTTGAGAGTGCCCTGATTGAATCTTGCCAAAATGTAAATCTGTACTCAGGACTTTCAAATATCTCCTTAACTAAAAGATATACTTCTATCCCAAGCCAACAACCATGACCATAAAACTTTAAAAATTAAAAGAAACAGTTAAATAAAAAACTATTATTTAAAATGCATAAATAGTTTATCAAATTAAAAAAACAAAAAATAAAATAAAAATAAAAAAAATTTATCAACTTACCATAGTTCACTTTTATTAAAGTTTCATCAGAGAATGAGATATGGAGAAAAAGGATAAAGAAATTCTGGTATTTTTACTTTTCTGTTGTTTGATTTTCATTGATTAATCAGGTTTCGTGTGCATTCGACTTTTTAAAACAACGTTAAAACATTTGTTGCATTCTGAATTCAAATAGAGATGATGCATCCATCCAAAGTTTCAAGAAATTTATTGATTCCAAGCAAAACTGAAAAACCATAAATACTGTTTTATGTAAGTGTATAATAATTCTTGTTTGTCCATATGGGATTCAGATGATAATGTGTGTGTGTGTGTGGTAGTAGTAGTAGACATTACACTTGTTGGTTTTTTTGGTATGTTGATTTGTGAATGTTTTTACGTACATACTGTTTGTTTTAGAGATTCTTTAAGAATGGATTCAATAAAGTTTGATGTAATATGTTTTTGATATGTATTTAGAGCTAATATTATTATTATTAAGGTTTAATAATTAAGCCCTTGAACTAAATTCTATATAAAGAATTATGTTTTTTAATTAGGGTGGTAAAATTATTATTAGTAAAATCAAAGTTATGACTGGTTTTGATCCTGTGTATTATGAGACTTTGAATGAGTGTCTAAATAGAAATTTCTTTTATGTTTATAAGATACAGGCCTTTAGATCTCCTGATGTTTCTGCAACATAAATTTTTAGACTGTAAACAATTTATTTGATATGTACCGGCATCTGCATTGGTGCAGGATTAATTTTTTTTGTCCTAATTATATCTTGAATTGTCTTAGATGTGATGGTATGTCTTGGATGGTCCTACTTCTAAGAATAACTCATTTATTTACAAGTTTACTAAAAAGAGTGTAAGAGGGTTATTTTTTTTCTCCATATCTCATTCTCTGATGAAGCTTTAATAAAAGGGAAACACATTAGAGTGATAAATGTTTCTAATTTTTGTTCTTTATCTTATCATATAAATAAAATCAAAAGAAAGAAATATACTCAAGTAGGAGAACAGTGATGACATACACCCATTTCTGGTGACTAGTATGCTATTACATTACAAGAATGATTATCTACTTGAAATGTATGAAACATTAAATAATGTAAGTTCATGTCCTGATTGGACCATCATTCAAAAGAAAGGCTACTTTTAATTCATATAAAGTTGCATGTTCTTGGCTTTCAAACATAAGCAAAGATAATCACTGTCACAGATGCTGTTATATTGTTATAGGACATGTTTTATTTACAAACAAAAAAATACTATTTAGCAGAATATATAACTTTACTACTATAAACAACTAATAAGTTAACATCTAGCAATGAAGACAACATTAATTAATCTATTAATAATTAGCAGAAATACAGAGAGACTGAGTAAGTCAGATACAACAAAAAAGCCTCATATAAGATCATATTGAATGTATGCTTATAAAGCTTCTAAAATTAGAAAATAATGTAGGATAGGCACATGATTGAGTTTAATATTAAAACGAAAGCTGTGAGTCAGTGTAACAGAAACAAATATTAAAGAATAAAAAAGAAAAACGCTTCAGTTCATTTCAATATTTATTAAATAGAAAAATTAAATATTTAAAAGAAATCAGTTAAGAGTAATGGTTTGATTATATTTTAATAAACATTTTGAAGCAAATTTCAACTGATAAACTATAATTACCTAGTAGCCATTTTGAATTGATATTCAACTTTTCTAAAGATGACATACACATCTTAATATCATACAGATAGTATTATACAAGTAGAATTTTCCGATGCTACCCATCAAGGAAATGGCCACTTAAAAAACACACACACACACACACACATCAGTATTCTAATGGGATGGGTTCAGCTACTTTGTGAAATTTATTATAAGATTATTATTGACACTCCTATTTCCAGGATTTAAATATCTTATGCTTCAAGTTACTTTAAATCATTTCACCCCTAGCAAGGTGATAATGCTACTAAGATGCAAAGGAGTTACTAGCAGTGAAAGAGATTTTAGTGAGGAAGAAGGACAATAAAAGAAAAGATATAAAACAGAACTCATGAAGACAGAAGATGACAATGAACATTGCATTTATTAAAGTAAGAAACCGGAAGAGAGGGCGTGTATACTAATTTTGGGGGTTAATTCTCTTAACCTTTTTTCTCTCCATAGACTTTAAGAAGTAAAATAAATTGCTAGTAAAAAGAGTAGTTTAGTTTTCTCCTCAAAGTTCTTCTGAATCTGTCTATAAACTTGCCAATTTATAAATATATACTTTTTTCAATGACAGGAAAATAAATAAAAACATATTTGAGCACAAATTATATAAGTGAGAGATTTACATTGAATATATATTTTAGAAAGAGAGAGAGTGAAATAGAGAATGAGTATCCACTATAATAAAGTCTGTTACCATATCTCTGTTTATATATATATATATATATATATATAAATTCATGAATCATTCATACAAAAAACAAATATAGAGGTTAATGATTTAATTGGCGAGAATCCATCGTCGCAAACAATTCAAATAAGATACATAAACCCTGAACCTGTACATGAATGATATGATCCTCATTTATAAATTTCAGTTGCATAAGGTCTTTTTTATTTTTACAAGCTTTCGTCTGTTCCTACAGACATCCTCAGGTATGGAAATAGATTTTGTTCTTGTTTTTACTCTCAGTAATAAGAGGATAACAAAATGTGTTATTGTTTTGGAACACATTTCTCATAGCATAGCATATATATATACACAGGGTATATTTAGGCAGCATATTTTCATTCAAACAGGTTTAGTTAAATAATTTAGACATATGCCAATTAGTTTTCATTGAGATCCTTTCAAGTCCGCAGATTAATTTTTTGTAGACTTAGAAAATTGAGTAAGAAAAACATGTAAATTTTTTTTTGAATAGTTTTTATTTTTCCCAAGTACTTTTAATCTCATCTGAGACCATCTTCAGAGGGTTAAGCTCTCTGTGAGTATGTACATGCGTTTCTGTATGTTTTTTTTTACTGCTTTTGCAGCCTTCTAGACTTCAAGGATCACAAAGCTAATCGACATATATCTAAATTATTTAACCAAACCGGTTTGAATTGAATTATATATATAGTATAGTATAGTGAGTATAGCAAGTGAGAGAGCGAGATAGCGAGCGAGATAGAGAGTGAGATAGAGAGTGAGTGAGATAGAGAGTGAGATAGAGAGTGAGCGAGATAGCGAGTGAGATAGAGAGTGAGCGAGTGAGATAGAGAGCGAGTGAGCGAGTGAGATAGAGAGCGAGTGAGCGAGTGAGATAGAGAGCGAGTGAGCGAGTGAGATAGAGAGCGAGTGAGCGAGTGAGATAGAGAGCGAGTGAGCGAGTGAGATAGAGAGCGAGTGAGCGAGTGAGATAGAGAGCGAGTGAGCGAGTGAGATAGAGAGCGAGTGAGCGAGTGAGATAGAGAGCGAGTGAGCGAGTGAGATAGAGAGCGAGTGAGCGAGTGAGATAGAGAGCGAGTGAGCGAGTGAGATAGAGAGCGAGTGAGCGAGTGAGATAGAGAGCGAGTGAGCGAGTGAGATAGAGAGTGAGTGAGCGAGTGAGATAGAGAGTGAGTAAGATAGAGATAACTTCAGTCACCAGATGGACATAACTAATATGATGATTATTTTATAAATTTATATTCATTCCTTAATCATTCATTCATCATAATCAATATTGTATTTTTTTTGTTAAATATTTGCAGAATGACTGTAGAATTTTCTTTTAGATCATGATCTTGAAAAAGAAAAAACTTTAATTTCACTGTTAGAAAATATTAAGTCTTTAACACAAATGAGAATAGAAAAGTAAATTTCCATAAAAAAGTCACAAGGACGCAACCCCAGTTTTTTTTTTTATTGATATTCTTCTACAATGAGATCCCAAAGTAAGTCTACAAAAATATTCAATGATGACTCAACATGACTGTTTTTTCTTTATTATTTATTATTTTTTTAATTTATTATTAAAAGGCAGGTATGTTATTGCAGCAGCTGCTCAAGTGTGTGTGTGTGTGTGTGTGTAGGCTTGTTTCTTGTTGACCAAGGGAGGAGATTACAAATGACAAACAAAATAGCTAAAAAAGAGCACACAATATTGGCAGAGAACCTCAGGTAAAAAGAAAATCCGTATGTTAACCAAATTAACAGATCAGATACAAAGAGTTTTTTTTTTTTTGTTTTGTTTTTTTAAATAAGAAACATGGTAATAAAACTTTCTGAAAATGTTTTTATATTAAACTTTAAAGTTCTTGTGGCTAAAATATTTAATTCTCTAATAGTATAAAGAAATATTTTTTTTTGATTTCAAATTGTATTACCATGGTGGAATTTGTGCATTTTGAAAAAGTGACTCATAGTTTCTATTGAAGAAATTTTGCTGGCATCATGATTTTCTATCAGCTAGCAGTCACTTGACTCCTTTGATTTTTTTGGCGGTATGCCTATGTGACTCATCTTGGTGGCCTGAGGGTTAATGTCATCGCAACTCTCTCTTGGCCAATCAACATCCAACCCTTCTGGAGATATCCTGGTTAAATATGAAATCACCAACAGCCAATCACTTTCTTCAAAGGGGTTGTCATAAGGATCCTGTGATGCCTACTTAAGAAATTAAAAAAACTTACTAGAGGGAGTTGAAAATTTCTACCTTCAGGGCACATTGTCACTCTTGGCCCTATGGAAAGTGAAAACATTCCAGATTGAAACTTAATTATTAACCATGATTCCAGAGACAACAAATTCACAACTGCATCTAGCTACTAAATGCCAAGGCCCAAGAAATTCTTCATTCAAATACGACATTAATGTGGGAAGGTTCCTTTTGAAGTGAAATATAGTTTCTCTTCTTACTATTCTATTTAGAACTACTTCACTATTTACTCTTTTTAAGTAAATTAAGAATATTGTATTTACTCTTAAAATGCTTTTGTTTACATGTGTTTAGGAACTTACCTGTTTTCATAACAAATCTTATATCTACCTTGATAATATTGGTTTTCTTGGAAAGAGTTTTTTTTTTTTTTTTTAACTGCCCCAAGGTTAATTTGATTTATGTTGTTATTTGTAATGGAAAATAAAATAAAGTTTTTTTTTTTTGTGCATGAATGTAGTATTTTTTCCTTATTTCATATCTTGTTTTCAGCTAAAAATGTCATATTTTCAGCACACTAACATTGTTTAGGCCTGGGAAAACCAATTACATATTTTTTTACAATAAACATTTTATAATTCTTGGCCCGTGTCACCTGCGTCATGCATGTTGCTTGTCATTACTTCTCATCATGGTTTTCTGATGCAGGATTTATTTTAATTTTTTCCTCAATAATAGCAACATCAGTTGGTCTTTGTTACATGATGTCACTTAAGTAACAAGGCATAATTTGAAGTATGAAGAGGTTTTTACAAAATGCTAATGCAAACATCATCCTTTGGAAATTTAAACATGATTCTCAAATTTAATCTTGCGAGCATAATCCTGTTATTTAGCAACTTGCCATTTTTGACTTTTCTAAGGAGGCACAGGTTTCTAAATTTACTATTGCAGATTCTACAAGAGAAAGATTTTTTTAACAAACTGTTTCAGATGAGACAGCTATAACAAATGAACCAGGTTACTTATTAAATTTGATTATGCAACGTAGATCAATGCCCCAATATTACTACATGTTTTATATAACATTCAAAGAGTTAAGATATTTCCAAAGTAATGACATTTTTCTTTTTATTCCCACTTTTCCTTTGTTTTCTGTTAAAGAGAAACTCAAGTACCATGACTTTTATGAAAAGTTTTCAGATGAATCAACATGTAGCATCTGTACCCAATTTCTGGCACTTCTTAGCTGGAATCTTTCTTTACCTTTTCTGACCAAGAAACTTACATAATATTAAACAGGAAGGAATGGGGTGGGGACAAACAAAATGAGGAGGAAAGGTAGGAGTTTAAGAAAAAAATGTTAGAGAAAAATTAAAAGAAAATATATAATAAAGAGAAAAAAAATGAAAGGTTGGTAGGCATGTAAAAATAAAAAAATTTTAAACATTAAAATGAATAAATATGAGAGAGAGAGAGAGAGAGAGTGAGTGAAAGAGACAGATAAAAGAAAAGATGGAGTACAAAATATTTGTGCATTTCTTGTTCTTTATTTCACACATAAAACTAATACATGTTAGTATAACATTTAAATAAAAACAAGGACACACTAAAGATTGGAAGGGATAAGGGAGAGAATGAGAAGATACAAGCAAAGAGTGAGAGAATAATAGTGGCATGAGAGAATGGATAATCCTACATGTTAACACCTGAATTTTCATGGATACAGTTAATCACAATTGGATTTCTGCATGAATTAAAATCTGTCTAAAGCTCAATATAAATATGGAAGTAAAAGTTTAAAAAAACTTTTTAAAAAAAAACAAACAAGTACATGCAATTTTAAGGTTTGCATACACACACACATACATACATAAAAATGATGTCTGTTATACTGTGATGGTTAGATTAATCTGTTAGTGTAGAGAGTTAGATCCTCACTAGGTGACTCACTATTGTAGCTTTGTATTAGAGTTCACTAAACCTAGTAGTAAAAAGTAAGTATCTGAAACCATTTTTTAAATCAACTTTTTGTCAGAGTGTTTATATCATTTTTGGAGGCCACTGTAAATATTTTTTTTTAAAATCCCTGACCCAAATATTTCTAGTAACTTGATTTTACAGACACTAATAATGACAAGAAACAAAACAAAGTTTCATTTGTTGATTCCTTATACTAACATCTAAAACAAGATTGTACATGCAACACAAATCCCCCTCCTGCAGCTTAACAAAAAATTTAATTCGGCTGGTGGTCAAATATTCCAGGTCATAATAAAAACCAAATACCTCACGAATTGACATAATCAAAAATGCTTTTGGCATTGTTAAAATCCTTCAAAGTATAGCAAATCATTTTTCTGTTTCTCAATTATTGTTAGGTTACACAGCAAATAATATTAATGCAATAAGATTTATTTCATAAGAACAATTAAACTGAAAATGCTTTACTTTTTCAATGTAAATTTATACCATAATATTCCAAAGAAGTAGTCAAAAATCTAATGTAAATTCAATGAAAACATGTCGGTGAAATGTAGGACATTTTTTTTTAAATTGGTATCATCCCATGCAAGGCAGTAGAGCTAATAATACACAAGGGTTTACAGGGTGTGGAAGAATTAGGAAAAGAAACATTAATAATGAGCAGGAAGAGGAAAGAGTAATCAGGAGGACAGTAGATAGCAATTGACTTTGCATTTAAATTTTTGAATTGAGTTAGCTGGAAAGTCTGAATTTGGAAGAGAGATCCACAAGCAAGAAGTGTGAAAAAAGAAACTTAGCATAGAATTTACAGTTACATCTTGCCAGCTTAACTGTAAATTGATGAGATCTTGATGCCAGTTTAGTACTGCGCTTAAATTCAAAAAGTCTAGGTATCATAATGAAGAGCGATATTTATTTGTATAATAATATACAAAATGTGGCACAAGGCCAAAATGGGGAACGAGGAAAAAGGACGGTCTTCTTCTGTCTTAACATTAAACTTAGCTAGCCACAAACATTGACCCAAACATACAACAATATTCCTTACATCGAAACAATGCATTCTTACCTTTCTTACTACACTCACCACAATACCACAATACCTCTATGAAAGTCCTAACTAGTCCTCATATGTACAATTCAATTGTCTGTAGGGGGCAGGGAGAGGAATAAACCAACAATTTAAAAAAAATAACCCCAATAACAAAAGAACCATAAAAGTAATATATTTTTAATATAAAGTATTTATAGAAAAGGCACAAAAGGCAACATTACTGCAGTGGGAAAGTAAGTGGAGCTGTGCAGCCAAATCAGGATCAATAACATTTCTGATTCTTCTTTGGATCTTATCAAAGAGCTCAAGGTAAATAACAGGGGCTATTATTTGAAAAATGAAAATAACAAAAGAAAACTAATCTATAGAAAAAATTGTGTATTTGAAACTGATGCAAAGTATTTTCCAAATGAAGGTTCTATTAAAGTTGACCTTTTTCTCTTTCATTTATGGCCAATTAAAAATTTGATTTTCAGAACTGAATATCACAGCCACAATTCTGCATAATTAGGAAAGCCAACCTGATTGAAGTGTATGAAGACAAATGAAGATAAAAAGTTAATTATTACTTGTTTATTTTTAAAAAGAATTTCTGATTAACGGAAAAAAACAAAAAAAATTAGCAGCCCATACAATACTTGCATGCAAAACTTAGCAGGCATTTTGTATATAATGATTCATTAAAAATGATTGTAGTCATTTTTATTGTCAACATTTATTCATGTGATAAAAGTACTTGTTTAGACTATTGATGTCGTTCATTTTGTAAATAATCTCAACAACTATTCAATTAACAACGACTCAAATTACAGAAATAATATCACAATAGTAAAAATACTCAACAAAAATGTTGGCGATGGAATAATTACAGAAAAACTCACTTTAATTTTATTTTGATTACTACATTCAGTTGCCTGAAATTACACAATTATATGAAACTCAAGATTAACCAAGACTTTAAATAACTTCATCTATTGAGTAAATAATCATAGCATCTTTTCTTTGCATCCTGTTATAAGAAACAGAGTCATACAAAATAACTTTCTCGTTAAATAATTATGATGAACATGTGTTTGTAGATTTGTTGCCCCAAATAATTAACTACAAGATCAATTAGTGGTTTTATTTCAGAAGAAAAATTCTTAGTATATGTTGTAAATATATCTGTGGCACCATTTAACGAGGCAGAGAGGGAAAAGAGGGAGAGGAAGAAAGGAGAGGCTAAGAACCGAATCATGAGTGATAAGCAAGAACGCACACACAGCTAAGAGACAATGGATAAAGGGATATTTTGATAAGTAACAAATTGCAAAAGAGTGTCGTTACAATGACAGGGAAATTCTGAGTAAAAAGAAAGGGAGAGAAGGAAAGAATCAGATATGTTTTGGCATCGGCTGTGTTATCTAATGATATGAAAACAAACTATTGGTACGGGAAGACATCTTATTATCAACTACAGACCGACTGGCCAGAGAAAGAGAGAAAAATTCAAATGAAAATGTTATTTCGTTAAGTGACGAAAAACAGACAACTAAAAAGACAGACAGATGTGAAAAATTAAAAAAACCACCCACGAGCATCCTTGGCCTGCGATAATAAAATTTTGTTATCAGGAATTGTGCCGAAAGAAAATGAATGTGTTTTTTTTTTTTCTTTCTTCGAGGCGACAGACCGACTGGAACTTTGGAGATGTTCCTTTTTGAGACCATGTCGAGAAGACCACACATTCTGATAATTAGCGATAAAATACCTGACGTAAACCACGTGTAGAACAAGAGTTATGACCGCCATTGTCATATTCTCCCGTTCGCGGCTGGAGAAATGATAAACCATTAAGGGGAAGAAAAGGGAAGAGATAATTTTTTTTTTTAAGCAAGATATTTTTTTCTCTTCCTGAAACAAAGCCGCAGATTCGTCCATGCCCGACTAAGACATCATTGGTCAAGTGGTAAACACGTGATGCACGAGGGAGGCTGTTGCCGCCCATCTGGAGGATGAGTAAGAGAGGTTGCCACGAAGATGTGGGGAGGGCAGTTCACGCCCCTCTGAAGTATGATGAGAAGGTGGGAGTGAGGAAAGGTTCCCAAAAATGGAAAAAGGTGGAAATTCCTAACCAGAGAGGTGGATATGTATTTAGAATTATCGAGGAACCCCCCAGCGCCGACAAACTCACCCCGGTTTTGGTCGGCGCCCATATAAACGAAGCCACAACGAGCAGAAATGAGTCGAGACCCAGCATTTCCCAGAGTCAGTCTCCGGTTGAGGCAATCCTCGCAGATAGCTGACCAGGATTCCCGCACATTTTCCGGACCCACATCTTCAAACCAAGAACAATTATTTTGAAGAGCGACTTAGATCCAGATCACCAAAATAAGTTTTTCTTTTGACTTTCGTCCAAAGACCCACCGAAACACCAATTTCTTAGAGAGCTGACGACTTGAAGTGTTAAAACTTGCCTAGCGGAAAACGACGTGTCACAATCCATAGAACGGGTCGGGAGATAGATGCAGTCCTATGTATCGAACAACTAGACATAAAGTCTGTTACCTTTTTCTTTGATACTTTGAACTTTTGAGTTTTCATTTTATTGCCTTTTATGCGTATTTTTGTGGTATCACCCCCGTTGGACTCGGGTTGCAGTATGGCCCCGATGACTGGTTGATTTCCTCTGCCTAGATCAAATCACAACGTGGGTAGGCAGACTTTGAATCAAAGTAGGACGTCACAGTTGGTGCCGTGGTAGACTGGGATACAATGACATGGTTGGCGCTGCGACCAGGGGACGACGTCACAACTGGTGCCGTGACCACAGGATAGGACCCTGGAACAGCCACTGCCACAATTAGTACTGTGACAGCAGGACAGGATCCTGGATCAACCGCTGTTGCTGAGAAATTTCGAATAGGACTCAAAACGACCCGGGAACGAGAACAGAATCGTCTGTAAGGTAGGACACTTTGCTTGATTTCCCAACCTCGATTGTTGCTGCGTAGATTGTCTTTCTCTTTAAATATGTCGGACTATGATTCAGATAGAGCAGTGGGGGATGAAGAGGGGGTTAGACAAGGGTTGTCAGCTGACCTGAGAAAGTTGTTGGGTAGACCGAGGGTCCCAGCATTTGACGGCAGTGGGAAAGATTTCAAAGACTGGCTGGCAATCCTGGAGAAGAGCTGAATTATATATGAACTCACAGATCAGGAGACCCTGTATTTGGCATATGATGCCACAAAGGGGAAAGCCTCTGAGTTTATGAAGGAGCTCTTGGAGAGTCAACCCCACTTGTCTTGGGAAAGATTAAAGGGACTATTGACCAAAGAATTCACCGACGAGGGCACAGCTATAGAGGCCATGAGGGCCCTCTTAAAGCTGACACAGCTGCGGGACGAAACCCCTGGAGAATTAGGGGCCCGAGCGGGGAAGCTGTCATCATTGGCCTTCCCAGAAGTGGTTAAAGACAATGCAGTCATGCAGGCCCAGTTAGCAGACCTGTATGTGGAGGCCCTAAGTGACAAGCGTGTTCGTCACGATGTGCTGAAAGAGGGTGAGACTATCGTCAGCAATAGAACTGGCCAAGGAGAGCCAGGGCATATGGGAAAGGGTGAAAAGGTGTGGAAGGAACCAGATACTAAGTCAAGAGGTCGGAAAAAGGGGGAAAGGCGGAATCGGAGGGTCAAGCTAGAAGTAGATCAGCCTGAGGTGTGGGAAGAAGACCCCAATAGAAAGGCATGGTCAACCAGGCATGGATTTTATAAGCCCACGCCGGGTAGATACGGGCTGGTCTGCTGGACCTGTGGCCATGAGGACCACAGAGCGGCGGAATGTCCGACGAAGTGGGGTTTGCCCCCAGACTTCGAACAGGACAGGTGCACCAGGTGTGGAAAGAAAGGACACCTGGCCAAGTGGTGCGGGCTGAGAAAAGGCGCCCCACCGATATTAACAAAGAAGGCCGAGCCCAAAAGCAAGACCAGGGAAAAGCCAGCGGGCCACCCCGGAATTAAGAGGGAGGGTGGCCCAGTTAAAAAGAAGGGAAATAAAAGCTTGGACCAGTGGTCGGGCGAGCCGCTTGGGTAGAGGACAGGTCCCCCTGGGAGTAAACGAGAGGTTAGCCCAGTTGAAGAGAAAAAGAGCAAAATGTTGGACATGTGGTCAGGTGGGCCACTTTGCGGCGAACTGTCCGGCAAGAAGGTGCTAGTTTTGTAGGAGACCAGGGCACTAGAAGAGAAGCTGTATCCTTAGGAACAGCCGCGGGAGACTGGGAGAGGTCCAGCTGGGCCCGCCCAGGTGCGAAAAGCGCAGAACTATGGCTGGGATGACCCAAGGAAGAGGAAAGCCCAAGTGTTCTCTTCGCTGACGCAAGAGAAGGAGCAAGAGAAGGAGCTATCCTGTAGAGCAGAGATAGGGGGTAAGGGGATTAAAGCTCTGGTAGACACAGGAGCATCTGTGTCATTGCTGAGAGAGGAAGCATACAGGCGGGTGAAACGGAAGAGTAGGTTACGGGAAGCGGACATAGAGATCACGCAAGCAGATGGAGCCCCCATGAAGATAAAAGGGATGGTGAGGCTCCCTGTGAGGATTGGGAAATTAAGAAGCACCCAAAATTTTTACGTAACCCCGACCTGTGTACGGAGGCAATCTTGGGAGAAAATTGGCTCCGGAGCCAGAGGGCCCAGATAGAGTTCAACCCCACTGTGCTGATAGTGAATGGCGAGAGACCGCCATTAGGATGCCCACTGGAAGAAGATATAATAATAGTGGTGGAGGAAGATGTAAAGCTACCCCCTAGAACGGTGGTGTCGGGAAAGGGTAGGTTAATGTCAGGGAAGAAAATAAGAAAAGGACCCCTGCAGTTGGTCCCTGTGGAAGAGAAGGGCCTAGAAGAGAATGAGGTAACTCTGTGTGAGACAGTGGTGGAGGCAGCTGAATTAGTGCCCATTATGATGGTGAACCAGGCCCAAAAGACTATAAAGGTTAGGAGAGGGGAAGAGATAGGGAAAGCGCTAACCCTACGGACTCTGAATCGGGTGAGATTCGAAGAGGAACGAAGAAAACTTGTAGAGCAAACAGAAGGAATAGTGGACGAAGATATATTAGCACCGGATCAATTTAGAACCAGGGTGGGAGGTCTGCTGAGGGATAATCGAGATGATGTAGCCCAGTCAGACAAGGAATTGGGCCAGACCCACACAGTCAAAATGAAAATCGACACCGGAGATCACCCCCCTGTGAAATTAAAACCCTACCAGACACCTATTCATAAAAGACCCCTTGTAGAAGAGGCAGTAGAAGAGATGTTGGAAGCTGGGATGATCGAAAGATCGATCTCCCCTTGGAGCTTCCCAATCGTAATAGTAGGTAAGAAAGATGGCAGGCACCGTTTTTGTGTAGATTTTAGGAAACTGAATTCTATATCGAAGCCATTGGCGGTGCCATTGCCACTAATAGATGACATATTGGCATTATTAGGGAAGGCAAAGTACTTCTCTACGTTGGACTTGAGGTCCGGGTATTGGCAGGTAGCCCTTTGCGTGTCACCTAGGACTGTTCCAGTTCAGGGTGATGCCATTCGGTTTACCTAATGCCCCGGAAATCTTCCAACAGCTGATGTCAATAGTGTTAGGAGGATACGAGAGCTTTGCCATGGCATATTTGGACGATATCTTAATATTTTCAGAGACAGTAGAACAACACTTTTTCCATCTAAAACAAGTGTTGGGAAGGTTAAGAAAACACGGCTTAAGTTTCTGAAGGAGGAGACTGGATATTTGGGCTTTGTTATAAATGGAAACGGTATTAAACCCGACATGGATAAGGTGAAAGTCATAAGGGAAATGCCAGAACCTAAGACAGTGAGACAGGTAAGAGGTTTTATAGGAGCTATAGGTTACTACCGACGCTTCGTCCCGGCATTTTCGAGAATTGCCATACCACTAGTAGCCCTGACGAAGAAATATGAGGTTCAAGTGGACAGAGGATTGTCAACAGGCAGTTGATACGTTAAAAGAACAGTTGACAGCCGTCCCACTGCTGACGTACCCAGACCTCAGCAAGCCCATGGTACTATACACTGATGCCAGTGAGCAGTGTGTAGGAGCAGTTCTTACCCAGCCGTGTCCTGATAAAGAAGGACCAGTGCCAGGCATACCAGAGGAAGTACCGATATACTTTCTCTCTCATAAGCTCTCAGAGACACAACAGAGATGGCCAGTAATAGAAAGAGAAGCATATGCTATCATGTATGCTCTCCAAAAACTGGACTACTACTTGAATGGTGCGGTCTTTACTATAAAAACAGACCACAAACCTCTGCAGTACCTATTGCAGGCAAAGTGGACAAATAATAAGAAGATTCAACAGTGGGCCCTTAAATTAAGTGGCTACCACTGTAAGATAGAGTATTTGGCAGGGAAGGAAAACATGTGCGCAGATTTACTCTCAAGAATACCGAAACAACTGGAAGAAAGATCTGTAAAAGTAGAGCAGGGAGTAGATGATAAAGCCTATAGAATAGGAGTAATTAACTCTAATAAGCTAAAAGATCGCCCTATGTTAGAATCGGACGAAGAGGGGGACACACAGATAATAACCGATCCCTACTGGACAGAAGGAATTGAGAAGAAGCAGGCAGACAGTGAAATAGCTGCCCTGAGAGAAAAGGTGAAGGCAGGAGAGACTACCAAGTATGCCATAATAGAGGAAAGGCTGTATTATCTCTCAGGCAGGGATGAGGAAATCAAGCCCAAGTTGTATGTGCCCAAAAGTTTAAGACCAGAGGTATTGGAACAGTGCCACAAGAGGTTGGGTCACATGGGAATTGATAGGACATGTGATCTAATAGGAAGAAAGTACTATTGGCCCAAATTGTACGGAGAGGTCACTAACTATGTTCGGAGCTGCGTAGTGTGCCAGTCGCAGAGCAGAAGGCAGGAGATGGCACCATTGGAGGAGACGGACGTGCCGAACTTCCCCTTCGAGAAAGTGAGTATGGATGTATCAGGACCATATGGGGAAACTGCGCAGGGAAACAACTACATAGTGAGTTTTGTCGATTGGCTAACAAATTGGCCTGAGGCATTTGCAGTACCAGACAAGAAGGCTAGAACTGTGGCCGGTTTGATAATAAGTGAAATCTTCCCTAGGTATGGCGCCCCTGTGCAGTTGGTAACAGATAATGGCACGGAGAATATAAACAGCATAATGAGAGAAGTGCTGACAGGTTTGAATATAGAGCATGTAAAAACATCTCCATATCACCCCCAAGGAAATGCTAAAGTGGAAAGGTTTCATAGAACTTTGGGAGATGTATTGGCCAAGCTGGTCAGAGAGAACACTGGAAACTGGAACTTGTATTTGACACAGGCTATGGCGGCCGTGAGGTTTACGATAAACGAAACCTCCAGATTTTCTCCTTACTTTATGTTGTTTGGCAGAGACGTGGTCCTGCCTGTTGATAACCTATTGAAGCCCCGAAGAAAGTATATGGGAGAAGATCATCATCAGCTGTTGCTAGAACAACAACATAAGATATTTGTTCAGGCCAGAAGAAGAATAAAGAGGGCCCAGAAGAAAAGAAATGAGAGAGTGAATGCTGAAAGAAAGGTAGTAGAATTGAAGGTTGGAGACCCTGTCTACTACAAAATCCACCAGAGAGAAGGAAAGCTGGACCAAAGATGGGAACCGTACTACCGGATAGTAGAGCAGACGGGTCCAGTATCATATGTAATATGGGATCAAGTGGCAGGACGAGCAAGGAGGGTCCATGCCAATGATCTAAAGAAGGCTGAAATAACTAACCTGGAAATGAGCGAGCCGAGGCCTAAGAAGACAAGGACAAGGAGGGTAACTCTGGTTGAGCTGGAAGAAATGGAGACGGAGGAAGATTCCGAAGAAAATGAGGAGATAGATCGACTTGGCCAGATAGACGAAGCGATCCGAGTGACGGGGTTGGAACCCTCGGAGGATATCAGCGGTGTTCAGTCTTCGACTGAATCGTTGCAGAGAAGACCCTGCGAGGTCGCCATCGCACCCCCATGCCCAAAGGAAAGGAAGAGAAAGAGGAGGAGATCCAATCAAGCAGCCAAGGGCTCTAAAAAGAGGCACCCTGAACAGGACGAAGGGCTCAGCGAGTGGGAGGAAGAGGATCAAATACCCCTTTCCCAGCTCAAGGAAAAGCTAAGGAACAGGAGAGATCTAGACAGAGTCAGGTGGTATTAAAGACGTCCAGGGCGAGGCCTCTAAACAAAAGGAAGAGTCAGGGGAGGAAGAAGAGGACAAAACACCTCCTGGACGGGAATTAAACACAGAAGGAAGGTTAGAGGTTGAGCAGGGACCACCTCGGAAGATGAGATCAAGAAGGGTGAAGAACCCCAAATCTCAGTAGAACAAAGAAGGCTGTGCAGAATAGAAACATTCGGTGTCGACAGGTAACGACACTGGCTCATCCAAAAAAAAAAAAAAACAAACCTGCTGGCTGATTGTGGTGGATGTGGATGGAGGGGATGGAGTCGCGGGCTGCATCTCACGAAGGACGGAAGAAGATTATTGGCATTGCTGACTGGCCATCAGTGGTGTCATGAAGTACGACCTTTGGGAGTGAGCACCACGCACACCTGTCCGGGCCATTCTGTCTGCTAGGAGTCAGTTGGAGGAGGGAAGAGCTGAACGTAGTAAGAAATTATGGAATAATTGAGTGATGAATTGAGCAAGACTGAATGGTTGTGAAAAATAACAACAAGAGAATTTTGTTACCTTACAGGAATGATAGCAAGGTACAAGGTGGAAACAGAATACATAGCTTTAAATTCAGGGAGAACGAAATTCATGTTGCTAACAGCTGAAGAAGCTAGAAAGTGTAGAGATGATGCTCTAGGGACTTGTACCTTGTTAAGCCCTATCTATATAACTGGTAACCACAAGATATGCATACTAGAATTGTTTGAAGGGAAGAGAGAGGGAATTAAGAGAACTTGCCAAGTAGAGGTATTAGCAAACATGGCATTACCACAAGCTATCAGTGTTTCAGACAGGGTGTGGGCAGTAGCCGCACAGAAACCTATCAGCTTGTCTAGGGTGTGTGGGGGAGAGTCCACAAAGACATTAAGAGTAAGGCCATCATTATCCCTGTTAAAGTTACCCATGGGATGTTCGGCATTTGGGATATCTATGTCCTTACCCCCATATTACCAGGAAGAAGAAGGATATGAAGAGAAAGATTCAATCATAGAAATGATTGGCAGAGGCTTAGTCAATTGTACAGAATTATGGGAGCCAATAGTGAAGGGATTCTCCAATGTTACCTTGAATAAAATGCCAGAACTAATGAAGCCGATAGAAAAGATCAATATGGATCAATTGAGGGACAAGTTAAGTGCGTTGAGAAATGAAGGTATGGCTTGGGAAGGCGATGAGCAGATCATGATAAGTTGGTCAATAGTGATGGGTACATTCATAGTTATAGCCATCGAGGGTATAGTAGTATGGAAGATTAAGAGTAAGAGGAGATTAACGAACGACAATCCAATACGCATGTAGCAACTCGAGAGGGAGATGCCGAGCAGTGTTCCTTACTCATACAGAATCGGCGAAGAAATTGCAGGAAGACCAGCAGAGGAGGCTGGCGTGAGACCGCCACGTGCGGCGGAAAAACCTCCCACAGCGGAGAGGAAAACATTGACCAAGAAGAACAAGCCATAGTAACGACATCTGCACCCACAGGCACGCGCACACATGACATTACATATAGAATAGAAGAACTTGAAAAAAAGAACATTACACTTGCATGTAAAACAGAAGAAGAAAAAGAACATTACATTGCATGTAGAACAGAAGAACTTGAAAGAGAACATTACGTTGCATGTAGGAAAGTAGTATAGAATTGCATGGGACAAATGCATGATGCATGTTAAATGGTGTATTTGGGTTTAGGTGTCATTTACGGGTAAATGACAAATCGGTTAGGGGAGGATTGTGGCACTATTTAACGAGGCAGAGAGGGAAAAGAGGGAGAGGAAGAAAAGGAGAGGCTAAGAACCGAATTGTGAGTGATAAGCAAGAATGCACACACAGCTAAGAGACAATGGATAAAGGGATATTTTGATAAGTAACAAATGGCGAAAGTGTCATTACAATGACAGGGAAATTCTGAGTAAAAAGAAAGGGAGAGAAGGAAAGAATCAGATATGTTTTGGCATTGGCTGTGTTATCTAAAGATATGAAAACAAACTATTGGTACGGGAAGACATCTTATTATCAACTACAGACCAGCTGGCCAAAGAAAGAGAGAAAAATTCAAATGAAAATGTTATTTCGTTAAGTGACGAAAAACAGACAACTAAAAAGACTTAGACAGATATGAAAAATTAAAAAAACCACCCACGAGCATCCTTGGCCTGCGATAATAAAATTTCGTTATCAGGAATTGTGCCGAAAGAAAATGAATGTGTTTTTTTTTTTTCTTTCTTCGAGGCGACAGACCGACTGGAACTTTGGAGATGTTCCTTTTTGAGACCATGTCGAGAAGACCACACATTCTGATAATTAGCGATAAAATACCTGACGTAAACCACGTGTAGAACAAGAGTTATGACCGCCATTGTCATATTCTCCCGTTCGCGGCTGGAGAAATGATAAACCATTAAGAGGAAGAAAAGGGAAGAGATAATTTTTTTTTAAGCAAGATATTTTTTTCTCTTCCTGAAACAAAGCCGCAGATTCGTCCATGCCCGACTAAGACATCATTGGTCAAGTGGTAAACACGTGATGCACGAGGGAGGCTGTTGCCGCCCATCTGGAGGATGAGTAAGAGAGGTTGCCACGAAGATGTGGGGAGGGCAGTTCACGCCCCTCTGAAGTATGATGAGAAGGTGGGAGTGAGGAAAGGTTCCCAAAAATGGAAAAAGGTGGAAATTCCTAACCAGAGAGGTGGATATGTATTTAGAATTATCGAGGAACCTCCCAGCGCCGACAAACTCACCCCGGTTTTGGTCGGCGCCCATATAAACGAAGCCACAACGAGCAGAAATGAGTCGAGACCCAGCATTTCCCAGAGTCAGTCTCCGGTTGAGGCAATCCTCGCAGATAGCTGACCAGGATTCCCGCACATTTTCCGGACCCACATCTTCAAACCAAGAACAATTATTTTGAAGAGCGACTTAGATCCAGATCACCAAAATAAGTTTTTCTTTTGACTTTCGTCCAAAGACCCAAACACCAATTTCTTAGAGAGCTGACGACTTGAAGTGTTAAAACTTGCCTAGCGGAAAACGACGTGTCACAATCCATAGAACGGGTCGGGAGATAGATGAGTCCTATGTATCGAACAACTAGACATAAAGTCTGTTACCTTTTTCTTTGATACTTTGAACTTTTGAGTTTTCATTTTATTGCCTTTTATGCGTATTTTTGTGGTATCACCCCCGTTGGACTCGGGTTGCAGTACGGCCCCGATGACTGGTTGATTTCCTCTGCCTAGATCAAATCACAACGTGGGTAGGCAGACTGGGAATCAAAGTAGGATATCACAGTTGATGCCGTGGTAGACTGGGATACAATGACACGGTTGGCGCTGCGACCAGGGGACGATGTCACATATCGTTGAGAGGCCAACACGGAATTAGGTCTAAAAGGATGTGTGTGCTGATCAAATGAGGAGATCAAAAGATGGCATTGAAAAGAATTAAGTTCCATTGTTGTCAACTTTTGAACAATTTAGTTGAATGTATTTATAATAATTCTTCTTACACAAAGAGATACATGTTAGAGATACTAATTATATTGTATTCACCAATGAAAATATGTATTGAACTTAACTCTTTACCTGTTAACACAGTTATTTTTAATATAAACCATTTTGTAATAGGTGAGAGGAGGACTTCATAGAAACAGTAAGACTTGTAAATAAAGACGATCCCTTAAGATTTCATATATACCTATATATGGTGTCCTTTCTCTCATCACAGAGACAAATGTGGACTCAGTAAAATAAAGAGGTGATTAACTTCTATGGACACACATGTGTCTCCTGAAGCCTGTAGGTGTTTTGCAAACTTTTAGACAGCTGGAATATGTGGTCGAGCCATTTTGCTGGAATAGTTGAGGATCAATTGCCACATGTTTCTGTGAATGGACAGCAAGTAGTGCTTTACTGCCTGCAACAAAGCTATGGTGGCAGGTAAGGCTATCTTTGAGAGAAGAACGCTGCCAACTTTCTTTAATATTTGCACACAGTTGATCCCAATGTTTAAGTCGGCCTCACTGAAACCTTGGTATAGATGAGAAGCAGGACATGTGTCAGGTCCTTCACTCTGATGCTTTGTTTTCTCAGGAAGAAAAGGGGGATGCTGCATCATTTCAGTTTGTCTTTGAAATGCAATAGTGGCTTTCCAATTGATCCGCTTGTGAGAAGCTGGCCAAAGAGAAATAGTTTTGGAAGTCTTATCGCTTATACAAGAAAGATGTTTTGCCCACCAGAGTTGGATTTTCATTAGAATGGCTTCAAACCTATCAGAACATAAATGTTTCTGATGCAATCACCCACTTTCCCGTCGCAGATGGGATGTAGACAATGCAATATGGAAGGCATCAAGTTGATATATTGTCAGTAAAGAGTTCAAGATTCTGCCCCTATATATATGGATTTTTCAAATATGACATTATTTCTTATTAGTATAAACATTATTTTTAGTATGTCATGAATAAGTTGACATCTTTTTTTTTCTTGAACACTGAAATTGCTATCAACTGGTCTAGATTGAGAAGTCCTACTAAGCAAAAATATGTCCCACGGCGGGAATAAAACCAGTATCCCTTTTTTTTCCCCATCAGGAAACCCACTTCAATAGCTCAAGTGTACCATTACCAATTTGGCCATAGGAAGCCATCATGAGTCAGCAAAACTCAATTGTCTATTTAAAAAGATGCTACTCTCCAAAGTTTTAGGACCTCAGCATATGTAAAAAATAAGATTAAATTAAAATATATCTGTAAAGAGAATATGAATAAAAACTAAAAAAATCTTTTCTTACTCAACGCATTTCAACCTTAGATGGAGTTTATCAAGGCTTAAATTTTAAAATTCTGAGAAACTATTTTTACTTCTGTTTATAAATAATTATTGCAAAATAAAATCCTTACATTTGCCATGATAACATCTATCAGAGGAAAAAACGTGTTGCTAAAGAATAGTTTTCCTTTTGTCTTATATATATATATATATATATAGTGTTAGTTTATGCAAAACTAGGTAATCTGTATGGGTAGACCCAAGGAGGATGATATCCAAAGAGCTCAATGTAAATTCAGAGCAAATATGTTTGAATAAAAACAGACCACTTTAAGGTTCCATGTAATAAGTTATTTCACCACAACCCTTTTGTTGTGGGTTGTGGTGAAATAACATGGAACCTTAAAGTGGTCTGTTTTTATTCAAACATATATAAATTATTTTATTTTAAAATATGATTCCTTTGCTACATAAGAGTTCTCATGTTTCAAAAACGAGAGCCGAAACCCTCAATATAATTAATTTTGAAACATGAGAACTCTTATGTAAGAAAAATACTAAAGAACTCCGGATTATTTACCTAATGTGTTCTTTCCTATTTTTCTACATACCTGCACACACATATATATATATATATAGTTTTAAAAACAAGGAAGTTATTAATTTTAATTTTATTAGTCTCTAAGGCCCTTTCAACCAACATCTCATCAGGAGACAATTGTTGGAACATTAATTAACGAAAAGAACAGTAACAAAAATAAAGAGCAAAAAAAGGGGGAAACATGCTAAAATAACAAACAAGTGTATATACTTGTAACGAGAGGAGGGGAAATAACGTGTAAATAAATTAGCGAGGTCCAGTTAAAGTTCATAAGAAGGACGTTCTGTTGAGACCCATATTATCAATGATTGGTTCCTCCCAACATTCTTTGGCTCAATGGCTTTTGCATGTCATACAACCGGTTCAAACATTTTATGCTAAATATTGTATACCTGATTCGTTCAAATTTGTTGAACGTTTACAGGCCATACAGCTTTGCCCTGATACTAATTTTATGTGTTCTTTTGATGTGTCCAGTCTGTTTACTAACGTACCATTAAAGGAAACTCTTAATATTTGTGCAGACTTTTTATATGAAGGTGACATTACTCCACCTCCTTTTCCTAAGGATGTATTTATGGAAATTATGACACTTTGTACCAGTTCAGTGGAGTTTAGTTTTGATAATGTCATGTAAAGTCAAGTGGATGGGGTCCAGATGGGTAGTCCCCTTGGCCCTGCGTTGGCTGATATTTTTGTGCGCTACCACGAGATGTTACTTTTTGGTAAAGTGTCTAAACCGTTTGTTTATGTCAGGTATGTCGATGACACTTTTGCAACTTTTTCTGATGAAAGTGAGGCTGTTAACTTCTTTACTGAGCTTAACTCCTTACACTAATGTTTGTCCTTCACTATGGAAGGGGAGAAGGACAATTGACGTTTTTGTTGAGTGTAGTAGAGGGGGTTTTCATACAAGTATTTATTACAAACCCACCTTTACGGGCCTCTATTTAAATTGGTGTTCGTTTGCACCTGCATCAAGGAAAATCAATCTTGTTAAAAACTTGGTGTACAGAGCGCTTAAAATTTGTTCTACTAGATTGGACCATGAATTTGAGAACATTAAGGAGATTTTTCTCAGTAATGGCTATCCGGAGACCCTTATTGACTATATTATTAGTAAGAAGACTAAGGAATTTCATTCCCCTAAAGTCCAGGGGCCTTCTAAATGTCCGGTGTATTTGAAGATTCCCTGGATTGGGGATAAGGGCCAAAACTTAATTAAGCAAGTTAGCAAGTCGGTTGGTTGTTGCTTTACGTTGCATTTTTCAAACTAGGTCTGTGTTTCTGTCGTTTCGCAAGGATGAATTGCCCTACATCTAATTGTGTAATTTAGTATATGAGTTTAAATGCCAGTGTGCTGCTAGTTATGTAGGGCGTACAACCTTGCATTTGGAAACTAGAATCAACCAGCATGTACCTTCCAAAATACGACTTGGTAAGATAGAGAAAATGTGTTATCTTCCCCCCCATAAATATGGAATCGGCTATTGCTCAACACTTACTTGAGAATATAGCTTGTGCCAAGTCGTATAAAAAAGAGTGGTTTAAAATCATTCATACGGCTGGTTCCAAAAATCATTTGAAGATTTTGGAATCAGTCCGTATAAGCCTTAAGGAAACCTTCTCTCTGCCGACAGAAAGAATTTGTAAAGTCCCTTAATCTGTTAGGGGATATTTTATTTTAACTGTCCCTCGCTAATTTATTTACACGTTATTTCCCCTCCCCTCGTTACAAGTATTATACACTTGCTTGTTATTTTAGCGTGTTTCCTCCTTTTTTTGCTCTTTATTTTCGTTACTGTTCTTTTCGTTAATTAATGTTCCAACGATTGTCTCCTGATGAGATGTTGGTTGAAAGGGCCTTAGAGATTAATAAAATTAAAATTAATAAATTCCTTGTTTTTAAAACTGTATATAAATTTTGTACCTCTAAACATTTGTTTATATAAATATAAAAGAGGTGTTAAAATGTTATTACCCAAAGCAAGAATGGATTCTTTCCCAAATTCTGATGTTTGATATATTTGGTCAGATTAAAGTTTATATTGCATACATGCACAAAAGGAAGCTTAAAAATTGAGTTACATAGCTATAAATAATTTAAAAAAAAAAAAGGATTGGTGTATTTAATCACAACAGTTTTCTATCAATTATTCCATTGCATTGCACACAGACAGGGTTTTGCTTTTTATGGGCTCATTAAAAAATTTTCTAATAATTTCTCATCAGCTTTACCTTTGAGTACTGATACTTTATCACCGAGTTTTACTTTTAGTCCTTTTCAGTAAAAGTTAAAATTCTGACAAAAATCAAAAAGTAAAGAACATCTCAGAGGTTAGGAATGAATGCAAGCATAATTGACAGAAAGAGCCATTACATTTAGCATCACTAACAAAATATATTGGTTTTAACAAAAATCAAATGGAACATTTATACCAAACCAAGTAGTCTCTCTATGTTTGTGTAAAAGTGGAACTGCTTAATCAAGGTGAATGACAATTTTTTAACTGAAACACTTAATCTTACAAATTTTGTAACATTCAGTATTTCACTTGATCTTTACTGTTTTTTTTTTTTTATTTAAATGCAAACTTTTTATAAACTTATAGAAAAAAAAAAACACGAGAGAATGAAATGACTGAATAAAGACAACCGAATAGTTTCTTTCAAAAACTAAACTTTTTCATTAAATGAGAAAAAGCCAATTTAAAAAGAATTAAGTCTTGGTTACAAAAAAAAAAAAAAAAATGTATTTGAAAATTTACATGCAAAATTGAAGTGTCAGGAGTCAGTAAGACAACTCTCTCTAGTCTGAACCCATTCAATACAGTAAATTAATTTTCAAGTACTTTTTAGCTTTAATTGGCAAATGAATTTGTTGATTTTTTGTTTATCACCAAGAGGCATTTTTCCTTAATGGACACAAAATAAATTCATTTGGCTGAGATAATTACCCATTTTCAGATGCCACCAAAAATCATTTTTTCAAAAAAAAAATTTCAAAATGTGATTTTCAAACAGAAATAACTTTTTCATTTGGTGACAGATTCCCCATTTTGCTTTTTCACTGAACTAAGAAAACTGGATGACAAAGTCAATTATTAAAAAAAAAAAAAAAAAAAAATTAGATGTCAGTTTTTATACTGCAATAATTAAATTTTGTACACGAAAAAAATTTAAACAGTCAGTTTCCATCCATAAGGACATTTACTGTATTTTACAATAAAATGTATTTTTTTTTTTTCACTCATATTTTTAAACTTTGTTTAATCTGGCACCAGGCCACAATTGTAGAGAGTTTCCTGTAAAGATTACTGATTACTCACTGTTCCGTGGTTAACCAGCATAAGCTGCTTAGATTATGTCTTTTCTACCATTTTTGTTTGTTTCAGTCCAATCAAATACAACATCCACCTGAGGAAGGCCACAATTGACCGAAACATGTTGTTAGTTGATTTATTTTATTGATCACGAAGAGAATAAAGCGGGAAAGAGTTTATACTTGTTTATTAGTTTTTTTAGTTTTATTTGATCATATACCGAATTACTGAGTTAGAAACGATAAACTAAAAAACACTTGAAGAGTGTTGTGTCAATTATGAGTCCGAAGGGAAAGGTATCTCCATACTGTTCTCAAATCCAACACATAAGTAAGTTTCAGACACTTAACGCATGTTCAGGGTCGGATTATGACCCAAAGGGTCCCTAGGCTAATTAAATTATGCTCTCCTCTCCGGACGGGACAACTATAGAATCTAAATCCCCACTTACCCATCCTGAATGTTTTTGACTCGTGATATCTAAGCGACATTTAAAAAATTTAGTTTAAAAAGTAAAAACTTATTTGCAAGTTCTTTAAGCTAGAACTGCAATCTTTTGTCAGTAAAAAAATATATTCAAAAAGTACCACTATTATTCTCTAACTAATTGCAAACCAATAACATATTTCAACACAACAGTAGTAAAAAAAAAAGTTACAACCAGCATTTATAAAGTTAATTAACAATCAAAATATGAGTTTCATTTTTCAGTTTATGAAACTATTTTTTAAAAGTTATCTAGAAAATTAAAATCACTGCTAAAAAAAATCTTAGAATTTTTTTTTTAAAAAAAAAAAAAAAAAAAAAAATTCTAAGATTTTTTAACTAAAAAATCAACAAACATGTTTTAAAACAATATCACAAACTAAAACATTCTTTTCCTTAGCTTTGCTTCTCCTGCATTATGAATTATGCAATATTCCCCTAAACTTTAGGGCCTAAAGTTTAGGCCCTATGGGAATAATAATGCATAATTCATAATGCCGCCTCCTCCTCCTCTCTAGGTTCAGTCTAGAGAGGAGGAGGCACTCTAGTTAATAATCCGACCCTGTTCATATATATCCAATATTTCCTTCATTTAAATTGAATCATCAGTTATCCAACGAAATTCAAAGTTTAAAAGAAAATTACGTAAAAATCAATAACGAAGAAAATAAATGAAAAAAGGAAAGTTACCAGGTTTTCTTTAATTTTTTTGCAATGCATCTCTTTTTTTTTTTTAGTCACCCGCCCGTTAGCATTTTTAATATTAACAATTTGGGACTGAGAATAAAACCAAAACGTAATTAACAATAACATGCAACAATCGCAAATAGATTCAATGTTAAAGAATTTCCATAAATTTGTTAAAAAATAAACTCGACAATTCACTACTCAAGCAGATGATTTTTTAAACACATTTTGAAATTTGAATGGATAGTTTTTTTAGTCATTTTAAAACTTTATTTAACATTTTTTACGGCAATTTTGAAAAATTTACAACTACGATGGAATTAAAAAGCTAGGAGTGAATGGCCTACAACTTCTCTTCTACTTAAAATTAATAAATTCAATTCAGAGATTTAAAAAAAAAGTTTCCTGAAGGAACAGAATCCCGAAAATGTTAAGTTAACTTTTTGTTTTGAAGACTTTTTTTTTTTTAATTTAAAACTAAAAAGGTCAAATTGAGATGGATGATTTCATTTTTATCCACCAAAACTAAAAGGGAAAAAATGTATTCATTTATTTAGGGAGAAATAAAGTCGAAAATTAAAAGTTGTTTACAGAAAAAAAGGGGGTTGACATCCGAGATGTCATCATTGCAAATATTCCAGATGGCACAGTTTTTTTTACATAACAATCACATGATAACAGTCTCGACAATTTTTTCTTTTAAACAAAAAAACACAAGTAAATGCATTTTTATTCATTCTGTTTTGTGAGGAGAGAAATCTAATTTCATAAACTAAAAAATACTTTTTTTAAAAAAAAGAAATACGTTCTTAAAGAAAAAAAAAAAAATAGTTTTTTTGTTTTTTTTTTCAATGTCACGGAATTTATTTTAAAAAGTGTAGAATTACATTGAAATCTAATCTAAAGATTATTACATCAAATTATTTCTTAAATGAAGAATTTTATTTTCATTATCAAAATATTTCTTTAAACTACTTTTTTTTAGTTTATCACAACGTTCGGGTCGTTACTTTCTACGACCGTATAAAAAACAACAACAAATAAATAAATGACAAAAGACGAGGCAAAAAAATTAATGTATTTATTTTTACTTTTATGTATTTTTTTGTCTTAAAGAAGAAAAGATAAATTTAAAAAATCGTATCGAATAATAATAATAATGTTGATAATGGAGAAATAAAAAGTAAAAACCCATGGTGATATGTGTGTATGTGTATTGTGTACCTACTTACTGTGAATTGATTATTTTCTGACATTGAGTTTAAAAAAGAAGTAATTTCTACAAAAAAAAAAAACAAAAAAAAACCGGTAATGTATTTTTGGGGGAATTCGATTCTTTTAGTTTTTTCGGATAGAAAATGGATTTCATCGATTTTATGAGCAGTACACCCGAGTGTATTTGTTTATTATCATTTTTTTTTTTTTTTTTAACTTTTTTCAGTTATTTAAAAAAAAATTTTTAGTGGAGAGAAAGATTTTGTAGACAAGCATCCTGGTTTCATTTTTTACCACAATAGGAAAACTATAATCAATCTTATTCCGTTTAAAGTAAAAAAAAGACTCGAACTATAAAAATGGAAATAATTAAAAAAATGTTATTGTAATTTTTAATTATAAAAAAAAAAAATACAAGAAGAAGAGGTTGTTAAAAAGAAGTAATTATTGCGGTGTCATGTGTAGAGGTCAGAGTTGTTGCTGGTGTTGATTGTTACACAATCAACTCACATAGTAATCAACACAAGTCATTAAATGTGTGTCTATTTTATGATTCTTTTTTATTGTTTTATTGAAAGAAATTCTGGATGAATGAAAAACAAAGAAAAGTTCAGCAGCTTGTACAATGTACAAAATTATGAAAAAATTTAATTGAAACTTCCGATCTTAGCAAAAATCAAAACTATATTATTGAGGAAATAAAAACGAAAATGAAATTATTATTGAGAGTAGTAGACAATAATACATTCATCATTAAATTAATCAGTAAAGGTTTCAAATAATAAATATAAAAATCTTCTTTTTTTTTTTGTATATTTTAAACACGAATCGGAATATAGATATTTTACCAGTGTAAACAATTACTTCAGTTCAATCAAAGTTTTCAATTTTTGCCACTTCTTTTTAAATTTTAATGAAAACTTGGAAAAAAGTGTCATCATTATTTGTGGCAATATTGGATTTTAAACTTAAACAAGTATAAAAAGAATAAAAAACGGTTCCATCGCATTTGCAGTAAATGATTTGCTAAAACTAGATTTGAAAAGAAAAAAAGAAAAATAATTTAAACTTTTTTTTAAGTAAAATTTATTTCCTAAAATTAAAAACATTCTCTATAAAATTTCACTTTAACCAAATGCTGAGATTTTTATTACAAAAAAGAAGAAAAAAAAAAGAAAAAAGTTCAACTTAAGAACTTTTTTCTTTTTTTCTAGTAAATTAACCCAGTTCATAAGACTTAAGAATCTTAAGTCTTATGAACTGGGTTAATTTACTTAATTTTCAAATTAAAAAGAAATTCAATATGAATGATGATCAAGCAAGATCATAAATTATAGAAAGAAGTTTATTTAAAGGCCGTAATAATTGATGCTTAGTACATTGGCACTTTTCAAATACATATCTTTAATAAAATTAAATGTGATCCGTTAAAAAAAAAGTAAACCACAATAATAAGCATTTGAGAATAACATTTTTTTTTTTACCAACATCAACACTACAACGGATCACCTTCGTTATTTCCTCTCTCCACAATAATGGACATCCCATCCCTATTAGTATTTAGTGAACATCGCTCAGAGTTAATAATATCTTAAAGAAAAACCATAGAAAAAGAAACATAAATCAGCATCGTATTTAACTTTAAAATAAGGGGTCCCAACTTTTAAAATAAAAAAAAAAAAAAGTTATTTGTTTTGTGTACAAGCAGTGATGCGATCACGTGACCTAACACTTTCGCTTTTTAATTAAAAGAAGATTAAAAATAAGTTTTAATAAATTAATGATAAAAAAACCTTTCAAACTTAAATTGTAGCGAACAATAATAATAAATTTATATTTGCTCTTAAGAAGTTATTTCGAGTAACTTCTTTTTATCACAATCTAAAGCCAAAAAGTAATGAATGACAAAGTGACAGTTTGAAAATTGTATTGATAAATTGTTAAGTTTTAAATAAACTATTTATTCTATATACAGGTAGGTAGGATAAATAAAGTAACTTCCATATTTTTATCTTAATTCACGACAAAACGCAACTTTGACATTTAAGAAAAAAATAAACCCAATAAAAAAGCTATCAGACAAAATAAATGAAACTATATAATAGTAGTCGCACTGACAGAAACCGTAAAAACGTTCGGTTATATATTGATATTGGATATAAAGATTTATTTGACAATGACCACAACTGACAAAGAAAAATTGTGTCTCATGAAGATTACTCTGCGGACATTAATAAGAGAAATAATACTGACTCCAAATTCATCAAGTACAAAATAAAATAATGATGATAATGACAACATTAACAACAACCAAATGTTACAATTTTAGTATTTGTTTTTGATAAAGTTACACTACTATAGGCAACAAACAACTTACCCTTTCGTATCTTATCCGTTCTTGGGCCTTCTCCAACTTTTCGGCTTCCAGTCTACTGATCGTATAACGAAGGTCCCCAATCTCTGTGTTCTCTTGCTCATATCGGAAAGCAAGGGCCTCCAAGAGTTCCAGGGATCGAACCACTTTGTGCATAAGCCCTGTGACAGCCTCTGAGCCATAACAATCAATTAGCTTCTCCAATTCTTTGCCAATTCCGGAGGCCTGATCGTAGACCTCGGTCACCGAGATGACGAATCCGCCGCCACCCATGTCAGTCTCGCTTGGTACCAAAACCTGTTCATCTGTCATCCTGATTCTTCGAATGGCCTCTATCATACAAGAGGAATCCATATGTGTTTTTACTCACTTTGGAGGTGGGGGGGGGGCGTCCTCCACTCCACACCCTAAAAAGAGTTGTGAGGAGTCGGGTCAATTGGTATATATTATAGTTCTTTCGCTTTAAATTTAAAAATATATACAAGACCACTGCTACTAAAGGTCTCAACACTCCGGCTGCTAACACTGAAGTCTGAACTCACTTTTTTTTCCTTCTTCTTTTGCTCCTCCTCCTACCACTAGGTTAGTCATTCATTATTACAAGTCAGTTAACTATCACTCCCACTCCGTTTATAATCTCTACTCACACTCTTTCTCCTCTTTCTTATTACTTACCTCCTACTCATTTATCATGTGATTCAACGCAATAAATGTGCGTCACTTCCGTTTAAAAGCGCAACTGTCGTGTATTTTTGTCTATGGCGCTTTTCCTAGCAGGTTGCCGTTACAGTTAAGACTTTTTTTTTGGGGGGGGGGGTCATATCGATGTATAAAAAATTCTTTAATTATATCTTAAAATTTTTTTAATTATATTTACAATGAAGAGAATCATACAGAGAGCAATGTCTGTTATTTTTCTTTCATTTTTACCTGAATTAAGATGACGCCATTTTGCCAACTTAATTCTAAAAATCTTTTCTTCGTAAAAAATTTCAACTACCGAACACCACCTACTTGCCGAATATCTAATGCCAATGCAATTATTTATGTTTTTGATTTCATAGTATAAAAATAATTCTTTTTTTTTTTCTTTTCTTTTTTTTTTTTTTTTGCAAGCTGCTTACTGCCTTGTCGTCTGCTCATTTCACAGCGCGAATTTCAACCTTTTCCTGCCTTTCGACATTTCTCTTTTTTATGGTTGATAATTTGATGAAATTTATGAAATACTACTACTAGTGTTTAAAAATAGGAAAACAGAAACTGTCGATATCCTTATGATTTCGCCCTGTGTAGCTTCATATTTCTCGGATTTAAGTGCGAATTCAACTGAATAGAATTAGAACGTACATTTTTAATTTTTATTTTACAGATTGGCTTAGTGCTGTGTTTTTTAATTTTAAATATAAATTTGTTCGGTTGATTTTTTTTTTTTAACCACACGTCAAATCTGCTAGATTTAAGTCTAAAAATCTCTCACAAAATATAAATGCTTTCTCCAAATTTGTCTTACAAAGTTACTTTCCAATTTTGAAGCAATTTTTTATTTTAATCCGCAAAATTAAACCAAATAAAAATAATCCACTTTTAACTTTAAAAATGACAGGTTTTGGTATGACCGTAACTGCACATTAAGAAGGGTGCAAGGTTTTATTAAAATGTGGATATGAACTATGAAGTGAGAAGTCTCAATATTTTTTTCAACTTTGTTCTTCATTGAAAATGTTTACAAAAGGATTTTGCAAGTATTTTCAGTTTACATACCAGGAAGATGATTAGCACAAGATAGCTTAAATAATATTAATCTCAAATCTTTAAACCACAGAATACCTGGCTCAGAAATTTTTTAGGTGATTCAAAACACCATCCTATCAATGATGACAAGGTGGCTGGAAAACTCAAATATTGCCAGTAAAAAATCATCTTTTCTTTTCATGGGCAGAAAGTGACACATCTATTGAATTTCTTTAAAGATTGTTTACTTATATCATCTAAAGTTGTTTCTAAAACAATCAGGAACCTAAACATTAGATATGAGTTTTCTATAGTAAAGATTCAGGCATAATATTTACTTCCTATCTAGTGATGCACAGTGTAGTATCCATTAAAATAGTATCTACTTCTGTTAATTGATGGAACCACCAGAACTTCTTATTTCATTCATTGCAGTAACTTTTCTGCAATTTAAAGCAAGATATTGTTAAGAATCTAAAAGGGAACATCAAAATCAAAAGTGAAGAAAATATGAGGTTCATAGCTTTATTTTGTACATTGTATATTGGTGCCACATCAGGCTTAGTGCTTCTGCTATGCAGTGATTATATCAGACCTGACCTTTCATTTCTGTTTCTGTCACTTTTCTACTGCTGTAATTGTATCTTCTCTGCTTTTTCCATGAATATTTTCATAGTAATTGTTTTGATGATCTTGTTGCGGAATTTATGCTAAGATGTGTCAGAAGGTGAAATTGTGTAAAGGCCTAAAATGTGCGTGTACATTATGCATTTATCTACAACAAATGAATTAAAACAAACATATGAAGACAATACATCTTGAAGAAATCAAGGAAAAAAAACAACGTAGTTATAGATTTCAACAATAACATGAATTTATATATATATATTTGACATACACAAAGTGATGATAGGTTGCTTGTTAAATGTGGCAATTGAGATAAGATTGCAAAGTGTCCATGCAGAGATTTGGTGAATGAATGTTGATGGTTTAAGTTTGTGAAATTAAAACAGTTTGATTTCTGCAAGGTAAAATGTCAATAGTGTGTATGTGTGTGTCAATTGCAAGTGTTGATTCAAGTTATGAAGAGTTGTGTGCCTTTGATATGCTAAAGTTGATTAAATGTACAATTACTATTTCATAGTGATAATGTCACTTTTTTAGTAAATTGTAAGTTAAGTTTCTTCATGCGGCAATAGTAGTGCAAGTTGAGTTGATGAGAGGCTGGTAGTGTTATTGAGTCAGTGTGTTGACACGCGTGGAGTCTGCTGGCATCTCTTGAAACTCAGTGTCTGACTGACTTGAATTAAGTCGAGTGATTCCTTTTTATAGATTTTTGGGTTTTCAAAATAGGCTCCAGACAGCTGTGTGGGAAAAAAAGGATTTGTCTCAACTTGCTACATTTTTGTGTCTTTCTAACCAATGGGAAGTTGAGTTTGGAAAAGTGAAGTGATGATTGGTTAAAGGTTAATTTGGGGAAGAGTGCATCTTCCTGTAGGGGGTGACAAGCAAGTATAGAGGATTCCATAATCTTTCTCCTTTGGTACCTGGACTTAACGAATTTAAGCACATTACTAGTTTGACAGTTAGGTATCATCATTTTACTATTGAAATTGCTAAATGTAACCGTAAACTCTATGCTGGTAGTTTCTTCTCTCACACTTACTCAAGGAACTCACTTCTGGCTTCTTGCTTCCCTGTCAACAATGATTTTCAAAAATTTAAATGCAACCTCTTACATCTCCTTGAATCTGGTGCCTTTATTGTCCTCTCTCTCTCTGTCTCTCCCCTCAATAACATTTTCTCAGTTTCTTTCATCCTCAGCAATCCCTTGCGTCTTAGTGGCTTTATTGCCTTGATTTGGGTGAAATGGTTTTAAAAAACAAAGAATAAGTGAATTATTAATTTTTGTAAGAAATGTCCAATTTTGGTCTCCAAAAGTTCTGTGACAAAAAAGTTAATTAAATTGAAAGAAAAACTTAAAAAATAATAAAATAATTAAAAAAGTAATCTCAGTAAACTACTGCTGACATCATGAGTTTAGTCCTTAAGTATTCCTCTAGCGTGGCTTTGCTGGACTAAGCTTAGTTAATATATACAAGAAGTTAGTGAAAACAGAGTTTTTAAATAGAATATTATTTTTTTCCTTTTTCTTTATGATAATGTTTTGGTTTGCTAGCTAGTTGGTTGATTAGTTGGCTTACTAGTTGGTTGATTGGTTTGCTGGTTGGTGGATTGGTTGGCTAGCTAGTTGGTTGGCTAGCTAGTTGGTTGATTGGTTGCTAGTTGATTGGTTGATTGGTTGACTAGTTTGGCTGGCTAGTTGGTTGATTGGTTTGCAAGTTGGTTGGTTAGTTGATTGGTTGACTGGTTTGATTGATTGGTTGGCTAGCTAGTTGGTTGATTAGTTGGCTGGCTAGTTGATTGGTTGGCTGGTTGTTTGGCTGGCTAGTTGATTGATTGGTTGTTTGGTTGACTAGTTGGTTGATTGGTTTGCAAGTTGATTGGCTGGTTGTTTTGCTGGTTAGTTGGTTGATTGGTTGGCTGGCTAGTTGGTTGGTTAGTTGATTGGTTGGCTGGCTATTTGGTTGATTGGTTGGTTGGCTTGCTAGTTAGATGATTGGTTAGTTAGTTGATTGGTTGGCTGGTTGTTTAGCTGGCTAGTTGGTTGATTGGTTGGTTAGTTGATTGGTTGGCTGGCAAGTTGATTGTTTGGCTGGCTAGTTGGTTGATTGCTTTGCTAGTTTGTTGATTGGTTGGCTGGTTGTTTAGCTGGCTAGTTGGTTGGAGGGTTGGTTGATTGGTTGGTTGGCTGGCTAGATGATTGGTTGTTTGGATGGCTAGTTGATTGGTTGGCTGGCTGGCTGGTTGGTTGGCTGGCCGGCTGGTTGGTTGGTTGGTCTTATGGTTGAATCCTTTATGTCATTTCAAAAGCAAGAGAAGTTGTTTGGCAGTATGTTTTTTTCTTCTCTTTTATTTGTTTATTTCAAGCAATATGACACGGGCAGTAATGGAATCCATACAGAAGAATGCCTGACTTGTTAACTCACTTATATTCCTTGTATTGATTTTACTTGTAAAATATAAACTGCTAGGAAGACTTTATATTCAAGGTAGATTTTTATACTAAGCTGAGTTGGAATAGGCTGAGTGGGACTTGGCTGCAGGAAGATTGTGTGGCACAAATTTTTAAATTAGGAAAAGGCTGCCTGCCTTGAAAATCTGCAATCAAAATTTTTATGTTTACCACAAGTACGAATGAGTTGGTACTATCCAACCCAGTTATTGAAATTAACAAGTACTATCCCAAGATTGACTGATAATTAATATCTCACCAAATTTATAAATCAATGCTTTAATCCATTAGACAAACTCAATAGAAAATAGGTTTTGAGTAATAAGTGATACTAAACAAAATAACCAGACAAGAAATATGGACAGGGCAATTAGAACAATATATTCCTAGAGATTAAATAAAGGGTTCAGTTTGAAATTCTCTGAAGGTGACTTGGCTTGACAGATACCTGAAGAAGACCAGTTGGCACAATGGTTGAAACATTGTTATAATAACAACAACAATAAAGATATTTGTTTGAATGAAAATAATAACTTCTCATCCCAGAAATTTTTATTGTCTATTTTGTGTTTTATTAAAATGTGTCTCAGGAAGTTCAGAAATCTGAGTCAAATTTCATATCAGGTTTTCTAGTTAAATAAATTTTCTATTTATATTATTTATATATCCCTAGACATGGGCAGTGGAATGAAAACATCTACCCCTATAGATAAATAAGGGTTCAGTTCGAAATTCCTTGTAAGTTACTGAGAATGTCATACACCTGATGAAGGCAAGTATGTAAATAATAACGCCTTATCCCAGAAATTCAGACAGAAAATAGAAACTATTTTATTGTTTCTGTACTATTAACATCAACCAAGTATGGCAGAAGATTAAATTAATGGAGTGTCAGACTACAGCTTGTAAACAAAGAAATAAAAGATTTTCATCTTTTTTTAATCACTATCCTTCATTTGCATACTCTCCCGCTCTCTTTAGACAGTGATAAAAGTGGTTAGTGTATGAAAGACAAGATTATATATATATATATCTCACAATATGGGTTAAATCTGAACTGGAGACTGAGATCACATAGAGTCTTGGGTATTGTCCAAATCAAATTATTTTCTATTTTGATTCAATGATCTTATTAGATTATCATTTTTGGGGGTTTCTTTCAAAATGTTTGATCATGAAATCTCAGGAATAAAACACTCTTTGTTTCTAAATATATAAAGCTTTTTATTACAAAAACTTTCTGAGAAAAACTCATGGTTATTAAAGAAGACTTAAGCAGGACAGTTGTGTAGAAATGACACAACTGTCCTGCTTAAGTTTTAAAGAAGGTTAGGTTGCACTTTGAAAATTGATCAGCTTGTTTGTCAACTTCAGTCTTGCCCAAAGTATTACTCTTATGCTGAAAAATATTTCTATCAATTCGACAACAAATTAAAGATACTATTTTCAAAATTTAACTTAAAAAGTGTATGTAAAAAAAACATTTTTTGAAAAATCATTTATTTATATAAATGCTTAATCTCCTTATTAAGTTTTAAAAATATTTGATCTGTCTTTCTATGACCAATGATGTCATATTTAAGGTAAATTGTATATTCCACCAAAGATAATGATTCTAGTTTCGATACTAATTCCTTGAGGAATTTCCCAATATTTTTACTTTGTTGGACCACTGATCAAAGTTGCATTATGTGAAACAAGTTATGATCTGACGATGATAGATCTGGAGAATACAACAAATGTGTAAGAATTTCCTATCTCACCTTAATGATTGTTTTCTGTATTGCATTTTGATAGCTGTTGTCCTGCAGTAAATTTACCAATTACTTTCTTTGCTGAACAAAAGGATTTGTTCAAACAAGTTATTTACTCATTATAGCATGACACAATCAGAATTTGTCAGTGTTCTGGCCATTTATAATAATTTCCTTTGAATTGTAGCAAATACTTTTTGTTACGAAGTATTTTCTGTTATTCATATATTGAGAGCTCTTTCAAAACATGCCATTATTTTGGGTAATAATGATAAATTCATTTTTCATTGCCAGTCACTGACTTGACTCCAAAATTACTTTTCATTCTATGAAGATGGAAAAGAAAAATATCTCTTTAAGCACTGACTGACATTTATTTTCTTAAATTCATATAGGGTCCATTTTTGTCAACTTAGGAATTTTTTTCAATGTTGTAATTGATGTTCTACAGTTGACTGATTACATATATAATAAAGAACTGAATAAACTTCGAAAACAATTCCAATATTTTTTATAAGATATCATTGGAAATTTTCCACCATGGATACATATATTGTTTCTATATTTATGAGGGAAGAGTGTTTAACAATTCAGTAAGGATACATTTAACATTAGAATGGTAAATAATTGCATTGTTTGATGATTGCTAGTTCTTGAAAAAGCTGTTGTAGTGTAAGAAACAAGAATTTAATAAAATAATGATTTTATATATATTTCCAATAATACAAATCAATAATCAAAATACATAAAATTAATAAAATTTAACTTCTTTCAAGGCAAGCAGAATTTTTGTCAAATAAGTGCGCAGTAGAGACCTAGAAAGGCAATAGTCAATAAATTAATAAAAATTCAAATGACCTATCTTGACTGGCTTCAATGTTTGAAGTTGGTGAAAAGATAAATCATTTGAACCTTATTAATTTATTGACTAATTATATATAAATATATTTATCCATGTGAAATGAGAACAAATAGAATCCAATTCTGATGTTCGTAAGATTCAATTTAAAAGAGGGTTCAGTACAAAAGTAGAGCAATATTCTTTATTTTAGGATATTACATCAAAAATATGTAAGAAAACACTACACGAATGCAATCATGTTTCGATGTGTATTAACACATCTCATCAGGCGTTAGTAAATAACTGGTGAGTAGACAATTTATTGAGATTTAAAACCACGTGCAACCTCTTTTCACAAGAAAAGAAAGATAATAAGAAAGAGACAAAATATACTCATTTTTTCTGAGATAAGGAAGAATAAGTGTTTTTATGTTTTTGATGTAATATCCTAAAATAAAGTATAAATATATTTATATAACTATATAAGTTTACAGAATTTGATAATGAAAAAATTATTCTACCTCCACCTGATGCACACATATTTTCTGTATACAGGATGCGATGAGTAAATTGTCGCCATTTTATATTTTTAATTTTGAACATACATGTTGTTTGCTTTTGATTTTGTCAACTGCACAATATATTAGGGTCAGTTGGGCACTGTCTATGAGTAAAAGAGCACCATGACGCAATTCATTCCGTTTGAAATTTGGAAATGGCATGCTGTACTGCTTGGTGCCAGAAGCTTCAGTACAAACATGGAGTGTTTGGGTGTCAATCTGAAAATTTTTGTATTGGAGCTTCTGGCACAAATGCCAGGCAGTACAGCATATATCTATCTATCTATCTATCTATCTATGTATCTATCTATATATATATATATATGTATATATATATATATATATGATGAAGGATGATTAGGATAACTAATCAGTTTATGTACAGTGGAATAGCTGAATGAAAAAGACCAGTATAAAAGCCAAAATTGAGATATAAAGATTGCATCAACAACACGTTAAAGAAAATTAATATCCCGCAAAATGACTGGGAAAATTTAGCTCTAGTTATCATTAGATTTTAGTTAATTAAAATTAAACATAACCGCATTTTGTCTGCAATTTTTATTGGTTTTTCATTTGATCTATTGAATTTTGTGTCTCTTTATTAATTTTATTAATTTTGTGTTCTTCACTTTTTTCATAAAAATGAAATCCTTCTTTTAGAGATCCGATTTCATTGTTGTAAAGCCTTAACATCCATTATAACAACTTTTCAAACTTTAACTGAAGACTTGATAAGGAAATTCTTGTTTTTTTTATTGGATTTTTAGTGAAGTTTTTCAAAATTGTCATATATATTTCTTATTCCGTCAGATTCTCATCTAGATTTGCTCATATATATTAAAAAACAATATACCTTTGCCAATGAAGACATTTCGTGGAACTTTACAGTAGTTATATGTCAATAATTGAGATCGCAATAATAACTGTGTAAGGGAAGCAACTCTTGTTTTGTCATCATTTAACTTCAACCACAATAGGACGTGTATGATGATCGAAATTACAACATTAACTAATTGTTCAGGCAATCAAACTTGCTATACACATCACGGTATATTATGAAACCAAAATCAATAAATCATGAACTTGTAAAAGAAGTCTTTTTTTCATTTTAATGTTCGTAACATTTGGGCCTAGAAAATACTGAATTACCTCCCTTAGATTACTTTTCTTTATGCATTGCCAAATGAAGCAGCCCGCTTTGTTTTTTTAATTATTTTCGTCGTAAAATTTTTATTGGTAAACGTAAAAGGAATTTAATTATATTTCATTTTTTGAATTTATTTATAAAGACAAATTTGCGTTCAAAATCTGAAGCTATGTAAAAATCATAATTTCTAAGTCGCAGAAGTTAATTTAATACTAGTTGAGATTTATGGAAAATGTGTGATCAGAATATGAGGCTGGGTAAAGTAATCTAAGAGAAATGATTTATTATTTGGTATGTAGGAACATTTCAAACGCTAAAATAAAAGATACCCAATAACTCTTTTTTAATATGTTAGAGGTCATGCAGTGTGAATAGTGTTTATATTGAAATTGAATTGAAATATATTCAGTACTGTTGGAAAGTAATTTTAAAACTATTCTTTGTTATATTTTCTACATGAGTCATCTGCATTTTTTTTATTTATACAATGAACGCATACAAGAAAAAACTGCTTTTTAAATGTTATTTATTACTGTATATAATATACAATAATTGTGGCACATGGCCGAAAGGGGAAGTAGGGTCTTCGCTAACTATCCTATTCCTAGTTAATCACGATCATGACTCATTCATCCAATACAATTGATCCATTTACCACAAGAACTCATTCATCACCATTCAATCCTATATGGCACAATACCACATATTCACCAGGGGAACCTACAAAAACACCCGATGATATAAAAATTTCAAAATGCCTAAAAATACAAAAATATATAAAAATTTCATGAAGCATGAAATGAGAGGTGAGGGAATGAACCCTGAAAACAAACTAAAATTGGAACAAAAACAAACTAAAACAAAACAGATGTTAGTAAGACTCGTCCACCCCTCAAAATAATCAGAGTGGCTGCTGTATTCTGCCGACAGACAGAACCAAAAAAAATGACGGAATGGGAAAATCAAGGTCTGATCCAGTTGAGATGAAAACGAGGACCAAAAACAAACTGCGGAGGTTGGAAATCTCGACATGGATCATAACAAAAGAGAGTGCCGAGAACAGGCCAGGAGCAACACTGATTCACATTAACTAGGCAAACCAAGAGTGTCTAGCATAACCAGGGCAAGGGATCACAGGAAACCGCCTCGTTGTGACCAAGTGGAGAAACTCAATGTTAGCCCCTTTCAAACACACTAAGCTCGCTACTTTCACCCACCTTTAGCTGAAATCTGTCGATATCAAACGCTTTCTATAAGTTCTGATCTTCACTTTAAGCTGATGCTGAAAGAATCTGACCAGAGCCTGATGAGAATAGTGTCCGTATCGCAAGATCCCCTCCATACGTGTCGTCCATATCACCATTCGCGCCACGGTTATTAACGTCAGAAACACCATTCGTTTTTTCTCAGAAAACGGGGGCGACACATTATCGCACACGTATGCGGAATCAATGAGCACGAGTAGATCGGGAGCAAATACGAGCCGTCAACTCGCCGACATAGTTCCAGAAGGGGCGCACCTGAGGACAATGGTAGAAGGAGTGTGAAACCGTTTCCTCTAATTCAAGGTCTCACCAATGACAGTCAGGCAAATTCGCCCAGCCCCATCTAAAGAATCTGCCATTAAGAGATAGCACGTTCCGAATCGCCAGGTAAGCGAAAACTCGGGATTACTGAGGTAACTCGCCGCTGGCGCTCAAAACCAGAAAGAACGCAACTTGGCCAACGACAAGCCGAGCCGCTCACAGAGAGGATCCTTCGTGACAACCTCCACTAATTCACGATACAAGACCTTTCGAAGCCGTGAAAGGTCACTGGACCGAGGTAAGGACCTCATGGCCGCTCGACACTCGCTAAAGAAAGTCGACAGTTTTCGGGCCTACAACGGCGCTTAGCCTAGGAAATGGGAGTGATAGTAAGGGTAGGGAAGGCATCCCTAATACTCCCCACCAAAATCAAATCCTCAGTCAAAACGCGGCGTATGAAAGCCAACTTCGAGGCGTGTCGGTGACTCACCAAGTGTGGCATTCCCAGCCACTACCCCCCGCCATGACACGGACGCTGCACACAGCATTCTTTGCGGACCTTCGCCTTGCGCCCACCCCACAAGAGGGTGAACAGCGAGCGCTCGTTCGCCTTCCGATGGTCCTTGCAAAGAGGAAGTACAGCCAAGCGGTAAAGGATAAGAGGAAAGATGTAAGTGGCACACACCTCAGATCTCGCCTTCAAGGACAACCTCCTTCGAAGCCAAGTACTTCTGACTAATTTTTCTTCTGCTGGAGGTCGGGTTCAAACCACACTCCGAGAATGTGGACAGGACCGTCCGTCCGACTGAAGGGCCCCGGAAGAGAAACCCTCTTTCAGGAACCTAGCCGCAAGCCGGAAGACTTGTTGCGGTTGGTCTTGACCTCCGGGATCTTTTCGTACCCTTCAAGCGTCTTCTGTACCACCACAATGTCGCTGCGACACGACACGAAAATGTAAACGTCATCGGCGTACGCGGAAACCTTGGCTCGAGCTCTACCAGGGACAGCAATTCCACGTAGGGGCGGACTGCCCGCTCCGTCCCTTAGCCGGCGAAGGAGAGGCTCCAATGCCAAAGCGTAAAGTAGGGGCGACAGTGGGTAACCCTGACGGACCAACAGAGACAGCGCAAAAGCGCGCGACCGCTTCCCGTTCACCTGTAACACAGCACTGGGGGAGCGATACAAGAGGTCCACTTACAGAATCAGGCGGTCTTCAGGACAGCAGCCAGATACTGATGATCGACCCTATCAAATGCCTTGGACTGATCCAAATTGATCAGCGCGGCCTCATCGTCGTCTTTTACTCCCTCTAAGATCGTGCGGATCAGATGCAGGTTGCTCTGAATTGTTCGGCCCCTCACAACGCAAGTCTGATCGGGTCCCAACAGACTCTCGGCAACCGATCTGCAAACACTCCGTCAGGATCTTGGACAAAATCTTTGTGTTTAGCAGATTTATAGGCCTGTAATCTTCTAATTCCCGCCCTCCATCCTTGGCTTTTTCAACAGCGTGACCACACCCTTGGTGATCCGACTGGGGATGGCCCCCTGCCGAAACCAGTTGTTGAGCACGGCATTCAAAATCGGCACAAAGATGTGAGACAACCTCAAGTACAATTCATAGGGTAAACCATCGTCCCGAAGACTTGCTACTGTCGACCCTCTTCAATGCCAAGTAGACTTCGCCTTCCGTGATCTCTCACTCGCAGCTAGCCGCTTCAGTCGGTGCAAGCCGAGGAAAGTCAGTCAAATAGCTGCGAAAGTCATGGCCACTGAGACCAGATTCCTTGGTAAATCGGCTCTCGAAATGCCCCCGAAACGCCTCACACATGTCATCAGTCGACCTAAGAGTACGCCCGTCTGGGGTTTTGACCTCACGAATGTAACGATCGGAACCTCGACGGATCTCTTCCTTGCGCAATTCTGCGCCCATGTTCACAGCTTCGTTAGTCATCTTGTTTAACCTATGCCTAACTACCTGACCCTTGTAGCGATCGCTAGTCGATCGCTCAAGAGCCTGCCTAGCTAAACTTATCTCTAGAGATAAGTTTAGCAGGCAGGCCCTTGAAGTTTAGGCAGCTTAGCTTAAACAATGCACTTAGCAACGATTTCTTTTGCTTAGGCAGAGACATTTCTAGTTCTTTTTTATCTATTTTGTAGATCTCCTCTGGGCTGGGGAAATATTTTTTCCTTTTCACCTTTTTCTCCCTTGCCGAGTGGGGTGGGGAAGAAGGGGACGCCTGAGGGAGTGTAGAGGCTGAACTGAGAGAAGATGTGGAGGGAGAGGGGAATGGAGCACGGGAAGGGGAGGAAGGAAGGAAGGCTCCTTGCTTTGGGTTCTATGATAGTTTCTTTAGGGGAAGCAAGGACATACAGGGATCTGGTTTTATCTATGTACTTGTCGGCCCTGCTTCGTCTAGAGTGTCTTTGTTTTGGAACGTCTTCTTCCTCCACCTCCTCCATGATCCTCTTTAAAGAGGAGGCACGAGGATTTGATTTTTAAATTACAATTAAAAAAAAATCTGGTTTTATTACTATAATACAGAATGGCTCATTATCACCAGACTGCCAATACATTGCTTTGACAATGATCTATATTCTGTGGTCAGTAATACGAGGTATATTTACTATCGATTTATGGGCAGGAAAGGCAAGTACTACCTTCACACCCCATGACAAAAAGGGGAGTCTGATTGGGACTCCGGGCACTGCCTTGTGACACTCGCTATATCATCAACATTTGCTTTTTTATACCTACCATTACAAATTAAATTAAAGTAAGCGCAAATTTTCGCAGATTTTCACGTAATTCTGGAGTCTTTATTTTGTTGCGAGGCCGATAAGGGTCGACCCCACAATATAATTTGTGTTTCAAGAAAGCTGTGAACAACCGAGACAATGAGAAGACAAAGGCGAAATTTTATTTATATTTTTTTACCAAACGTCAATTTTATTTCGTTAAAACGATGTGCGTTTTGTGTACAAAGAAAACAGAAAAAGATTTGCTGAATGAAATGTCAAGTTCGAGTAGACTGGACCGGTAATCTTTTTAGTGAAGCCGTTGTTAGGTAAGTTGATCGTCAGTGGGTCGAACTTCGAGGTCAGGTAATTGAAGTGTGGTCGAACCGGGCGTGTCGATGACGGGAAGTTGAGATGTGGTCGTTCCAGTCGTGTCGACGGTCGGACTCAACGTTGAAGTGCGGTCGATCCGGACGTGTCGACGGCCGGATCAGACATATCGACGACGGGAAGTTGAGGTGTGGTCGTTCCGATTGTGTCGACGGTCGGACTGAACATTGAAGCACGGTCGTTCCAGTCCTGTCGACGGTCGGACTGGACGTTGAAGCACGGTCGTTCCGGTCGTGTCGACGCTCGGACTTGACGTTGAAAGCACGGTCGTTCCGGTCTTGTCGACAGTCGGACTGGACGTATCGATGATGGGACGTTGAGGTGCGGTCGTTCCGGTCGTACTGGACGTGTCGACGACAGAAAGTTGGGGTTCAGTCAGACTGGCAGACAGCGCATGTCTGTTTGGGATCGATCAGCTTGTCCTCAGTTCTCTGTAGACGTCTTGTCAGGATTCTGGCTAGGGTCTTCAGGTCAGTGTTAAGGAGAGAATTATAGGCTGGAAGTCCCCCACCTTATCTTATTCCCATCGTGATTGTTCTCAGCAAAGTGATCAACACCCCTGGTTATCTTTTGAGGGATGTTTTCCCTGATTGAACCAGTTGTTGAAAACTATTGCCAAAAGATGAAAAATCATGTGTGGCATTTTGAGAAAAATTTCGTAGGGGAGGCCATCAAGTCCTAGAGCTTTGTAGGTAGCAACTGTTCTCAGGGCAGTGACGATCTCCCCTCCTGTTATCGGACCTTCACATCTATCTGCCTCATGCAGTTCTAATCTGGAGAGATCAGCCATATATTCTTGGAAAGATGTCTCCTGCAGATCAGGTTCCCTGAAAAAGAGGTCTTCAAAGTGCTTTCTGAAACCTCTACAAATACTAGTCGACAATTGTAGCATCTGTCCACCAGGAGTGGTGATTTCCTGGATGAAGCGATCTACTCCTCGTCACCCTTCTCTGCGCAGTTCTGAGCCCATATTCACGGCTTCGGATGACAAATTTTGCAGCCTGTCTCTGACCACCTGACCTTGATCTTGATACCCGGGCCGAAAAAGTGACTAAATTTATGTCCATAACGTTTGTTCATTTACTCCCTGGCTACTGGGAGTAGAAAAAACCTAAATATAAAAATACTCCGAATGTTGTTCGTATGTTGGTCAACACTCCCATATCCGATATATTGAATGCTATGTTTCTAACTCAGACTATATAAGGATAGTTTTTTAATTGTTAATTAGCTGCTGATTCAATTCTGGGAGTAGAACGGTTGCGAAGGTGAAGGTCGTCCCATTTATTTTGTTTTAGGTGTCGCCAGCGGTGGCTGCGACAATTTTCCGTCTAAATCCATGAATTTGTTCTGCTTATGTTAAGTCTCGAAAATAAAATTCACTATTTTTTATACATAGTGTTGAATGTGTTAAAATTCAATATTTTAACAAGAAAAGTGTCAAGTCGATGTTAAAAATTGCTGCAAAACATTTTTGATTTATTTAAGATGAAATGATTTATCTATTATGACATACTTATAATTTGTAATGTTCACTGTATTTTCAATTTTTCTACTTGAATTGTTCCCCTATATTGCATTTGTTGATCCATTATTTTACATAATTAGGTTACAAAAAATGTGTATCATATGTGAATACTACCTTCTGAAAATGGAGATGTGGTAGAGCCAAGGCCGTGTCATAGAGTTGTTGATAAATACAAAATAATTCTTTATATACACAAAATAATAATATAGAAGAATAAAGTGAAAGTAGAAGTTCCAAGAGGTTCAAGGGTAAAAGTCCTCCTGGCGTATACGAAGTAACGCTAGAGAGAGAAAGAGTCTCTAGGAGGTAGTAAATAAGTAAATATATATGTATATGTACGTATTTATCCAAATGTAGTAGTCGCCTGCTTGACAATGTGGGTGAAGTAAGGTATGTCTGTTTTCAAATGTATCAGCGAGCTTCTTAAAAAATGTGAAAATAACGGGTGTAAGTTTTTAAATGTATCAGAACGGATAGCCGTCAAATGTTGCCATTTAGTCGTATTTCGTCTCTGGGTATGTTACGGTGACTACAGCATCAGAAAATGGACAAATTCTATTTATCGATTCTAGTTTTGGTTGAAATACAATCTTGTTATATTTACATCTAGAGATCCGCTTTGAAAGTACCATTTTGATTGTCATTGGCCCACGACCTTATATCCTGGTTATGAAAGCTTGACAAAGCTTAGTGACCTGGCGATTTTGAATATATATCTATTTTTAGAGATGGTGAAATTTTGATTTTATTTGATTTCTTATATACTGGTTGTGAAATCTTTCTGATTGCTCGGTTGGGATATGGTCTATGGCCTGGCGATTCTGAATACCCATCTTGTTATTATTTATTTATTTTTATTTATTTATATCTCTCTACGGGGTGGGGGTCTGTAACAACAGAATTTAATTTAATTGCTAAGAAGAGAAGATTAACTGATAAATATGCACATGCGTTGTCTTTTAAGTTGGAAAAATAAAAATAAGTTATTTATTTTAACTATTCCGAGATGGAAGAAGAGAAGGACAGTATTGGAACTTGACGTTGCAAAGTTTTAATTTACATTACTTAACTAATCACGTAAGATCTATCTGTGATAAAAACCCGTTGTTTTTCAAATTTTTTTTTTTTTTTTTTTCACTAATTCGTAACTTTCTGCTGCACACTTACTATTTTTTACTCCTGGCGCTCATGCTAGTTGTGTTGCTTTCACTAATATAGACTATTCCACTCTGTACTTCATTTTAAAAAAATTATGATCAGCCAAAGAGACTTTCGCTTTCTACTAATTATTACCGGGAGTAATTCTTGCAAGAAATTCCGTCGTCCAGGTTTTTTATATTAAAAACCCGAACGTCTGAATTGCAAACAATGATGAAATTAAAATAAAGAAAGCTTGGTTTCATGCCTGTTAAATAAATAATTTTTATTTACAAACATATGCACATGAATTCAAGAGTCAAAACGAGGTAAAAATAGTCTTTAGTTGAGATATAGTTTTGGGGTAGTTGGAACAGAGAAAAATATAGTTTACAAAAGACTTTTAGTATTTGGGCCACAGTAAAAACTGTGATTGAGAAAAAGTTTAAATAGTTGGCCCCCGGAAAAAAATCTGAGATTGAGAAAAGACTTTGATCGTCAGTGAAGATTCACTGACAGTCTCTGCTGTGTTATTGGAGATGATTCGTTTGAAGTCGCAGACCCTTGTTCATCCACAACGATTCATTGACCGTGCAAGCTATTATTATAGCGGTTTCGTTTGAGTACGCGTTGGGGTGGGGAGTTATGTAGCCGCGTCTTCTCTTATATCTGAACGTTTTGGAAACAGTTGCATCTCTGCTCCTGAAAGTCGAAATCTGTGAGTTTTATAAGAAAGTTTTCCCTAAACTAGACTCGAAAAAAAAATAGGGTTTTAGTTTTGGTGATGATAATTTCTAACCAATAGACACTTTGATTTAAAAGGTGTGTTTGTAAATATTGTCTGTTATTGGGTAGAAAATAAAATTTAGGCGTGTTTTAATGTGGCATGTATGTGGGTATGTAATTTTGCTGGAAATAGAGCTTATTTCTTATGACCTCTTTTCGTTCGAACTTGGATCGAAATTTGTTGCAGTTGATAAACGTGTCTTCACCTTAAACCCTTTCTTTATTTACTTTAATTTCAAATGAAAGAGAATGAGGAGACTGGAGCAGTACCGGGGAAAGAATTTCCGAGGTTAGGTATTCAGAATATTTTGAGGCCCCCGGTCAGAAAAGGAGATGGTCGGACAAACAAACTCGATCTAGCGTATCTTACAAGACTTTTTAAAGAGCGTGTCTTACTTAACAACCGTTGTGATCGAGTGTGATGTGTACGAGAATTAGGCTTTAAGGAACTCATCGCGCATTTTGCTTCAATGAAAGTTTTTAAAAAATACACTTTTAAATTGCTTTGGAACTGGTTTTAGTTTTCGTATTTTTTTCAATAAAATACCGATTCGTAATTTTGTTCTCTAACTTTTGTAAACAAGCTCCCCTGAACCCCTAAAGGTATTTTGGTGAGGCCCTTCGGGTTTCGAGGCCCGGCACATTTGTGCCGGCTTCCCACCTCCTCTCTCGCCGCCACTGGACTTAAGATGGGGAGAATTGAGGAAACGACCGAAAGGAACATGGTTAAAAAAAACTTTAAAAAAATCCCCCAAAAAACGGAAGATGGCTATTGACGTTGCACTTGAATTTTTGAAGATTGTAGTTATTAGGGAAGCAAGAAATCTGAAGAGTGTTCCACAGGTGAGAATTGGGAAAAAAGAAAGTGTTAGAATAGAAGTGGCGGTTGCATATAACTAGTTCAACAGCAAAACGGTGAAACCTAGTTGACAATCCAGTAGTACGCCTAAATTCATGCAGTCGGGGCACTAGGGAAAAACGCCTGGTCAGGATCGATTACATTACAGACCCTTTGGATTTTGTTAAGAATTTCGAAATGTACTACTGGAACACCAGACCACATATAACAAAAGTATTCAATGCACAAACGAATGGTAGATCTATAAATGTGAAAGATGGATTCTGGTGGAAAAAAATTTCAGGCATGACACAATGAATCAACTTTCCTTGAGGGAGACGTAGAATCGCTTCACTTCACGTCAGTGGAAAATGTGAATCCAAGAAGACGCACAGTGTCGCTCTTCTGGAGTTTAGCATCAGCCATACTTATGATAGGCAGAAAAGATTCTCTGTGGCGATTAAATGAAAGCAGTTTTGTTTTGAAGGCATTAAAATTTACAAGTCATTTCTTGCCCCAGTTAACCACTGATTTGAGGTCAGTCTCAAGAGCAGCTGTCGTCTCGTGCTGCAAACAAACTCTAAAATATGTATATTTTATGAGTAGGTGGCCCCTCTAATAACACAAACGTTCACCTATATTTTCAGAAACAGGGGCCATTTAAGGGTCATAAACTGACAGAGGAAACTGCTGACGACATTTTTTTACAACCCCTACCTTGCTCGCAATTTTGATTACAATTTTGTTCACTAAGATGTAAAGGTTATGTCCGGAGCTATCTCCTCATCAGCTGCTTAACGCTTAATCTCGCCTCGATCTCTCTTTTTCCCTCAGGTCTTTTGGGCCGCCTTCTTTCAGCTAACAACAATATGTGAGCTCTCACAGATACAGCGTTTCCCAAAATTCTGGGAACACGTTAAGAACAATACACGTACGTACGAACACTCACCACAACACACATACACACACACACACAATATTCACCACACGCACTCTGTCCATGTACTTGTAACTTGTACTTGTTGTTAATACTTAATATATATATATTTGTTTACACATATTTATCGGTCTTGTGTTTGTTTTTCCTTGTCTTTTTTGGACTTAAATAAAGTCCAACTTTCTCATGTGGTTGGACCGGCTAGCAAGAAAATTCTACCCACATGTGTTCTTCTATATACTCATCACCGCTACGGCCCACTACAGGCCATTTTCTTAGCTATAATTTAATGATGTGCTATCAATTTTCCCACAATATGCATCCCATTGGCAAAGCAACGATTCAGTTTTCACATGGTATATTATTTACATATAATATAAACAAAATGCTTAATAATGTACCCAAAAGGCTTCTTAAAAGAGAAATATTGAAAATATTTCTGCTGTGATTTTTTTCTATTGTAAAAACCTTTTTTTTTTAATAGAGTATTAAAAATGTTAGTCTATGTAATTTCATATTAAATTTACTATATAAATACATGAGAATAATTTTTCACATATTGGTAGTCCTGACTTGGCGCCTCGGCTTGAGTCACTATCCTATCGCCATAACGTGGCTTCTCTGTGTCTTTTATATAAATATTTTCATGGTAATTGTTCTGATGAGCTTTCCTCGCTGTTACTTCGATTTTACGAATTTAAGCGCAGTGCTAGATTGGCAGTTAGGTTTCATCCTTTTTACAGATTAATTGCTATATGTAGCCGTTTGTTCTATGCTAAGAGTTTCTTCTCTTATACGCTTGTGGAACCCGCAGTTTCTTGCTTTCCCGTCAAATTATTTATGGGTGTTTTATATATATATATATATATATATATATATATATATATATATATATATATATATATATATATATATATATATGGTCTTTATATTTACTATTATTTAATGGTGTTTTATATTTACATATATGGTTTTTTATAATTACCATTATTTGAGCGTGTTTTATAACTCCATATATAAATATAAATAGGATGTTAGGAATTGTATTGTTTAACACATTTTTTAATGTGTATAATTTCTACCCTTTATAGATTTCTAAATATTTGTGAAACACATGCAATTAGTACTGCAGAAATTTTCTTTACATTGGATAATCGATCCATTCAACAGCTCTTGTGTTGCAGCTGACCGAGTGATCAACATAGTGTATTAGACATATCCCTGTAAAATCCCGAAGCGATTGGATCAAGCAGATTCTGGGTGGGACTTGTTGCTTGTTGCCACACTGTGATCTAATATGACGCACGTGTTGGCGAAAACTGTCTGTAATGGGTGGAAATTTCCTTGGTATATTATTTTTATTATCATTTGTGCATATTATGTTTCCTGCTTTGTATCCTGTAGAGCTGGGCCCAAACGATTGGTCCTTAGGCCCTATAGGATAATTGTCATTTGATAGCACTTTTCTTAGTATATCGGATGTTTCTAGTAGGGTGATCTGGCCAACTTGTAAGTTGATGCTACCTGGAACACTGTTAGTAAAATTGTCCATTCCTTTTCTCACGAGGCCCAGTGCTCCGATTACTATTGGTACGACAGTCTCAGTCTTCATTCCCCACATCCTGTTAATCTCGATCTCCAGGTCCTTGTATTTGGACAATTTCTCGATAATTTTCATGGAAGTGTTTCTCTCGGATGGTACTGCTGAAATAAGAATACACTTCATAAATTTCTTTTATGATAATATTAGGTCTGTTGGCTTTTATTTCCTTGTGAGTTTGAATTGGCATGTCCCAGAGGATAGTTACATCATTATTTTGAGTAACTGATTCAGTGGTTTCGACTTTGTGCTTCTTGCATATATTCCAGTGCATATATGCCGCTACCTTGTGGGTATATTCATTTTTTTGCTAGTTCTTGACACCCTGAGATCATATGGTTGACAGTTTCATCATATTTTCCGCAGATCATTGATTATGTGACAGTGATAGCATCTGGTTGCGAGGCTTTGGTTCTGAGTTGCAATAATTAGGTCTTTTGTCTCAGCCTTCAACCCGGTGCTACTCTGCCACTGATGTTTTTCTTTTGGTCCACATCTGCTTCTTTCGTTCTTTTCAGATATTTTCCATGCTTGTCCACCTAGTTTTGATGAATTTCATTTAGCCGAAATGTTTCATTTTCTGTTTTACTGGTTTGGTGTCGATGGTATTCATTCCTTTTTTTGTTGGTAGGGTTTCAGGTATATTAAGTTCTTTCTTGAAGAGAGAAGCTTCTTTGTTGATGGAGTGGATTTGGTGTTTTATTAGGAGAGAGTCATTGGTTTTTGTGGGGTATGCTTCCAATCCGATTGTTGTAGTTTAGAGTTAGTTCTGTAGAAGAGAATGAAACCTTAATTTAAGACACTGTCTCTGAGCTAAGAGAATTCGCGAGAGTATGCAAGGGAGGAGGACAGTGTTCGTTTTTTGGAACTCTGTGCTGTGTTATCAGTTGGGAGAGACTTGGACAGTTAGAAAGCGATTACTTGGATCAGTTTCACACAAATTATTTCGGCAAAAATGAGGTGAAGTTTGACCTAAAACTTATTCCAAAGTTTGATGGTTCTGCGTTTGGGCATTCTGTGGTCGAATGGATTGAGAAGGCTGAGCTGTAAGATGTGCCAGGTTAAACCTCCAGAACACGCAGTCCCTTTAAGGCTAATGGATGGTTACGTTTGCAGGTCCTACCAGCAGCTGAGAGAGGAAGAAAAGAAGGATTTCAGCTTAATTAAAATCCACACTGTACACAACTTTTGCCACGGAGGGTTTTCTGGTTTATGAGCAATTTGCTGAGCGACGACATCGTCCCGGAGAATCGGTCGATGTCTTTCTGGCGGAGTTACAAAAACTTTCCATCCTATTCGGCAGAATGAGCGACTATGGCCTGGCATGTGCGTTCGTGCGAGGAATACCAGACCGAGTTAAACACCTCCTTCGATTGAAAGGAATCGCATACCGAAAGAAGAGGAAGGACGTGGACGTGCTCACTGTTGGTGAAGGGACCCTCAAGTGCTCTGGGGTAGGAATTATTCAACTTGATGTGACCAACAGTCCCCCTGTTGATGTTGATGTTCTGGTTATGGACGGAAAATTGCTTGGTTTCGACCTGCTGCTCGGATTTGACATTATTAAGAAGTTCCAGTGATGGGACTGTAAGCTTTCCTCAACCCAACCAAGTGCGTGATTCCTCTAATGGCTATGCTGCAGGAAAACAAACAGAAAGTCCGCTCGGTCATGGATTATTGGGATCTTAATCAGTATGTGGACGCGCACACCGCGGATGCAGATGTGTGCGCACAAAAACTGAGAGAGTGGCGACAGGAAGGATTGGATGTCGCCGTGCTGGATTTGCGCCGTGCCTATTTTCAGATCCACGTCGACAAATCGTTATGGCCCTTTCAAACAGTGCAGATAGAGGGGCAAAGATATTGCCTCACCCGTTTGGATTTTGGGCTCAACGTGGTCCCCGCTGATCATGCGATTAATTGTGAATGCCATAGTCGCACAAGACAAGACTATCCAGAGGGCCACGTCCTCACTCATCGATGACACATTTGCCAATGAAAGTATATGCACCGCGACACGCGTACGGGCCCAACTTCAGTAATTCAGACTGAAAAGTAAGAATCCAGGGCGTTTAGAGAATGGTACCCGTGTACTGGGATTACGTGCCCGCGAGGAACGAGGCAAATTGCAATGGAGTCGCGGGAGAGACCTCCCACCGCTACCTAACGTGCTCACTCGTCGGAACATCTCCCTGTGTGAGAAGTTGACTGGACATTTGCTAGTATGTGGTTGACTCGGCGCATGAACTCTGTGACGACTGGCTGGGACGATGAGATACGAGATCAATCCCTGACTCGGATTGTAATATGAAAAGCAGGTCTCTTTCTAAATAAAATAAAAAGTTTCTGGCATTTTTATTTGTCCGCTTAATTTATAATTTTATGCACAAAAATTTTTAAAAGGGTCTTCTAAATATGAGTAAGTCGTATTTTTAATATTTAAAATCTATCTATTCCTACAAATTTAAAGTACTGTTACTACTTCTAATAAGTAATAACTTTTTATCATTGAAAACCCCAAATGACACGCGAAAAACAGGTGTCATTGTTTGTGAGCAGGCACCCCTACCCCCAGAGAGAGATGTTAAAGATACATAAGAATGAATAAATTTCCCATGGCAAAAGTAGATTCCTTGAGTCTGAGTAAAGTCGTATATATTCTCGCAAGGTGATTTGATGGGAAGGGGGCATTAAAATAGGATTGGCGATCTGCACATATTTGCAATCTGCGCCCTCTTGTGTTGGGCACATTTGGTCCCTGTGCATCAAATAATTTGCTTGAGTGCAATGTGTTGTACAATATATTTATAGTTCATACCTCATTGCATTTATTTTCTGCATCGATCTGAAAATCCCCATTTATTGTGGAAGGTACCAAAACAGGTTCTGGTCCCTTAGGTGGTTTCCCGTTTGGAAAAACTTTTGATCATTTTACAGTTGACATCTATTGAATATTAAGAGACCTTTTTTTACTTTTTTAAAAATCATTTCACCCCAAGTAAGACGATAAAGGCGCAAGGGGTTACTGGGAGTAAAAGAAAAATGCGGAGGCTTTAGTTAGGATAAAGGACAATAAAAGAACAGAATCCAGGAATACAGACGATGACGATTGGCATCGTTTGCTTTCAATCCACAGTTTTCTCATCATGGTCACAACGTCGAAGATTATTGTTCCACCATTTTCTTTGGTTTGAAGTTAATATGGAATAAAACGTCCTGATGACATTGTGTTTGGCTGACATAGATTTCAGCTGACGTTAAGAACCGTTCAGGATATGATGCAAAATATCTAAACTATATATTTAAAATTTTATAAAAATAAATATCCAAGAGATGAAATATGTTCAACTAATTTCCCACTCACAAATTCCTGATGTAGGTAAAGAGCTAGACCCAAATACTTCAGAGAAAACATATTCTTGTAGTTCTTTTGGCTTGTCCAGGAGGAGTCTCAGAATACCAGTGTGTGGATTGTAGCAGGTCATATAACTATTGTCTTGAGTATGTTAAAGTCTATGATGTGTCTTTTTAGGAAAAGACTAGTCATCACTGACAAATGTTTTTGGCCAGAAATTCCTTTTCCATTCTGAGTCACATGTTCTAAATGGCACACATTTTCTACCATTAGGTGGTGGGTCATCTACTCAAAAAATATTGGTTTCGTTTTCAGCACTAGTCGAAAGGATCGTGAACAAGAGGGCGCAATGTGTAAGTTAATGACTATTTCAGGAATTAGACATTACAGACTACTTTGAAGAGTGTAAGAGACACGAGGATATAGGAGTGAGGAGGTCCCGCGGTCAAGGGTAATGTGGGTTATCCAACTTAACTTCCTTAAAAAAAACCGTCGCTAGGGGACGCGCTTTAAGCCTACGAATAGGCTATGCTATTTTCAATCATTCTCTTTCCTCTTTTACAACTCTGGCTATGAGATGTAGTCGCCCTTGGGGAAAAAGTGTCCCCCACTGGGAAACGTTCATTTTCAATGTCTTACTTTTTTCTCGTAGCTTTTTGTACTCTTTCACATTCGTGTCTATCATGTAGGCCTACACAAATTACACACACACATACATTCTCTAAATTTAAACGCTTTATGAAACTAGTCTTTAAATGTATTCTTGTTTCATTGTAATACATTTGTTAATACATGCATTGTCGTTTGTTTTATATTGTTTTCTGTTATTCATTTATTACTTGGACTCGCATTTAAGTCTGCAATAATTGTTACGGGAAAAATAATACCAAGACACACATGTTTTTTTACATAGACACAACACGCTACAATGGTACTTTGAAGTGGATCAAAGCAGGCTACTTTTTCGCGAATTTTGAAGAGGTGGATATGTTTCGAACAAACCACATATAAACAAGAACGAAAACTCATGCCTAACCTGGTAAAATGAAGAGAGAAACTAACATCAGGATAAATTCACAGGGCTTCGCTACTAAATCAGTCTGGAAGAATGTAATAAAACACTCTACAAAAATTGCTTGTTAAATCAACTGTGGTAGGTTTTCTTTCACGAAAGACTATCAATAATTTATTATTTTCTATGGTGTGGTAGATTTAACATTCTAAGCGTTTTTTTATTTTTATTTTATATTCAAGCCATTGCAATCGAAAATTACGATACATATGTCATTAATGTTGCTGAAAATGCACCTCGAAACACAAGAACATGCATATATCATGATTACGAATCCCGTAGCGGATTAGACACGTTGGGACACTCCATGTACAGCAATCGTAGCAACAGTTTGTGTCTCTAGGGCAATATTGCATGACGGAGCCCTATCTCTTTAAGTTGTTTTTTGAAGAGGAAACTTTCCACTCACTACTAAAGATAGTTTGCGCCAACGCGTGCGTCACACTAGATCACAAGTTGTCCTTGTCTTAGATTGGTTATCCTATCAAGGCTAAATTGCTAGAATGCTCTATTATTTTGTCGTTTTTAATGAAACATGTATTAAAGAGAGTTTACTACCCTCATATACAACTATATATATATATATATATATATATATATATATATAATTGGCTTCGACTGTCTCCTAATATGGTGTCTATTTTAGTAATTGCAAGTTATCTCCCCTTTATGGGTTCCATGGATCAACGAGAGTTTCTTTATTTTTTTGTATTTATTTATCCTATGTATGGATGTGAATGTGCGTATAGGGTAACGGTTATCGGCGCAAAACGTGGAATCGATATGCCAAGTTAAAATTCTTCGTTAAAACTCTTAGAAACGCATGAATGCGTATGGATTAAACAACAAGAACATACTGGGTGGTTCTCTTCTCTTGGAGAAGGAAAAGTTTGAATTCAAGCACTAATAACAATGCGCTTGTGGTAATGACAATTCTACATCGTAAAATCTTTTACTTGTTATGGAAACCACAGTAGTAATGCTAGAGTTAGTGGCCCCTACGGGAGTCTACTGAAGTTAACGAAATACCGTAATTCCCTTTGTATAATACGCCTTCATCCATAATGCGCACACCTAAAATTGTGCTGCTGAAAGTGTGAGAAAATGCTTCTACTCATGCATAATACGCACCCCTTATTTGGTAATCAAACCCTATATATTGTACCTCTCCATTTTTATTACGGCCAGCGTTTCCTACTTTTATTAAAAAAATGGTTTTAAATACAGAATAATATTATTCTAATTTAGTTTTATGATAATTCTTATTTTATTTTACGGTAATTTTTCAAAGATTTTTTGTACGTGTGCATATTGCACACCTCTGATTTTTCTTATTATTTTTTAGAAGAAAATGCGTATTATACATGGGGAATTACGGTAATAGGGCATGTAACACCTATCCTGACCTCACTGGATCGATGTATTCTACAAGACCGGTCGTTCGTCCTGTCCTGATTCAGTATTATAGATTCAATCAAAGTCTCCGGTTCACAATGTCGATTCAAAAAAATCACAACGTGGCTGGAATGTGATTCCACTTTCCAGCCATGTTGTGATTTTTTTGATCCTGGAGAGCAAGTAACAAATCGTAGATCCTGGAAGATTCAGCTGGTCTACCTGCAAGTTTATTGAGGTGAGAATCGGGCCAAGCAGAAAAATCAAATATAAACAAGTCGATTCGAGTCCAAAGAAAAACTTATGTATATGTATATAAGGAAGAAATTGGTACAAAAAGAATAATGCTTCTTTTACAAGAAAGTAGTGTATATGAAATAAAGTCCAGAAAAAATATTGCAAATAATTCTGAAAGAAGAGAAGTAGTTTTCGGGTTTATCATTTTTGTTCTTAGTAGTTGCCGTAATTATTTCACTATCAGCATATAAGAAGGTTCACTGGCAGTATTGCGCTAATATTGCAGATAACTTGCGTTTACTTCCTCCCTTATTACAGTAGCAAGCGGACGCTTTCACTCTCACTGCCTATATATATCTCTCTCTGATCGACTGCTTGTCAGCTCACTTCACCTAGCTCCAATTCCAACTTCAACTTCGACTGTTTGTTTTCGCACAACACGCGTTTAAATAAACGTGGTGGTAGCGACAAAAAAAAAAAAACGAAAAAAAAAACCAAACAAACAAAAAAAACAAAAAACAAACAAAAAACGGTGTGTTGGTAAACTTAGAATACAACCTGATTACTGACTTATCCCCTTTCATGCTTAAATGAACAGTCTCTTCTCAATTGGTATTTCATAGTTGATATAAACACTATTGTTTTGACATTTTATATTAATAATTCTGACGAAGCACAGATTCTCTGGGCACAAACTTCACCACAGATTATTTTTCTCATCTGTAAACAAAATTCTATATTACTATAATTATTAATATTTCATGGGTGACTATTGCTCTCTGCCACAGGCATACTGGCAATTTAACCTTGGTAGGTTCAATCTGATTGTCATATTTGACAACAATAGTTTGCTTTGTGATAATTTCAGATTATAACCAGACCCCTGAAAACCTTATCTTTCGTTTATTGGATAATCAGAATGCACTATAGTGGTGTGGAGCTTAGGGATAAAAATGAACTGTTGATTTACCCACACCAAGAAGATTAATGAAGAATGAAAATGACGAGGAATCACGCAGGTAACATTAACAAAACAGGATAAATAATTTATACAAGAATTTACACGCTTGAAATAGTGTCAGTAGCTCGTTTCAGGTAAATGAATCAATTCTTAAAGTCCATAATTTTAACGTACTGCGGAAATGTTCATTGAAACGATAAATAGTCGGTGTCTCACGAGATGCAAGTCATGCTTACTCTAGAATCTGCGCCAGACAGTTGGCATGCGACTCCACCCAAATTAGTATCAGCATGTCCCTACTTGTTAAGTATGCCACATAAATTTTCTTTCTCCAATGTAGCTCAGGTTTGATGGCTTTAGTTTTGATTTCCAATGCGACCACATTTTATTCATGCACCTGTCGATAAGTATGTCGACCCCACAAACTTATTTGTATTCAAAGAAAGGTGTAAGCAGACAAGACAATGAAGAGACAAAGGTGAATGTCTATATTTTACCCAAACGTCTGTTTTATTTCTTTAAAACGACGTGCGTTTTTTAATATACAGCGAAAACAGAAAAAGATTTGCTGGATGAAATGTCAGGTTCGGGTAGACTGGACTGATAATATTTAGTGAAACCGATGGTTGGTAAGTTGATCGTCGGACGGTTGGGGTTACAGGTAAGGCAACAGAAGTGTGGTTGGACGTGTCGGCGACGGGAAACTGAGGTGTGGTCGATCTGGTTGTGTCGACGGTCGGACTGGACATGTAGACCACGGGAAGCTGTGATGTGGTTGATCTGGTCGTGTCGACAAATGTTGTCGAATGCTGATTAACACTCTCTTATCAAATATACTTAATGGTATGTTTCTGACTCAAAATATAATCAGGATAGTTGTTTAATTGCTAATTTATTGCTGGTTCTATTCTAGGAATAAAAGGGTTCAAATGGTCATGGTCGTCCTGTTTGTTTTCTTTAGGAGCGGCACATCTTTTCTCCCCAACTGTTATACAGTCTTTTATTTTAGTTTTGCTGCTCTACATTTTCTTTGATGACGTGAATTTTTGTGGTTTATGCCAAGTGCACGACCAAAAGTTAGTAATGTCTACACTGACAAATATGTAAGAGTTTCCATTGTAACCCCTTTTTTAGTATATATCAGGATCGAAGGCCTTTTTTTTTTTTTGTAGTGTCACACTCAAATTGACATCGGTAGATTTCACCAATTTGAGGAGGATTTCTACTACCATAAAGCGAATAAATGTGACGCAGCAATGGACATCAATTGAAATAAACTGAAATGATTGTAAAAATTATCGACAAAACGTAAATCGAAATAATGAAATTTTTATTCACATGGCAATTTATGGCGATGACATAATCCAGTTTCAAAATTGTACTCTTTACATTTTATTGTTTAATTTAGTTATAGACAGTAACGTGTGGATATTTGCATATTTCTCCGAATACCTATATATAAATATAGGCATCTATGTGAATAAGTAATTTCAAAGTATCGAAAAGAATAATAATTTAAACAGAGTTTTTGTAAATTTGTAAGCATTTAAAAGTTTTCACGACAAAGCGTGACGAAAATTGAAGCGTACTAAGCAATTTCAGTGATCGGTTTTGAACAGATGTTACCGCTGTTATCTTCTAGCCGTTGAAATTTTGAATGAAATCTGAGTTTATATATGAATTGATTTGTTCGACTGTTCACTGATTGGCCAAATGTGTATGTAAAGTAAAACAACGTAAAAATTATTCCTAAAGTGGTAGTTTCTTCATTGAGCTTGAATTGTAAAATGTCATAGTGAAAAGATAGGTACTTTAATGATTTTTCCAGTTGCCTTATGATGAAATTACTATTGTTTCAGTTATTTCTGATATTACATTTACGTGCATTGGCAATCGTACTTGGTGGATTTGTGGGGTTCAGTGTACCCGGATTAAAGGAGAATTTAATACGGGATACCCTGCCCACAAAATTACAACGCAAATTTCAAGAAGAAACAACACGGTAAGGAACGTTTGTAGAAAATAGAACATTGTATATTTATTATCTTGTGAATAGGGTAAAAAGGATTAATGTTTTAGTTAGTTTAAGCAAAATGATTTTGACAAAAATGTCTGTGTTCACTGTCTTTTAACCGAGTAGCAGAGTAATGTCTGTTTCTTTTGTTTTTGTATATGTGTAAAGGAAAAAGGGGCGATTAATTTAAGTTGAAAAAGAGAGTGTGAATGAGGAATAAAAAGATAAAAGGAAAATGTACTTATGAATTGTTTTGGAGTCAGTTGTAAATTTGTTGTAGTTGTTTTCCTTTCCTAATCCACTTTCGGCTCTTAGTGTCGGGTTGAGTCAGTGATGGAATTTACTGTCAGTCTTCTATGATCTCTGCGCCCTTCTGACTCGACTGACTTGAAACTCTGTATTTATTTTTGACTTTTTTTCACACTGGCTCGAGATCTTTTTTTTGGTTTAGCAAATCGCCTCCTTTCATTGGTCAGAAAATTAATTTCACACCTTATTGCGAAATCTGTTTTTAATCGTTTTGATCCGATTTTGCGGGTGTGCAAATCTACTTTGTGTTTTTTAGTCATTTGCTGGAATACATATAGGATTTGTATCCTATAGATTAAATCAAAATAAACGTGCCACAATTCACTTTAGTAACGATATCACATTTAGCAGCGTACTATATCTTTTCATTCTTTCATGACAACGAGTAAAGCTTTCCCGTCTCTTTTTCCCGCACGTCGATTTTCTTTTCCAGATTCTGTTGCCTAAACTTAGTTAAATTTGACACAAGTCCACAATTAGTAATAGTCAACTAGACTAGTGTAACAAGAGGGGTAGAAGCCATCTTCTGGTTGATATCCCTAACGAAACTTTGGGTATAACAAAATGTTTATTTTCTGTTACGAGCTTAGAGAGACAGACAGAACATGCTGGAAGTTATTAACGCATGCATATGTTGCGGGGCCGATAAGGATGTCGCCCCCGCAAGCTTTATGAAGAAACGTGTGAACAGCCAAGACAATGAGGGGACAAAGGCGAAGGTTTATGAAGCAATAATGTCGATTTTATTAATGCCAATTGTACAAGAGTGTACTCTGAAGAAATGTGTTCATATCGGTGTCGGGTCCGGTATGACTGGTTTTGTTTAGGGGTAGCTGCTTTCGGTCGTATTGGTAAAAACGAATGTAGAGTTGATCGGCGAAACGGATGTAGCTGGTCGACTGCCGGATGGGAGAATAGACGGGAACAGCAACAGGTTGATCGGTGTCCCTAAACAGGGCCAAGTCAGAACAATGAATGATTTCACAGGGCGGACCGACAACAGTGATAGACTTCACAGGGCGGATCGACCGCGGAAACGGGATCGCACCAAAGTGTATCACTTGGCGAAATCGGAGTCCCTAAACAGGGCCAAGGCAGGATGTGATAGACTTCACAGGGCGGATCGACCGCGGAAACGGGATCGGGCCGAAGAGTAACACTCTCGACAAAGCACCGGAAGCTCACAAAGGCAGCGTACTACACTTTGATCCAGGCACCCGGGCCGAGCAGCTTGGTATTTATTAATCCACCCACGAGGATTAAATGTGGCACAAGGCCGGTTTAATGTGGGTAGCCCGCGAGCCCGTAGGCTCGGCCAAAAATATGACCTTTGAACCCGCCTTGACGGGTTCAGGTCCTGTCTACCTCCCGGAAGGAAACCTTGCCCTTCGGCAAAGCTTCCTCCGAGTTCCTCTCTGCATTAGAGAGTTCGACAGAAGCCACCCCGAATGATCACAAAGCACAGATACTGCACTTTGATCCTAAACGGGCCGGGCAGCTTGGTATTTATTAATCCACCCACGAGGATTAAATGTGGCACAAGGCCGGTTTAATGTGGGTAGCCCGCGAGCCCGTAGGCTCGGCCAAAAATATGACCTTTGAACCCGCCTTGACGGGTTCAGGTCCTGTCTACCTCCCCGAAGGAAACGTTGCCCTTCGGCAAAGCTTCCTCCGAGTTCCTCCCTGCATTAGAGAGTTCGACAGAAGCCAGCCCGAATGATCACAAAGCACAGATACTGCACTTTGATCCTAAACGGGCCGGGCAGCTTGGTATTTATTAATCCACCCACGGGGATTAAATGTGGCACAAGGCCGGTTTAATGTGGGTAGCCCGCGAGCCCGTAGGCTAGGCCAAAAATATGACCTTTGAACCCGCCTTGACGGGTTCAGGTCCTGTCTACCTCCCCGAAGGAAACGTTGCCCTTCGGCAAAGCTTCCTCCGAGTTCCTCTCTGCATTAGAGAGTTCGACAGAAGCCAGCCCGAATGATCACAAAGCACAGATACTGCACTTTGATCCTAAACGGGCCGGGCAGCTTGGTATTTATTAATCCACCCACGAGGATTAAATGTGGCACAAGGCCGGTTTAATGTGGGTTGCCCGCGAGCCCGTAGGCTCGGCCAAAAATATGACCTTTGAACCCGCCTTGACGGCTTCAGGTCCTGTCTACCTCCCCGAAGGAAACCTTGCCCTTCGGCAAAGCTTCCTCCGAGTTCCTCTATGCATTAGAGAGTTCGACAGAAGCCAGCCCGAATGATCACAAAGCACAGATACTGCACTTTGATCCTAAACGGGCCGGGCAGCTTGGTATTTATTAATCCACCCACGAGGATTAAATGTGGCACAAGGCCGGTTTAATGTGGGTTGCCCGCGAGCCCGTAGGCTCGGCCAAAAATATGACCTTTGAACCCGCCTTGACGGGTTCAGGTCCTCTCTACCTGCCCTTCGGCAAAGCTTCCTCCGAGTTCCTCTCTGCATTAGAGAGTTCGACAGAAGCCAGCCCGAATGATCACAAAGCACAGATACTGCACTTTGATCCTAAACGGGCCGGGCAGCTTGGTATTTATTAATCCACCCACGAGGATTAAATGTGGCACAAGGCCGGTTTAATGTGGGTATCCCGCGAGCCCGTAGGCTCGGCCAAAAATATGACCTTTGAACCCGCCTTGACGGGTTCAGGTCCTGTCTACCTCCCCGAAGGAAACGTTGCCCTTCGGCAAAGCTTCCTCCGAGTTCCTCTCTGCATTAGAGAGTTCGACAGAAGCCAGCCCGAATGATCACAAAGCACAGATACTGCACTTTGATCCTAAACGGGCTGGGCAGCTAGTATTTATTAACCCACCCACGAGGGTTCAGGTCCTCTCTACCTGCCCTTCGGCAAAGCTTCCTCCGAGTTCCTCTCTGCATTAGAGAGTTCGACAGAAGCCAGCCCGAATGATCACAAAGCACAGATACTGCACTTTGATCCTAAACGGGCTGGGCAGCTAGTATTTATTAACCCACCCACGAGGATTAAATGTGGCACAAGGCCGGTTTAATGTGGGTTGCCCGCGAGCCCGTAGGCTCGGCCAAAAATATGACCTTTGAACCCGCCTGGACGGGTTCAGGTCCTGTCTACCTCCCCGAAGGAAACCTTGCCCTTCGGCAAAGCTTCCTCCGAGTTCCTCCCTGCATTAGGGAGTTCGACAGAACCCAGCCCGCATGATCACAAAGCACAGATACTACACTTTGATCCTAAAACGGGCTGGGCAGCTTAGTATTTATTAATCCACCCACGAGGATTAAATGTGGCACAAGGCCGGTTTAATGTGGGTAGCCCGCGAGCCCGTAGGCTCGGCCAAAAATATGACCTTTGAACCCGCCTTGACGGGTTCAGGTCCTGTCTACCTCCCCGAAGGAAACCTTGCCCTTCGGCAAAGCTTCCTCCGAGTTCCTCCCTGCATTAGGGAGTTCGACAGAAGCCAGCCCGGATGATCACAAAGCACAGATACTGCACTTTGATCCTAAACGGGCTGGGCAGCTTGCCTTTGGATGAAAAAAGGGGCTTATGATATTTGGAGCGATTCATTCAAGAACTCCCCGGCTAGAGGGAGTAGAAAACCGTAGATATTAAATTAATACAATTGTTGTTCGGTGTTTGAGGAAGCGCTGCATAATCCGATGCTCACGAGGTACGGTTTGGCATCAACGATATTGAACTAGTCGTCTGGTTTCTCGCATGTTGCTTGACTTAAGTCTACGAGATCAGGAGTTGTGAAGGTCAAGGCCGTCTTTCTAAGGAGCGGCTAATGGCGACCGCGACACATAGACGAATAAAAGAAAAGTACCTGTTCAGAAGATCGAGTAGCGCCAATAAAATGATTGAATAGGTAAGCTAACTATATATGTTGTGGATTCCGCGTGAAAAATCGGTCTCCAATAAATGACAAACGCAAGTATTTAAGCTAAGAAATTAAATGTATTTACACAGAATACAAAAGGTAATGCTGTTAGTAAAATCCAGGAACGCCGGTTAGTATTAATCAAAGATCGCTATATACAGTCTCGAAGTAAACTTCCTTAGAGTCTGACGTCAACTCAATCACAGTGTCTATGTACTTTCCACTCTGTTTCTCCACACTGTTCCTCTACCCTGTTCATCTCACATCAGACTTTCTGACTGACTGACTGACTGTGGCTATTTTATGGCAGAAGGACGAGTCCATTTATATCAGAAAAGGGTGGACCCCATAATACTATATTTCCAATCTTCTCTTAAAACCATCTGAGAAAATAATAAAAATGACAGATTCTTACCATTTGCCTCAGCAAGCCCCAGATAAATCTAACCGAAACAAAATCTGTAATTTAAATATAAATCTAACCGAAACAAAATCTGTAATTTAAATATACAAAATACTAATAGCCTCGAACATGTGAATTGGTATGGGTCGCAGGATGCAAATTGGGTTGTCCTAGTTCTGAGTCAGGCTGGTTTGTATTTACAACGACTTAATACGACGATAAGTCGGCGTAGAAACACTGTCGTGTCCACTAAAATATCAACTACAATATTTATAAACCAATCACACTCAAGAAAACACTTACATCTTAAAACACACCAATAAAATCATAGATTACAAGTCAGAATGTTTGTTGTATTAGTCATAGATACCGACCAAATATCGTACGGACGTAGTAGAAGACATACCACGTGACTTCTTAGGGCCAATTAGAAATAAATAAATAATTTAATTCTGGAGCCAATATTGTTCGGAAAAAGTGTATAAAAACATACGAAATCCGTTCCCAAAACAATATACACTCGGCTGCAAGCAAACCACACACACCTCTCGCCGATGACCTTCATGACCTCATGTCAAAAACGACAGCGTTGACAAACTCCAGACCACGGCATCACCGTCAACAGTAAGAAACAATTCGTATCTCTCGTATCCGTTTTTACTAAGAATCACGCACACACATGTTGACTTTTTCATACAAACACACATATCGCAACATTTTATTGTTTCTCACTCAAGTACACAAAAACAGTTTATATTTTATTTCAGAACTTTATCAACCCAAACAAAAGACATTACTTTCCAATCTATTATCAACTGTTTGTATTCCTATCGTTATATTAAATCAATGTTTATTTGTTGAAACTACGTCGTCTTTTCTAGTGAATTTTATTCCTTCAATGAAAAGCGTTTGATTATTTTAGACGGCCAAATTAGGAGCGACCCTGTAACGATATTTTATTAATGTATTGAATCCCGACACTTCAAATTTTAACATTCAACGAAAAACCGAGTAGAAGGATTCCTACAACACGAACCCAGATCGGGGACGGGCGAAGAAATAAAAATTGTTTTAATATCTCAGTAGAAGCGATCAAGCATTTAGCAGTTGAAGTTGGCAACCAGTTAGAGAGAAGAGACGTTCCCAAATGTAGCCAAACCCAGTAAGTTACATAGCAAGAAGTGTCAGTACATAGTTGGACATAGCGAGATGAACGTAGGGTCTGAGACAGAGAAATCGTGGAAAAAGAGTGTGTTAATTTGGATCCAATGATTTCACTTGTCCATCATTCACCGCCATATAGGAAGATTGTTTAACTGTTAGGTTATATCAATCCGCCAATATGACACTGAATGTTGGACAATTTACTCACAGATGAACCGGACATGTAGTTCCACAGAAAAATATTGAGAATACCATGGACGGAACATAACGAGGAAAATGAGAGTGAAAAGGACACTTTTGCCTAAGATCAGAAAGAGGAAATCTCTGCGAGACATAATGAGGAAAGAGGGCTTGGAGAATCTGACACTCGTAGGAGATATGAAAGCAAGAGGTGCAGAGGCAACAGTGAATAACACGCCTAACAAGTTTGTGTAAATGCATAACAGAAAATGAACAAAGATGGATAGTAAGGAGCCAAATACTGTTTAGTACTACAATGGATAGGAAGTCGTGGAGAGCCATGATCGGTTACTGAGATTAAGATAAAGCCAATCCACTCTCGTGTCTGTCTGATCAGAGACAGTTGTTCTGAAAGTGTCATTCTTTAAAGCAGGAGTTATCAACCAAGAGGTATTTGCTTTCTAATGATGGTGGGTGGGGCCATGGAAGAGGAAAAATCTTTTACTTTTTCTTGTTTTTTATTTACAGAATTCGGAGTCTATCATGGATGTCAAAAAATCTCCACTATAAAAATAATCCATATAAATATATATGTACTAATGTGACGATGATAAGACAAAGTGGAACATTTTTAATCAAAGACGTATTCACTTAGCGTAGATTTGTTTAGACAACCTGGATTTTTTTAATTGGCTGACCACGACCTGTTGCAAAGGTTCGTATTCATATTTTTTAGATGGATACAAATTCGTGTTTATTGAAACAAATATACTAAAGCGGTTGGTTGGAAATTTTAATACCTTGTGATTTATCTTCTACTTTGTCAAATTTATCACGTATGCAAATTTCATATTTATTTAACTGGCTTTTCCTGATGCTTGTCGTCTTTACATATATTCACTGATCCTGGTTTTGTTGGACATATATCTAGAATCATTATATGTTATTTGAATTGTGAAATGTTAATATTTCTACAAACAAGATTACATATAACACAAAAATAACAGCATATATGAAACTGATATTTTGTTAAATCTTTACTGTCATTATTTTCATTGTTATGTTTTCACACGTGAATCTTAAGATAATATTTTTCAATTGTTATTGTCGTTCCATGCGCTTAAAAGGTTTTTTTTTTCCCGTGGAGAGAGTGGGGGAAGAGAGAACTTCACCTCGTTTATCCTGAATATTGAATAAGGCTCATACGAAAACAAACAAGGCACGAAACTCGCATGTGAAATTTGAAAGAAACAAACATTTATTACAATGACATAAAAAACAATAGAGCAGAATATATGGTTTACAAATAAGGTTGCACAGAATTTTCCTTTTGTACACATTATTAAGGCAAGATAACCAGTTCAAAAATTAAATATGGTTCATACATGCAGATATAAATTATTCAACAAAACTTTCAACAATCGAAAAATATTTTGACAAGGTACAATACAATTCCTTTCAAAAATTTTCTAACAATAGATATTCTTTGAAAAAAAAAAAAAAGAAACAGTTATATTTGAAAGTCAAAATTGAGAATGTTGACAGATTGACTAGAGTCGCTTGGACTTTAACAAATTTGTTCTTTTTTAAGATAGTTCGATTATTATTATTTTAAGAAATTTTTCACTTTTCTGATTTCAATTAGCTTCAGCTTTTTCTGTTTCTTTCTTCGTTTTCTTCTTACTTCTTCCGCAAGAAACAGCCTGGCTCATCCGCTAATGACAGCCCAAATTATTTGATATGTAATCTCTTGTAGAAAGAGAGTTAGAGGGTAGGATTATGAATTTTGTGCACTTGTAACAACACAAAATTCATTATCTTATCTTCTAACATTTTTTCTACAAAACTTGTAAAGAAATTAGTTGTCCTTAATACTAGAATCTTTACCACTACGTCGAAGTCAATCGGAGATATAATTAGGAACACCAATTCAGATGTCGGTACTTGATAATTTTATGTTTACAATCTAAAAGTACTAATATCGGAGAGACATCTCGAAATCTAAAAGCCCGTAACTACGGATATAAAAGATATTTACGTTTAGACAACCATTTAAACTCGCTCGTAACACACGGGAACAAAACTGGCCATAACTTTGATTTTACAAAACCATCTTAATTAAAAAAAGAACATAATTCTTTACGTGGAAAGTACTTCGAAGGATTACTAATAACTATATTACCGACTATAAACACGTTAAAAACATCGTATAACCAACCTTTATTGAATCCATTCTTAAACACGCTAACCTATGCTTATCTAAAGCAAACGGTATGTATGTAAAAACATTCCCAAATCAACATGTGAAAAGCCACCAAACGAAATGTTTGCTACTACTACTACTACACACATACACACTTACGAATATACATTATTATCTGAATCCCACATAAACAAACTAGAATTATTATGCACATACACACAAAGCAATATTTACAGTTTTTCATTTAGGCTTGGAATATGTTAATTTCTTGGAACTCCGAAGGGACGCGTTGTCTTTCCTTGAATTCAGAACGCCACAAATTATATTAAGGGATACAAAAGGCGATTATCTCCCTTTGTAAGAGATGAAATCACGTGCGTTACGTGACGGCCGCCTAGTGTCCTCATTGCATAGTGGTGAATGTAGAAATCAGCTTCTAAGAGTCAAACCAAGCAGTCGTTCTAGCTGTGATGCAGCTTACAAGCCCATGGTGCCATTTCCCATTGGGAATATATCTTCACCAGATATAGAGAAATCTCCGGCAGTTCCACTTCCCGTTGAAAATTATTATACGTAAAACTCTCTTTTTCATTCTCCTTCATGCTTGTTATTGCATACATGTTATATTTTCTCTGCATGGGACATATGTAAATATGTATATATAATTTTGTGCATGATTTAGTGTTATAAAACTCTCTCATAGAACAAAACATATTTGTCATTCCTTTTCTTTCCTAAAATTTTCCTTCTGTAAAATAAGGTTTTATTATATGGATATAATAATGCGCATAATGGGGAAATACTGATGGGAGAATAAAGTTTTCTTCCATAGCTTGCCCATTATCTGGGTCAATCCAATGTAACATGATGTCATTAAGGTCTATTATGTGTAAATTTTATTTATGACTTGCTATTCTCAAACGTTTGAAGTTTATTGTACGTGTCTTTAACGTTTAGTAAGTTTGGCCACACTTGGTCTAAGGTTACTGCTCAGCGTTAAGCATTATTTCTATAATTGCATTTATATCATGTCTTGTTTAAATGTTATCTCTATATAAAAATTGTGATAAATTGGAGACTAGTATTTGTTTGTGCATTTCTTTTTCTGTTGAATAAATATATCCTATTATAACTGTGCTTGTCCCTCCCTTCGTTAGTTCGCACGACCGTTACGCCTTTCCAATACCTCATAAATTAATGGACTATTTTGTTTTGATCGTGTGGAAAGAAAGGAACAGTCACTACTTGGTTTCAGTGAAAAAAAAATGAATGAAAGAAAGATAGAATTGTTTAACGGTCGTTTCAATGAAATGAAAAAAAAGCTCTCAATTTAAAATCTTTTCTTTTGTACCCTCTTACTTCTCAAAATAACGACCAGCTTTCATATTTATGATTGTTATTGTAATATTTTGTTAAAGTTGTTAAGCTCAAATATTTAACGATGCGAAAGGGGAAATTCTACGGATATTTTATTGTAGAACTCGCCTTGAAATTACACAATAATTAACTTAGGAATTATAGGAAAATGGTGAGATTTTCACGCGTTAAAACTACTAATTGTAATTTCTCTTTTGTCTCATAAATCGCGACAATTCAATTTCTGTAATTTTTTGACACAGTTTTAATGTTTTTTTCTGCAGGTGATTCAGATTCTCGTTGCAAAATTTCATTAAATGATACCAAGACATCAAACTAACAAAGGAAAAAAAAGTTAGCCTCATTGGAGTGATTAACGAGATATCTCGTTAAAAATATCTTTATTACTAGAATGGCTAACGAGATATGAGAAATCTTTTTGAAAATAAAAGACGGCGAAAGAAAAATCTGAAGGTGTGTATTTAAGTGTGTGAGGGAGTGTAATCAAAAAGCAAACTAATGTCACATTGAAAAATTCCTTTACCTCAAATAAGGGGACAAGGTGCCCTGTTACCAAGTGCCCATCTGCGAGTTGTCTGATTATTTACCTGCTGCCCCACACAGCAAGATATGGCACAAGGCCGAGTTTAAAGTGGGGTATCCGAGCCCCTAGGCTCGGGCAAAAATTCCCTATAGACCACGTAAAAACAGAGTTAGTTTCCCGAGACGAGACTCTGCCTTTCGGCAGAACCTCGTCTGGGGGATACCCTCTGAGATAAGCCAGGTAAATATCTGTGAGTTGTCTGTGCGCGAGGCGTTGTGACTGCTGATTTTTATAAGGAACACACGGATGTAGTAGTAAGGAAATGAATACAATTCTTACTTTTAATTACCTTTTGTTGTGTTTTTTTAAATGTTATATTTGTGATGAGAGAGAGAGAGAGAGAGAGAGAGAGAGAGAGAGAGAGAGAGAGTGGAGTACTCTGGTACTAAGAGCATGATGGCTGACTTAATATTTTGATGGCAACATCATTCACATTTATCCTTAAATATTCTAAAAACTGATTTAAATATCAAAATTTATCGCAATGCACATTCATTTAACAAAACATTATGTAATAAAAAAATAAAGATTTTATTAGTTGTCCATTGCTTTGCCAGTCACATAGACTGAGCTAAGCGCTCTCTAGCTTAACCCCCACCCCCCAAAAAAAAACAATTATTACAAATCTTCATTTAAATACTTAAATAAATGAACGTTTTGATATAAGTTAAGCAATATTTTTAACACTAAGTCATTGGCAGCATCAAAATCTATTTAAAAATGAGAAATTATATCCGTTTTTGTCCTCCGTACATTTTTTTAACGTTGACCTAATTAGTGAACAGTTTTTGCGATGTTTATTTTATTGATTTTAAAGTGTTTTATTTTATGTTTAACTGTTGTTAAAAAGGAAAAACTATTACCTTGAGACTTTTAAAACTGGCAAAAGAGAAATAAATTTTTTGGACTGAGTAAATCAATTTTACAATTGGGTAAAAAAAAGGTTTTGTTAGAGATCAAACTAAGCGATCATAATAAAAAAAAATATAAATCAAAAGTTGCGTAAAAGTTGTTTGGAAGAAATAACATTTTTAATTTCATTTGCGTCTTTAAGTTTACAGGAAGCATTCAGCGAATGATATTTTTAATAAGAATGGAAAACTTCTCATTGTCGACAGCCTTTTTTCTTTGTGATTGTTAGTTACTTAATTTTTCTGTGATAATTGTAATTGAAGATTTTCACTAATTTACCTTGACCAATATAATAATACTAATTAAGTTTTTAAATCTGTAACTTCACAATTTAAAATGTTTCAAAATCAACATTTCATTAAAAATATTATTCATTTCTTTTAGGTAGAGTTACGTAATTTGATAGTAGCAATTTTCTTTGTTAAAAAACATACATAGCTAATTTAATTTTGTTTTAAATTATCATTTAATACATAAAATGTCATAAAAGTTTTTTTTTAATTGTGAACTAATTTTTCATTAGAAATTTTTCGCAATTTATTAAATTCTAAAATTGTTTAATTTTCCTAGTTTTGAAAATAAACTAAAGTTTAAGTTACAGAAAGGGTGAATGGTGGCACAAAGAAACACTACCGAGCGATTAATCATTTTCTGATTTGCAAGTAGTAATATAAAATTAAAATATGTTTATTTACAAAAAGTTAAAAATAGACGAAAATTATTTTGGGGAACTATCCTTCTCCACAAGCCCGTCACCAGAGTGCTTCGAGTTGGAGAGGTGGCCACGGGAGCAGCGAGTAAGATTTTTTTTTAGTCTTTTAGAAGGGTAGAGAACTAACATACTTTGGGCGGAGGATAATTCCCCCACGTTCTGGCTCCCGGAACCACTTCTCCATATTTTTATTTTCTCGCCATTCCTGTTTAGTGTTTCGAGATAAAAACTTTTTCGCCGCTCTCTAACCAAAATAGTTTTTTTTTTTTAGCATCAGAGGGAAATAAAAAACTTTGTTTTTCTTTTTCATCATCAGAAGGAAAAGTTCTTGATTTTAATAAATTTTTAAATCATTGCACATTGATATTTCAATAGAAATTTTAAATATTTTTTTCAATTAGAAAATCATGGAAGATAAAAAAAATGATTTGAAGTCGTGTGAAGCCAGAGTTACTAATGCGCCTCCTACACCCGTACATATCAATGAACACATCCAGCAAACTTCGGTCAATAAATTCACATACATACGAAGGTTATATGTTGGATAAATGAAAAACTAAGGTTGTTTTATTAAATTATTTCGTTTGATTTCTGTTGTATACAAATTTTTTTCCAGGTTCCAAAAAAGACCTAAAGTCACTCACTAAATGGCTTCATGACATTTTTTTCACTGATCATTTTTTTTGTAAAAGAAAAACGAACCTAAGATGACACACATTTTTACATGTGAGTAAAAAAATCTTTTGTATTTAATTTATTTAAGGCAGGAGCTATCAGGAATCCCTTAAAATGAGTCTGAGAAACTTTTCCAATGAATTCGAGAACTCCAACTGGAATTATTGATGCCACATTTTTTAGATTTCTTTAAATTAAGATCCTTGTATTTTGATAGTTTTTTTAAAAGATCTTTAAAAGATACATTTACAATCTGCAAGTAACTGCCATATCAAAGAAAGCACATTCTGTTTTTGTGGTCTTTGATCACGATGCCTGGGAATTATTATTTTTATAATAATAATAATAATAATAATAATAATCATCCGCATATATTGCAATATTTTGTTAAAATTGTTAATCTCAAATATGCAGGGGAATTTATACGAGTACTCTATATAGCCATGACACTTGCAAGGAGCTTATTCAATAATTAACTTAAAGATGAACTATGATTTATCAAAACATTCCAATTCGTAAACCGTGAAATTTTCATGGGTAATTATTTAGTAATTAATAATGATAATTTTAATGAATATCATTATTCACATTATTTACAGAAGAGAAAGTTCAATCCTTTTCACTTAGTTGGAATGTAGTTTTCAGTTGTTGATGAGTCTTTTTTTGGTCTGTAGCTGCATCGCTTATAATTTCTGTGGATAATGGGATTCACTTCGCATAGATTTGTACAGACGACACCTAACTGACCATGATCTCTTGCACGGTGGACTAGAGTATAACAGATAGCGGCTCAAAGTGAGGAATTCCAGTCGGATCTAATACCCTTGGGTAAGGTATGAAACAGAGTGGGTTCTATAGCCCTGGGTGGCAACCGTTCTAGGAGAAGGTAACTCTGAATTCAAAAACCGGTCTGGAGAGGGTTGGGCTAGAAACATCACTTCTACTGCACCTGCAGTACATGTGATGGCTCATGGGATTCGCGCGTGCGCGATCTCTTACAAATTTCTTCTTTTTTTTTTTTCTTTTTTTTTAGGTGTTATACAAATTCGAATATTCTTTGAATTTGCTTAAACCAAAAGCGATTGTGTGAAAATTCTCCTTTTTATACCCCATCATCTATTTTCTACGACATCTTATTGTTATTACTTATTATCATGTTACTACTGAATTTTTTTCTGCTAGCTATTCTATTCCATTTTAAAATACTGACACTAGTTACCACCCAAATAAATGCAAAGCGGTTCCTGAAAAAATAAATAAATAAAAAATAGAAAGTATTTACAAGTGATCTCTCTTCCTTCATGAGAATTCTTTATTATTTGAAATTTATTTATCATTGTAAAAAGAACTTGACGTTGAAATTTTATGAAATATTTATTCCATAAAATAAGAATAAGAATTAAAAGTCGGGGTGTAGAAAATGTTTCGCTAAGTTCGAATACAAATATCTACATTACTAGAAATGAAGAAAAATGCTATATTTACTGACCGGCTGGAGAGGGGCGCTCCCCCGTTGTGGTCTATGACATTACGCGAAGAAAAAGAGACTTTCTTTTAGAAAACATTAATTTTTAAAGATGTCGTTCGGTTTTTACTGTAGGAAATTCGGTCGTCCAGTTTTTATATTAAAAATCCGAACGTCCGAAATCCAAACAATAAAAAATAAAATAAAATAAAAAAAGGAAACATGATTTCATGCCTGTTAAATAAATAATTTGTATTTACAAAAATATGTACATGAATTCACAAGAGTCAAAAACGAAAAAAAAAATGGTCTTTAGTTGAGTTAGAATCTCTGTGTATGATCCACAGAAAAAAATCTGCATTTGAGAAAAGACCTTTATCGTTAGCGAAGATTCATTGACCTCTTTGTTGTTGATGGTGGTGGTGATTTGTTTGAAATTGCCGACACATAATCGTCAGCGAAGATATCACATTATTACTAATAATTATAATATGATTTTACTGACAGCCCATAAACCATTATACTCCGCTTCCAACTGGTTTAAATTCATCAACCAACGATACCTGTTAATAATTTACTGATTACATTTCTATTATCGCACATATTAATCAAGGTAGTCAGAATATAGAAGATGAATGTATTTCTCGACTGGTTTTTACTATACATGTTGATATCTATGACGAGCCAGAAATAGGCACATGCTCAATAATGAAAAAAATCAAATATTTTACTAACCACAAAGAGTTTTCAATTCACTGTTAGATAATTCTAAAATATCATGTGATGTATCAACTTTTATAATGAAAGCCTTAATATATTTTTGATACCCTTATTCCTTGTCTCATCCACGTATTCGATTGTGGATGAGTGTGTTCCACGTCGGGGTCACCAGTCTGGATATTGTTGTGAGAGTATTCTCGGTTTTCATTTGATCGAAAACTTCGGAAATAAAAAGGAAGTGGATCTCAAATATAAGTGGATATGAAATAAATAATATATTTTTATTTATTTGTTTTAGAGTGAGTCCTTTGGTATTCGGTGTAGCAAAATGTTCGTTTATTAGGTGTATATTGGTAGCAGTCTGGAGAAATGTCCGTTTCGGTCAGGTAGTAAGTAGTTTTGAAGTCAAACTGTGCAATATTAGCAATAGGTCAGTGCCAATCTATTGTGTTTTTCTCGGTCCTAACCATGGTAAAAATATGAATTGGCACATGACCTTTTAACTACTTCTTCACGCGTCATGAATAGTTGGTTTCTCCGGTGGCCGTGTCTCTGTTCGTCACTCTTGTTGTCCCTTCTGCTTCTAGCTAAGATGTGTCAGCTTATATCCTTTCGACTAAGCTATGAGACTATGGTGCAGACATTCGTTCCGGCTAACATCAAAAGTCTCTCTGTGCCAATTGTTTTGATTGGCCAAAATTATTTTGTTTCTCGGTGTTCCTTTCTTTATCATTTTATATATCGGAAGTTATGCGTGGAGCCTTCCTGAGTTTTTGTTAATTTCAGCTCATCAATTAGTAGGATATGTTCCCTCAAACTTCCGGTGCTTTTTAACCGGGTCCAGACTTTTGTTCTTTTTCTTCTTTTTATTTGAGGATTACCTTCTCGTTAGTTTAGATAAAAGTATATAAAAAGAAGTTTAGAAAGAGAAAAAGAAAGAGATATGAGTTCGCAAGGAAAGCGCAAATGCCTTATTTTAATTGGAATTGTTTTAATTTTTGTTGATATCTTTTATTTTTATATTTTATTTTTATCGGGACTCACTACACAATCATCTATAAAAATAATTAAATATAAATACCATTGAAAAAATATGAATAAATATATAAAAGTATCGTTTGGATTCCATTTTTACAGTCTTTGGTAAAATCAGAGTTATTCCCCCAAATAATAGCCCAATAATGAATTAACGACATCAGTAAACGAAAAGTTCACTGGAAAGATCTTTTTAAATATGGAATTTTAATTTTCATCTGGCCACTAGCCGATGAGATTGATATAAGAAGTGGATTCAAAACAGTTCAATTCACTAGAGAAATTCCTAATCTGGAAATGCTATCACAATTATTACGGACAAATTTTATTTTGATATCTTTTAATCACGCAACATCTTCCAGAATAGCGGATCTATTGAAGCTAATGTTGTTCGTCCAATTAGTTTTCCTAGGCATTCATAATAGGAGTTGGGAGTTGGGAATTCGGTAACATTTAAAGATTGCTTCTTGGACAATCTGCAGAAAGATTTGCATATTCTGACCTTATCGGCGTAAAAAAAAGCTGCGTACATTTTAAGTCTTTCCTTTTGATCAAAGAAAAAGAAGATTGTAGTAGGTCGCGTTTGTTTTTTCCTTTCCCATTTATTTATTATCTCTTCTATTTCTGGTTTGAATGATCAAAGTAAGGGAATTAATTTTTTTTTAAATTATTTCTATTCGTAAGAAAAGGAAAGAATAAAGGTTTACGACTTAAATTAAAATTTGAAAATATGATTATTTTGTGGGCGGCGAATATACTGGTTTGCTACAATAGTTACGGCAGGAGAAAGGCGGTTAGCGACCCTGCAGGACGAAAGTAATTCTATGGAAGAGTGGGAGAACACATCAGCCAACAGGCAGCTAACTAGAAGTGGTGTCTCAATAAATTCACCGTGGAGAAGGCAACGGGAAACAACTCCACTATAATTTCCCCAAATTTATTATATAATTAATTAAATATTTGTATATTCTTTTTCTTATGGGATTACTTAGATTATTTACATTATTCATCTTCGTTGGCATATTCGTAACGCTCCGGCCTTCTTCAGGTGATTGGAAGTGTCATGCCTCTTCCGGACGTCTCAGTTATTTAACTCAAGTCTCCAAGTTTTGGTTCACCACTTCTGTGGCCTGGTAGTGAACTCACAACTCTTTGGGTCTAGTCACTGGATCTAACCAACGTCTTTATCCACTGGGCTATGTGAACATTTTTCTGTTATCATTGAATTTTTTACCAGAGTTTATATTGCAATTTTTGCTGTTATTCATTGCTTTTCTCTGCACTCCTTATTACTGGTTCCCATATTGTATTCATATCTATGCTTGGTCGGCACAGGAAATTTTTGTGGCGTTCATTTTTTCATATGTGTGGGTACCGTTTAGTAGTAAATTGATTTTTTTTCATTATATGAGTTCTTATTCATGATAACAATCCCCACCATACTTGTCCACGGGTAAAATGAAGATTTCCTTATTTTTTGATAGGTTCCTTAGTGCGTGTTAGTGTCTCTGTGGTAATGTTTTATGGTTGTTCGTTTCTATAGTGGCAGTGGTAGTTCTTTGAATGAAGTCGTTGGTGAACTCTGTAACATTTAAATTTTTATTATTGTGTTGATTAGACACAATAACATAAACTGATAAACTCGTGGCCAGTGCAGATATAAAATCACTTTAATATCCTCAACCTAGACATTAATGTGATTAAATCTCTTAAAACCTCACCCTACCAATAGCTAATATTATATATATATATATATATATATATATATATATATATATATTAATTGATTTAAAATATGTTTTTTTTCGCTACACAGTTCTAACCATGTTTCAAAAATGGAAGCTAAAAGCTCCGAATTTAATTTTGTAATTAAATTAAAAACCTTAGTTCCATTTCATCCTCAAGCGAATTTTGGAGTAACTTTTAAAATTACTGGGTTTTAAAGACGCGGCAAAAATCATAATTCACGTTTCCAAGGATACAGAGAAATCCATTCAACTAGACTAGGGGTGTTTGCATGTTCCTTATCGCTGTATTTTGATGTATCAGTTATTAGTTACGTTTTGGTAGGGGTAGGGATGTATTTTTCAATGAAATCTGACATCCGTTAAATGCATGTCGTCTGGATTTTTAAAAATATTTTTATTGTTAACGGCAAAAATTCTTCCGGCATTTTTATCTGTTTGTATATTTAAAGAATAAATATTTTCACTTTTAATTTTTAATATACTATATTTCTTTTAAGAACAAGTAAATGTATTAGAATCCCTTACAGTATGTAGAATTATTTTCACATCAAGTATAAGTATGTATATTATTAGGTAACAATTTTTTTTTAAAAATTATATTTAAATATTATTTACGTAAAATTTATGACAATGACGGCAAAAATAGCTAATTAATTTCACTGATTTAGTAAACTTTTATTTTTTATATAAACCTAGTAATATATTGTTTCTCATGTAAGTACAAAGGAAAGAACACCGGATTATATATCTTACTGTTCTTTCTTTTTATTTATATATACATACATACATACATACATACATACATATATAAATATATATATATATAAAGTTGAAGCCTCTGTCTGTTAGTTTGTTAACGAACTCCTCCTAAGGTTTTGGAGATAGACCCCCATAACAATATATATTCTGAAACTACATTCCCCAAGATGCTTGGATAAGTATATTTCATTTTGATCAAAGAGGGTCCCGGGGGGCCCCCGCCACTGTTTTTTTTTTTCGTTGATATATTTTAAATTTGAACAAAGGAATATCTCGTAGTGTACCTGGATAAGTTTATTTCATTTTGATTGGCGGGAGGCCTGGGGCAGGGCACCTCCCACTGGAAATTTTAAAAAATTAAATTTAAATTTGAACTAAGAAATGAGTCCTATCCAAAATCTAGAAGGAGAGAGCCAGAAGATGGAGGTCATATCAGCAAGATTAAAATGAGACAATATAGACGTCAAGTTGAGCAAGAAATCACCAATCAGTGGAAAATACCTTACAATACATATTTGTTGCAACAACTGTCATATCAATGTTGCAATCTGCTCATCAATTCATTCTATCAAGTATTGCATCAAATATATATCAATGTGGTCAGATCAAGGTATTTTTGCACACATATATCCCTCTGATTAAAATTAAATTTAAATTTGAACAAGCGAATGACTCCTATTCAAAATATAGAAGGAGAAAGCCAGAAGATGGAGGTCACATCATTGAGCAATAATGAAATGCATCCTTTTTCTCCACAATTTATAGCAATGATTTAAAATCAATCATTATTTTCTTACAAAAAAATGTGTGACATGCAGCAATGCGTCTTAATTCGGCTAGTATATATATATATATATATATATATATATAATTATTTATTTAAAAATATGATTCCAACACGCTACATACTTATGTAGCGTGTTGGAATCATATTTTTAAATATGGAATCATATTTTTAAATAAATAATTATATTTATGCTCTACTTTTGTATTGAGCACTATTTTTAAAAAATAATAACAAAAATAGTAAAGAACTTTGGATTATTTACCAAACCAGTTTCTTTCCTATTTTCTATATATTTTCATATATATATATATATATATATATATATATATATATGTGTGTGTGTGTGTGTGTGTGTGTATATATATATATATGTGTGTGTGTGTGTGTGTGTGTATATATATATATATATATATATATATATATATAACATTTTTTAACATTATCACCTTCATGTCCACATGAAACTTTTAGTTGCAGGCAACAGTGACATTTAAGTAGTTTTTCATATATCCTTAGCTCATTGCCTCTGGTGCCAAACTATTTGGGCAACTCAATGTGTTTTGATTCAGAGGCTGTCACAAGTGGAGTATTTTGACCAGTTACAGGCTGAATTTCATGTCTTTTCTACTCAAAACATACTACCTCTATGATTGTCATATTTGATAGGATGCAGGTTGGAATAAAAAGTTTGCACTTATCGTTCAACAGGAAGGAGTCATTTGATGGATAAAACAAGATCAAAGCAGGGAACAAGATCACCCTTGCAAAGTGAAGTGAATTTATATAAAATTTATAAAATATAAATTTATAAAATTTGTCTGTCTAACATGAAAATTTAAATAAACATATACTGACGAGTAACTGTAATTATGAATTTTGAAAAACGCATTCTCCTGGCTTTTCTTTCATTGATAACTTTATAAAATTATGAATAAAAAACTTGTTTTCATAATTATAAAATGATAAATAATAAATAATGCATTGCAGATGGTTATATATTTTGATAATTTAAAAAAAATTTAAATAAAAAGATTTCTTTTATTTCTTTATAAAATAGTAATTCAATATTTTAATAATCTTGTAAATAAACATTGCTGAGGGTGTGAATGTAGTACAACATAATAGCAATGTCAAGGGGAAAAGCGTCCTTTTGACCCACTTTATTTTTTGATCACAAAAGTTTAACTTTGCTGAAAATATCTTGCAGTATCCAATAACATTATGGAGAGATGGACAGAGTACTTCTGCAAGTTGTATAACGACTATATCAGAGAAAACCCTGGTGTCTTAGTAGTCCCAGATTCCTCAAATAACCATCACTTCTCCATACTTAAGCAAGAAGTGGATGCAGCAGTAAAATTGTTGTAGAAATTTAAAGCAGCTACAATTGACAACATTCCAGCCAAACTCATCATTCATGGTGGTCATTCACTAAAGGAAGTGTTAACGAATAAATTATAAGGGAGTGGCAATCAAAGGATTGGCCAACAAAATGAACTCAGTATCTGTCTATATTTCTGAGATGAGGTATTATGTACACTATTTACATTATTTGGACTATTGTCCTCATCTTTGTTGCCATATTTATTACAACGTTTTGGCCGTTGTATGCTCCAGCCTTCTTCAGGTGGTTGGAATGTTGAACTGAACCCTTTATTTCGTTCACTAGGTAGACTGTTCTAGTTCCACGTGCCATGTTTAATGGATGTCAGTTGTCAATTATCTCCTGTTAATTACCCTCTCCAAGTTCTCCACTGCCTTAACCGGATATTGGGTCACACTCTTTGGATCTAACTAACGCCTTTATCCACTTGAGGACATCTGTGTATAAATTTCTGGGTATTATAAACCTAATGTCTTCAGCAACCATTTTTACCAGTGCTCATATTGCAATTTTTTGCTGTTATCATTACATATTTTTATCAGAGCTCATATTGCAATTTTTTGTTTTTATTATTAGAATGAACTCAGTCACTGATTATCACTCTTCTAGAAAAAAACCCATCTCCAACACTGTAAAAACTACAGGACTATGTTATAAACACATGTATGGTAGCATGAAAGAACAAATGAAACAAGTACTACCAGTGAGGTAAAAAGAAAAAAAGACTAGAATTATTGAGATAGTATTTTTTGTATTGATAATACAGAAGACCAAAGTGGAATGTCTTTTTTGGGCAAAGGAAAGTGACTTAAAGGAAGGGGAGAGTTGGTAAGGCCTGGATTTGATGTGTGTACAGGGTTGGTTAACCGAGTTCATTGGTGGTGACGTTGACAGCTTGTCCATTCACCATGACAGCCTAGTGTCATAAGTAGCATTCTTAAAAGCTGATGGGGTGGATCATGACTCATTGTTTTTGCTTTAGTGGTAATGTCTATGCTTGGCTCCTTTTATATTGTAGTTTTTTTCTTGTTTCTTTTTTAGGGGATTTGTTTTGTGAGGATGATGTCAGGCTTGGAGCCATTGCACAGAGAGTGACATTTTTATTTTTGGTTTTTCTTTCACATCCAGCCAACAGCCATTAGACTGATTAAAAAGAAAATCAGCACTGAAGAACAGGCTGGATTTCGCTGTAGAAGAAACACCACAGAAGAGATATTCTATCTCTGAGTTCTATGTAAAAAAAATAGCTGTGTTTCTGGATAAGAGAAGAAGATATGTGACCACCACTAAAACATTTGCAAATATATTTTTAGCCAACTCATGACAAAGAAAGCCAGATACATTGTTTTAAAACAAAAATATCAATAATGAAAATTTATTGCCTAATATTCTTTTCAAGAAATGACTATATATTGTTAATATTGCATGTAACTTTCCTTAGCTCACCTGGGAAAGGATGTGCACAAACCCTTCACTATCTTTATAAGCATGAGATGCCATTCTCTGTGACTGAGCTTTCAGAACTCTTCAAGATTACATGGATTCTTCTGATGAACTCTTGTGTTTAGTCCTGTTCACATTTGCTCAAAAATAATTTAAGTCAGGGCTATGAGTTTGTTAGTATTTCAATACAGTGACGTTTCATCAGCCACACTCTGTTGTATTGCAAACAATCTGTTGCATGAATTTGCACCATGCTGATAAATGTCATCTTCATCCAAATCTGATATCAAATCATTCTTCAGCAAATGGATATATTTGGCACTATTCAAGCATCAATTTTAACCAAATGTCTTGAACCATCACGTTTTATGTATTCCCTATGCATCAGACTCATACCTCCAAACTTTGCTGCTTTTGTCATGTGATGGCAGTCATTTTGTTTTTCTGTAGGCATTCAAATAAATTCTCATGAACTACTATAATGCAGCTCTTAGTACCAGACAAGGGTAGATTTAGGCAGTAAATATGTGGTATCTTGAAGCTGTTGACAAAGAACTAGATAAAAAAACATAGTAGACAAGCATGACATATCTCAAGAACAAACATTGTGCCAGACAAAGAGATGCATAGCAAATAACTAAACGATGTCCCATTTTTGGGCCTTGTACAAGAGAAAGCTAAGCTTAGTAAAGAATCAGGTGTCCCAATGTTGAGCAGCACACTGACAAAAAAGTTAAGCATAGAAAATCTCTTTTTATGAAGAGATTTGCTTTCTTTGGTAAGTATAAACAGACATATATATATATATATATATATATATATGTCTGTTTATACTTACCAAAGAAAGCAAATATATATATACATAATTTAACACCAAAGATGATCCTGTTGAAAAAATATTCACCTGGATTAACAATCATTGCTTAATAAACTAGAATTCAGAGGCTCAGTGTGTAAACAAATATGGGCAGAACTACAGAGAAGATTTCAATAATACTTCAATCCATCTGGATAATACCAAATCATGAATGGCTATGCAATGGTGGACTGGCCAGGGTGTCAGTTTGTCCTATAACAAGTGGGACCCTGATGGAGTAGGTCCCTATATCAAATAAAAATGTAATAAAGAAGCAAACTCTGACAACTGTTTTAGTAATAAAAAGGAATAAAAATTTTATAAAGTCATCTGCACACTATCAGTTACTCAAGTTCAATGTGAGAGGACATTTTTAAAGCTAAAGATTATAAAGACAAGATTAAGAAATTAGATGTCTGAGAATTTGGAATAATACATGTTGCTATTCATGGAAAAGGAATTGTTAGATGAATTGGATGCAGAAGCAATTATTGACAGATTCAAACAATCATCACGTGAACACAAACAATTGTGCTTAATATAGTAGACTGCATAGAATGCTCTATTGTGCTTTTGAACTATCTGTTAATATGTAAATTGTACAGTAAGCTATTTAAAAATATCAACCAATTACTTAAAATTAAAATAAAATATATAAAATATATTTACATGGATATCGAAATTATGAAGAAATACACATTTTTCCACAAAAATATTAATTATATCCTTTTTGTCTATATTTCTGAGAAGAGGTATTGTAACTATTTACACTATTTACATTGTTTGAACTGTTGTCCTCATCTTTATTGCCATATTTACCTTCAACATCAGTCTCTATTTCTGAGATGAGGTATTGTAACTATTAGGTTGGTGCAAAAATAATGACGTAATAATGTTTTTGAAGTATTTTTTAACGTCAAAAAACGACATTATTACGTCATTATTTTTGCACCAACCTAATATTTACACGATTTACATTGTTTAGACTTTTGTCCTCATCTTTGTTTCCTTTTTTCTATATGTTTTTTTTTTTTTATTTTATTTATACATTATGAAAATTAAATGATAGCATTGTAATTGTGGGTGGGCTCCCTTTTTCTCCTGGCAACCAATATTTTTAGACCCAGTCTGCCACTGTGGACATGAATCTGACACTTCATGCTATAAGAATTCATGCAATCTTGAAGAGTTGTGGGAGTTAATTCACAAAGAATGATATCTCATACCTCTGAAGATAGTGAAGGATTTGTTTACAACCCTTTCCAGTTGCATTTAAGTAATTTATTCAAGGTAAGAGAAGCCACATGAAATACTATAAACACATGGTAATTTCTTTACATGAACAATAAAAGCCTACATCTATGAAGATAAGAGAGACCAATGTTAGGACAACTCTTTGAGGCTGCTTTTGACACACAGAAACAAACAGGACATAAGTCGGATTGAAGAATTGGAAAACAAAGTTTGAATTCCAGTCAAGTTCATTATGTACAAATACTCTTGGGAAAGGTATGACTTCATCTTTTCTCTCCCATCCAACTCCATCAGGAGTGCAAAGACAATGGATTTAGATTTGGAAACTTGTCTAGATAGATAGATATGAACTGATTTAGAAAAGTAGATGATGGATGCGAGTCTGTTTTGTGTCATGTCATCACTTGACCCATCCTTAAATATAGTGAGAGAGAGAAACAGGTAGATATGAACTGAGTTAGATAAGTAGATAAGTAGATGGATATTGAACTTTTTTAGATAGATACACAGACAGATTTACGTATGCAAAAATAGTTACAAAATGATTTAGATAAATCAATAGATTGATATAAACTGATTTAGCTATGTAGATATCAACTGCTTTATATAAGTAGATAGATAAATATCTAAGAACTTATTTAGAATTGATTAACACTTACTTTTTCCATACTAAGAATTATTCAGTGTTCTGAAAAAACCTGTTCTAATTGTGATAAAATTATCGGTAATTATTGCATCTATATTGTGCATCTGTATTGTGCGTCTATTAAACAGAGTACTTCTTCTAGTCACCACTAGATGGTGCTGGTTGTACCAAAAGATGCCCAGTTTTCAAAGCTGTTATAATTAAAATTAAAAAATATCTGATCAATATTCTTTTCACTCAGCAAATATTTTGTATACATTTATTAATATATCTATAGAAAGAATGTATAAAGTTATATATATATATATATATATATATATTATTAATAGAAATCTTATAAGTATAAGAAACTATACTTGCTTGGAAAACCTTCAGTATCTTGATTTGCAAATAAACAAGCCAATACCAAAGGGGAAAAAAAGGTATAAAAAAAGAAAGAACCAAGAACATGTACATAAGCCGAAAATAATCATCCAGCATGCAAGTCCAAGGCCCAAAGAAAAAACCCCGATCCAAGTATGCAAAATAACTAAATAAAGTGTTCAATACAATGAGTAGAGCAGACCTAGTTAAAGCTAGAGAGCCAGACAAACCTACCAAAGTTTCACCTAAGCAGATCATCAACCTTCCCTGATAATCTGCTAGGTGAAATCTTGGTAGGTTTGTCTGGCTCTCTAGGTTTAACTATATATATATATATATATATATATATATATATATTGTCATCCACATATATATGTATTGTGGGTGCACATATCTATATATATATATATATATATATATATATATATATACAATGCACACACACACACACACACGCACACACACACACACACACATATATATATATATATATATATATATATATATATATATATATATATATATATAGCACACCAAAATATGAGAAATAAGGAAAAGATCACCAGCCTACAACAATCCATCCAAAACCTTCAAACTTTCCTTGGAGGAAAAAATAGCTATTATTACCTTCCTAGACCAAAATAAATTGCTAAATAAAATGATCTGAGCTCATCTCAAAATGCAGATATGAAAACAAATTTTTACTACGTTACTTAAAAATCAAAAACTGAAAAGAATAAATAAAAATAAACAAAATAATAAGAAAAAACAAGTAAGAAAATCAACCCAAGCAAATAATAAACAAATTAACAAATCACTCCCATTAGAATAGAGGAAACAGAATAAATAAAAATAAAAAATAAATACATAAGAAACTCGTAAAAACAATCAATCCTAATAAATAAATAAATAATAAACAAATTAAGAAACCAATCCTGACCATTAGAATAGACTACAATAATCAATCCAAAAATTGGATGGAAAATAGCTATAACTGCTATATAACGATAAAAAAATTACAATGTTACTTAAAGATCGAAAATTGAAAAGAGTAAATAAAAATATACAAAATAAAAAAATAAGTAAATAAATAAGAAAAAAACAAGTAAATAAATTAATCCAAATAAATAAATAAATGAACAAAATAACAAGCCGCTCCTGCTAAAATAAGCATTAGGACAAATAAAAATAGAAATAAATAAGCAAAAACAAGTAAAAATAATCAACCCAAATAAATAAATAAAATAATAAACAAATTAAAAACTCCCCCCCCTGCCAAAATAACAGAATAGACTACAGCAATCAATCCAAAAATTATACAAATAAATAGCTTTAATTATCTTCCCAGACCAAAACAAACTATTAAATAAATGACCTAAGCAAATCCCTCCAACAAATTTTTTACTGCGTTAATAAAACATCGAAAATGGAAAAGAATAAATAAATATATATATAATAAAAAATGAAAATAAATAAAAACAAGTAAAATAAATTAACCTAAATAAATAAATAAATAAACAAGCCATTCCCACCAAAATAACTGCCAGAATGGACTACCCATAATGCACATATATATAAATAGTTGAGAACAAACCCAACACTTGAGGCCTGACAATTGTGTCTAACATAAAACAGCCTGTCACCTCTGGGTTGACTTCAATGTTCACTTTTATATTTACATACGCTCTATCTCTGATATTGAGCACTTTATCCCATAAATATAGCATACCTTAAAACTATATATCTTCATATATATATATATATGTATATATATATATATATATATATATATATATATATATATATATATATATATATATATATATATAAAAGTTGACACACAGGTCAATGACCAGTGGCGACAGTCTGTTTCATGCTTCAATGCAATCTTCAGGTCATGAGTGTTGTGTTTTGGCTCGACTATTTGTATATGCTGGTCAGTGGTGCATTATGCTCTAATGTATTATCCTGATGGTTATTGGGTGGGCCGTAACTGTTATATTTCAAATAATTCTAGAGGCTCTGGAGTAAAAATAATTGTTATTTGCTTATATTTTACTTATTATTTATTATTAATTACTTAATTATTTATTGTTGATTATTATTATTACATTTTCTTGTGTTTATGGGCACATTTCATGTTTGTTGCTTATTATTTACTTAATTTGTTTATTTATATTTGGGGTGTTGGTTATTTTGTGTTTAGTTTAAAGTATTGGCTTTATATAAAATGTTACAGTAGGAGGCACAGTGGAGTAATGGCTAGAGGCTCAGATTGAGGAATCAGAGTGTAGGGTTCAAATTCCTGTTGGATCCATTACATTCACTTATGTGCTAATACCTTTGGGAAAGGTATGAACTTTCTTCTTCTCCCCCCCAGCTATGGGTAAATAGCAGGACAGACTGGGTTCTATAACCTTGAGTGGCAACCAGTCTAGGAGAAGGAAAAAATCTGAATTCAAAACTGGCCTTGAGAGGGTTGGTCTCCATCAGTCTATCTTGCCCAAGAAACATTACTTCTGTGGGTCACAGGATAAAAAAAATGTTACAATATCTGTGTTGTATATAGTGGATATATTTGCACTGTATACATTTTTTTCAAAATGCAGACATGAAAACAATTTTTTACTATGTTACTTAAAAATCAAAAACCAAAAATTAATACCTTATGAAATACCACCATGATAAATGCAAACAAATGCATTATACACAATGCAGATAATGTAACATACTTTATACAAATCCAATACTTTATACTAAACAAATAAGATAACCAAACTATGAAAAAAATGTACTCAAATTAAATAAATAATAAACAAATTAACCAACTTCAAATGAACACATAAACACAAGCAAATGTAATAATAAAAATCAATAATAAATAATTAAGTAATCAAGAATAAATAATGAGTAAAACATGAACAAATAACTGCATTTGGATTCACAATTATTTATACTCCATAGTCTCTAGAATAATTTGAAACATAACTTACTACCCACCCAATAACTGTCAGGATAATACAATAGATCTTACTACCCACAATGCACCACTAACCAGCATATATAAATAATTGAACCAAAACACAACACACAGCTTTGAAGATTGCATAAAAGCATGAAACAGACTGTCGCTGCTCAGTGTTGACTTTCACATTTACATACTCTTTCTAATATTGAGCACTTATACCCATGAATATAGCATACTATAAAACTATATTTTTCTTATATACATGGATAAAGTTGCTTTACCGATTTCTAATAATAATAAACACAAATTTCTAAATGTTTTAAAAAAAGATAGATGGTAAAAAAGAAATGTCTGCCAGAAGCATGTGAATACTGACAAAAATAAAGAAAATGTAATTGTTAAACTGAAATTATAATTGTATGGTGATTAAATAAAAGTTATGTTATTTAGAAATTTGTATTTATCATTATTGGAAATAGGCAAAGCAACTTTTGGTCATCCCTTTATATATCATTTCAATAAATACTTAAATTTTATATTATTAAAGCAATGTTGCCATTATAATACAAAAATTATACACATTGAAATTTACACTCATCATTATTAACCATATAACATTACGAGCCTTTGATTTTGAAAATTGCTGGTGAAAAATTGCTACCTTTGTTGCCTAGGCAACTATCTCTACAAATAGGATAGATTATTTTAAAAAGTGAAAAAATATACATTCAAATATATATATATATATATATATATATATATATAACTTTTATCAATTGGGGTTCTTTTCTTGGAATAAAAAAAATAAATGCTTTTTGTAATCTAATTTTTATTATTAAAATTATTGAAGGTTAATCTTACTTAGTGTTTATCTTCACTATAAAGTCTGACTGAAATTTGTTCAGGTATCTTGGAGAAACTACCACATACAAAATTTTAATTCCTACCAAAAAAATTAAATCTACAAAAATTGATAAAGAGTAAAGACTTATTGATTAATTAATTTTTATTTTTTAATTATTAGTTATTTTGGTTTTTCCACTTTGCACACGATTCTGTATTAACAAACAGACTAAATAAAATATCTTTTTATTTTGCCTTTGTGCATGTTTTTACAAGTATTAATAAAAAAAAAAAAAAACACACGTTTCAGGAAATGATAATCGAAAAATTCAGTCCAAAGTTTGTAGGCAAGCGTTAGTAGCATTATGTACTGTACGCTCTTCCGTAAATTCATTACAAAATCGAAACTTTGCTGAGCCTCTTTTTGAATGTTTATGACGAAAACTAAGGGGAGATAATTTATTGACTACTACAACAGGCCGACTACAGCAACACACACACAATGGTAAGTATATCCCTTTTACTTCGCAATTTTAGCTATTCTTAACTGTACTTCAGCTAAAAACTAATAATAGATTGATTCTGGAAATTTTTATGGTTTATATTTTTTCGTTTTGGAACAATTTCAACAATCGTCGTATTCTATCATTTATTGTGGAACTATCTTGTATGTTCCCATGTGTGTGCGCGTATGTCTACCTTTTTTTTGTGTGTCTATTTTTCCCTCTTTTTATTTATTTTTTTTTTTTTACTTTTTCACTTATATCGATCGTTATAAATATTTTTCGTCAAATATTTACGTATACGCGCTACCAGTATCCCTGGCATTCACTTTCTAATGTTAATACTTCAAAAACTGCCTAAATCTATCTCTTATACACACAAAATGTAAAAATCTGTACTTCTCATGTCTATCTCTCTCTCTCTATGCAACATATGTGTGTGCGTGTGGATTATTGTGTCTTGTAAAGTAAATAAAAATAATTTTCCTGGATATTTCTCTTAATTCTTCGGTCATCATTATACATATGTTACTTATTTATAATTTAAAAAAATAAATAAAAAAAAAAACTATTTCGACGGGAAATCATGAAATGAATATTATTACCAAAAAGATATAACCCTCCGTCTCTAATTTCTTAATTTTTGTATCTTTTTAGTCGTAATGGACATTTCTTTTTATTTATAATTCTAATTAAATAAATATATCTAATCTCATTTTCCTTTTTCCAAGTAACTATAATCTTCGACAGCCGGCAAAAAAATCAGCTATTTTACTGCCCTCAAATCATTATTTCCTGTGTCTGAAATATTGTTTCATTTGATTCTTTTCTAAATCATAAATCCACATAAACGTAGATAGACAGGTGTGTTTTACCTATTTTTATAATTATATCGTAGTCGATTAGTCTTCATAATCCATCCAAGCTATTTTCTGTCTCTCTACTAATCTGTCAATGTAGTCCTTTCTTCCCGTTATCTAAAAATATTATATAGCCATGTAGTTTGTCATAATTTTTGTAGCCGTTTAAAAAGTTTTTAATTGACGAAACCAATTAATATTTTGTAACATTCTGTTAATTGAAAACTTGATGTATTTTTCTATTTTTTAAGGGAAAAAAATCTGTCAATATTCAGCTTTTTATAGTTTAAAAGTTTTAATTCCTGTTAAAAACGAAAGTATCTTTTTACTTTTTTGTCAAAGCATTTTTCATAGGTCCCAGGGTCAATCTTCTTCACCCTATTTTAAGTAAATAAATCTTCTTCAGGATTATTTTATTTTATTTTTTTTTTTGGTAGAAACATTTATTTCTACCCCTATGTTTAATTATTCAAAACTTTAGAATAAAAAAAAAAATGACATGAATTCATTTGAATCGGAATATGAGGTTATTTTTCTTACGGGCTTATTTTAGGATAATTATCAAAGTAACATTTTCACCTTTTTGTTTTTTAATTATTTTTTTAAATTATTAAATTATGGATTTAAATATTTTTTCTAGCGTTTCCTCCTAAAAGTCGTTTTTAATTTCATTGTGGCTAATTTCTCTTGTTTTAATATTTTTAGACATAAATATCTAAAAAAAACAAACTAAACTATCTTTAGGTTAATTACCCTGGAAGGTGCTTAAATTTTGCTGAGCTGATGTAACGTTTTTCCTAGTGACTTTAGTTTAGAGAAATTAACTAATTCTTTTTTTTTTTTTTTTTTTTTTTTTTCAAAGGCTTTACTTAATTCGACTTTTTTTCCTAATGTTTTTATTTATTTTATTTATTTATTTATTTTTTTTTTTTGCACAATAATAATAAAAAAGATGAAAAAATAAACTTAACGAAGTTTTTTTTTTTTTTTTTTTTTTTTTTTTTTTTTAAACCGAAATTCTTTTGTGGATCGCGCAGAAACTAAAATCATTGCAAGTTTCGTCCTTAAACTGAAACTAAACTGTGATTGCTGTTAAATTTGACTTTGGGGGTATTTTGAAGAAAAACTCTGTCCGAGGGAAAAATGTTGAAGACTTCTTCAACTGCTTTCATATTGTGTGGATTTAATTCCCCTGAAATGGCTGATATTATTACCAACAACGACATTAGACTCGGTCGTTTCTCATTTAAGTCTTCTTAGTCATTTCAATGAAGAAGATCATTGAAATATTTTTAGTTTCATGCGGAATTTTCTTTTCTTTCGTTAAAACATTACACAATTTTTCTATTAAAAAAGAGAAGGCATTCTTTTTATTTTTTTTAGCTTGTAATGTGGTGGCATTAAAAATCCTACCAACAACTACTGAAAAGTGAAAATTAAAAACAAAAAAAAAAAAAAATACGGATTTAACTCGCAATCAAGTTTTGTACATTTCACTGGCGTATTTTACTTTTTTTGTTAAAGATAACAATAACATTGATAAATAATTTTAATTAAATTACATAATTAAACCAAACATTTCTTCATAATATTTTTTTTGTAGATATACCCTCTTTAAATTGCCTTTATTAACTTAGATTATGAGTAATAATATGGTCTTTTTTAACTCTTTCAACATCATTTTTATACACCTGCTGTCGGTCTATTCAGGTATGATGATGTTGACTGTTGACCCTAAATATCTTTTTCGTGCTTTTTGCTCATTTCATTTCTCAGATCTTTCGGTACTGGACAATCTTCTTGTCTCTTGTTTGTCAGAGAGGCCTTATGAAAAATTCAACGATATTAAAGAAAACGAAAACATAATATTTTGACAACTATTAACACTAACGAAACACTAATTTGTATTCTTAAAATAAAGTTTTTAATTAAAAAAAAAAAAAAAAACTTTAATAAAATAATCACTCCAATATGCGCGATTTTTTTTTTTTTTTTTTTTTTTTTGCACCTTATTCAACAAAAATCAATTGCATTTTAAAATCTACTATAATTGAAGTTTTAAAAATTTTAAAACTTCAATTATAGTAGTTTTTAGTTCAATTGATTTTTTAAATTAAAATTTACTGTGTGCAAAACTAGTTTATGAATTGATTGGAGATGTGCATGAACGTGACGTTTTTATGATGTGAATTAAGATGACGAAAACCTCGTCACTGGTATGTAAAGAGGTCGGGTTCTTTCCTGGTGGTGGTGCCATGTACCTCCACAGAAACGTGATAACTAAGGTCTAAAATGAATTTAAAAAAACGAAAAATCTTTCTTGAAGCTTTTTTTACTTTAGTTTCAAGACAATTTAAATTTAATATTTCTGATAAACAAAATACCTTTCCTTCCTGTATTTCAAAAGTCAAGTCACAAGTTAAAACTAATTTAAATTGACTGGAAGTAGTTTTTGTTTTGAAATCACTCACAATCGATGATTTTGGCGCTATCTTAGTCATAACAATGTCTTTATTAAAAAATTTTTAAAAATATACTTTTCTGAAACTTTATTTGAGGAGTATTAGTTGAAAGTTTAATTTGATTTGAAACAAAAACTAAAGTTCAAAATATTGCAGAAGTGCTTTTTTTTTTTTTTTTTTTTTTTTTTTTTTTTTTTAACACAGTAGTAGCTGTTTTATTTAACACAAGTAGCTGTTTATTTGTGTTAGCTTAGGTACCTTCATGAGGTGGCTAAAAACTAAACAGAGTATATAGCTAGCATGACAAAAAGTCGCCAAACTTGACGAAAACAAAACTTTGTGTTAACATTTGTTATTATTAAGAGGAAAGATCAAAATATTTTGGTATTTTTTATATTTTTTAATCGTTCCTAGTACGCCCAAAATTTTTGTTAAAAATCTTTTTTTTTTTTTTTTTTTTTTTTTTTTTTTTAGTCAGCAAAATTGACAGATAATCATGTCAGTCATTTTTTTTCTATTTTATAAAAAAAATAAAAATCTCAGTTTGAAATTCTTTTAAAAATCTATAATGTTTATTTAAAATATTTTGAAACAAGCTTAACTTAATTTCTGTGCCGAAAAGATGTAGTTTGAAAATAAAACGAAGCAGGTCATAGCATTTCACGTCACTTGCCAGGTGATGAAAGACATTTTCATGACGTATGATAGCTTATGTGAGGATAATTCCTTCTACAAAAGGAGAGAAGTGAAATTATTTAGATTTAAATGAACAAATTATTTACCTCTTTATTTTTAATGAAAACTTTCAGCGCTCTAATTTTTTTTTTGTACTTAGCTTTCACCTTTACATTTACAATACTTTATGGAAAATATATTATAAAGAACTTAAAATAAAACTGTTGAGAGTGAGATTGAATTTCATAAGAAATCTAATTAATTTATAGGTACCTTTCTTATTAAATTTTATCAAGTGTACATAAAATTCATAAGTTGATACTGATACTTGTAGGTACCCTTCTCAGTTGAAATCGAAAAATCAAATAAACTTCTCCACGCATGTTTCGCAAAAATAAATCTCAAAAGGACATTTACAAAACTGAATGCGGCTTTTAACTAATTTTATATTTTAACAACTTAAATGTAAAAATCGATTATAATTAAAGAAATAACAAATAATTATATTAAAAATTCAGTATTTGAAACTCAATCCATGTGGCATTTTTTATTGCACGCATGATACTTCCGATCTTCTATAGATTTGATTTGCAGTTTTATTATTGACACAAATTATATTTTTTTATATACTGGTGTTCGTTAGTTTGTAATAAGCTTTGGAAATTATAATCTGTAAATATATATCTACTTAATAACAACATTTGTTAAATTTTAAACTTTTCCCTAATTTTAGAAGAATTAACAACATTATGTAAAAATAATAAAATATTTCAGAAATAACAATTGTTTTAAAAATTCATTTTTCATCAAAATATGTTTTTGCTTTCAGACAATATTGTCCATGTTCATTAAAATAAATAAAAGCAATTAAAAGCTTTTGAAATTAAATAATATTTTTGTTTAATTGAGTTTTGTATGTTACAATTTAGTGATGTTTTTCAGGTAGGGTGGGTCCAACTAAAAAATAAAAATAGATGATTTGGTTTCCTCAAAGCCTTGCGCTTTTAAATAATATAATCACTAATCTTCCCAAAATTATAAAGTTTCTGTACAATTAGTTATGGGGGTGGATACACATGAAAAAAAATATTTTAGCCATGACTTTAAAAAGGAAAACATATTTATAATAAGTTCCATCATTTGTGAATAGTTTCTGAAAGTTTCATTAAAATCTGACAATTATTTTTATTTTTACAAGATTTTCAAAATTAATGTCTGTCATACAGAAAAATAATGCACTAAAATTTTATTTAACTAGTTCCTGTGATACAAAGAGAAACATGTTTTTTTTCTTTTTTTTTTTAATCAAAATTTAAAGTGTTCTAAAAAGAAGGAAAATTTTTTGAAAAATAATTAAAAAATACTTTGATCTTTCCTCTTAATAATAACATGAACATTTAGACGATAAAATTTTGTTTTCGTCCAGTTTGGAGTCTTTTTCATCATGCTATACTCTAGGTACCTATGTTAGCTTGACTGACAGGTGAAAGTTTGTCTAATTTTTTTTTTTTTTTTTTTCTAAGGTAGACATCTAAAAATTACATGAGGAATAGGACATGAGCACCATTTTTATAATTTTTAACAACTCTGTAATCTTTACAATTTAGGAAAATATTCTTAATGTTTTATTGAATTTTAGGTATTTTGGCTTTAAATTTACTATAGTTATCACTCTTATTTTCTGATAATATTGTGTATACTTATATAATGAAAACAGCACATTTATACATGCAAAAAAAAAATTCTTTTGGGGGGGGGTGCTGTATTGTAAGCTTTTTTGTTTATAATTAGTAAATATAGATTTTAATTAATAACAATATCACCTAACCAGTACAAATTAATACAGAAATTTAAAAGATTTAAAACTTTATAAATTATTCTAATTAAAAAAAAAAAAAAAATGAAAACAATTCTTACAAAAATTCATTATTCATCGGAAAAAAAACTTTTTCCTTGAGAAAATGGTGTCAATAAAATATCTTATTTGTAAAAGCTTTTCTAATTAAATGTCCTAGATAGCTTCATTACATTTTTTTATTTTATTTCAGAGCAGATTTTTGGTAACTTGGAGCCCTGTTTTACAAAAAGAAATTTATGATTTAAATTGTCCAAGGAGTTTTGCATATCACTAGTATAAACATTAAGTAGTATAAAAATTAATTTCTAGAAATTTCATAAATAAGTAGGGAGGGGCTGTAACAAAAAAAAAAGTTTTACCAAAATTATCTAAAAAAAATTTCTAAAAATAATTTCATTTATGGATAAGTCCTGAAAGTTTTATTGCAATTTGATTATTGCATTCAATTAATAACAGATTTTGATGATAAAACTTTCTCTATTAATTTTGGGGCTTTTTTTTTTTTTTTTTTTTTTTTTAGTATGCTCATTTATTAAATTTTTAGCAAATCTGCTGGGGTATCTATAATACAGTATATCCTCCTTTTGTATTTAGTAATGGGTACTGCTAATTAGCTCTAATTACCAGAAGATTCATGCAGGATCCTGTGTGACATTTCCAATGATCTCTTGTGGGACCAGTCAATCAATATGAATAGTAATGGATAAGAAATTTTTTTTTTTTTTTTTTTTTTTTTTTAATAACTCTACTAACTAATGTCTAGGTGAAACTGGTTAGGGTAATTGTCTACTTTGGCTTGTTTTTGTTTTATTTTAAACGCAATTTCAGTTGTTGAATAAATTAAATATATATTAACTTCTTTTCATCATAGATTAGATTCTTTGAGGATTTTTTTTCTGAATTTTTGGGTTTGACACTTTTTCCCTCAACTTTTTATATCTTCATCTCACTTACATTGCCACCCCATCCCACCACCACCATTTGTTAAATGGCTGTAGAGAAGTGAAAGGGACAGGCTTTGTTTCTGATTCTACTAGAGGAAAGTTAAAACAAACTGACAGTGACTTGTCTAGTCATATACACTCTTCACTGCTACTTACTGTGCTGGCTAGTAAAACTGGATTCCCGTTTTAGAGGTATGATGGGCACAGACATATCATGCTTAAGATAAAAGCCTAGCAGTCTCGATTGACATTAGATTACCATTTCAATATATTTTAAAAATTTCTCATGATTTGTTAAATCCTGAATGGTATTGATTAAAAAATATTGCAATATAAAAGGCTATTTTTCAGCATAATTTTCCTTTCTTCCAATTGTGAACAACTGTAAAGTGTCAAATATTTTCAGTGGCAGCTGCTTTTTTTATATATAGCTTTCTCATAAACAGACATTAAAATTGGGATTTTGAACTTAAGCTTAGAACATTAAGTATAGTTAAATATATGGAAATGTATTTGTGAAGAAAAATGCTGTGTAATTAAATATTTTATTAGTTGTAACTAGCAAGTCTGTCTGATATTCTGTATTGAAATAGTTTAACTTGTTCAAATTTAACAGATTTGTTTCTAATGATGTCAGATTCAATTTCTTAGTTTTTGCTTTGTGACTAAAATCAGTCACAGATACAAATTTGATTTGAAATTGGAGAAATAATTGACTTGAAGTTTTAGTTTAATTTCCAGTTTGGAATAAAGAAATTACTCTATTTTCTCAGCTCAAATTCTACATGTACATTGACATGCATAAGTATTGGATACATGTTATTTTTGGTTATAACTCTAGTTTATGTTCACCATTTTGCCTGATATTTGGTAAGTAATATCTTGTAAAGTTGTTTTAGTTGTATGTGGAAGGAAAATTAAAAACTCATGGTTGAATCCATTTTTTTAAATTTTTTTTATCAAACTTCAAAATTACCCTATGCAAAAGTGTTGGATACATGACACTTTTTTCAAATTTCCAATCAAAATTTTGTATTTTAAAAGACTTTAAATATTCAAATTTTTGATAGTATTGGAATGTTATCTTTGAGCAATCAGAAGTACACAGTTGTTTACAAGATAGTGCTACTAATCATCTGACTCTTTGATGTGCATTCTGCAATTCAAGGATTAAAAATGGCAAAAACTAAAGAATTATCCACAGATATGTGAGATAGACTCATTGAACGTCCCAAAGGAGGACAAGGTTACCGAAAAATTAGCAAAGAAATGAATCTAGCACTAAATACAGTAGGAAATATCATCAGAAAGTATAAGAAGTATGGCGACGGTACAGCAGACCTTCCAAGAAATGGAAGACCGAGAAAAATAAATGAGAGTACTTCAAGGTGGATCAGCAGAAATGTGCAAAAAACCCCCTTTATTACTCGTTTTGAAATTAAAACTGATCTTGAGGGTGCTGTAATTAATGTAAGTAAGGATACCATTAGCAGAGCTCTATACCGTACATGCTTTCATTCAAGATCACCAAGAAAAGTGCCTTTACTGAAAACCAAACATGTCAAAGACCGATTAAAGTTTGTTGAAATTTGGGAAAAGGTAATCTGGTCAGATGAAATGAAAGTTGAACTATTCGGAAGGAACACAGCGACAAGTGTTTGGCGAAAAAATGTCACTGCCTTCAACAAGCACAATACCATCCCCACAGTTAAGTTTGGGGATGCTTCCATTATAATATGGGGATGCTTTTCATTCAAGGGCACTGGTGAGTTACAAGTTATCCATGGTAGCATGTACAGGAAGATTCTAGAGAAGGACCTTCAGAAATCTGCAACTTCTTTAGGACATGGTCAGAATTTCGTGCTTCAACATGACAATGATCCCAAACATACTGCAAAACTTACAAAGGAATGGTTTGAAAATAATGGTATTAGTACTCTCAATTGGCCAAGTCTGTCTCCTAACTTGAATCCAATTGAGAATTTGTGAAATACTTTGAAGGTTAAAGTTCATAAGCGGAATCCACAAAATATCAAGCAATTAAAGGAATTATGCAAGGAAGAATGGGGTAAAGTAACGGTGGATCAGTGTGGAAAACTTGTGGCCAACGATAGAAAGCGACTGGAAGCAGTGAAACAAAACAGAGGCTATGCAACAAAATATTAAAGTGATGTATCCAATACTTTTGTATAGGGGAATTTTGAACTTTGATAAAAAAAAAAATGGATTCAACCATGAGTTTTTAATTTTCCTTCCACATAAACTAAAACAACTTTACGAGATATTACTTACCAAATATCGGGCAAAATGGTGAACATAAACTAGAGTTATAACAGAAAATAACAGGTATCCAATACTTATGCGTGTCACTGTATATACTCCTGAAATAATTTAGTTTTTATAAGGAATAATAGCTTAGATATAGTCAGTTTGAAATAAAGGCTTTAATGACTAGATTTACCAAAGTGGTTATGGTTAATTCAGAACACCATAAAATTATATTAATGTTTAACAAGTCAAATGCATGTGAAATGTGATTAAGCAATGAAAATCAAACAGAAAAGCAAAAATACAAGAATTTTTCTTTTTCTCTGAAGCTTTAATAAAAGTAAAACTTGTTAGATTGATAATGGTTTCCTATTTATTCTTTATCTGATCCCTCTGTTGGAATCCAATCCATGTTTGATCTTAACTTGTATATATTGCACACATCTCGAGCATTTCTGATGAAAGCATTCTCGGGTTTTATGTAACCTGCTTGTATTGCCCATATTTTATTTTCATATACAAAAGGGAAATGGTTCTTTTATTGAATAATTATTAACTAAAAACCATGGAACTCATCTTCCTTTCTCCTCTTCTCTTTAGAGATACATTTCTTAAAGGAATACATCAGTTTCCAGTCTGATGTGTCCCCATGCTTGAAAAATCCATTCACTTACAGTGTAGGCGTTTGCATGCCCCCTCTTTTTGTAAAGGTCTTTTTTCCCCCATCAATGATTCAGTTGCTCCACTGGTCCCTCGTATCCTTAAAAGGTTTGTTTAGGCAGGCATCATATGGTTGCACAACACTGGTTAGACTTCCAGGAATCACTGCTGTGTCTGTATCTGGGGATCTAACTTGAGTAGCCAATTTAAACATATCCTAGAGCAGTAGACTTATTTTTCCTTAATTCACTTGGTGTGTATGTATAAAATATATATACACACACACACACACACACACACACACACACACACACACAGTATATACTTGTGTAATGTGAGATGTAGCATATCGTGCAACCCCCAAATTTTTATAGGTTCGTTTTTTGAGAGATCAAATTACAATAGACTAACCTGTTTTCCTCATCTGTTTACCCTATCTTCTAGTTAAATAAACATAAACAATAGAAAAGATGCATGTTTACTATGTTTGTATTTTATAATACAATACTTAATATGTGAATATTACCTGCATTAATGGATACAGTTATGTAAAACATCAGTTTTATCAAAATCCTGTTTATTTTAAATACAGCTGTACTTTTTGACTATAGGGCCAGCAGTACGTACACTAATTTTAGATCTCTTGTATGATGCAACCCATTTAAAATTAGTTTAAAAATTGGGTCTTCAAAAGATGCATGATATGTGAGTATATACTGTGTGTGTGTGTGTGTGTATATATATATATATAAAACTTTTTTTTTTTTTTTTTTTTTTTTTTTTTAGTGAAGAATTTACTGCAAATCATTATCATGACGTGGTGTAGGTCCACTTTTCATTTTTTCTTTTTTCTTTTTTTTTCATTTTTTCCATGACGCATGTTGATGTTTATCAGTTTGTTCATAAATGAAAGTTGTCCACAAAATTATATTTTCAATATATAAAAGTAGCAGGTGTGTGTATATTGATGGTACCTTGCTTGCTCATAAGCACATCATTTCCACAAGAGCACACCTCTAATGTGATCGTTTTTCTATTGTATGTTTTTAATTATTATTTTTTTGTATTTCATAAATATATATATATATATATATTAACGTACAGTGAAATCATACTCCATTTGTTAACTGCTCTTCAGCATGTGCAGAACCAGCCTGTGGTTTATATTGCAACTATACTGAGTGAACCTCAGAAGTTCTGGGGAACAACACTCCTAATCTGGTGCGGACAAAAGTTTTTGAACATAGCCATTTCTCTCAAACCCCCGAAGTCATGATTTGTGGCTTTGTGCTAGTACAGCCAGTGAATGGTTCTATCTGCTCAATGGTGTCATTTTCATACACACACTTATTATATATATATCTCACTATTTGAATAAACTGATCCACTCATAGAAAATATAGAAACAAATTTTCTCTATTAGCATTCTCTCTAATTGGGTTTCTTTCTTGTACTGCAACACTTGTCAGGATTGAAAGAAAATTAGACAAAATAAGGAAGAAGTTATTGTAAAGGATTTCTAAAGTATTTATCACTCCTCTTTCAGGTTTGAGAAATTTGCTTCTTTGTTGTATGTTGTCTATGGAAAAGGAAAACCTTTTTACTCACTGATATTTATTCTCTATCTGCTAAGGATAATGAATAAATAAAAAAAAAAAAAAAACTTTTCTCGTACTGGATGGTTGTCTGCTTAAAGTAAGTTAATCGTCTGTTAAAAGAAATCTTTTGTAATTGCTTGATTTAATCCATCCTGGACTTTTATTTCGCTTTCAATATAGGACAATTTCTGGAAAATTTGTACAATGGAATCAATTTCTTTATGAAATATTTGGTTTCTAAAAGAAAAAAGAAAATGCACATCAATTGTTAAACAGTGAAAGCATAAAATCATTGTGCAAAGCAAATGAATTCTTAGCTTAATGAAAAACTATTTCTCTTAATCATTTCATTACTTTTTAAATAAACACTTAAGATAATCTGGTCCCATTCCCAAATGTCTCCTCCTCACTAAATTCCTTTTCCACACGTTGCTTACATTATCTGCTTTCACATAATAATCAAAATGTATAAAATTAATGACATTTTGACCCTTAGGAATTTGAGCTCTTTGTTTACATGTTTATCCTTTACAGTCACATGTAATACAAAATCATTTCTCTCACTTTCACATTTCAGATCTCATTTTCTGTAAATGTAAAATATCATTTTTCATGGCATATACATCACAGTAGACTTTTGAAAGATCCACAGAATATAGCTACACACACACACACACACACACACCTCCCAGAAGTTTCAAAAGGGTTAAAAGAAAGTTTAACAAAATATATTAAATTCATTTGAAATGTTTTCAAGATAAGGTGTTGGCTAATTTATCCCTACCCATATAAAAAATGTCTTGTTGCAGGGGTTTTCTTCATATACAAGTAATTCTTAGAAGTTACCTGTTGATGATGGCAGTTTGGAGAACTGCAGTCATTACTTTTGTGGTGGGTTGTATTGGCTATATTCCGGCCAGTACTTCAGAGTCATAGCATATCTAGATTTCTTGTTGAAAGGCAAAAGCTATCTTTATACCTGGTGAAAGGTTTTCTTGTGATATTAAATGACACAGTGTAATGAGGTCTGTTTTTTTATTATCTCCAGCAGGACAATATTTGTCAATGATGAAAAGGACACAATAAATAGAACTTTCATTATCCCATCTTCTTGCTACCAAACTAAAAATCTCACTGAAGAATTGAGGAATTTTTTTTCTCTTTTAACCAGGAAATCTAACCTTCTCTCTTGCTAGTTGCTGATTAGTCAGTTCATGGCCCAATAAAAATGTCTTGTCGCAACCTGCTTATTTTCCTTTATTCTTTTGAGGCTTGTGACTATAAACTGTCCCTGTCAAATATATTGTATTTCAGAGATAATTTATTTCCAACATGTGTGGCTGTTTATTAGTTAAGTCTTTTTCTTCTTAATTCTTAACCTCTTTTTTTTCCCACAAGAATTAAGCTCGTCTTGAGAGTGTAGTGGAAAAAAAACGAACTTATTTTAAAGCCCTTCCTTTACCAGAAGAACAAATCTATGGCAATTGACTCAAATTAAGAAATTGTTGAGAATTTAGATGCCTGAAGTTTCATTTTGACATCACAATGGTTTCAGTTTCGACAAGAACATCAGTGAGTTGGAAATGGTATTGTAAAAGATTAATTTTTTTTCAAAAATGTGTTAATTTAGAAAGAATATAATTTACTAAATTCTGAAAATTTTAAGTTAAATATAAAAATTTGCTTTTAGAAAAATTTGAGATTTTGGTTTTGATATTTTAGTAGAAAAACAACAAAATGCACAATATTCCTTAAACCTGGGTCAAGTGGTAAGTAAAGGATGAAATATTTTTAGCTTAAAAAAAGTGCTTGCTCCTCCCAAACTCTGAAAATAATTTTGTTTTTTCTCTTTGCTAGCTGATATGTTGCTTTTTTTTTAATCTGTAAATTTCCTCTTTGAGTTGAACAAGGAACAAAACCTGACAAGGATGTCATTTGGTCACAAAATGATTTTAACCCATTAAGCTAGAAACATAAGTGTTTATCCTTCTGTCTTTTAGTGTAATGAAGAACTGTCTGGAGAAGAGATCTTTGTTTCCAGGTCTTGGAGTTTTCCCTCATCAAAGCCCTTTTGCTTAGTTTAGCAATGAGTCACAATCTTCAGGGACTCTGTGAAGAAAGATTATTGGCAAGCTAGGTGAAGTTTATTAAACATCTTTGCATTTCATGAGGTTTGTCTTAGTTGCACAAGTTTCCTTTCTGAATGAATTGATAATACTTTTATTTTCCAATTTTTTCCAGGATGTCTTTTTGATGATTAGAAGGAAGAAGTGTACAATCTTTACAGATGTTAAAGAAAATACAACCATTTATGATGTCAAGAAGATTGTGGAAGGAATTTTGAAAGTGCCCCCTGAAAATCAAAGATTGTTTCATGATGACACAGTAGGTGAAACTGTTTCATTTTTTATTTTGTTTTCCCCCAAATGCTTTCTGGATTTTGTTGTGATTGTCTTAAAACTTGAAGAGAATTGGAATGGTAAGTCAGCTTTGACAAGGAACCTTTATATTGGAAAGATATGGGGAGTAGAACTTTAGTTTTCAGAATTGTTGCCAACTTTGATGAAAGAATGCTTGTGGCCCAATGGTTAAGTATTTGAAATAGTCGCTAGACTCTTTTTAAGGAATAAGAGACAAAAATGTATGTCATTATTGCTATTGGTGGAACATTGGAATATAATCTTTTTGGTAAGTAGATTTATTGTAACTTCTGTGATTGTTTTGAAGAATTCCAGACAAAGTGCAAAACTTTCATTATTGACATTACCTCTTAAGTTGCTACACTGAGACAGATTAAAATCCTTTGACATGCAACCTTGTAGGATGATTTTCTATTTTGTCTATAGTTGCTTGTTGTGAATTATAGCTGATTTAATATGAATTTCAGCTTATTGTTAATTTTTGATATGAGGATTATTTTCTGGTTCAGTTTAAGCCTCCATCACTAACGGTTTTGATGGGATGCATATACAAGTGGATAAGTGCTGGTAAAGTGAATAGTTACTTGGCAGTTCAATCCCTGGGTCAGCTTTTTCAAAAAAAACATATATTCTGGTTAAATGGCAGACAATTGATGTCAAAAGTTATCAACTATGAAAAGTACATGAAGATGGGTTTGAGGGTACAACAGTTGAAACCTTATGACTTATAATAAAAAAAGATGATATTAGTCTGAGTAAATTGGTGTCTAACAATTAAGCTTAGTACTACGTATAGCACAAAGCAAACTAAGGTGATGAGTTGTTGAATTGTCATTCTGCTATAAAAATTGGAGTTTTGCTCTTGAATACAGAAAGAAAGTAGCAATAAATGTAAATTTTCATTGTTTTCAAAGTGAAGAGGTAAATCCCTTTCAGGTAAAAATGAATTGGTATTTCCCAAATCTGGAGACATTTTGTCAGCCTAAAAGATCAGCAACTTTCTCATCATTCATGATGTCTTGGTGCATCCAATTCACAAGCACAAAATCTTTATACAATAAGTGTGCCTGTAGACATTTAAACTTTATAAAGTAGAATTTTTTAATTTCTGTGTGGACTATTGTCCCCATTTTTCATCTGTGTAAATAATTCCTCATCCCAGAAATTTGGACATGTGTGATTATATTTATTATTATTTAAAAAATTTTTTTTTAATTTATTTAATTTTTGTGCATGTGTTAAAAATCTATTTCTCTTCTAGATTCAATATCTGTCTTTCTTTTTCTCTACCTGTAGCCACTGGATGACAATAAAACATTAAGTGATTGCGGCTATACCAGCGGTACTGCTCGTGCTCAAGCCCCAGCGACCATTGGTTTGGCATTTAAGGCTGCCGGTAAGATTAAAGGGCAATTAAATGTTGCAAAATTTTACTTAAGAGAAACAAAAAAAACAAAACACTTTAGTCGTAAAAGATTTTATATAGTAAGTTTATGCCTATCTTTCCCCTACCAAAAAAAAATAAGGGTCGGGCAGCTCTTATTCAATCTAAACTCTATAAGACTTATAATGGTTTCCTTTGGGGTTCAATAGCAGGACATTAATGTCAAGTTTATTATAAGTTAGATGCTAGAGATTTTACAAGGTGCACATTTTGATATGGGCAATGAGACTGAGACCCTCTGTGACTTAGCATATTGTTTATATATAAATTCTGCTGGGTGCATTGTCCTGCTGCGAGATGCCACTGGTCTTCAATGCTGTTGACATGATAGATGACACTTTTCATCTGAATGACAGACCACAGTATTTCCTTGCTAAACAACCCCACTCCACCAGTTTGTTGTTTAGCTAGTGTATCCTGATGCTATTGGATACCCCAGGATGATGGTGCACACATACCCTACCATCTCTACCTCATTAAGGAGAATGCAAGGCTCTTTGGACTTAGGTGACCTTCCATTGATGCAAGGTCTAGTTTTGAAGTTTGCATGTCCATTGCAGATGATTCTAATGATGGCTACTCTGCGTGGTCTGTGGTTATGCAGACCCTCCTCCCCCTCCATACACAAGGACTGATGTGCTGTTATGGAACATGTGTACCATAGTGTAACCCCTTCTGTTTGCTTGTAGTTGTTGAGAACAACTTCATTCACTTCTGGCATTGATAAGCCTTGGCTGCCCAATGTCTTATTTAACATTGCAGATAACAAATTCACTTTTACTGCTGCAGGTGAGATGTAAGCACGGCATGTGTGCTCTTTTAGAAATATTCTGAAATCACTTGGATCTTTTTGCCCATAACTGCAGGACCTAATCAAAATTAAAATTAAATGTTTGGGATTGGCATACCTGTTTATCTACCTGATGGTAGATGTCATTCTTGCCACATGTTAACAGCTCATCAATATGTATAGGTGTTGTTTAGTGAGCTATAGAAGGCAAAGTAGTTTGATTTGTTTAATAAACTCGTTAGTTGGTGATTTGCTTAAAATATTTAAAGTTAAGGAAATCTGTCTGCTTTTTAATTTTGTCTTGTGTTTTTTTCTTTTTTTAATTCAGATGGTGAGTTTGAACCTCTGGAACTGAGCCCTTTGTCTAGTCCTCCAGAGTTGCCAGATGTCATGAAACCCCAAGACTCAACAACTCCTCATGTACAGGAACAAGCTGCTGCTTAGTGTGTATGCATGCATGCGTGTGTTTGTATGTGTGCGTGCGTGTGTGTGTTGCTAGTGTTGCCTTGAAAATATACCAATCCTGAAGGTAACTGAACATGTGCCAGGCTTGGTTGGCCCTTCTAAAATTGGCAACAGACCATGAAAAAAAAAAAAAAAAAAAAAATATATAAATTAAACTGGAGAAAACGGTACAAAAAAAAAAAAAAAAAAAACTCCCCTCCCTCCACTTCAAAAAGGAAAGATAATTTAAAAAGTTTGGATACGTTTCCAGGCTTGCTTCTATTCCCTTCCCACAGCCTCTCCTGGGTCTTCCCCCACCTCTTTTCCTTTGCGTTACTATAAAAACTCAATCCCTTTTGTTATCTTCAAGTCCTGACTTTGCCAATGGCTGTCACATCTTGTCAAAGTTTTCTTAATTAGGAATTAGAATTCTTTTGATTCTCTTTTGCACAAAGCTCTCTCTCTCTCTTTTAGATTGTTGTCATTGTTGGTTTTTCCTATTATTTTTCTATATTTTTTTTCCCTCTCTGCAAAGTAAATGATTTATTTGTTACCCCCCCCCCGGGGGGGGTCTCTAACATTCTTTTAGTAGATTTTCCATATAGAATGATAGCCCAACCTAACGTCCCAGTCTCTCTCTTTGCCGCCTCTTCAAATGATGATTATATTCGACTACACATTCTGCCTGTCAAAGCAACAAGTGAGCTGCCAATGAAATCTTACAGAGGAGGGGAGGGGGTGTTGGTCCTCTCTATTGTTTACTGATTCTCTCTCTCCCCCCCTCCTTTTTTTTTTTTTTTTGCGCATTTCTCATCTCTCCCTCTTAACATACACATTGATCTCTGTTATTAAAAATTTCTTCAAAATTGCAAAATATGACTTTTGAATGAAAGCAGGGCAGGGGGAGAAGATAAAGCATCCCAAATATATGCACACAGTAGGGTGGGTGGGTAGAAATAATTAGTTTTGCCTCAGGTAAAGAGAAAATTAAGGCCAGTGCCATTTTTTTTTTTTTTTTTTTTTTTTTTAAACAACTCTCTCTCCTCCTTTTTAAAGGTTCTGCTTGAATAATATATTCATTTAAATGTTTGTATTTTTTTTTCTCTCCCTCTAATCACTTTCTATGGGGTCTGTTCTGATTTAGATTCCCAAATTACAAACAATTTGAGCACCTGGAAAAAAAAACAAAAAAAACTGCCATTTCTAAACTGATACAGACTTGTTTGGCTGGACATATTTGCCAAGTCATAGGATTGGCTATTCCTCCATTTTGGGAGGGCTGGCTTCTCTTATCTTCCCCATTTCTTTGTCAATTAAACCATTTGCATAGGTTTTCTTTTTTTTTGTTTTTCTTTGACTTGTACTCATGGTTGAAGTAGTCTTCCCTCCATTTCTTGTAGTGTCTAATAACTGACATTTTATGTGCGTGCGTCTGTCTCTCTCTATCCCTTCCTCTCTTGTAAAACTGCCCATTTCAACGGTGCCAGTGGCTATTTCTTTCATTTGTTGTAAAGTGTCTAGTTACAAAAATTGTATAAATGAAGCAATTTTTGTTTATAAAATTCAGGAGTCAAGTGACCTGTACATTTTTTTTTTTTTTCCTTAAAAAAAAAAAAAAAAAAAAAAAATTAGACCTGCTCAGCTCTGTATCCTTGTAAATTATAAAAATGGCTCTGTACAAATGTTTTGAATGCATGTAAGCAAAGAACTTTTTATCTTCTATAAAGCAAAAACTTGTTAACATTTGTATGTCTTTCTTGTACCTCTTCCTACCCCAGCCCTGTCCTTTAAGGACAACATTTACGTGTAAAAGTATCAATAGTAGAAACTTTTTGTCTCAAACTTGTAGCATTTCAACTGCATTTGTTAACAATGTCAGCTGGTCATACAAAAAGATGCCTCTGCCTATTTATTGCACATTTCACTTGTCCTGTAATCCAAACCTGTTTTAAGACTGATATTAAGAAAAGGCTATTAGTAAAATACAGAACAGCATCTGTTCTTTATCATAATTTCAAGTTTGGCTTTCAACACCTTTGTTTTTCTCCTCCTCCTCCTCCATAAGAGTTTGTAATTTCTACCTACCATGAATAAAGTTTTATCTATATGAAAACTTTTTTTCTTTTTTTTTTTTCCCTCTGTAGGGAAAACATTTGGCAGACTTCAATTTTCTGGTTGAAATTTATAAGTCTTTCTAAAAAAAAAAAAAAAAAATGCACATTTCAAAAATCAATTTATTAAATGATCAATAAGAATTACATCAATTCAAGTTCTGTTCAACATAATAGGAAAAGAAAATGAATAAGAAAAAAAAAACTGCTTTAATGTGAGAAACTTAAATGATCACCACCCCTACACCTGAAATTTATATTATAAGCTTTTGAGTTCTCACATTTTTTGATGTTAAAAAAAAAAAAAAAAAAAAAAACTTATTCCATCCCCATGACTGAATACAAGAATATGGCACTCATTCTAGGTCTGGATTTCAATAGAATTCAATTGAGTCTGAGAAAGAAAAATAAAATCTTTTAAGAAATTTAGGTAGGTGCTGTACTAGATGGTATTTATGTGCCCAGAAACCGTCCATCACTTACTGAAATGGTTTTATAGACATTGTTTGTTTATTTATTAATGATGACTGATTTTACCTGTCAGAGTGTGTGGAGGGGGAGAGACCAAAGTGGCTTATCAAAGTAAAGATTAGTATTAAACCAATCTTTGGGAGAAGAATCAACAAGATTTTTTTTTTTTTTGCTAAGAAAAGCAATTGCCATTAATTGGAGGCTGTGCAAAGAAAAAAAAAAAGTGTTGGAGGGTGGGGTATGTTTGCATTGGACCCATATCTCAATATAATCATTTTCATAAAGAATTGATGCATTTAACTTTTGTGCAAAAAAACTCAAAAATATAGTTGGGACCACTATTGTTTGAGAAAATGGATTGGTCACTATTAGTTTAGAGTAATTTAACAGTTTATGACTTGAAATTTTTAATTTGGAGTGTGGAAAGTCAGGAGACATGGCAAACAACATACTAAAGGCAACTAGTGGGGGAGGGGGCATAGACATGATTATATCATAAAAAGATGACTACAAAAAGGAGTTATGCCTAATCTCTAGATTTCAGCTTTAAGGAAAGTTGGGTAATCTAAATTCATGTGAGTGATTGCAAAAAATAAAATAAAATAAAAACAGTCAAAATACTCCCTCGTGTGTGTGGAAGTAAAGAGTTGTGTAATTCTGTGAATACACAAGACTAATCAAACTAGTCTTGTCACTTAGTTTCAAGACATTCTGAACATGATTAAAGAATTATTTGAAACCATGTCAGTGGCTGGACCTAAAGAAACGGAGAGTATTAGGAAATTAATGTGAGACTTAAAAACAACATTGTCGTCATATATATATATATATATATATATATAAAAAAAAAACCTTCACTTAGACTTAAGATACAGGAAATGGCTATCTCTCCTAACAAAGGAAGTCAAAAAACACAATCACTTTTTCATTAAAAGTGAGAAGCTTTAGATAAAAAAAAAAAAAACCCAACAAAACAGCCATTCTGTCCCAATCTCAGTAACCACACTATAGGCCCAGACCTCCATAGGAGATTTTGCTTGCTTAAATCCTCTAATAGTCAGATTCTTAAATTCATATTGGTGGTGAGGGAGAAACATCTGCTTATCTTGTAGACAGCCACTTTCTAGAGAAAAAATTAAAAAAAAAAAAAAAACATTTTTATCCAATTGAAAATGTCACAAAACAATCTCAGTCGAATAATGCCATCACATGTTAGTAGCAAAGATCCACCAATATGTAAAGTGATTCTATCACAGTTAACAAATTTCATTGAAATTAAGGGGAGGACAGTTAAGTCTCACAAAAACAAATCCTAGAATGAATTCAGTATTTACATTTAAAATTTTTTTTTTAACATTTAGCACCCCCCACCCCAAAGTTTCCAAATAGGATTTTGTCGGCAACAAAACAGAGTTGGATGAAGTGTGTTGGAGCCGTTTGAGAAAGACACGTAGCAGCAGTAAGTCCACAAATAAAGGGCAGTAACTCCTTCACGAAAATTTACTCTTTAAAATTGTCAACATCGTGTGGTTTGTGTCGCCAACCACCAATTTGAGCTTCAATGCAATGTTTGTAGAAAAGGGTTTTGGCTGCCTGATAGGAAGCAGCGTCCGATTTATACTGTCCATAGGTTAAACCAAGTGTAATGTTTTTGCAATGACTTTCCAGGCAATGTTGACGGAAACGATAAAGAACAGCAGCCTTGCACAAACGACTTGCCATTGAAGAGCCAGTCTTGGAGGGAGATCTGCAGACAAATAGAGAAAGAAAAAGATTATATAGGGAAGGAAAAATTTTATAGTAAAATCTAGTGTGCCAATGTCATGGAAAAAGACAAACATGGAATTTGTGAAAACCATTTAGAATTTATTTTTTTTCCTTGTTAAATTAACTGCTTTGAAAGTTTAACATTTCGTTTTTTTTTTTTAAATTTATTATTTAATTTATTTAATAGTGTAAATCCTGAAGAAACTGTCATAAATGTTGAGACATTGTGAAGAACTGCAGTTGGTTACTGCCAGTGTATGATACAGTTGCAAAATACATGATAGCAGCTGCTTCTAGGTAGAGTTGGATGAACTCATTTAGTCAGACATTAAATTATAAGTGCTGAAGGGGGGGAAAAAAATAAAGATCCCTTACTCTTCTATAATTCTTCCTGTAGATGCATTTGTGACTTCAATAAATTCCTGTCCCTTGGCCCAGTTTATTGACAAGTTACCCAAACCGCTTTCTTTGTGGTCATGGAATGAAGGGATAAATGCTTCATTCAGTTGCGGGTGATTAATGTGGTAGGGTTCGGGTAACTTAGCATCCAGTTCTTCATACAAACGGCAACACACAGCACGGGACAAGTGACCATGATCAAAATTTTTCCCTAACAACAACAAAAAAAAAAAAAAAAAAAAAAAATTGCTGTAAAGTTGTATCACAGTCTCAGGGAAAAAAACACATGAATCATTTTATCATGAAAATGCTTGATTACATTAGTGAAGTTAAATTAAAAAGAATAAATAAAAAACAAAAACAAAAAAAACAAACTTGTAATTGCAATGGATAATTTATTGTTAGAACATATATTTTGGAAAGCTTTTGCAATCTGATCACTCTTGAGAAATAAATGAATAGTGACTAAACTATATTGTATGTTATAAATTTAAAAAAAAAAGAAAAAAAAAAAGTCTTGTTACAGTGAAAATCTGACTAACAAATTCACTGAATTTTGTTGTGAATTGTCAGGGGGTATGGAATTAATATCCTTGTCCATACACTAGTTGACTCCAATTTAATTCATGATTTGTCCTGTGGTGTAGAATCTAAGTAAATTTGGTAAGGAACAGACAAGGTATTTCTGCATTCAGCCCAGAATTTACCCACATTGTTAAGATGGAGCAACACTCAAGATTTTCATGAAGTCATTTGTTATCTGATGTTTTAACCCAAACCAAAGAATTGAACCTGAAGGCCTTCAAGACTATCAACTTTACTTTAGTGAGACAAGGAGGGAATTTTGTACTTACCAAGCGTAATTGAATGAAAATAAACAGGATTTATGATATGACTGAAAATGGCCCCTTGGATCCCAAGCACATTCCACTTTAATAGTTTGTCACTGACAGACATTACTTTTAATGTTTTAGCTGAGGTGAAGTCAGTCAGTGACTCTTGGATTTCTTCATTTTCAATAATATGTTCAGTGTCTCCTAGAGAGAGAGAGAGAGAAATTTAATGCTGGTAATTCTTGCTTTTGAATTCTACAGTAAAAAGAATCAGAAATTTTGCACATCATATTTAAACAGTTTTTAATGGCAACGTTTTTGGCAGGACTCAAATGAAAGACATCTTTATTTTACAAGTGCTGACCTTTTTCTGATGTTGTACTCAGTGCACCATGGTCTTCCAATTCAAATGCTGGCTTATGGGCACCCATTGCAATCAATTCATTGTCTTCATGAGCAAGAAGCCGACTGGGTCTGAAAGAGTAAACAGGACACAAATACAACACTTAAACAAATTGTTTAAATTCAAGTTTAAAATTACATTATACTTGCTACTGCATGATTGACCAATCATTTGAATTCAATTGGGTTGATATATGGTAAATAGTTCCAATGTGATCAAGACTGAACAGTGAACTGAAGAACTTGGCCAACATGCAATTGGAAAAATTATCAGCAACAGCCTTCTTCACCATTATCTATTCAGAGTTGAAAAGAGACAATGTGGATGCACCCCAGACCTTAATCATATTTATATCATTGATTGACAATGTAATAATATCAGAGACATAATTGTTAGAAGAGCCAGAAGGCAAAGAGCAGATAGTTGGACAGAGCAGACTTCTCTGCACCAAAACCCATTCAGCCTTTATAATCTGTTAACTCTAACATCCTTTCCAGTTGACAATTTCTAAAATTTTTCTTAAACAGAAACTAAAAACAAGCCATCTGCTCAGTGAAATCATCAAGTTGATTTTTAAGTAACTTAGTAAAAATGTTTATTTTTGTCTGGACTGAGATGAGTTCTGATCATTTATTTAGTAGTTTGTGTTGATCTGGGAAGATAATTCTAGCTATTCTCTCCTCTATACAGTTTTGGGGATTTATTGTTGTAGGATGATGCAGTCTTATTTCCCATATTTTTTGGTGTAATTTTGTTTTTTGTAAAAAAAAAAAAAAAAAAAAAAAAAAAAAAAAAAAAAAAAAATCTAAATAAGTAAACAAATTAAGTAAATAATAAATAAATTAAACTACAAATAATATACAAACAAGTAAATGTAGTAGTAATTAACAAATAAACTAATCAATAATAAATAACTAAAAAGTTAATAAACAACACTATATAATATCTACAAATAGCTGCACTTGAATTTGGTACTCAATACCCACTAGAATAATTTGAAACATAACCATTGCTACCTACCCAATAACTGTTAGGATAATACAATAGGCATATCCATAATGGCCCATTGACCAGCATAGATAAATAGGTCGAGCAAAAGTGGTGCATATGTGAGACTACACATGATCTGAAGATTGTATTCAAGCAAGAAACATACTATGGCAGTTGGGTGTTGGCCTCAATGTTCACTTATTTATCTACACAAATAAGAATGATGTAATCAACAGAAATAAGTCTTACTCTTTATGGAAGATTTCATAGTCCCCAGCTGGCGGATCACTGATGAATAAGTGGAAAGAGATATTGTTCCTGATTTTCAGAGTCTTTTCATTGGGTGGCAAATAGAAAATGCAAGTTGGTGAATTTGGTTGATTGATAAAGTTCTGAAGTTCAATGGTCAAATACCTGGAAAGAGAAGAGGGTGGAAAATAAATTTTGCCCCGTTGGGTTGATGGGATAAATAACCCGAGGTTGTTATAGCCACTCTTTGGAGTGGGTCCCAATTTCCTGTGTAAAAGCCAAAATATAATGTGCTCAGCTCGAGACACTCACACAGAGTGTATTATAAAAGGGGAGATAAGGGTGCTTGAGTTGTCCAAATAAAGAAATACTGTCCCTTGGGTCATTTACACATGGCACTCCCACTTTAAACTTGGCCATATGCTTTATTCAGAGTAGTGTGACTTACAGGATCTCAATGGCCAGACTGGCGGAAGAGGACAGTGCCAGTCAGACCAAGCATCTGAGAGCCTGAAGCAAATAGGTTTGCCAAATCTTAATCCCCTTCAAGCCATGAGGGATACGTTTCTGGCCAAGTGCATAGGCTTCTCCATAGTGCAAAGCTGTCCACCAAAATCAAATTTATGTGAATGGCATTGCTAAACTCTCCGATTCACAGCCATATATATATATATATATATATATATATATATATATATATATAGAGAGAGAGAGAGGATAATCACAAGGCTAGGATGCGTGCAGGTGATGGCATTAAGATTCTAAAGTGTTTACTCTTTGCAAACAGATACTGAAGGCTGGTCGATCAGTAGTAACAAAATCATTTTCTCATCCGGATGTTTATGGACAACATTTGGCACTAAACTTACCGACGGAAAGTTCTTCTTGCAATCACGGAAGCGTGACTATCAATAATACATCTGCCATCAGTGGTAAGCATGCTTGAAGTTAAACATTGATTTCCTGTTGCCATGGCAACAACCTGCATATCGTTGTCTGAAAGAGAGAGACAAAATTAAAGTTAAAAGCAAATGTTTAAAATATTTTTTTTCCCCCTTAAAAAAAAAAAAAAAAAAAAAAAAAAAAAAAAAAAAAGATTTTTTTTATGTCGTCACCTCACATATGGGTCTAACAAAAGAAAGCATCTCTGATAATTGTGCAAAGGTCAACTTTGGCAATTTGAGGTTCTTACTTTTGAAAACATTAATGGGAAAATCATGAAAGCTTTATTTTTAATTATAGAGCAAAAAGTACCAGGATTAATATGCATAAAATTTTTTCATTCCTGAACAAATTGTCAGAATTCAATCACACAATATCAATATAAAGAAAGTTTATTATTAGATGAAGTGTTGTAAATTTGAGACAAGTTTTGTTTTATTTCTATTGTTTTATCAAACCCTCATTGCATTGGAAAAAATTTGACACAGTAGAAATTTTAAATACAGAAAGTTTGACAATTTTAATTTGCCAGCTACTATAAATTTGATATGTACTTACTAGTTAGTTGTACCACTGCAGCTACAGACTTTTCTTTATTTCTGAGATCAGGAAACTGTTCCAAGTACATGTAGAGCTGTTGATAGACGAGGTCTGTGATTTTCTGACCCATACTCTTCTCTTCAGGAGCAGCATTCTAAAAAGCAAAAAGATAAAACATCTGCATTTTATCTTATAAATCAGGTAAAAAGAAAAAAAAGGTAATGCCGAAATTTAACTTGATAATATTACAGGTGTAGAGAGTTGTGCCAGAGAGACTTCATATTAAAAAAAAAAAAAAAAAATTAAAATCAGAATTACAGAAATAAAGCAAACTGAGTCAAGGGTATAAACAAATAATTTGATTTAGATTGGAGGGAGTCCTTTGTAATTAGGGATAATGAAAGTTTGTTGAGAGTCAGACCTTGGTAGCAGTTATCTCAGAAATAGGTGCTGCATCAATTAGCTGTGATTTTTCTCAGCTGTAAAAAGGGCAGAAAATTCTTAAGCAGATAACTGCTTAACTTCTTCACATAACATGGTTGACCGGTTTCTCTTTCAGACCCTCTTTTTCTGACCCTCAATAGTCAGTTTACTTTTGAATATAGGCTCCCAGGCTATTGGTCCTAAGCTTGATTTCAAACATAAAAAGACTGTCCAAAATTATTTTCTGGTGTTCCTTTTCATCATATAGTGAAAGTTGTTTGTGGAGCCGCTATTAGTTTAGCCACAAATGGCTAGGCTCTGGTCCAGCAAATGTTCATTGTTCTGTGGCCGGATTGAGTTTGTGTTTTTTTTTTTTTACCTTCTGGTTAAATATATTGTTACGTAGTAAAGAGAAGAAAGCAAGGATAGAATAACCTTTTCTTCAGGCTTTACTGAACTTAATTCACAGCAGTCAGTAATCAACAAAGGAAAGAATTCAGAATGAAAAGGAAGAAGAACGCAGCTTTTAAAGATGAAAGGGAACGTGTGAAAAGTCACGTGGACAAGAAAGCTAGTTCCCTTTTTTTTTCTTTTTCAAAAATATAACATTCTCCCCCACTTGCAAGAGAGATTGTAATTGAAAAAGTTTTATAAATCCAGTCGTTGGATTGGTCTACGAATCCTGCTAAACCGGCGTGGAGGTAGTTCACCAATGGAAGAGCCAGACCTCTGAGAAGGCTGACTTTCAGGATTCTGGCTATTATTCACAGATTCATTTTCTGTATAAGGTGAAGAAATATTAACAGGACCTGCATCAGGCAAAAGGGTTGAATATGCATGGTCCACGTCGGGTTGAGTATTTTCAGGTCCATTTTGAGGTCCATCCGGGCGTGGAAAACGTGCCAACCGTCTCAGCGCCACCGAATCTTCCCAGCCATCATTGTGATGTATTTTGGCATGCGTAGGGTTGGCCTCAGGGAGTTCCACCACCTCAACGATAGGGTCATATTTACCTCTGCCACCGAATTGTTTTAATAATTCTTCCCCAGTCTCACAGAGCCAAACAGGCAACGCAGTACCGGTGGAGGACCGCCTTTCAAAATTGAACATTTGTTCATGGGGGGTTACATTCGTAGTGGTGCATATGCGAGACTACCCACCTCTGCAACTCGTTGCACAAAGATATAGACCCCACGTCGTAGAATTTCTGTGCGGCGGATCGAGCGAGAGGCAGGCACACAGCAAAAGAAAAACACAACTACAAACTTGGGTAGGACGAAAAGAGGAGGGAGGGAGTGTGACCTTTTGTGGATGATTAACTCTGGGCTGATTCTCTGCTGTCGAAAAAAATATATCTTAACTAACAATGTCCGGCTGCTAATGTGTCACTCTTCGTTGTTACTTGCTCCGGCATAAATCAACCTTCCTCGAACCTAAACTAAGCCTCACTGTCCGTAACCCAAAGCGCTCCCGTATATATGCAGAGTCCTCTTTCATCATTTCCGGGAAAGGGACACCCACGAATAAACCCATAACTTTTTCATGACCATTTCTCCCTTTGAAGAAAGTGGACATAAAAATATTTCTTAGCCTAGCTGACTCCGATTCAGGGACATTAAATTCAGACCCTTTTAAGTTTTGACCAGAGCCGGTCTTTTAACTATCTTCGTATTTACTTAACACTTATCTACCCTTTTGGCCATATGTCCAAAACACGTTTTTATCTAGATTCCTAATCTAGTCATTGGGTCTTGAAGTTTGATACCCAGGTCAAATCTAACTAATCTTCTCGCACATATGTGTGCGCGTGCACGCACACACAGATGTGTGGGTGCACACACACACACACACACACACGTGCGCATATATCCAATTCATAGTGTCACACATAGCAGGGAGCGGATAGCATTTAACACATCATGTAGAACATCCTGCCAAGCACTAATTGGTAACTGTTTCGATTCCAGGGCCAATAATATGGTATTCCAAATTATGCCGTTGTAATGTTCGCATTGGCTATTGCCTCTAGGGTTATAAGCAGTAGTATTACTGCATCCAATTCCAAGTCGTGTTAGAAATTGTTTAAATTCTCCCGACATAAACAAAGTTCCTCGATCAGAGTGAATGAATGAGGGAAGCCCGAAAATGAAGAAAATACTTGTCAGGCACTGAATAGCAGTTTGCAAAGAGCAATCGCGGCAAGGAAAGGCAAAGGGAAATTGACTATATTCGTCGACAACAGTAAATATATATCGGTAACCTGTCAGAGATACCAGGACAGGCCCTTTGTAGTTTATGGAAAGACGCTGAAATGGCGCAGTAGAACGGATCAGAACATTACTAGCAGAATCAAAGAATTGGGGTTTTATTTTTGCACAGGTCGTACATTCAGAAGTCACACGTCGGACTTCACCAAGCGAATATGGCATATTCTGAGACCTTACAAAATGCCAAAAGCGCTGTACCCCAGGATGTATTAAGGAATCGTGTATCGATTTAAGTTCCTTCAAGGAAGCAGCAGCACCACATACTCTGGATAAGGTATGTGTTTTCATTTCCAGGATGGTGTTTTATGTTGTATGAAAGTTCCATTTTCCACCGTATAATTTTATCGTTTTTAATTTTTCCGCGATTAGCAGGTTTAAACATAAAAGATACGGCTTGTTGATCAGTAATAATAGTAAAATGTTTCCCAGGAAGGAGGTCTCTCCATTTACGAACGCATTCGACTATGGCATATGCTTCTTTTTCGACTATATGAAGTCATATTTCAGAGGGGTTTAGCGACCGAGAAAAGAATGATACAGGTCGCTCAGCTTGTAAAGAGTGCCTCCAATAGCCTTTTCTGAGGCATCGGTTTCAATAGTAAATGGCAATTCATCATCAATAACTTTTACAGATGACTTGGCAATGTCTTTCTTAAGTTTTTCGAAAGAATTTATAACTATAGGAGGCATAGGGAATTGTTTATTTTTGACCAGGGGACGAATTTTGTGTGAATATTTAGGTATCCATTTCGCATAGTAAGCAAACATACCAAGACACCTTTTTAACGAATTTGAGTCGGAAGGAGGAGGCATTTGCAAAAGTGGCTTCAAACGCTCAGGATCGGGTTGGATAGTTCCGTTACAAATTTGATATCCAAGCACGTTAATAGAACGAAGTGAAAACTGATTTTTCCCAGTTTATTTCGAGGTTGTATGTCAAGGCAGCCTTTAAGAAACATTCCAAATTGACGTCGTGCTCCTCCTGGGTTTTACTGCAAACAGTTATATCATCTATATATGAAAAGGTTCCAGATAATTTGTTATCAGAAATGAAAGAATTCATAAATCGCTGAAAGGCAGAAACCCCGTTAGTAACACCCATGGGTATTCGTTTAAATTGGTACAAACGATTTCCAGCTTGAAAGGCCGTATAGGGGCGATCTTCGGGGCAAATTTTAATCTGATAGTATGCTTTGGACAAGTCAATTATACTATAGATACGATACTGGGCTATTTGGTTTACAAGATCTTCAATTCGAGGCAAGGGGTAGGCATCAAGTAAGGTGAACCGATTAATAGTCTGGGAGAAATCAACTACCAATCGTTTCTTTTTATTAGTTGACAAAGTTACAATTTGACCACGTCACAGAGAGTAACTTGTTTCAATTATATCATCCTCAAGCAGTTGTAGAATTTCTTTTTCAATGAACCGAGCATCC
>OZ010574.1:3852466-3879966 GCA_963932145.1 Acanthosepion lycidas | reverse complement strand
TCACAAATCCCAATGCACGTAACCAGTCAGAAAAATAACTCAATTGCCGATGAACGCTTGGTTTGACGCAGTAAGTTGCTGTTTTCTTCGCTATAGAGTTACTAGCTGTTCAACCAACTGCGTTTAGAGAAAACTATTTGATAGAGCTGAAATTTGACATGCCTTTTGCCTGCGGTGTGTGCAATTGGCCACTTAGAGTTTTGGTTGGTGCGTGTACTGATAAGAAATAAGTCACTGACTTACCATCCTCATGAAGAACAGCTATCTTAAAGGCTTTTTTTGCAGCATTCTTTTTAGCTTCTTTTTTAGTCATACCAACACCTTGAGGAAATCTTTTACCATTAATTTCAACTTGAACTGCAAATATGGCCAGTGAGTAATTAGGATCAGGTATCAGCTCCACATCATGAAAAGACAACTATTCAAGAGAAAAACAAATAAATAATGATTAGTAAATAAAATATTTAAGCACAAAAAACACCTTACTATTGAACAACAATGTTTAATGCAGATTTATTTTGTATGATGATAAAGATTAAAAATATTACTATGTTGGATATATTGCAGGTTTTTGTTGTTCAATATATGATGGTAGATATGTGTAGAAACCACACTAACTTTTGACAAATTAGTTTGTGTGATGAAAATAAAGATTTATTTTATTTTCATTTTTGCTTATTGATGGAGACAACACCTGGAAAATACATTTCAATTTAGTTAACATTAAATGCATAGATAATATAAGCAAATTACAATAGTTTACACAGTTCAAAATGGGGGTTACATCAACAGTATTGACCCTTTATAGTAACACACTATATATGTCTTTGAACCCCAACAGTGGCCCATATCCTTGCATACCTTGAGACTTGTGCATGCAATAAGACAAATGGTAAAATATATATCATCAAATATCATATAGTGTAAATTATTGTCCCTTTTTGCACATGTTGATGCCATACAGAAAGAGTTTCATATGATTGAATACATCTTCAATGAGGAGACAAGCCTGGGGACTGGGCTAGGAAGAACATATTGCAGAATATGGTGCGTGAATAGTGGCACTCGCACACCTTAATGCCAGGGATGTACACACACCATTATTTACAGGAAGGCAGGAACCTGATCTAATCACTGAATGCTACAAATCTCCATTCAATCCTCCTAGAGGATCCTTCTGTGACAACAATAGAGATGTGTTGATTATTGTAGCATAAGCAGAAGTCTATGGACATGCTTTTAGACTAAGATCCTTGTAGAGATGATCAATATGGCCATCTGGAGGAATGTACATCTAACCACTGTTGTTTGTAGAACGACACCTAATTGCAATGGACTATTTCCTCACACTAAATCTTATTTCAGCAGGTGTCACCGATGGTACACTGGTATGAGTGTTATATCACAACATAATGACTTTAAAAAAAAGTCCACACTCCCCACCTTTTTTTTTTTTTTTTAAAATAAGAATATCTATTGTCTGCAAGCATTTGCCTTGTGATTTAGATCAAATTAACCATTCTTTTTGTTGTCGGCAACTTTAAAAAATTAAACAATTCTTCAATCAATATGGGATATCAAAATAAATCCTGCTAATGTTTCATATTTTGGATGGTAGGTCAGGATGAGAACTGACAGAGACAGAATGGAGTCACAGAAATTAGGGATACATTACGTGAATAGGACACTATTTTTTCAATGACAAGTTGAATCATCTGAACTATGAGGTTTGAAACATTTGCTAATTTCTCATGCATTAAAAAAAAAAAAAAAAAAAAACATACTTTATCAATTGCATCATTATATATATATATATATATATATATATATATATATACACACACACACACACACAAAAAGTTTTATCTAGACAGCAGTAATTTTTATCTAAAATTGAATTCATTCACCTGAATCTTCATTTGACTTGCGTACTCATGTAGGCATTGGGCAGGATTTTTGGTATTTGCCCTAAACTCTTTGATCAGAGAACTGGAAACTTTTCCCAAGTTGTTACTTCGAGCGGGTAGCATATCAGGCGGAGCATTATTCATGCCAGGAATATATCGCGGTGGTAGTGGTTGCTGCTGCTGCTGCCTGATTGCATACTTCTGATACACTTGTTGTGTGGCTTGAAACATGGCTGACGAAAGGCAGGAAGAGAGAAACATTTATTTGAAATTAAGATATTTTTGCATGCCAAATTAGGAGCTATGTTTCCAAAGATTTAAGAAACAGAATTGGAGAACTTTAAAATCTCAAGTATGTTGTGTTATGCCTTTTGCAAATGCTTAATACAAACAATATCAGGCAATTGTGGGAAGCCGTAATAATCAAAAATAAACAAAATGGGTTTAGATTCTGATTTAACAAGTACACTTGGGGGGGGGAAGAGATTTTCAATAGGTAATTGTGCATTTCTTTCTGAAAAATTAAATAATTGTCTGATTTTAATCAAATTTTCAGGACTTTTTTTTGTTTTTAGACATTTTTCTATAAATTCTTTGTAATTTACATCTGTTACTTTCCACTCAGTTAATTTTATGAAATTGATAAAGTCTTTTTTGTAAACTTGATCCATTAAAAAATTCTGTATTAATGTGCAGTGGCCAAAGTGAGATTGTTATTAATTATAAATCTATTTAATGATCATAAAATGGAAAAGTTCACAAACTACTCCCAGTATTTTAAAAAGAACTAGCAGTATAGCCTGGCGTTGCCCAGGGATGTAACAGTAAGAGATAGATCAAGTATTGACCATCATAAAGACTGAAAAATAAAATTGACAAAGATTATTGTTTAAGGTTGACAGACACACATGTCTTAATTAGTTTTTTTTTTGTTTTTTTTTAAGAATTGGTCAAACCCAAACAAAAACATTGTACCGATTGAATAGAATTTTATCATAATCAATTGTCTTGTAAATGGAATTTTTAAAGCATTCCGAATGTAAAAATAAAGAAAAAAGTGTGCAAGACAATAAGAAACTATCTGCAAAAAAAAAAAAAAGTGAAGTTCTGTTGAAATTGGTTGAAAAATGTAAATCCGATCCCACATATAAACGAACACACACACAAACAACCTGGGTTTTATAATAAGTCTAACTCGATATGAGTTGTCCTCCTTTCATTCTGTCGACAGAATCTTGTTTTAAAATTGATTTCATGCCAAAACAATTGTATTTTTCCAATTTTTGGCGCTGTCAGAACCACCACAAGGTAATTTTATGCAGTCCTGTGAAGTTTTGTTGAAATCGGTTGAAAAAATGTAGGAAATCCGATCCAATATATAAACGTACAGACACACACACACACACAATCTGCGTTTTATAATAAGATTTTGGAAGTGTGTGTATGAAAACAATGTTGATTTTTGTAAACATTTAACATACACAACATTATCAAAATGGAAGAGTTATGTACAAGAAACATTTTCTCAACAATACTCTTCATATAGGTAATATAAATTTGCTGAAAAAGCAGCATAGCATAATGAAAAAAGGTCCCAAACTTAATAAAAACAGTGTTATCAAAATGTTCAGGTTATTAAGATAAAAGACCAAAGTAATTTTTGATTTTATTTAATTTTTTCATCCTCTCTCTCTCTAGCATGTTCAAAATGTTGATTATTTATTTATTTATTTTTTTAACATCAGCTAATCTTGTAACATTTACAATTTTTTTCTTGAAAAACAAGTCGATTTGAAAATTCTTAAAAAAAATTGTCGGATTTTAATGAAAATTTTAGAACTTTGTGGCACCCTGCATTTTTAGAAAGACTAAAAAGAGATATTCATAGAAATATGATTTAATTTTTATTCGGTTTATTAACCAGTTGTTAGTTATTTAGAAACGAAGAATAATTGAGTCTTGAGAATAATTCTCTAACTGTATTTAGGCGATCCAAAGAGAAGAAGAAAAAAAAAAATAATAAAAAGAAAGAGAAAGAGGAATAGATAATACAAAACCCGGTCATAAGTAAAACTAAGACAAGACAGGTGTCAAAATATATCAGGTCAAATTACCTGACCGAAATCCAGGGAAATAGAAATTGTTATATTTGGTTGAAAAAATAGAGTTTGGAGATAATAAAATAAAACAAAAAGAAGAGGAAAGACAGAAACATAATACGAAACCAGGTCGTAAGCGAAAACACACACGTGCGACCAGCACCTAACAAGTGTCAAAATTATCAGGTCAAGCACTTGAACTAATTCCGTGTCCGCGTAGGATGGAAGTTTGTTAAGGTTGGCTGAAACAATAAAGATTTTTTAGAACAATGGAAACGAAATTTTAATCGGAGGAAAGGTGTCTTTTGTGTTGAGGGGGTGACCGGTGGAACTGTATACAGATTCTGACCTGTTAAAAATTGGAACCCCACGATGATGAAGTGGAGACATTTTCAATTCAGATAATTAAGATTTTTGACTATCAGGTCTGACCAAAAACAAAGAAGGAAAAAAAAACGATTGTCTCGGCTCACAGATAGCGCCAATATTCTTTCCTGAAGTCACATCTAATTAGCGGCAGGCTGTTTTGACAGAACCCAGGTGAGAAAAAGCCAAGATTATCATTTTTCGTACGTGTGAAAAAGGCCAAATTAGATTTTGTTTTTTTTAGAACAAGAACGATGTAAGCCACGCCCGATTGGAGACGGGAGGCGTCCCACCACAGTCTCATTGGTCGAAAACGGTCACCTGACATACGAGAGACCGGGAGAGATGGGTATGCGTCTTCCCCCCAGAGGCACTGTGAGGAAGTAGGGGTGAAAATAATAGCGATAATGGGAAATCAGAACTAATGCGACTTTTGGGATTATCGAGAGAGCCCTGACGCCGACAGACCCACCCCGGTTTGCTGCGGCGTCAATAAAAGCAGGACCCCAATCGACAAAAAAATGAGTTCAGCCCCGGACGGCAGCGAGAAGAGATCACCTCGGACGACAGAGAGTTGCGGCAAGAAATCCTTCCAGCCCAAGTCGAAAACAAGAAATCCTTCCGGCCCAAGTCAAAGACAAGAGAAGTTCTAAGTCGACGAAGAAGAAGATTACTCGAAAGCCGCGGAGAAGTTGCAGCCAAGTCGAAGACAAGGCCAAAGAGTTACTGGACGGAAGAAGAAGAAGTTAAAATCAAGCCCAGCCGAGAACAGAATTCGACCCAACCAGATCGAAGTGAAGAAATACAACTCAAGTCGAAGAGAAGAATCAACTGCGAATGATTGATAGAAATTAGCCCCAGTGTCGAACTAAACCACACTCCGACATACACAATTCTAGAGAGTAGACAATTCGAAATCGTTAAGTTGTATGATAGAAGCTTGGTGCCATAGTCCACAGAGCGGGTCGGGAATGAGAACAATTTTTCTTTATGTAACGGACATTAGATATAAAAGGTTGTCACCCTTTTTTTTATCAGTAATTTTTTTGTCTCGTGAGTTTTTTTTTTCTTTTACTTGTGTTTTGCCACCCCCGTCGGACTCAACTTGCATACGGCCCAATCCCTGCTGGTCCCGTCTGTCTAAGATCTAAACACAGCGTGGGTAGACAGACCGGAGATCAGTACAGTTGCTTTAGCAACCAGGTATTGGAAGCAGGTTGGGAAAGGCGAGGCTGGTGATCATCTAACCAAGAGGTTGGAGTGGCACGCTTGGGACCAGGAGGAGCGACGTCACAGTTGGCGCCGTAACCAAAGGATTCGACCCTGGGCCAGGTGTGTACCCGTCACAACTTATTCACAAATAAAATTATTTTAGACTTAAAAAAACAAAAAACAAAAACAAACATCTGTTAGCCCACTTTAATTTTATGAAAACTCGAGAAATAATGTGCCTTTTAGTTTTAATGATTAATTTAGTTAAAAGCAGAATTTGAATACAAGTCAATTTTTTTGTAAAACTGAAATTTGAAATACATAACTACCCAAAATTCAGCTCTGAATTGTAAAATACAAAATCCAATAAAACTAGAAAATATTTAATTAGAAAAGCTTTTAACGGCTTTTATGAATAATATATAAAAAAAAAAAAAAAAAAAAAAAAAAAGTATTAAAAGTAAAACAGTTTTTTTTTTCCAAAAGTATGGATGTACGGTTCAGGCATAATAGTCAAGTGTCGAGTTGTTTCCCCTGACCAGGCCTCAGAAAACTGTTTTCCTCCCGGCTCTAGCACGTGTTAAATTTTCTATTATCGTCGCATTTTCAAAAATTTTTAAGTATAATTAATTTGTTTTTCAGTAACAGACATACTGCAATTATTAATTTTCTTTTTTTCAGTTTAATTCTAGGGACAGAAACAAAGAAAATTAACCGAACGCATTAAAAGGGGGGGGGGAGAAAAAGAGTTACCAATCTTAAAAATTAGATTTGCCATTTTTAATTATTTACTACTTGTGAAATCTTTTCATAACAGAGATATGAAATAAATTGTTTTTTTTCTCTCTCTTCAAACGAAAAAGCTAACGTACCTATAAAGAAAAAAAAAATTAGATTGTTGAAAGAATTAAAAAAAAAATTAGTGTAGTAAGTTGGTTCACTTTAAAAATGAAATTGTCACTTCTGTCCGATAAATTTCGTGTCCTTAGCTGTCTGTCAATTAACCATCAATACACCGCTTCCTTAAAGTTAAAACATGCTTCGATTATTTTTTTCTAAAAAGTAAATAATGATTGTTTCTAATTACATTTAAACTTTAAATTTTCTAATTTTTCTCAACTTTTGAAAAGGTGTAATTGATCAAATTCAAAAATAAAAAAAAATAGTGTGGGGCCATTTTTTTTTTTTTTTTTTCTTAGCGAAAAATTGGAGAAAACCAAAGTACCAAGTATTCAATAAAATTACACTGCTTAAAATATTTTGAGTGGTGTTATTATGTGTGTGTCAAGTAATTTTGTAATTCGAACCCCACTTATTTAAATTTCCCCAGACATCAAGCTATCAAAACATTCAACTCGTCAGTTTACACAACTACAGTACACCACCGATGTGTTTTAAAAAAAAAAAAAAAAAAAAAAATATTTTCTGCAATATTTTCAACAACAAAACATGTTTAAATTCAGATTGATTAAAACTTTAAATTCTGTAAATTAAATAAATGAAGTTGCAAATTTCAAAACATTTCGAATTGAAAAAAAAAAAAAATAAAAATAAAATAAAAATAAAAAAATAAAATGGTGAAAATGTGTAAATCATCTACACTACAGTGAATGTCTTGTTTCAGTTTCTGGTAGAAAAAAAAAAAAAAAAAAAAAAAAAAAAAAAAAGCTATTTTCAAGGTTTATATTGGTTTGTTTTTTTAAAACCCGCCAGCTAAAATTCGTTTACTTTTTTGTTTTTTTTACATTCCCACCGACGTCATTTGTAAAATCCAAAAATAGTAAGTTTGAATTTTGCTAAGATTCTTTCAAAAACTATGTTGCTTTTTATTTTAAGTGAAAAAGTAATCGTTTTTGTTCTAGGATGTTTAAATTAAAAGATGACGCAATAATAAATGAAATGTCACTATGACTTCGACATGTAAAAACTATTTCCCCTCTAGTTTCATAATTATTAGAGATAGATTTTTTTTTTTTTTTTTTAAACTTTGAACAAATGATGACTTAAAAAAAGTTATGCAAATGTTATTCACGCGAACTATTAAAATTTTAATTTAAACTATTTTTAATGAAAAATGTTTATAAACACTAAACAGTTTTTTTAGTTTAACGTTTAGTTTTCGAAATAACTATAAAAACTGGATAAAGTTTTTTTAGGCTTGATAAATTTCAAATTAGTTTCAACAGTTCTAAATTTAAGTTTGAATATATTTTAAAAGAAAATAGCTGAATATTGTTGGGAGATAACTTGTAAAACTAAAAGTTGAATGGCGAAGGAGTTTAAAAAGTGTGAGTATGTAAATTATTAAATTAATTGTACTGATATTTTCCGGTTGATAAAGAACGGAAAAAAAAAAAAAAATCTGATTGGTAAGAGTCGGAGCCGCAAACTTTTCAGCACTTCCTTCTAGTAAGTAATAAAAAAATAGGAATCATTTAATTTTTTTCATACACACTTTTAGAATTATTTTTAAAATTTAAAAATAATTCTAAGTGTGTATGAAAAATTTAAATCTAGAGCAGAAAAAGAAAATACTTTCAATTTTTGTTGGAAAAGAAAAGCTAAAAAGAACGGAAACAACGTTAAGTTCTTAAAAATTTTAAGATAACGTTTCCTTTCTTTTTTAAGTTAAAATTAAAAAAAAAAAAAAAAATCCAAAATGTCAATACGTTGAATTAAGTTTCAACACCGAGTATTTTAAAGAGTCAACTTTGTGTAGTCGACAAGTATAAACACAATTTCTTAATGTCGTGTGTAGGTTTGTTTGTTTTTTTCGCGGGGGTGTGGATAAGAAATAGCGGAGGGTAAAGTTTACCTTTACTAAGTTTACTTTAACAGTCGAGTATAAAATTTAGAAGTGAAACTAAAAAGAAAGTCGACGAAAGAAAAAAAAAAAAAAAAAAAAAAGCGTTTTCTTTTTGTCCGTCGATATTTACTGGAGATACAGACAAAATTGCAGGATGACACTACGGTAGAACTAACCTGCCGTTATCCACAAAATGTTCGCCAGAATATTTCTTTTTTTTTTTTCTTTTCCCCCCCTTTGAGAGTTTGTATAAAATTGCGACCTCAAGTTGTCAATTTATAAATCTGAAATGAAATTACAGCGCCATCTATCACAAAAACAACAAAGGGCAGGTAATTCTAAGTTAGTGTGTCATGATCAGCAGCGCTCAAATAGTGTGAAACATGGAATTTCAGAACTAATTGAATAGTACATTTTTTAGTTTGAATTTTTGGTTGAAAAATTTTATAATAAAGAGGTTTATGCAATAATTCTGGGACTCAATTCTTATTTAATATTTGAGAGAAAATTGTGCATATTACATTTTCCACATAAGCCCTATAAAAAGGGAGGAAAATAAAGTGAGGTAAAGGAGAGAATGGGGAAAAAGAACTTTTTAGAGAGGGAAAAAAAAAAAAAAAAAAAAAAAGGCGCTAGCGAAAAAGACGACTATTCTGACTCAAAGAGAAATTGGTAAAGAAACATTTAAAAAGTAAAATATTTTTCATAATATAAAAATTGTACTAAGGCATTGCCTAAAATTTCACTTGTGCACTTTAAATTCTCAAAAGGCAGATTCTTTCCAAATAAAAACCAGTTTTCTCTTAGAAAAAAAAAAACAAAAAACAGTTCATAGAAAACACGTCTTTTACTTAGCAACAAAGGAAATTTAACAACTTTCCTTATGTGCAATGATTCATATAAAAAATCAATTTCTTATGAGCCTAATTTAGACAACACTATGCCTAGTAGAAGGTTAAAAAAATAATGTACAGACTGAAAAAAGGTTTTGAGAAGAGGACTTTCTCAAGATTATGCCATACAAAGTTAGTTTGAGTACGTAAGAGAAGGCGTCAGCAGGTTTACTTTAATCACTATGATTCTGTTTGGTATTTCAATAGTCAGAATAACAATATTAACCCCAGCAATAAGTTGAGAATTTATTTGAAGAAAACAAGTTTCGAACGAAGTTTCTCTTACGATGTCAACTCTCTCTCTTCAATTATAAAAAGCTGTATATAGTATCCACTTCTGAGGATATTCGTTCGGCAAGCCATTCCACTGGAATTTATTGACTGGAATCACTGATTCCAGTCAATAAATCACTTAATAATTAGAATCTGTACATTTCTGAGATGAGGTATTATAATTATGTACATTGTACATAATTCGGACTATTGTCCTCATCTTTATCGCCATATATTTATTTACAACGTTTCGGACGTTGTACGCTCCGGCCTTCTTCAGGTGGTTGGAATGTCGAACTCAACCCTATATTTCGCTCACTGGGTTAGACTGTTCTAGTTCCACGTGCCATGTTTAATGGATATCAGTTATCTCCTGTTAATTCCCCTCTGAAAGTTCTCCACTGCCTTAAGTAGGTTCCTCCACTATTTCGGCATAAATTTTCTATATTCAAGTTTAAAATGAATTTTTTAAAACGAAAAAACATTCTTGAAGATTTCATTTTAGCTTTAATTGAAAGTTTAATAAAACGCCTATATCGACACACGGCACAGTGAATAAAAAGGCGTTGGTTAGATCCAGTGACAGGACCCAAAGAGCGTGAGCTCAATACCTGGTTAAGGCAGTGGAGAACTTGAAGAGGGGAATTAACAGGAGATAACATGGTACTTAAAACTAGAACAGTCTACCCCAGTGAGCGAAATAAAGGGTTCAGTTCGACATTCCAACCACCCGAAGAAGACCAGAGCGTACAAATATGGCGACAAAGAGGAGGACAATAGTCCGAATAATGTAAAATTTAAATAATGTGCACATAATTAGAATTATTAGATAAAGGATTTTAAGTGTCATTTACAAACATCTATGTTCTCACAAAGTTGATGAATATCGAAATTGCAAGTAGTTTGGAATCCCGAACTATAAAGGTTGTTGGGAGAGGTCATTTGGTTAGTAACAAAAAATAATTATAAAATCTAGGAATTTATTTAAAAAAAAAAAAATAATAAAAAAAAAAAGGCGTGGTATATTTTCCCAAAATAAATAATGTACTTCTGACGATATGGTAGACCTGGAATTCAAATATCGGAACCGTTTACATTTTTTTTTTTTAAATTTTTTTATTTTACATTTGGTGTGCGTGTCAAATTATTAATTGATATCTGCTTTTTTAACCCACCACACAGTCACCGTGATACTTTGGGGTGCTAACAAACCACAAGATTGGCCTTCAGAATGGCAGCTTCATGTTTTGTTTTCTGTGAAATAATTTCTCACAAAAATTAGAATTAATTATTTCTTGGATTATTCGGGGACCCTTGATATATGCATTATTATTTCTTCTCCCCTTATTTCCTTAGTGACCTATAGATAAAAAAAATGCATCATATAGATAAATTTCAATAAGTAGTTTAAGTTTCATGTCACTTGGGGAGTTTTTTTTTTTTTTTTTTTTTTTAAATCCGTTTTTTATTGCTTCACTTCAGTTATGTTTTCAGTTTTAGAATTTGACATTTCCGCTCGGAAAACTGAACATATTTTTTCTTGAACTCATAGGACCTACACCCTTTCAGACTATATCTTGCAACTCAAAAAAATTTTCAAAATTCTCATGTATCATACTGACATGCCTATTCCTGGCAAGATATCAGACAAGAAAACTAAAACACATTTCTAAAAAAAAAAAAAAAAAAAAAAAAAAAAAAAAAAAAAAAAAAAAAAAATCCATAGCAATACAACAATCGACAAATAGGCAGTTGGTTTTAAAAACGAATTTAGCTCCTTTTCAATGAAATAAAGAAAGTCATAAATATTTATATACAATACATTAAAACAAATTTTATTCATAACAGAAGTGTTGGCTTGTTATTGAAACCACGGAAATTTAATTTAGTTTTTATTAGGTTGGTGCAAAAATAATGTCGTTTTCTCACATATGTGAGAAAACGACATTATTTTTGCACCAACCTAATACATCTACAAGTGACATTAACGACCCGACTGACAAGAATAGAAAAAAGTACATTTTGAAAATACACGCTTTTCGTTTCTTAGAAAACACAATCTGCTTCCTGGAAATTAAAACTTTCTCGTTTACGGTTTAACTATCATTACTCCATCTAGCCAGCATTAGGTAGATAAATAAAGAAAAGTGTGTTTGGGGGTTACTATCATTTTGTTTGGTACCAGGAAAAATACGTTTTTCAGTGAAATATGAAATAGTTGCATAGTAGCGAGGTTAAATTGTCGGCAATAAATAGTTATCTTTCATTCACGGATGTTTTTTTTTTTTTAAAAGACCGTCGTATTCATGGACGGAAACAAGTCACAACACTTTTTTTTTTTTTTTTTGCGAGTGACATGTTGGTTGTTGATCCCAATCCCATTGTGTAGCAGATTTACGGACCACGTTTATTTTACACTATTTACAAGAAAAATTGTTGAGATCAGCACTGAAATCTGAGATCTACTACACACACTGTCAAGTTTTTAAAAAAAGTCTATTAAAGAAAGACGCAGAAACCCTGTTAACATTATCCTGTGACATTTTTTTTTTACCTAGATTCGTAGTATACACCAAGAAAGTAAAATTTTAAAATGAAATTTAGTAATAAGGAGATGTTATTTAATTAAAAAGTTGTCATGTAGAAGTTGTCAGAGCTACAAAAAGTTGAACTTTTTAAATTACAAAAAGTAAAACAAAAAAGTGAATTTTAACTTTTTAAACAGTTCCACGGATACAAAAATAAAATTAGATCAAACATGATATAGTAAAAATTAAGTAAAATATTGAGCAAGAAACGGGTTGGGGGCATTTCATTGGCGACATCTTCGAACGCGATATAACTAATAATTTCATTTACGTTATAGAGTTCCCAATTCCTCGCAATTACATAAATCTTTATATAAACATTTTATAAACTTTCAGATTTTATTTGAAAGAATTTTTTAAAAGTTTTAAAAATATTTTTTATAAAAAGTAACAAAAAGTGTCAGTAGATAAACTGTTATGCAATGTAGGTTTTTACGATTTTAAAAAATAATTTTTACTACACATATTTAAAAAAACAACCAAAAAACGCAGAAATAAGTTACCTTGTGTAGCATAAACAATTCAAAACGTGGTTAACTGATATTAGCGATTTTGCGCATCCGTACTATTACTGTTGACATCACTTCCGCCTTTAAATCAGTAACGCACATGTTGGTGTCAAACTCGTCGTCGTATAAATTTAGTACTTTTTTTTTTTTCTTTTAAGTTTTCTCCTTCGAAGTACTAACTTACTAGTAATCATTTTAGCGGTTAAAAAATTTAACTACCAAATGTTATACTTTAAATCAATCAATCTTTAAAAGAAGGGTTAAAAATTGTAAATATTCTATTTCTTTCTCTTTTTTTAAGGTTTTCTATTTTCATGTTTTTAAGGTGCGTCATTTCTTCAGCATGTCAGTTTTTCACGACGAAGTTGAAATAGAAGACATGGAATTTGATGAAGAAACAGAAATTTATCATTTTCCTTGTCCTTGCGGAGACAGATTCGAAATAACACTTGAAGAATTACGAAGTGGTGAAGATGTTGCCAAATGTCCAAGCTGTTCTTTGTTAATAAAAGTTATATACGACTTGGATTCATTTTTAGAGAGTGAAGAAGTAGTGGCTCCAATCACGCCAAACACAGAGAAGAAGCTCGTTGCTACTGCCTAATTGAATACATTATTAAGGTAAGAAGTGTACAAAACAAACTCTATAAATGTATTAATGGTTCCATCGAACAGGAGAAATGAGAATAATAGCAATATTTTTTTTCATCCAACAAACCTGATTTTTCCTTCTGATCAACAAAAAAACCAAAACATTTTTTTATAGCAGGAGCATGACATGATCATTTATTTAATTAAAAAAAAAATGTTTAACCGTAGACGACATCAGTGCGTTATCTTTTAGTTTTTTTGTTTGGGGATGTCCACGGGTACGTTTTTATTTTCTATTTTTGTGGGGAGTGTATTTATAGTGCTAAGTGTAAAAAAAAAAAAAAAAAAGTGTATTTTTTAAAATATATTTTTTTGCTTCAATTTAGTTTTCTTTTAACTTTTTAAACTTCGATATTCACAGTTATGGAAAAAAACACTTTCACTGCTAAAGTTGTTATATTGTTAAAAATTCGACAACAAATTTTTTAATCTAATGAATGAAACTTAACGATTTTTTTATTTTAAATTCAACTTAAAAAAATGGTAAATTGAAAAAGTGGCTAAAAAAAAAGATTTAAGAACTTAAAAATGAGGCTAAAAGTCACTAATCGACTATTTTTTTTTTTTGTTTTTAGGATCTTTTCGAATTTTTATGTCTATAATTGGAAAATGTGAAACGATTTTTTTTCAACACGGCTAATGAAAAAAGACATACAAAAGAAAAATAGGAAAAACAACGTTTCGTATTGTGTTGTGTTGCCATTAATTTTATAAACTTTGTACGCATATTTGTTAATAAATAAATAAGTACTCTATTCAATCCTCTTTGCTTCAAATGTTTTAAAATTTGATGGAGAAAACATTTTTTTAAATAATCTTATTTTAATCTACTTAAAACTGGATTTTTTTTTCTTACGGTACTGATTTTAAAATTTTCGCTAAAAATCATGCTTTTTAAAATTATTAAAAAAATAAAAAAAAATTCTATGAATGAATTTAAATCATCAAAAACCGTACTACTGTGTTTGTTTTCGTTAGTCACAACAAAAAAAGTCCATAATTTTAAAAGTACGGAAGCCTTTTCTTTTTCTCTCGTGAAAAATACCCTAAAAAATTTTAGGGCCTGACTGAATGTTGGTTCTTCTTCACTAGTCCCCCTCCCTGCCCAAAACTAACAATTTACAAAAAAAAAAAAGAAAAGGTAAACAAAACTAAAAACATTGATTCTCATCATTGTTATGTTCAAATAAGGATTCTTTATTACAAATTTGTTGCTTTTATGATATAAAGTAGCTGGTGTCTTTTTTTTTTTTTTTTTAAAAACAAAAAAAAAACAGCGCTTTTCAGGTAGCTATATTAGAAAAAGTTGGGTAAAAAAATCGAACAGATTATCTTAGTAAATTGAAATTCTAATCCATCATCTGTTTCAAATACAGAAACCACCAAAAACCCTTACTTTTACGAATTAAATGACCACTCCATTTGATTGTACTTAACGTTCATTGTCATTTTGTCTGTTGTTTATCGTTAATCCATATTGGACAATAAAAAAAAAAAAAATGAATGATGAAAACACTGGGTAGCTATTACTCAGCAGACGATATAGCCAGTACATGCACATCTCTAACCCTGGCGCATCAAAAACTATGCAGCAACTTCCTCTGATATTCCCATGCTATAAGTGAATGAGCCACACTTGGCAAACAAATTCAGACCACCCTTCTTCTGAATGCAAGACAGCAATTATGTGATAAGTAGACAACTCCCCACTTTCAAACACATGACTACAGCAATGAACCAAACCAAACCAAACCAAACCACACCTTCAACCAGAATCAAAACAAGATATACAAAAGTATTGCTCAGAACCACAGCCTAGCCAGCTGCAGTAATCATATGGGGGGGGGGAGGCTGAATCTGTTCATATCTCCATCCACCCAGTGATCAGGTACATATTGCTATGATAGATGTCAACAATGCTGATCTATGTTTTTTGGGAACAAGAAAAGAAACATTTAGTAGTGCCCCCCACCCAACGATCAACTAACTGGATTTTCAGTTATGACTGTGCAAGATGGGATATCCTCACATTTACAGCCATCCAGTGACAATGGGTGGGTTTTGAATGACAAGTGCAATTTAAACTATTTAAACCTTTAGGCTATTATAAATTCTATTTTTGTACATATTTTCTCAATCTAATTAACCCCTGCTCCCCCTCCCAGAAAACTTAGCGCCCCAAAGTAATTGCCCCACCCACGCTACACCAATGCTGCCATCACTTATTTATAACTTAACTTTTACTAGGTTTTGCAAATTCTTGTTGATTAAATAAGAACATCACTGCCCAAGTAATCACTAAGTTCTGACAATGCTAAACCACAATATTGCACAATAAAGAACGTCCTGTATGAAGACGTAAACTGTGAATGGGCTGACATCCTTTAATCAGTTGTGTCTCCTTCATGAATGTTACTATCAACAGATCCACTGGTGTATCATCCCCATTATGCTACCCCAGATTGTAAGCCAATTAAACGCTTGTTTTAGAGCAATCAACACAACAGTTAATGACCAACAATTTGTCATCTTATGACATGCGTGTCTAAATGCTTTTTTACTAAAACACATTCACAAACATGTTGACCTGGTAGAGAATGAAGCTGGCCATTACTTGCTAAAGAAATCTACATCACTTTACTTGGATGCTCAAGACTCCAGATGTGGCCAACCAAATCAACCTCAAATGCCAGCAGAACTGACATTCAACAAATAAGATTAAACAATACCACTACAACTAATCATGTCTAGTTCAAGATACATCAATGACACTGAGTATTAAACTCGCACTCTTTTGGGTCCTGTCACTGGATCTAATCAATGCCTTTATCCACTGTGCCATGTGTCCTTGACATTTGTGTGTCAATTTCTCGGTATTATAGAACTAATGTCTTCAGCAAACATTTTTTACCAGTGCTCATATTGCAATTTTTGCTGTTAGCATTTCATGTTTTTACCAGAGCTCATATTGCAATTTTTGTTGTTATTATTGCTTTTCTCTGGCACTCCTTATTACTGGTTCCCATATTGTATTCATACCTGGTTAAGGCAGTCGAGAGGGGAATTAACAGGAGATAACTGACATCCATTAAAACATGGAACTAGAACAGTCTACCCCAATTAGCAAAATAAAGGGTTCAGTTTGACATTCCGACCACCTGAAGAAGGCTGGAGCGTACAACAACCGAAATGTTGTAATAAATATGGCAACAAAGATGAGGACAATAGTCTGAATAATGTAAATAGTGAACATCTTTCATACTGCAGGGACTTTATCCTGTTTGAATCCATGGTCACACATCAATGAACCAGTCACATATTTCTGAATTTGGACTTTATGAATCCTAAATGTACCCAGCAGAACTCTTATGGTCAAATAAGCATTCTTTATTATTCAGAATGTTGTTGCTTTAGAATATTTTGATAAAGTGGCTAATGTATCAGCACTCTTCAAATGGGGAAATTAGAAATGTTGGGCTCTCCAAAAGGGTACAATTTGGGGGAACACCAGCTTCAAATCAAACAGATTAACTCATAATCCACCACAAATAATATCATATTAGATATAAACTTAAAATATAATCCATCCCATCTCTCTCAAAAACAGAAACATTAAAAGTTTTTACATTGCATCAACTTATAGGTCTCAATATGTATGTCAGTAATTAAATGGTTGTTTCATATTTGACTCTAATTAACTCTTATTATATATTTGTTCAGTCACTCTGTTGTTTGTCAGTATAATTCATGGTGAGCACTTTGATAAAATTTGAAACATTGTTGTCATCTTGTCTTTGCAACTATAATACAAATTGTGATTGTGGATGATTTTGTTCTTATGAAATTGAAATGCTTTGCTCTATATTGTTAATTTGTCTTCTATTTTTCTTTTGACAGCATTGTCCTCTTTGACCAAAGCTGCAAAAATTGGATAACTTGACTGATTTGATAGAACTCAACTAAAAGATATACAAGACTGACCGTCCAAGAAAAAGGTTAAAATGTTTTAATCCTCCAAGATTATACTTTGATCCTAAAACCAAAAATTCATAAATACAACTTAATCTTTTTCATCTGTATTTTAAAATATATTATTTTTTTGTTGAACTGGTGAAAAATCATTCATGTTTTAAGTTCTTTTTTTGTTAAGCTATTATTTATGTCTTGAAATTAACATGAAATGGATTGATTCTGTATCTTGTCTTGTTGCTAATCCTTTTTTTAAGTTTACAAAGTGTGATACCTTTTTCAGAAAATTTGTCTATTTACTGCAATTTCATTTTAGTTTGAAACTATATTTCTGGAAAAAGAAACTCTAACATTAGCTTTATGATTGTATACTTGAGAAGGCTGGAGAACTGATCAGCTGAAACATTCTTGTTTCAACAAAATGACATGATGAATTCAATAGTCCAAATAACTTTTTGAGTTATTAAAGATTATCACAAATAGTCCAGTCTGTCTCCTTCAACCATTAATGACTAAAACTTTATCATATTTTATTCTGGTAATATGAAGTTAAAACCTTTCTGCTTTTGATTAGAGGCAAGTGCATGATAAATGAATTGGTTTGATGAATAAGAAAAATGACATTAAGATCAAATATATTGACAATATTTGTTCTAGAAACCTGTTAAAATTTATTTTGTGAATAGCATTTACAAAAAGCAAAGAAAAAGGAAGGGATAAAGTTTTCGTTATGTTTCTTGTGCCTTTTAGGGAATGTAGATTTAATGAATTGAAGCGCAGAACTAGATTGGCAGCAAGGTTTCATCATTTTACAATTGAAATGGCTAGATGGAACCGTAAGTTCTATGCTAACAGTTCCTTCTATTGCACTTCTCATTTGTGAAAATCTTTTCTGGATTCTTGTTTCACTGTCAAGTTTGATCTTCAAAAGTTTAAATGTAATGTCGATCGTTATCTTCTGTCTTAATTCTTATTCTTTTGTCTTCTCTTCTTAATAGTTGTTTTTCTCCTTCTCTAACCTCTTGCGTCCCTGTGGCTTTATTGCCCTGCTTGGGGTGAAATGATTTAAAAAAAAAAAAATTAAGTCAAAGTTTAAAATGTTATGTAAGTAATCAGTGCAAAGTAGGGTTGTTTAGGCACAGCTAAAAAGAAATTGAAACCAATGTTTGCTTTGTTTGTTTTTTTGTTTTTGTTATTGTTACACAATTCGATCATGTTACAAATTCTCAAGTAAGCCTCCTCTCAGCACTCTCAAAAGCAACATTCAATAGTCTCAATTGGTGCAAATTTGAGGCTTAAAATTGTGCAATATAGAAACATATTTATCATAGTATTGTGGATACATCATGAACAAAAAATTCTAGAGTTGGGTTAGCTTACTAAGTATCCTCTTGCAGAAGACCTAATTAAAACTTAGAATTAATTAAAAGGGAGGGTTTTTGGTTCTAAATTAGAGCATAAATGGCCATACTTATTCATTTATTTTATTTTATACACTGCATTTTTATTGAATTTAAAAGAAAATATCTATAAGCCATGAGCTAAACAGCATGAAATCTGCTGATATTAAGTGATGTTTGTCTTTGTGATTTTTATTTTATTTTATTTAACAAAGTGTTGCAGTTTCAGATCTAAAAGGTAAAATGTATCTACATTGGATATGACAAATTCTGTTTTCTTTACATTAGATGTTACAATATGACAAATTTCATTTTATTTACACTTCTGTGAAAAAAATTTAACAAGTAATCAAATTTACATGACCCACTGGACTTGTGTCCTCATCTTTGTTGTTATTATCACAATGTTTTGGCCATTGGGCCTTTTACTATGTCAATCCGAGTGACCTTACAGGAATTTTCAAACTGAATCTTTGGGTAAATAGATTGTTCTTGTTTCTCTGTTTATGTCTAAGGATATATTGTATTATTCTTATTTAGTACTGTTCAGTTATTGCTAGTCTTATTTCAACAGATTGGAGTCTCTACTACCTGGTCAAGAGATTGACCTCACAATTACTGTGCCACCAAATTCACAAACCAGTGCGCTAATCTACTAGGCTAATCCACTCATGAGATAATCCTGAAACTACAAATTCAGTGCATTTTGTTTAAGGCTCCAAGTTTGATTTCAGGATTATCTCCTGTTGATTAAAGCATTGTTCTGTGAAATTGATGGGCATAGTGAATGAGACTTCAATCCCTGGGTCAGGTTGCATGGACTTGAATTCAGTGGGAACATGGCTGAACAGTATTAAAAGGAACAAATTGAGATATGACTAGGTGTAGACAATGAAACAAGAACACTCTAGTGTAGATTTATATAAGAGACTCTGTTCTAAATTATCTGAAGGTTATTTGGATCAAGAGACACTTGGAGAAAACTGAACAGCACAGCAATTAAAATGTGATAATAGCAGTAAAATCATGAGATTAGTTGGAATGTAAATAACTTCTGGTCCGATATAATGCCCCCCCCCAAACATTATTGTTATTTTTTTTTTCTTTTACTGGAATTTGTGATGTTCCTGTACATGTAATAATTAACATGAATGAAATTCTTCTAGGAAGTTTTCATCAACAAGTAAAAGGAGAAACAGATTTCTCTTATTTCTAACTTTTCTAGCCACCAAACTAATAAAAGAATTTATTTAGACTATGCTAAGTTATATTTTTAGCCATACTTTGAAATTCTGATAATTGACTTAATAATCAAATTGTACATATTACTTATGTGTGTGTGTATGTGTATCTTATGCTAATAAAAAACAAAATTATTTTACAGAAATTGTTTCACCTGAGATTACTAGCTGCTAGGCTGGTTTTTGTTCTCAACCAGAAACAATGGGAATTGAAAAACCTGACCCAGGAGCCCAACCTGTCAAAGTGAAGGTGGATCCTGATCGTCCACAGACATTACAGCATTTTGATTTTGTAGACAGTGATGAAGAATGTAGTGCAGGGACAAGAAAGATACGGAATCGTTCAACTGGACAGGGCAGTAGCAGACATGGTAATGCTGCTTGCACAGCTCTTGTTACCACTGCAACTATCACCAGTTCTAGCAGCACCAATTATTGCAGCAGTCAACCCAAAAAAATGAAATGTAAACATTCCCTAACCAAAGCTGTCCAAAGTACTGCAGCAGACAAAAAATTGGCTCATGACCTTCCTTCCAGTCGAAAATCAATGTCCAAAGGTCATTCTAATAATAAAACGGATGCACTAAAAGATGTTGTTCCAGAAGATGGACAAATCCCTCCCCCACAGCTGGATGCAGCAGCTACAGCTTCTCCTTTAAAGGAGCCTCATGTCTCTTGTGGCTTAGGGTCAGGTGATGTTTCTGAATCCAGTTTACGTCCAAGTCTTTTAGATGAGGTGTTATCTGAGAAGAAACTGTTGTTGATGAAGTCACCTCATGTGATAAAATATTTCAAGAGGCATCAGAGCTTGCTGGCCAAGCGGTCAAGTAATATTTTACAGTTAGGAACTCATAATTTGATGGACAAAGCTCCAGGCAAAAGTTGACACAATGTCAAAGGCTTAATTACAATAACAGAAAATAAAAAAAACATTTGGTCTTCTGCCCAGATGTACTAAATTAAGTACACTGATTCGGAAAATCTCTCAATTGTCCTAATTCACTTGAAGTTTGAGATATTCACATGGCGTATTTATGTCCAAGTTAAATATTATATAACTTGTATATTTAGTTTTATATTTATTAGCATATTTATATTGAAAGAAAATTTAAATGATGATGAGATACCAAATATCAAAATCCTTACTATCTGATATTTTCAGAAATGTTTCAAACACTTGTGCTTGTTTCTCATTGTGGGAACTAGAAATTGTCACCTGGCCTTGTTACCCTTGATTCTGACCTGGTGGAACCTCTCACCAGGTTCATCATATTATATTTTTTTTTTTTTTTGAGGTGGTGGGTACAAATCAAGATGGGAATGCATGAAGTACATTTAACAAGACATCCTGTTAGTTGGGACTTGCAACTCCCCACCCCTCCCAGTTTCTCTACAACTAACATGAATGAATTCATTGTCACTGCCTCAGGTGGATGCTGATATACTTTTACTATCTGAACATAAATTGGTGACAATGTGTATATCTTGCAAAACCAAATGTCCTTTCTTGGACAATTCTGAGTACATATTCAAAATTGGTGTACTCTATTTAGTTGCAAGTACATGTGTTAGCCCAGTAGCAAGATATTATTTTTCAGTGGCTATCATGATTCAAAAACTTTTCGAAATTACAGCTGCTTTCATTATTCAATGGTTTTTTTTTTTTTTTTTTACTATTTTCATGTTTTGGCTGTCCTACTCTCTGTTCGTTTTCAGGTGACAGTTGTGTTCAGTATTCTTCTGGAATATTGAACAGAACTTTTTATTTGATCTGCTTTTCATTCTTGGAATTTATTTTAATTTTTTGCGAGTCATGTTTGACTTTTCAATCACAGAATACATTTTCTAATTTTTTAGTAAATGTTATGGCATTCAAATTTCATTGAAGCATTGTCACTTATTTCATCTTATTTTTTGTTGCTTTTTATTGCAATTATAGTATTAAATGTATTAGTATTAAAATTTCTTTTTATTGTAAACCCTAGATTGATGTTCCGATTAAGCAGCTTAAATTAGAAATAAAGAAATTCTTATGATGCCTACTTCTTGGCCTTTATAAAAGCCTAATCATTAAGGTAATGCTAAGAAAAGGCAGGCTTCCAAAGATAAGAGACATGAGTTCAAACCTTGCCAAAGGCTTATTCTTTATATCTTGTCTGTGTGTACTTAATTAACTATTGTTGAATGATGATATGGGACTTGCACTAAAATGCAACAAATTCAAGATGAAAGAAACGCTTGTTAAGATTTTATAAAAACAGTTTTGTAGTTGGAAAGGCAGATAAAAGAATATAGTTAAAGTTCAGTATCAAACAACATTGTACAGTGCTTATGATATTTGACAGTTGTTTTGAAGATTTGAAAGTAAAAAATGTGATGGCTCAAAAAAATATTGATAAAATCAGATGTTCAGCTGTTCTTGATGACATAACAATCAAAAAATGCCTACCTAACAAATCCTCTATTTTTTAGAGTTGAATCTATAACCATAGACTTAGATTTAAACATCATAACAGATAATGAACCAGACAACTTTGTAGTTTTCACATTCACTATCTGTATGTACATCACTGAGAAACCAAAATACCAAGAATGTCTTAATTGTTAAATTATTAAACAGGATCAATTTCATCAAAAAAAAACAAACAATTTGTCTTCTGTTGGGTACTTAACCATATCAGCCTCAGCAGAAATGGAAAAGCTGATAGGGCAGCAAAGGAATCCTTAAAAATGAACATTTCAAATTTGAAAATCCCCTATACAGACTACAGAGTAACTATAAACTTATACATTCAAAACAAAAGTTATGGAACTACAACCTAAACAACAAACTACAAAATTAAACCCATTCTAGGAGAATGGCATCTAAAGTTTCTTGGAAGAAAGTTGTCCTATCAAGAATCAGAATAAAACACACCTATATCTCTTTCTCAGTTCTCTTAAAAATGACCTCTTGAATGCACAGCATATTGGTAAGCATATACTGTAAAACATTTTCTAATCAATTGTATTAACCTTGCTCTTAAATGTCAACGATTTTAGGACCTGACTAGTCTAGAGGGTCTTTTCAAGAAGCTAAAAGTAGAGACTATCCAAGCTTAGTCTATTTCATAAATTGTAGCACTAACGTCTGTTCTAGATGCCTAACTGGAGAGTGATGGAACCAACATCCCAAGTGATTGTTTATAAGCCATAGATTTAATAAAGAAAATCTTTTCAGCATCAAATAACTGACAGTTGATCTACCATTATAACAATAATCAATAAAGAAAAAAAGTGAAACCAAGTTCAAATATTATTCACAGCTGTAGGCATTTTTTAATCTGCTATATAAGTCATGAATCACATCCTCTGTGTATTTGGCTCATTGTCATAACCATGGCTCATCTCAGCTTCATTCTGATGGTAGAAAGAGAAATGAATTGAGCATGTCTAAAGGTGTTTGCTCAAATCAGTTACAAGACATCAAGGGGTGGGTCTACTAAGAATTAAAGCTCTCAAGTAGAAATAATTTTAGGCTAATTTGTTCGCCATGATCCCACAACCACATATTCAATTGGACTTGTATAATTAATAGATTTGTTTTTACTCTTTTTCTGCATCTGAATGACTCCTGTAACTTTATGACCTAAGTGTTAAAGCAAATCTATTAGAAAGACTTAGGATGAAATCATTTGAAAGTGGCATGAATTGATTTTTCTTTTGATGATCAGTCTCACCAAACCAAGGGAGGTTATTCCGAAATGTTGTCAATTCATGTATTGAGAAGATTTTTTTTCATGATTGAAGAAAGCAGAAGATAAAAAGAACACCTTGGCATTTAATTGTCTTGGAATGGTTTAAGTATTTCGACTGTGCTGACTACAAAAACAAGAAAATTAAGTATAAAATTTTTAATAAAAATGATTTTTATTTTTCCCTTTTAACAAGCCTAAACAATATCACCCTCTACAGATTAAAATGTTTTTCAATTTAAAATCCACACTTAATTTTAGTCTTTATGGCTAATTAAAATTTATTTTCACAAATGTGAACAATTAATAACAAGTAAAATTACCCCCCCCCCCCCCCCGCCTAAAAAAAAAAAAAAAAAAAATGAAAAATCAAACCTCCAGTAACATTCAAAATGTTCCTTTGTTGAAGAAACCTTTTTTCTTTTTCTCTGGTGGATAAAAAACTTTTTACAAAAAAGATATCTGAAAAAATTAACAAAAATCTCAAAACTAATACAATATCCTCAAAAATATTGTAATTTATTTCCCCAGCTTTTAATTTATTTTATAATAAAAAAAATATTTTCTTTAAATGTTGTTTGCATTTTTCTTTCTTTTCTTATTTATTGAGTGCAACTGAGAATCTACTTGAACAAGAGTTCTTGATATTTATGAGGTTTCACTGATTGTGGCACAAGGTCAAGGGCACAAATGAGTGTAAGAGAGGAAGATCATTTTTTTTTATTTTTTTTCCAAGTAAAAAGGTTTTACTTGCCTAGAAAAATCAGTGGATTTAAACATTCAACTTTGTTTCTGATGCAAATGAATTACCTTTATAATACAGCCAACTTCAAGAAAAATTTGTTATAAAATGGATGCGGCAGGTTATAGGAAAAAAACAACAAACAAATTGGTTATAGGATGCTTTTGTAGGCGTGTGTGTGTATATATATATATATATATATATATATATATATATATATTAGGTTGGTGCCAAAATAATGTCGTTTTCTCACATAGTAACATATACGATAAAACGACATTATTTTTGCACCAACCTAATATATACATATACGCACACACAGGATTACTGAAAAGTTCTTAGCCCAACCAAAAAGAAATAAAAAAAAAATATCTAATATTTTGGGAAGAGAGTTTAGCTGAATGTTGACTTCTGTGTTGTCTCTGAATCCCTTTGCTATTAATAAAAATGGTATCAACGAAAAAGGTTAATTTACTTTTGGTATTCATTTTATTAAGACTGGCAGCTTGGATTCTAAGAAGCAGTAGTAGGACTGATGTGACAGGAATGCATGTTGCGCCTTGGCTCGGCATCTCTATGCAGGTGGTATTAGCCAGCTGCAAACCTTGGTGTGGGATCCGTATTTATTTGTCAGAATTCTCAAGACCCTCTGTTGAATTTGTGCCATTTTGAACTTATATTCAAAACCCAGATAAAGTCAATGCATCACTGTCAGAATGCCCCACCTATGAGTCATTCTGGCTAATCACTGACCATTCTGAGCCTGGCCTTCACATTCTGTAACATGAGAATTTTTCATCAGTCTAGTGTGTAATTTTTCACAGAATGCTCAGATTGTGCTGATTCTGCACAAAAGGCCAGATGGCAATGCATTAAATCTATTCAAAATAAATTTCAGGCCAAGACAAAATATTCAGTTGTTGACAATTCCCCACCTCTAGAACAAACTAAGGTAACATCATTATCCATTTCTCTCTCACTTTTTTTCTTCCCAGTGTCTCTGTATGTTAGGCAAATAAATGAGTAAGTGGAAAAATTTGTGTGACATGTTTTGTCTTCTACAAGGACTTCATTAGACTAAAGTAATATTTTTGTTTGTGGAATTATACATGTTTAGGAAGGTGAGGAGGAGATATAAAAACAAGAGCATCGGTTACAATTGTGTACCATGAGAAGATGCTGAAGATGTAGTAATGCTGAAATTTAAAATTTTTATATTTAAATTGTTTTTGTTTTCTCAGATGTATCTTGACATCACATATTATGTGGCAAATTTCTAGCCTAACATTTTTATCTTTTTAAAGGTTAATTTCTCATTTCATTTAGTTCTTCATTCAATGAGTTAAAAAAAAATCATATGTTGGAAAAATGTGGGAGGGGGAATGTGTATGCCAATGGATTACTTTTTCAGTAAAAAAACCTTTTTTGATTTTTAAATGAATGTTTTGGTATTAAGTTTTCTGTATTTATTTAGTATTTGATTTTTTTTTCCATGTCAGAAGAATATGATATATGAATTTTTGTATATCAATACAATTTAGGCAAATGAATGAAGAACATGCCCCCTCCCCTCTCCCGGGAATTAACCTCTCTGCTGTCTTGCGGTTATACCCACTTTCGGGAAAGGCTTCAGGAGTCAACCATGAGGAACAATCAAGAGTTGGAGTCAATAAGGAAGTTCGCAGCTGTATTCAGCAACTCCTGCGATGATGTTAGAACCATGTGTATTGGCATTTACCATTCCATTGGACCATTTCAGCAATATGGTGAAGGAGGTCATAGTGCATGGTTAACAGTCAATCTACCTACACAGGTCTTGAGTATTAGAGAAATGGGTAGTAATAGACTGTGCACCTGAAACATCATCCAAAGCAGAACTCCAACATAACCCAAAACTGAGGGATGCCTAATATATGGGTCTAGAGTTTTAGGATTGGCACACCATATCATTGATCTTGTTAACAATTTAAGACAAGATCATTCAAGTCATGAGCCTGTGCAAAGTACAAGATTCTGATGTAAAGCAATTCTGATTATGAAGTCAAATTTAGCTTTTATTCAATTTATACATTTTACCCCCAATGTCAAGATTTTTGTTGTCCAGTGTAGTTTGTATTTAGAACACCAAAATATGCCAGTCAAGGAAAGATAAGTTTAAAAATAAAGGAGTGAATAACAAAATCTTATTTATTATTTGAAAGTTTTCTTTCCAGTCATGATATAAAGAACCATTTACTAAATTTTGGATTCAAAAATAAATTTCTGAAAAATATTTTTATTCCAGTTATTTTCATCCTTTGTTTGCCAACTGACTAGTCAGAAAGATCTTTATTTAAAACATTGTAGATTTTTTACCAAGTTTGAAATAAGGTCACAGTTATGGAGCAAACAGTCAAAATTGAACTCATTATACTTGAGAAATGGTCTGTGAAATCTAATTGCTTTATATCAGACACTTGATATAGTTATTTTCACCTGACCAATTAGGGTTGTAGAGGCACCACATGTACTGTGTCTATAGCAGTGACATATCTAAGGTAAGATAGCCTGATGAAGTCTATCTCTCTTCAGGCTGCTTTTGAGTTTGGAGATTTCCTTCACTTAGACTAGTTGCCATTTCAAAGCATGAGACTTGATGGATTCATACCCTTCCCAAAGGTCTTTCTGTGAAAGTGAATATAATAATCTCACTCGGAATTTGAACTCAATGATTTTTCTTTCCAAGTGGCTAACTGTTAATTTTAATCTTTGAGATGAACTTGTAAACCATTTTCTGATGATAATCTCTTCAATAGATGTTTGTCTTTTGTAATAAAGTGAAAAATACAAAATAAGAGATGGTTTGCCTTCAATCTGTCAGGTGAAAGATTGCAATTTATGTCAGGTGAGAGCAGGCAGCAACCTGTTTACAAGAAATTCTTTTAGTAGTGAATGTCATCTGCTCCAGATTCAGTCATGACATTTGCAATATTAGCTTCTTGCAAACTACTTGTCTAGCTTGATTTCAAAAAGTGGAATTTTGCCAAACTCAAAATTCTCAGCATCACAGCAATAGTGCGCTATGGACTAAGAACTGCAAAGTACAGTTTTAGTTTTTGTGTCAGTAACTC
>OZ010574.1:3597834-3840334 GCA_963932145.1 Acanthosepion lycidas | reverse complement strand
ACACACGAAGCGTGACATTTCACTACAGGAGCTAGACCGGACACTTCGTTATGTTTGGTTATTGTTAGGATTTTGACGGACAGGAATGAAAAGTAGAATATTTTATTACCTATTTCGTCTTCCCTTCGACGATGTCGGAGTTGGTCAACCCGGCCGCAGCTAGCACCACGGCGAGGATGTATCCTGTAGCGGTCCCTCCTTGACGACATCAGCTAAGATGACTGCAACCACTTGCCTCCCCCTGTTTCACCTTAATCTTACAAATACGTTAACGTAGTCTAAAGTCATACATTGTTTTTTTTAATTTTTTGCTTTTGTCCCTTTTCAGTTCTTAACTTGATATTTCCTTATGATAATTACTTATTTTAGTTTTAAAGCTATCTTAGAAATATTGTTTGTTCTGGAAAAATACGTTTGTAAATTTATTCTGGTAATTTGGTATTTGTTGTTCGTATGTCTTTAGTGAACGGGGTGAAGTTTATTTAAATGGAGGCAATTTTAAACTGATCATCTATGATCGAACGACAAATTCCTTCTTGATAAATTGAAAAAAAAAAAAAAAAAAAATATGGTTTGTAAAAAAGTTTACTTACGACTTATGTTTTATTTTTACAATGTTTTCATAACTTCAGTATATAACAAAATCATTTTATGCACAATTCTCTCTAAAGAGTTAAGACTAAATAACTTTAAGAAAGAAGGCACTTATTTTTTGACATTCGTGCCAAAAACTTTACATTATTATTTGTGTAATTTTTTTATAACTTTAACTAACAAGAGTCACTATTTGGATAACTGACTGCTTCTTCATATATTTGGTGTTTTGCGTACCACTGAAATTACTCCAAGACTCATAAAGGAAGGCATTTTGTTTAGTTTTGGACTAATTTTCTCGTTTTTTTTTTGTTTGTTTTTTTTTTCTTAATTAAAAGTTCGGACCATTTCATTTGTTTTTTAGTTTAACTAACAGTTTCTGTTTACACGCTTCATTTTGATATCAAACAAAAAAAAATCTGATTTTATATGTAGCTTCCAAATCGAAATTTAATAGCCAGAAATACGATTTTTTTTTAATAAAAGAAATTTGGAGATTAAAAAAAAATTTAAACCGAATGGTAATGTTTTCTCTTAAATCAAAATTTGAATTTATTTTTTAAAATATAATAGCCTAAATCTTAAGTTAAAAGAAATATTAATATCCATATGTAATTAAAAAGTTTTATGCATTTTTAAAACATCGGTACGTTCGATTCGCCATCTCTAAAAAAAAATATAAACAAATTTCAAAATCCAATATTTCTTCTAGAAATGTTTCGAAATTATTTAGTAAATTTAAAGATTAATTAACTGGATTTTGAAAAAGTAAGTTTACACTATTTTACTGAAAACCTAATGAAAATAAAATTTATTTACGTACAGTAGCTTTCTGGTCCAAAGGTTTAAATTATAGACCCTTGGCTTAAAAAGCGCGCGAAAAATTAAAATTAAAAAGAAATACGTAACACCAGCAGTGCAATAATCACTAAATTGGTATTTATATTTAAAAATAAATTATCTTTAACCTTATACAACCAATATTTTAAGAATATAATTTTTTATTCTATACACTTTTATTAAACTTCATGAAAATCAGCATTTGAGAAGAGGGAAGTATACAAACAATTGTTTAAGCCATAAGGCAGGCCATACATATTGAACAACATTTGCATAATTGTTACTGTTTTGAAACTTTATGGAGATGAGAATATAAGTAGAGGAAATATGATGTAAAGCTATTCAACTATCCAATTATTTATATTTGTTTTGCTTTTACGATTATTATTATTATTTCTGTTTTTTAAATAAATCTGAAATGATTATTTTATCGTTCGGACTGTTGTCTCTTCATCTTTACTGCCATATTCACAATGTCGTCTCTTCATCTTTACTGTCATATTCACAGTGTCGTCTCTCCATTAATACTGCCATATTCACAATGTTTGACCCAGTGGATAAAATCATTGGTTGAGTAATCCAAAAAGTGACTTGACCCAAAGAGTCATGAGTTCAATCCCTGGCCACAGCAGAGGGAACAAAAACTTGGAGAGTTGAGTTACTAAAGGGAATTAACTGAAACTGAGATATCCAAAAAAAGGCATGGCATGTGGAATTAGAACAGTCTACCCTCGTAGACATTCAGTTCAGGTTTGAAATTCCAACTTATATCATCTGAAGAAAGCCAGAGTGTACAACAGCCGAAACATTGTGAATATGGTAATAAAGATAACAGCAACAGCCTAAACGATGTAAATAGTTACCTCATCTCAGAAATATAAACAAATGCTAAAATGATTATTTTCTATTTTTTAGTCTAAAAAGAAAGGACTCAGTGTTGCAGAGAAGAGGAGTCGGATGATGGATTTCTTTTTTGAAAAGGTATGGCAATCAAAATTCTTTTATTACCAATTGAATGTTTCAATTAATATGCTTCCATATGTACTTACTAGTCCTGGATATGACGATAAACTACATCTGGCAACAGAGGTTTTGAGGAGCATGGAACCAACTCTTAATTGCTGTTGCTCCTAAGTCTCTCCAGGGTGGTAGCACCTGTTAGGGTCCCAGCTATGAGCAAATAGCACCCCCCCCCAAACAAAACACTATGAAAGTATAAAAATACCAGCAATACATTTTTTATATAAAAAAAGGATCAACAATACATATTTATAGTAAAAATACCAACAATACATTTTATCTTCTTTATCTTAGTTGAAGGCATAAAATTGTGTTGAAATTATTTAAGATTTCAGCATTAAATAACCCATAGAGATTGATATGCCACTAAAAAAATCAACTAACCAAACAAACAACATGAATGAACCTTTCATGACATTAACCTATACAATATCTGACAGTTTCCTTATTCAAGCTGTATTCCAAACAATATAAAACACACATATCATTGCCTCTGGTAATTATGTTCACACAAACATGTATATGCACAAAAAGTGAGTATCATCTGCTAGGCATTCAATTGTGAAAGCAGAACAGCATCATATTTTTTTTTTTTACTTCAAAATTCCCAAGAAAACAATGTTTTGGCATTAAATGACCCATGGAGGAGTTGATATGCCATTAATCAAGTCAAATCATATATGCTTACTTTACATATATAAAATTCCCAGTAAAGAAAAAAAATAAACAAGCTTCACTTCAGTGTTAATAAGCTATGTGCACATTTTAATGTCATCTCAAGGATTCATTTTTATTACTGGTAGCATTTTTAAACCCGTCCTGAGTACATTGGAGATGTGATGGGCACTACAATGCAATTCCCCTTGGCTAAGAGAGGTGAATTACTTAAAATGGTCCTCTTCTCTGCTAAAAGTATCTCAGTCTCTTTCCAGAACTCATTGTTGTTTACCTTGCATTTCATTCATTTGATATTTAGGTTGTGCACACTTTGTTTTTTTTTTATGGAGGGGGTTCTAAAATGTTTTCTTTTTAAAAAATGTTGTTCTTTGTTAAATGAGTATGAGAAAATTTGGCAATGTTTAACCTTCGTACCCACAAAAGGACAGTTATTCCCTTGACACCTGTATTACCATTGACTCCCTCAGCAATGTTTATTGTTTTAAAAAGCAATGATTAGAATTTTTAAAAAAAACCCAATCATAGGGATTTATACATTTTCATGATTCTTGAGAAATGACAACAAAAATGTTAAACACTATTTATTAGATTGCTTATTTACAATATTATTTTTATATTTATGTGGTGAACAGCCCCGTAGAAGCAAGCGAGCCAGAGTGGCTTGCATCTGGTATATAGGAAAATAAGGGTCTTACCTTAACGTGCGGCACGTGACATCAGCAAGTTTGCTTCGTGAAAATGGCATTACTCTCCCGTCCAGCCATTCTAGCAGTATGTGCAAGGATGAGGGTTTTTTGTACAGTTTGGAATGCTTCCACCAATAGCAAGTCGTGTGCTGATTGGTCAAACTGGAGGAGGCAATTTACCTGTGTAACTGAGAATAACGGCAAAGAACGCTGATTGGCTGGGGAACCGTGATTTGGCCTGATAAAAGAGTGCTGGAGCCGTGAAAAAGGAACAGAAACGTTGGCTATACGTAGTGACATGTGAAGAAAGCAAGGACAGTGAATTGAACCAGCGATATTGTGATTTGTACAAGTGACTGCTGGGAGAGCAATAGACTTATTTAATCTACAATTTACAAGATTATAAATGTTTGTGGAGCAACTATAATGAAATATTAATTGTTGACAATTTTATAAAGAAATGAATATGAAAAGAAATATTTTTATTCATAAATTTATTAAAAAATGTCCACGAACAAGAAAATTTAAATAAACGCATAATGACGTGTAACTTATTATATATTTGAAGAAATGAATTTTTCAGGCATTTCTTTCCTTTGCTTTTGAAAATTCGCTAAAATAGGTTAAGAGCATCTCTTCCTCTGAACTAAACATTAATTTATTTTTGTCATATGTTTATTCAAATCTTTTTGTTTTATAAAATGTTAAATAATAAATATTGCATTGTTGTTGGTTTATATATATATATATATATATATATATATATTGATAATTTTGTAATTTTTTTCAATAAAAAGATTTCATTTCTTTATAAAATGATAAATAATAAATCTTCATAAAAGGTAAATAATGAATATTGCATTGTATTTGGTTAACATTTTTATAATCTTGTAAATAAACATTGAAGAGAGAGTAAAAAATGTATACAGTAATAGCGGTAAATGTATAGTAAGGGCAAGAGAATAATTGTCCTTTTGACACACTGTTTTTTAGGGTAGGAAATTTTTATGTAAAGACAATAATTAGTTGATTTTCAATAGATATTTAAAATCATTGTTTTTCACCAAATAGTATCATCCTGGGTGAGATGATAAACTACATCTGACAGCAAGGCCTTTGATCAGAAAGTTTTGAGGAGCATGAAACCACCTCTTGATTGCTGGCGTTTCCAGGTCCACCCTGACCCGGGTGGTAGCACCTGTCATGGTCCCAGCTATGGGCAAATAGTTAACTCCACAAAAGGTGTCAAAACACTATGAACGTATAAAAATAGGTTTTAATACCAGCATTATATTTCTGAAAAAAAATTTATTTACCAGCAATACATTTTTGAAAGAAAATATTACCAGCAATTCATTTTTGAAAAAAAAAAAATATCACCAACAATAAAAATTTTGTTGTCATTAAATAACCCATTGAGTTTGATATGCTGTAAAACAAAACAAATCAAACTAAACTTAATGGTATTATTTCTTTTGTTTAAAAGCAAACATCTTGTTATAAATATCTTCAAACAAAATTCTGATATCAGATTTTTTACTAGTCTTTCTTCTTTTATAAATGGCACAAAGATCATTACTTTTATGCAGTTATTATTCATGTTTGGTTTCTTTCTTGGGTGTCAAATTTCCTACTGAAATGGTTTCTTCATAAGCACACTATGTCAACTAATTACATTGTGTATTAAATATTATAATTAAATTAATTGATGATGGACATAAATGTCAGCATAACTGGGTATTTCTGTCATGTTAAGGTAAGATGATGCCATCTTTTACATGCTGAAATCCCATGACATTTGGCATGTCAGTGTATATAAGGGAGTTGAGCATTTGTTGGGATTGAGTCGCATACATATACCAAGGGGCAACTAATATATATATAATAATAATAATAATAATAATAATAATAATAATAATGGACTCTCCCGTTGGTTTCGACATATGAGGATCTGACAGCTTAGTTGATTCAGTTAGGAAATTTTGTGCAATAATCTTAAGTGGCATTTAAGACCTGCTAGTGATTTACAAAGGAGGCCACATATGGAGCAAGTGTGAGGATTGTGAAATGAGATCACTGTTAGATTGGCTGACCTTTTAGTTCTTGCTCTCGCTTCTTGAAGATGATTCAGACAAGCAGATTGAAAACTGCTGAGTCCGCTAAAACACGTTGATCTCCCCGCTCCAAGGCTAAGCACTCAAGGGTGTTATGTGGTATATTAACTGCTGACAAGTTGCTTTTCAGCTTGTCTTTGTATCTTAGCAATGAGCGTCCTACATTCCTGTAGCCCTGATCTAACTGGCTGTACATTAGGATCTTGGGTATCCTGCCATCAGACATTCTCAAGACATGACCAGTCCACTGTAACTGAGACTGTATGAGAAAAGTCTCTATTCCTCCAATATTACACTTGTTAAACAGGTCTACATTGGATGTTCTATCTTGAAGGTTAACTCCACAGATTGCACACAGACAGCTTTTATGGAAAACATCTAGCTGGCATATATGGTACCTGTATGGAGTCCATGACTCTGAGCCATACAAAAGGATGGCAAGTACAACAGCTCTGTAAACCCGAATTTTCGTATCCACTCGAATACCCCGCTCATTCCACAAGCGATGGCAAAATTTGCCGAAAGCACTGGTAGCCTTAGCAATCTGATGCATGATTTCATCATCTAAAGTTCCACTGTAATTGACTTTGCTCCCAAGATAGGTGAAAGACTTTACATAGTTCAGGGCTTAGTCTTCTACTTTCAATGGTCTCTCTGGAAATTTGTAGACTGGTGGTTTTTGTTTTTCACCACTGAATTGCTTCGGAGTAGGACAAGGTTGGTGCACTACTTCAGTTTTCTTTATGCTAAGTGTAAGATCAAATGCTTTACATGCAGCAGAGAAACAATTTATTAGATGTTGGGCCTCCTTAAAGGATGTCGCTACAAGAGCAGCATCATCAGCAAACAAATCACGAATAATTTGTATATATATGCAGGGTGTAATGGAAAAATTGTTTAAATTATATACAAATGAAAATAATACTGACATCTCATTTTAACAAAACCAAAATTACACAAAAATATCTTGAAATTTATTTAATAAAATCACTATTGGCTTCAACCACAGCCTCTAGACAATTTTGGAATCTTCCGCAACTTTTTTGGTGAATGCTGCCATAATCCTTGCCTTCAGTTTATCTTTGGTGTTACAAAGACTTTTGTTGATCTCTCACTCAACTGTACCCGACACATAATAACCAAGGGGGTTGCAGTCTGGGGAGTTAGGTGCCCAAATGTAAGGGGTGATGTCGCAGAAATTGTCTGACAGCCTTGATTGGGTTCTCCTGCTTGTGTGGTATGGTGCAGAGTCCTGTTGCTAGACATAGGGTCTTCCAGCAGCCATCTTCTTGACCCAGGGCAGCACTACCTCCTCAAAGCATTTGATGTAGGTATCCATGTAAAGTGACACAATGTGGGAAGATGAATAGCTGCATAACATTGCCAACATCAGTGATCACTCCAGACTGACTAGATATTTGGTTTTCATCACTCTCGGTACATCATTTGGGGACACAGCATCCTCTGCAATATTCTCAGATTGACACCCAAACACTCTGAAATGTTCATATTGGAGCTTCCAGCATGGATGCCAAGCAGTACAGCATGCTGTTTCCAAATTTCTGGCAAAGTGAATTGCATCATGGTGCTCTTTTTTTCACAGACAGTGCCTAACTGGCCCTACTATACTGTGCATATAATCACAAAAATATAAAATGGTGACAATTTACCCATCGCACCCAGTGTGAGTGTGTGTGTGTGTGTGTATGTATATATATATATTGATATATATGATATAATGATATATAATTTTGTATAATTTTATATATCAACAAACAGTATTTAGAAAAATATGACAAAGTGGAAAATATCTTGTGACACATTTCATCAATTTTATATTGCCACAGTATGGGATAAGGAAAAAGGTGATGAAAGAATACGGATGAATTTGGCTAGATTGAAACAAAAAATTCTTTCAAAATTTTTTAAACGATCTGTGTCTCTTGTTCTGTGTGCATGTGTAGAAGTGGCAACAACAAAGCCCAATCCAATGAAAAAATAATAAAAGTTAGTATTACATTTTAAGAAGTTGAAAACCTAGTATTTATTAGAAAAGTAATTTTTCACATTTTTTCTTTCAACTGGTTAATACAAATTTTATTGTAAAACATTGATTTGCATAAAAAATTTGACATAGTGACTATACTATTTAGTAACAATTCATTCCTGTATTTATATATATCCAGTTTTCTTTTCTTTCTAATACTTCTTGTTCTAATCATCATCATCATCATCATCATATTATTATTAAAAATATGACTTATACGATTTGTGAACAGTAAAGTTATCATCAATAAATATCACCAAGAAATATTGTTTAACTTAAACATCATTGTTTTCTCAAAGGTTCTTAACTACTGCAGAATTTTTTTCTTGATTTGACCTTACATTATCTCTGTTGTTTAAAAATCCTGAACCTATATTTTTATTAAGCATTGTTTTTAAAATAGTTGAAACAATTTTTTTCCCCATTGAAAACATTTGTTTTCTCTTCTGGCGAGTAAAAATTACTTTTAATGTTTTGAGTTGTTTTTTTTTGTTATCTTAATTAGATAATGTTTTGTTGCAGAAAGACTTCTTCCAATTGAAAGAACTGGAAAAACTCTGCCAGAAAGAGAAAGGCATTACCTCAATGTCTGTGAAAGAAATTCTTACTAGTCTTGTGGATGATGGAATGGTTGATACAGAAAAGATTGGCACATCTGTTTATTTCTGGGCTTTTCCAAGTAAAGCCAGTCAAAATGTGAGTTTTAAACCAGAGGCTGAATTCAGATTTTAAATGATATTTGGTTTGAATTTATATTTTAAAGTTAGCTTTACATTTCACCATTTTCTAAATAATTATTTCTGTTGTTAAAATGAATATTATCTTTTGTTTGTATTTATCCAGATAAAACTCCTATTGTTGTACTTTAACCCTGAATTATCTCCAATCTCATCAAATTTATTTAACCAATTGATCTGATGATGAAGCTACCATCAAGCGTTTTACTAATTTCATGATTTGTTTCTAATGAGGTGGTCAACTACCTCCTTGTTGATCACAGAGTTGTTGCTAATGACACTAAGGAGGCTGATGGGAAAATATTGTGATAGAAATGAATGCTCACCAGCATTCTTGCAAATGAGGCAACTTCTACACACTTGCCTTTCTCTTAGGTCTATTAATGTAGTTGTGAATATTCCGTCATGTGAAACCTGTGTGATTAATGCAAGCTCACAAAAAAAAGCATTCTTTTCCATTCTATTTACTTTCTGCTTTTTATAAATGGTCGAGGAACATTTTCAGAGAATTAGTAATTACTATGCAAATGATATCACAATTTACAAATCAAGGTGATTGGAGTATTGCAAATGATCTCTCCTTGGAACTGACCATAAAAGTGCAAAGAAAAAACTGTCATGTAACTTACAAGAAACAAGCTAGCATTGTTTCATTAGTCACTTAAATGTTCTCCAGATATGGTGAACGGTTTCACTCTCAAGGAGACTACATTGAACATTTATTGGATATCAAGTTAACTCCAAACCTCAAGTTGAACTCATATATATGCTAAAGATACCAGATGTGCATCTAAAAATGCATTATATTGCTCCAGGGAGTGAATGGTTCCTTCTACTATGCTCTATTTTTACAAGAGTCAGATTAGACCAAAAATGGAGGTGCTGCTGCTATCATATCTGGGCTGGTGCTACCAAACCTCGCTTTCTAACCTTGACAGTGTTTAGAATCATTTCTACAGCAGCCTCTTTCCCACAGACGCAACTTCACAAGCCTATCAATATTCTATTATTGTTCCATGGTAACTGTTCATTCTTTTGTTCCATTAAGGACAATACTTAACACTTGTTGCCAGGCTCTATTTTTACAAAAGTCAGATTAAACCAAAAATGGAGCATTGCGATCATATCTTGGCTGGCACTGCACAATCCTGACTTCCTAGCCTTAATAGCATTCAAAATTGTTTATGCAGCCTTATTCTCTTTCCCACAGATAAAACATTGCAAGTCTGTCACTAATCCATCGCATTTTCCATGGCTAATGTTTAGATGAGCACTCCATACTTGAGTTCTACCAGTTCAAACCTTTATTTCTCCTTCCATGGAGTTGAATCATCCTTGGTTATTCTATGTAAGGAGAAAACTTGACTGTCACCTTTTTCTCAAGAACTGCTTGTTTGTAGATCACTACACTCTTAAGTCAAGGGTCAATCATTATCTATCTTCCTTATCCTCCTAATCTTCACTTCTACCACCCCCTCTTTCAATGATACTACACCTTATTCATCATAAGCATTTTAACAGTAACCCTATCCCTTTAATGGACCTCTGTTGGATGAACATAAGTAAAAAAAAAAAATAAAAAAAAAATGATATCTGTTATTAAAAAAAAATAATTTAATCCTTTGGAAACTGGTTAAATCTATTTAGAAGTGGAATTTTTTAAAAAGTTCCCAGTTCTACAATGATTGTATTTAACAAGGGTATCTGGTCACAAAAAAAAATCTCTGCTAAAACATCCAAATAATTTCATGTAAGACCATTTTTATAAAAGTGCAATGTCTGAAAGATACCACGAAGAACCCCGTATTGTATTGCAAAGATCTTTTCATGCTGTCAGTGATACCACCAAATAATACCGTTTCTGTTCTGGAAGGATTTTGAAAATTTCTGGATTTAATTTTCTTGTTTGTTTTCCATCTTCAGAGAAAAAAAAAAATCACTGAACTTAATGATAAAATTGAGGAAGTCAATAAAAAGAAACAACTTTTAACAGATGCTCTTACAAAAGCTAAAAAAGGACGAGAAGACAATGTAAGTTGAAATTCAAAATCATTTTTCTGTTATTACTTCTAATGTTTATTTTGTATGTGTTTGTAACTGTTTATTACCATGGAGTTTATGAAATAGTACAACTTTAATTCAAACACATAGCTGAAGAATCTAAAGTAAGAAAGCAAACTATATATTTGGTAAATAAGGAGTGCCAGGAAGTGATGAAATATACTTAGGATATTTCATCAATGATCCTTGTATAAAATCATAAAAATCTTCATTCTCTCAATCTTAAATTCTGTTTACTTTCTTCCTCAACAGCTTGGTCAGTCATCTCACACATTTTTCATCCTTACATTATCTTCATTTTAATCTCATAAACCGTCCAGTATTAAGATTCCACAAAAATTATGCAATTTGTTCATTGCACTTGAAACTGTTCACATATTTACTTTCAGATGTCTTTCTCATTTTTTATGAAATTTCATCAAAACCAAAGCTAAGATTATTTTAAAAATCAAAGCATTTACAGCATTGTTATATTCTAAAGATTACTGTAAAAATCAAGGCATTTACAGCATTGTTATATTCTCAAAATTATTGTAAAACTCAAGGCATTTATAGCATTGTTCTATTCTCTTGGGACAACAGTGCTGTTAATGATGTTGATTGTAATTCCCTGTGTGCTGCAATTTATGCCAATGGACATTAAAATAAATGAAATTGTTGCAATCAGAAACATTGTTTATCTTTGAGCCAATTTTTGATATGTATATGAGTTTTATATTAATATTTTGAAGTAACTGTACTTCCTGATGCTCACATGAGATCAAAACCTTGTATAATAGATAATAAAATTGAAAAATAAAACAATTGAAAGAATCTGAGTACATGCTAAACTCTTATAACCTCCTCAGTAGGCCCAGCATAGAAAATCACACTATGATTCTTTGATCAAGAACAGATATTGGGTTTAAGCAAAACCATCAATTTAGATGGCCTGTTTGATTAAACATCATGTCACCACAAGAAATAAAGTTGCTGAAAATGAATGATTGTAGGCTTTTTGTAAGTATAGAATATTTTTTACATTACAATTGAAAAAAAAAAAGAAAACAGAGTTTGAATTTCGTCTTAGAACTTTATTCAATATTAATTTATAAAAATAGAGAATAAACAATTAAACAATATAGTTTTATTTTATTCCATAAAGTTACAATACTGACAATTGAAATTGACAGAATAATCTTTCATATTAGACAAAGAAAAACAAACCGGGGTTCAATTTCTACTTTGCATCTTTAAATAAAAAAGAAAGAACAAACAATAAATAGATTAAAAATCCGTTTTTATTTTAGTGATTCCATAAAGTTACGATATTGACAGAGAATATTTTTTAATATTACTATTACATTAGAAAAGAAAGAAACCAAGCTTCAATTTTTACCTTAGAATAAACTTTATTTTCTAAAGGAAAATTATTTAAAATTTTACATTTGTTGCTATGCTAAAGTAAATAGTGTACATTTCATTATTGAATTTAAAGACTGTAAAATTCTTTCTTATTTTGATTGTGTGAAATTATTTGAAAACTATTTTGTTTGCAATAAAAAAAAAATGGTTTTAATTTGCATGTTTTATTTTATTTAAAAAATTTCCTATAGCAGTAAAGTTAAATATTGACATTTTTTTTTGCGTAGAAAATAAAACAAATTTTAAATAATTGTAGAAAAAATGTTACATAGGTATATGAGAAATTTAGCTGAACATTTGAAGTTTTCTTCTTTTGGTTAACTTGTTTCTAGTAATATTATTATTTTCCCAAGTACAAGATGATTCAAAAGAATATTTGAAGAACTCCAGACAAGAATTCTTTCTAATTTTTCAATACTTATGTAATTATAGAGAACAGCATTTATAGTCATATCGTTAGGATGTAGTAGAGAACCTCTATTAATTCCCTGAAAACAGTTATTTATTTCAGGTATTTTATCCTCATTGTCACTTCCAGATATTAAATTCTTGCAACTGTTGCATTTCATTTTCTTAAAAACTGCATAAGAGCAATAGCCTATTGTTGTGACCAAGTAAATTGTTAAAAAATAACCAAAACCAGGGTTGCAGATATATATTAAACAGTAAGTACAGCAGAAGAGTATTACATGACTAGTGAGTGGGTGTCAGTTGACCAGCATTCAATCTACTTGACTGTTCCTCCAAAGCCTTCTCTCCTACTAATTTTATAGTAGGCAGAAGAATCCAATATAGACTCTTTAGAGAGAGGACACCACAACACCCCACCTTTTCAGCCTGACTCTGTATGGAGTGGGGTTTTTTTTTTTTTTTTTTATTACCACACAATACTTTTTAATCAACCAAATAAATCGTTTTTCACAAACAAAAAAATCAGAAACAACCACTTTGAAAAATCTATATACAGGAATTATGTTTACAATTATTATTTTTTTTAGTTTTACAACAAACATTTTACATGTTAACAACAGTCCCTTTTTATTAAGATCTCTATTCATTATTCCAAATAATGAAAAATTTGATAAGTTTAATGCTAAATCCAATGCGTATTTGGCAATTCAAAGTTCATAAATGAGAAGATTGGTTTTTACTCATTCTTTTCCTTTTTCTGTACACATGGTATGAAATGAAAGATGTTCAATATCTTTTTCTTTTCAGGTTAATTTCTAAAGGTTCCATAAATTTCCTTTTTCTTTTGGATCTTCTGAGCTATAGCACTGATTGCAGTATTGGAATGTCAAACATGTCAAAAACGACGTCCATAGTGTCATCTTCTATGGGATCCCTGTTAACTACACTTTCATACCATTTTCTAATTTGGTTTACATGACGCTTGTGTATAAACTTCGGTCCCTGAACCATGTAAATCATGTTACCAATTTGTCAGTCTATTGTTCCTATCTCCCAGTGAGTTCTATTATTCCCAAACACACAAAAAAATCCTTTTCACCGATCTTAAAGTGCTTTTTAAGCACTTTATTCCTATTTCCCGCTTTTGTTTCACTCGGAAGGAATTTGTCAAATGCTGATTTTATTTTCCTGGCAAACATCACCTCCGCTGGCGTCTTGGTAGATGGAGTACTGCTATTAGGGATTACACGATAGACCTGCAAAAACTGCTGTCTAGCTGTATTGGTGGGAGTACCACTCGTCTTCCTAAGTGCTCCCTTGAAAGTGTCCACAAAATGCTCTGCCTGTCCATTACTTCTTGGGTGATATGATGCCGTGGTAATATGTTCGATCAAGAATGACTGACAAAAATCCTTAAATTCACAATCAACCACTCTGAAATAGGAAAATAGCTTGTGCCAAAACTTTACTGTCACCTCCACGGTCGGCTTCTTACATTTCAATATACTACTTGGAATAACTGTCAATTACTACAAGATAGCAAAAACCATCAATTGGGCCAGAAAAATCAATGTGTATCTGCGACCATGGACGGTTGGTTTTAAACCAGGGATTGAATTTTATCAGGGGTGCTTTAGCAGCCAAAGCAAACCCTTTGCACGATCTTAGTGTTTTCAGTATCCTTATCCATGTTGGTCCAGTAGACGTAACTCATCATCAGACTCTTCATTTTTGAAGTTCCTGGGTGGCCAACATGGAATTCCTTTAATGTTCTTTTCTGTAGTGTAGATGGGATCACTACTCTGTCTCTGTACATTAGTATGTCGTTGCAGAGTGAGTAAACTTCTGAGATATTCTGGCCTTTACTATTTAGTTAAGTCTTTTACTTCCTTTATGAACTCATCATCAGACATTTTGTCTATTATCTCATCAATTGTTATAGGAAGCTCCCTGACAGTATTGCACAAGGTACTTTATATTTCAACCTCTGTTCTTATGGCAGCAATGACTGTCTTCCAGGGGTTCAGCATATTTTGGTATCAATCTAGACAACCCGTCTGCATGAACGCCCGGTTGGTGGGGCATCAGAATACGCCGACTGCCCCCCTGCAAAGTGTAAAAGTCCCTCAATGGGGCCGCCTGTTGGCCGTGGGTGGCAACCCGTAATGTCTGGGGACGGGATCCTGGTGGTTGAGCAGGTCGTAACCCAGGTGTAAAGCGGTCACAACCTTGTAACACACCACTTTGGCCCTTACCTGGGCTAGACGGGCGGTCGGAGGGGCCCGATCTGATCAATCGGCTGGTCATGTCATGTCATTCCCCATCATATATAATCCACCCCAAACCTATAACTTACACTCCTCTTCCCAACCAAAACTAACACTTAACCCTAAAAATATGATGGAAGGCGGTGGCTGAGGGTCAATCAATTTGGGAGAAAAAAAGGATCTGACACACCTGCTAAACCTTCACAGCCGTAAAACTTGGATAACGGAAACAAAGGAACATGCATGCTCAAAGACTCCTCCCAAAGAGAGTATACCATTCATGTAGCCCCGACATGGCAAGGCGAATGGGTTTCCCCCTTGTCATGTCCCAATACTGGACTCCACAGTGGGTAGGGAGTGTGGATGATGAACAAAAATAAAAACAATCAATGGAAAAAAAGAAATCTTCCAAGTGACCACATGTGGATAATGACTCGGAAACAGAAAATGATAGTGAAAACTTTCCACAATTTATTGTTCTAGAAGCAATAAGCAACAAAGCACTAACTGAAATATCTCCATTTAAAATCCAAAAAGCTATATCAAATATAATGATACCAAAAAGTGGAAAAAAACTACAAAATGGAACATTACTAGTGGAAGTGGAAAAAAAGATATATGCGGATACACTAATAAGACAAAAAAAAACTACAAGAAATAGAAATAAAATTCTACCCACACCAAACCCTAAATTTCTCAAGGGGTGTAGTATAAAGCAAGGAGCTCTGCCTGTGCACTCTAGAGGAGATAAAAATAGAACTCCAAACTCAAGGTGTTACAAATGTCAAAAGAATCACAATAAAGAAAAATGAAGCAGAGATACAAACTAATACCTACATTCTAACCTTCAACTCCCCACCAAATTCCGACAACAATTAAAATTGGATATGAAATTATAAAAGTAGAACAATACATACCAAACCCTCTTCAATGTTATAGATGCCACAAAATCACAGAGATTCCTGTCGAAACAAACAAACATGTGGAAAATGTAGTGAGAAAGAACCAGAACATAAAGAAGAGAACTGTCCAAATGAGAGCCTATGCTCAAGCTGTTTGGGAAACCACTCTGCCCTCTCAAAACAATGTAGTATCTACAAACAGGAAAAAGAAATAATCATAATAAAACACAAAAAAAATATATCTTTCTCAGAAGCACGAAAAGAAGTTAAAAATAACATAAAAGAAAACACCTACGCTTCCATGGTACAAAAAGCAAAAAAAATAAACAATGAAGTTAAAATAAAAGATTCAACTGAAATAACAAATTTATATAAGGAATTAAAAGCTTTCCTTGAAGAATTAAAAACCTTCTTAAACGAACTTAAATCGGATCAAAATAAAACTCAACAACCCAAATCAAATGGAATTAACCCAGAAGAAGGCAAAAAACTCTGGAAAGAAAACATAGAACAAAACTCCAGCGAACCCACTTCTTCCCAAAGCCAAACCAAGAAAATGAAAAATAAACAAAAAGACAAAAATGTAACAACAGAACAAGAAAATATTTTATCAAGATTTAACTCAAAATCAAGAATCAATATATCAAATGAAAATAAATTTGAACCTCTGGAATATATGGAAACAAAAGAGAATGAAAATAAACAAATTCCAAAACAAAACCAAAAATCTGACTGAAGGACACCACAAGCAGTTGAAGATAAAGATTCAAAAAACTCATGAGCTGGAAAAAAACTGGAGAGGACAAATGATATAAACCTAATAGGTAACTTTACCCCCCAAAAATGAAAATATAACTATGGCACATAAGATCCTGCAATGGAACTGCCATGGAATAAAATCTAATTACAATGACCTATTCATACTTATGTCACTACTGTATCCAGCTGTCATCTGCTTACAGGAAACTTTTTTACAAGAAAATGCCAACTTAAAAATTAAAAATTATAAACAATACCATTATAACCACAATACAGGACATAGAGCTAATGGAGGAATGTCAATATTGATTAGAAATGACATACCACAAAGTAAAGTACACATTAAAACTAAATTACAAGCAATAGCAACACAAGTGACACTAGATAAAACCATCACAATTCTTTACATTTATATACCCCCACAGGAACCAATAGATACTACAGAAATAAACAACTTAATGGAACAACTTCCTAAACCCAGAATCTTACTAGGAGACTTTAACAGTCATAATCCTATCTGGAATAGCAAAAAGCTACATACTAAAGGTAAAATATTAGAAGAAATAATAAACACCCATAACTTATGTCTATTAAAACATAAATCCTCGACCTACCTTAATCCCTCCAGTGGATCAGAATCGTCAATAGACTTAAGTATATGCGATCCAGAAATTTGTATGGACTATACATGGAAAACACACAGCGACATATGTGGCAGTGATCATTACCCGAACATTCTAGAAAATCAAAAGCCTGCCAAGGAAGAAAAGATAGGCCTTGTCAGATGCAAACTGAAAAGATCCAACTTGTTTCAAAAACAAATGTAAACAATTACTGATACAGTCAAAAGACACAGACAACTCAATAGAATACTTTACCAAAACACTAATAACGATAGCCTCAGAAAATATACCAAAAAAGCAAAATAATTATAAAAAAACTAAACCCTGGTTTGATAAAAACTGCCAAAAAGCAGTCAGAAACCATGAAATAGCAATGCGAAAATTCAAAAAGGAGCCCACAACCCAAAATTTGATTGAAATGAAAAAACTCAAAGCAGTAGCACGAAAAAACTGTAAAAGAAGCCAAAAGGGAATGTTGGAAAAAATATGTAAACAGCCTAAATACACATTCCAAAACCAAAACAATATGGGAAATGATGAGAAAAATAGCTGGAAAAAATCAAATATCCCCAATAATACATCTTAAAAAGAACAACACTAAAACAACCAGCAAAAAAGAGATAGCAAACCTACTAGCAGAGACATTTGCAGAAAACTCTAAAATGAATAAAAATCAAAACCTACAAAAGTATAAACAAAAAGATATAAATAACCAACTAAATTTCTCATCTAAAAATACAGAAGCTTACAACAACCTATTCACCGAAGTAGAACTAATAGAAGCCATTAAAAAATCCCACAACACAGCAGTAGGCCCAGACCAAATCCACTATGAATTTATTAAACAACTACCACAAGAATTGCTGAAATACCTCTTGAATATTTTTAACAATATTTGGACAACTGGGAAATTTTCCAAAATATGGAGAGAATCGATAATTATTCCCATACCCAAAGAAGGAAAAGAGGGAAACAATCCACAAAGTTACCGACCAATAGCATTAACAAGCTGTCTATGTAAGACAATGGAGCGAATGGTCAATGCCAGATTGAGTTGGTTTCGAGAAGAAGGAAAACACATCAAAATATCAATGTGGATATAATAAAGGAAGAAGCACAATAGATCACATAATAAGACTAGAAACAGCCATAAGAGAGGCCAATTTAAACAAACAACATCTAATAGCCATATTCTTTGATATAGAAAAAGCATTTGATCAAACTTGGAAACATGGTATAATGAAAGATCTGCATAAACTAGGACTAAGAGGTCAACTACCAAACTTTGTAAAAGGATTTTTAACAGATACTCTTCCAAGTACAAATAGATGCTACACTATCTGATTATCAAAAGCAAGAAGAGGGAGTACCACAGGGGAGTGTACTCTCCCCTACACTTTGCAAAATAAAAATAAATGACATAATAAAAAACATCAAACCAGGAATATACTGTAGCCTTTACGTTGATGATTTTACAATATATTACAGATCGAGAAACCTCAACACAGCAGAAAGACAACTTCAACAATGCTTACATCAAATAAACAAATGGACACTCGAAAACGGTTTTAAAATATCACAAGCAAAATCAAAATCTGTACACTTCTGCCAACTGAAAAAATTACACAATAACCCAACTCTAAAACTATAAAATGAAGAAATACCAGTAGTTCAGCAATACAAATTTCTAGGAATGATCTTTGACAGCAAACTGACCTTTAGACCATATATCAATTACCTAAAAACAAAATGTTTTAAAACTCTTCAACTACTGCGAACAGTAGCCCACACAGAATGGGATGCTAGCAAAGAAACCCTTCTTAAACTTCATAGAATGTTGATCCGCTCTAAATTGGACTATGGCAGCATGGTCTACCAATCAATTAGAAAGTCCTATCTAAAAACAATAAATACAATACACCATGAAGGCCTTCGGATAGCTCTAAGAGCCTATCCCACCTCACCTATAGAGAGTCTACATGTAGAGGCAAACGAACCCCCATTACAACTAAGAAAGGAAAAACTAGCAACTCAATACTATCTAAAACTCTCTTCCTGTCCTTCTAACCCCACACACGACTGTGTACTTACACCAAATCATAAAGAGAAATTTAATCTTAACACAAATAAAATCAAAACATTAGGACTCTGAATGGAAGGAATCATCCAAGAAAATAATATGCAGTCTAAACAAATACTTAAAACCAACCAATCAAACATACCACCATGGATAATCAAAAATCCAAACATAATATTAAGTTTAAACAAATTATCAAAATCAAAAACACACCCCACAACATACATTGAAAAATTCTCAAAAATAAAAGAAAAATATCAAAATTATCAAAGTATTTACACGGACGGCTCAAAAGACGAAGAAAAAACAGGCAGCGCAGCAATAACAAAAAAAACAATTATCAAAAAACACTTGCCAAATGAAGCATCAATTTTCAGTGCAGAAGCTTACGCAATAAAACTAGCACTAAAAGTCATATCAAAAAACAAAGGAGAAAACTATATTATTTTCTCAGATTCATTATCTGTATTAACATCCCTAAAGAGGAAAAAACTGGATTAATCCATTAATACAAAGTCTCCTTTATAAACTACATTCAATGGAAAAAAGCAAAAATATCATCTTCTGCTGGATTTCTAGCCATGTCGGCATCCAAGGAGGAGACAAGGCAGATACTGCTGATAAATCATCTTTAAAAATGACAATAGACAAAAATCTTCAAATTCCAAATACAGACTTAAAACCTAAAATAGATAAATATATAAGAAACAAATGGCAAAATTCATGGAAAAACCAAACCGGAAATAAACTATTTCAAATTAAACCTAAAATAGGAAAATAATCTTGGAAATACTCGTAAAAAACAAGTCATTATAACCAGAATACATATAGGACACACATACTTAACCCATTCTTATATACTAAAAAAGACAAATCCACCAAAATGCAGATGTGGAAGCCTAATCACAATAAAACATATCCTATTTGAATGCAAAACCATAACTAAAATAAGACAAAAATATTTCAATGGAAAAGGCTTAAAAGAAATTTTCAAAAATACAGACACAGATAAAATATACAACTTTCTCAAAGAAATCAAGATCCTCAACAAAATATAACCCTTTCAAATAGTGTATGTATATGTGTTTATAGACATATATATGCATGCATGGATGTAGATATGAAAATATACAATCAGAAACAATCACAGGAAAAAGCAATCCCAAAAAATATAGTAGATTATGAAACCCAACAGCCTCCCAACCTTTTATACACTATAACCATCTTAAATTCATAAATAAATAAGGCTTCGGCATAAAATGACCCAAATAGGAGTTGACATGCCGTTAAATCCAACATCCAACATCTGTCTGCATGACAAATTTTAGCAGATGGGAGAAACTAAACGTCCACTCCTTACTTGGATCAAAAAATGGTCTGCCAACACATACCTTACCATACCAACACAAGCCAACAATAGACTGCAAAGATGGAGAACCATTCTCCTCAATTATAACTACAAAATGGAGTTTCTCCTTTTTAAAACTAAAGACGTATATTATGAAGTATACGGGTAATTTGTTTGTGACTGATTGGTTATCCTAAAGTTGAAACTGTTCTAACCAATCAGTCATGAACAAATTACCTGTATTCTTCATAATATACGTCTTTAGTTTTAAAGTTTTACCTTTGAATGACACATTCATTATAAGTTCGCCAATAAACTTAATAGTGTCGCCAGTTACACTTTTAGCTATCCTGTTTGTTCTTAACAAAGTCGGCTTACCCAATTTTTTTTCCATGTTTGATAATTATGGATAAGTCTGAACCCAAATCAAGCTGTAGCTTTATATTTTTGTTAAATATATGCACTTCAATATTATTTCCTGATGTCACGACTTTCTGGTTCATCAGACTTGGTAATTTTTACAAAACATTTTATTGTCTTGTTCATATTCCTGCAGTGGGAACTTTTGTGTCCCAATTTATCACAATTAAAACATTTTTTATCTTTAAGAGAACAATCTCTATACCAATGTAATTGACCACACCCGAAACATGGTCTTAATGGTAAAGTAACTTTATTTTTTGGTTGACCCTTTTTAATTTTTCTTTGGTGTATTTTTTTAATGTGAGCCATGCCACTGTGTTTGATGTTTTTCGAATCCTCTCTGACGCTCACAAAATGTTGACAATCTTTGGCAACTTGCTGCAGATAACATCGAGCTCGTTTTCAAGAATGTTGAGTACCCTATGGCGTATTTCGGCGTCTTTCGCTGAAATCAAACCCTGGACAAAAATCAGGCATTTAAAATTATTGATGCTTAACTCCACCAACTTGAAGTCATCGCAGTGTTTATTGACTACACTCATAAAAGTAGCATAATCTTCATCTTTTTTGCAGGTGAGATTCATGCATTTCCAACGCTTGTGGAACAGTGATGTTTTTGGACTGAAGAGTTCTGGTAATGATTGAACCGCCTCTTTAAGTTTCAAGTCACTGGTTTTCTTAGGTAAAATATAGTTAACAAACATAGTATATTCTGCCGTGCCTAATTTCCCGAGGAGTAGGCGAACCTTTTTATGGTCAGCCCAACTTGCGCAATCCATATTGTATAAGTCCTTGTAATGTTTAAAGTACGAAGCGAATGTAATTTCTTCTTCAAGTGCAAACATGAAGTTTTCAATAGCACTCCATATAGCATTTTGAAACAATGCATTTTTGCTGTCCTCATTTTGGCTTTTGATGGATATATTATCCAAGTGCCTTTGCTCATTCTGTGTTTGAAAGAGCATTTCTTCCATTTTCGGTTGTCTCACCTGAATTTCTAGGTGCAATTCCTCAAATTTCTTCTGCTTGTTGGAATTTCTCTTGTCTTTCTTGATATATCTGTTCCAACAGTAGTTGTTGTTCCTGTTGGTGTTTCATCAACTCTAGCATTGCACTTTTAAATTCAGCCATTTTACTGCATAAAATTAAGAAATTGTAAGCGTTCTGAAAGCAAAGGAAGTATTTGTCGCAGATTACTTCCACAAGACAAAGAAGAATCACTGTAAGTCCAGACTCGAATATCATGGGCAGAAAGAAATGCTGAAAACTCGATTCGCCGGTACTATTTCAAATCACAATGCGTGTAACCAGTCAGAAAAATAACTCGCTCACTAACAAACGCCGAAACCAAAAATGCCCGAATTTTTCCTCCCGAATTGAGAAGACCAACTGCTTTTATCGGCAGAACCTATTTTTTCCATTCGTCGACAGCTGGGATAGGATTTTCCGTAATTTGCATATCAAAATACTTTTATAGCGACTCCTGCGACTGACTTGTTTTTTTCTTTAATTCAATTATTCCATTTTCAGCATGTTATGCGAAATACGTGCCCTTCTGTTTGGTAAGTAGTTTTCTTTTTCGCCACTTTTTCCATTGTAGATTACATGCGACACACTGTCGCTTGGTTTGACGAGGTAAGTCGCCGTTTTCTTCACTATAGAAATAAGAGGGGGAATTTTTTTTCTCTTAACCAACAATAAGTCTGTTTGACTTGTACAGTTATTTTAATGACTTGATAGAATGGAAAAAATAACAAGGTTCACCAACCTTCTTCCCAACCACTGAATTGAACTTGTAGAAATCCTATTGTTTTGAAGAGTTTCTTTTTTCACTATCAGTGTTGTAATTAACACTGGATACCCTTTTGTCGTAGAGTTTGATTAGAATTCCTTTCTTCATGACTGTTGTAGACACTGGCAAAATTTTTTTTTTTTTTATGATTTAACGTGAAGTTTGTTTCTTCAAATCCTTCATCGCCAAGATGTTGTGACCAAGTAAACGGTTAAGAAATAACAAAAACCAGGGTTGCAGATATTAACAGTAAGTACAGCAGAAGAGTATTACACAACTAGTGAGTGGGTCTCAGTTGACCAGCATTCAATCTACTCAACTGTTCCCCAAAGGCCTTCTATGGTAGAATCAGATTCCTACATTTTTTTTTAAATCTTAAATTTTGTGCAAGTTAAACACATAGAGGCTCCCAATCAAATATAACAACTGATGTATTTTGATTGGTTGTAAAATATTAATTAGGTGTTGTCAACTACGCCCAAAGGTACTGACCCAAATTTTGACCTCTAGTTGACTGTCAGAAATTTAATTTCTGTATCTATCTTTCTATCTCTCTTACTTTCCCTCCCCCTCTCCTTTTTCCCCCTGTGTGCAGTGTAAGAACTGCTGTTGCTGTGTCACGTGGCAAAATCATGTCTAACGATTGGTCATACGTGATTTTCCCGCTTGTTTTTGACTAGATTAGAGGAATCTAGTCAGTAGTAGCAGAAAAAGGGTGCCGCAGTGTGGAGACGAGAAGTCGTCTTGTCTCGCGACGAAAAGGAAGCCAGCTTGAAGATGACCTGTTGTTGCTCTGACAAAGAAAACAGTCATAAAAAAACAGTCAAGAATATTTGTCTAAGAGAATTGAAGATAAAGAACAAGTGTGTGTTCGCCGTGTGGAAAAAGCTTATTCTCTAGACAAGTGAAGTCAAGTCTGTTCAAGTAATCAAGTGGATTGTTGTTCAGCTACCAAGAACAAGTCAGTAAAGACTTATCTAAAAAATCAGTTAAAGAAATTATTGTAAAGAGAATTTACAATAGAACATTCTCAAGGAAGTCTTCTTTCGACAATCAGGTCGAAGAGAGAAAAAATTAAGCGATTGAAAAGCTACCTTCCTTCGAGGAGTTATTTTGTCCTATTGGTGGACGAAATTCTGACGTGAAAAAAAGTATGTGAAAAAAGATCTTCTAAGTCGTCTCTAGAAGTTGAATTTGTGTCGCAGAGAAAGTTTGAAAAAACAAGTCTGCATTTATTTTTAACAGGAAGCTCGCTTATCTTCCAAGGAGAGCAACTCAAAAAATATCTAAAACCTTTTTTTCCAGCTACTTAAAAAAAAACATTAAATCTATTTTTTTGAACAGTAAGTCAAATTTTCCCTTCTTTCTGCTATCTCTACCTCTTTCACTCTCTCTGAACTGTTATTGGAGTCCTTTTTAAGGGCTCACCAAACGGACGTTTTTGGCAGTTATTTTCAAGTTGTACTAGTGAACTTTAACATCAGACTATTTTTTTTTCCCCCCCTCATTTTCTTTTTTTTTCTTTTCCCTCAATAAATTTTATAGCTATTTCAAGTGGTCTTTCCTTCTTCTTTATCTCGCTTGTTATGGTTGTATATTCTTGGTTTCAGGTTTCTGTTAACTGTGTTATGCGGGATTCCCGTCATTGGACGTAATGACAAAGTTTCCCAACCTTTTTTGCGCTGAGTTTGGCTGTTACTAAGCTAAATTTCGACATTCTGCCAAAAACATACGAACGCTGCTAGGTGTCTATATGAACTAGTAGTATTCTAACCTAATGGTTTTCTGCTCCTATCTTACTAAGATTTGGGGGTGAAGCCATTTCTGTCAGTCAACAGGCTTGGGGTTGTTCTATAGAGCGATTCTTTAATTGGACAAAATTAAAAGATATCGTTTTTGCTCAAGCTTGAAATAACTCTTAATCTCTATGTTCACTTGACTGTAACTGCCGTCCCTTTTTAGGTCTATGTTTCTTCCTTTTTTTTGTGTTGCAAGGTTTCTTGTTGAAAGTTTAGTTGGCGGGCTTTTGTAAGCCACCATCTTATCTTGTATAGATCCATGTATTAGGCAGGTGTTTTGGGCGCCAAGAAATAAGTGACGTCATTGTCTGTTGTATCCCCCTCTCTTTGTCATAAGTAGTGAAAGGTTAGGTGGGGAGGAACCAATTAAAATGGCTGAAATTTTGTTGAAAAAGTTAAAGTATACAAGAAATAAAATACTAGTGGTGTCTGAGGCTCTGGAATCCTCAGAGGTAATAGAAGACACTAAATATTCCTTATACATGGGTCAGATAAATGATTATCTAGCGTCTGTGACTCTTTTGGAAGAGCAGATAGTTGATGCTTATTTGTCTGAAGGTGTTGACGAGGATACAGTTGAAACCTTTATCAAGGATAGTGCGTTGTTCAGAATACAAGCTTTAGAAAAGTTATCTAAGTTAAGTCCTAATAAGGTTAAGGACAGTGATCCTAGTTTGAAAACTAGTGGAAGAATCAAGGGTGTAGATTTAACCCCGAAAATAGAATGTCCTAAATTTAATGACAAGGATTTAGAGACAGACAAGTTAGCCTTTTTGAACTTCCACAGAGAATTTTTGAATTGTGTTTCCAATCTAGATAGCAATACGCTGAGATTGGTAGTTCTGAAGAATCATCTCACTGGTTATGCTTTTCAGGTAATAAAACATTTATCAGTGTCTGATGAAAATTATGGAGTAGCATTGGAACTGCTTTCCAATGAATTTTTGGACGAAAACTGTATCGTAGACTCGATTTTCTCTTCCTTGTTAAATGTGGATTGTCTGTGAAAAAATTTCTGATTGATGTGAAGACAGGTGTATGAGTTGAAAAACTCATTCGGACTAAAAAAATCTGGAGAGTGGTACTCCTGGAAATCGCTTGTTAAGTCATATCATATTCAGCAAATTGCCTGCCTCGTTTAGGTCGGAATTAGTACATAAGGTGAATAACAATTATCCTTCGTTAGAACAAATCCTAGAGAATAGTACAGATATCTTTAGAACTTTAGAATTTTGCAGATATGATTTAAGAAATCGTAAGGTGGATTTTTCTAGAAGAAAGCCCAAATTCAAGCCTTCCTTACCTGAGAAAAGACCCTCCACTTTGGAGAATTTCCATGTAAAAGCTTCCATGGTTAAATACAAATGTTGTTTCTGTAAAAGCAATGATCACTCGGCTCGAGTGTGTAAATCTTATCCTACTCACGAGGACAAGTTAAAAAGATATAGCGAGTGGAAAATTTGTGCTAGGTGCACTAGTTTCCTTCATATCGAAAATATATGTCCTTTTAATGGAAAAGAATCTGTCTTATGTTGGTCTTGCAATAGACCTGGACATTTTAGCATTATGTGCCCTACAGCTGTCAAGCCTGTAGTTGCTTCGAATGCATGTTGGCTGACCAGCAGTGCGTCCTTGCTACCAGTAGTTAACATTTCTGTAAATCTGGATGGCGAAAATGTTACATTTAATTGTCTGTTGGATACGGGTAGTGAGAGATCCTACTTATGCAAGGAATTTGCGAATAAGTATGCTGACAAGTTCTCTCCCTTGAATAGTCGCAAGTTTCTCATTAAAACATTCTTAGGTAATCAAGTGAGAAATTTAAAGGAGGTTAGCTTCCGTGTGAATTTTCATGATGAATCAAGGCCTGTTTCTTTTTTGATTGATGAACATTTAGACCTGTCCTTTAAGATGGAAGGACTGGGTGATGTAATTTCTGATTTAAAGAAGAATAATGTGAAGTTGGCTGCTGATTTCTCGGAGATGAGAAATGATGTACTCAGAGTCCATGGTCTAGTAGGAATAGATGTTATAAAGTTTTTGGGACCCCTACAGCTCACTAATTTTAGAAACTATTTTGCATTTGAGTCGTCCCATGGAATGATTTTTTTATTTGGAGACGTTGCCAATTTCAAACCCCCTAGTTCTGTGCAGGTACATTCTGATATGAATTACAATCATGTTATCGGAGAATTCTCTTCGTGCAATGTCACACATGTTTATTTTGTTTTAGACCCTAAATCGAAATATTTAGACCCATGGAATAGTTTTGATGAAGCTACAGTTGATAGAAGTGTTGAACAAATGTTTAATCTGGAATCTTTGGGAATAGTTGATGAAACCTGTAGTGATTATGATAGGGTGAAAATTGATGAGTTTTGTTCTTCTATAGAATATAGAGACAACTGTTATTATGTTGGTTTATCTTGGGATTTAGGTAAGCTGAATAAGGGGCCATCTAATCATAATGTATCTTTGGCTGTTTTAGATAAGGTGGTAAATAAATTGTCTGACAAGGGTTTGTACTCTGATTATTGCAAGGTATTTCTCGATCAGGAGGACGAGGGTATAATAGAGAGAATACATGTACCTACTTCGGAATTTGCCAAGTATACTTGGATACCACATTGTCCGGTCTATAAAAGTGAATTGCAATGCACAACAAAAATAAGGCCTGTGTTTAATTGCTCACTGAGAACAGGTGGGAGGCCCTCTCTTAATGATTGTGCCTATTCGGGTGTAAATTTGTACACCGACATGTTAGAACTTTTGTTTAAATTTAGGACGAACAATTTTATTCTCTTGGCTGACATTAGGAAAGCGTTTCTAATGATCAAGTTAAAAAATGAATTTGATAAGAACATTCTGCTTCTTTCTAAAATTGGAAGATAAGTTGGTGTGTTTCAGATACAACACACTAATTTTTGGGTTCGTTTCAAGTCCCTTTATCTTGAGCTATATTGTAAGGTATCACGTAGAGAAACATGCCAATGGTCTGTGTAGAGACATGTTATTAAATAATTTCTATGTCGATAATCTGGTTAAAACGCACCAATCCCCCGCTGACTTATTACAATTACATATCGAAGCTGTTGCTACCATGAAAAAGGGCGGCTTCGAGTTGAAAACTTGTTGCAGCAATAGTGAGTTGGTGTCTAGTCATATACAGTTAGACAACAATTTCTCCTCTCATGGGGTGTCCTATGAGAAGGTCTTGGGTTATTGGTATAATCCTGAGTTAGACGAAATTAAAGTGACTAACGGTAGTGTTGAAAAAGTTTCTATTTATTTATTTCTATTTATAACCAATACAAATTGGCTGACCCACTATACTATCCTACTAATCTTATAGTAGGTGGAAGAGTCCAACATTGACTCTTTAAAGGGAGGACACCACAACACCTATGTATAATATAAAAGGAACAACTAAAAGAGATATGTTGTCAGTCAACTCCTCTATATTTGATCCCTTGGGTCTTGTGCTACCTATAACTATCAGGGGAAATATTATTTTAAGTCAAGTATGGAAGTTGGGTGTCGCCTGGGACCAGGTAATTCCTAGCGATATTTTATCTTTATGGAATAAGTTTCAAAAGAACCTCATGAACATTGAAGACATCAGTTTTAGTAGGTGTTCGGTTCAAACTGATTCTTCTGTTATTTTGATAATATTCTGTGATGCTTTGAACCAAGCATACGGAGTTGTAGAATATATGTACCAGCAGGGTAATGCTAGGTTATTTTTTGAGAAAGCAAGAGTTGCTCCATCTGTAAAGAGAACTCTGCCTACTTTGGAGTTATTATCTGTTTATCTAGGTATTAAACATGTAAGTGTTCTAACAAAGATGTTTCCTGCAATGTTTAAAGAAATTATAATAGCCGTAGATGCACAGGTGGTGTTGTCATGGTTGTTATCGGAAACAATTAACACCAAATGCCAGTTCACAAGAAATCTACTAAAAGATATAAAGTCTATGGTGAGTGAGCTAAGTAATAAAGGTTATGTTATAAGATTTAAGTATGTGAACACTGGTGAAAACACAGCAGATTTTGTAACTAGAGGTGTTTCCTTGAGCAAGTTTATAAAGGAAAAGGATTTTTGGTTAAAAGGTCCTGTCTGGTTGCAGAAGGATTATTTGATATGGCCTGAATATAATTTAGATTGTCTTAGTGCAAAGTGTCAAGTATTAATGACTGCTTACTCTAGCTGTGAAATAGAATCTAATTCTTCAGCAATAATAAGATTAGAAAGATTCTCCTCTCTACAAAAATTAATTGGTACACTCACGCTAGTTTTTAAGTTCATTGCCAAGTTAAAGGGAGATAATAATTATGTTGATCATCTCGTGAAATCTAAATTATATTTGATTAAAATAGTTCAGAGTCAGTTCTTCATTGAAGAGAAAAATTTCCTAGAACACAAAGATGAGAATAAAGTTCCTCAGTTAGTAAATAAGTTCAATTTGTTTTTGGATGACAATGGTATAATATGCTGTCATGGTCGAATTGATAATTCTGAATATTTTTCTGATGATGTAGTAAATCCTATTCTGCCAAAAACTTGTTACGTTACGAGTTTGTTTATCATGGATTGTCATGTTAAATGTAAACACTTGGGCATTGCTGCCACACTTGATAGGTTACATAATACTGGATTTTGGGTACCTAGGGCTAGACAGGCAGTTAAGACTGTCCTTGCTAGTTGTGTCATTAGTAAAAGGTACAATTCGTTGTCCTTTAGATATCCTAAGGTCACTAACCTACCTAAACATAGAGTGAATAGAGAAAAAAGTCCAAATTAAGCGATCTTATCTTGTATAGATCCATGTATTAGGCAGGTGTTTTGAGCGCCAAGAAATAAGTGACGTCATTGTCTGTTGTATCCCCCTCTCTTTGTCATAAGTAGTGAAAGGTTAGGTGGGGAGGAACCAATTCCTTCCTTCAAGTAGTTATTTTGTCCTATTGGTGGATGAAATTCTGACGTGAAAAAAAGTATGTGAAAAAAGATCTTCTAAGTCGTCTCTAGAAGTTGAATTTGTGTCGCAGAGAAAGTTTGAAAAAACAAGTCTGCATTTATTTTTAACAGGAAGCTCGCTTATCTTCCAAGGAGAGCAACTCAAAAAATATCTAAAACCTTTTTTTCCAGCTACTTAAAAAAAAACATTAAATCTATTTTTTTGAACAGTAAGTCAAATTTTCCCTTCTTTCTGCTATCTCTCTACCTCTTTCACTCTCTCTGAACTGTTATTGTAGTCTTTTTTAAGGGCTCGCCAAACGGACGTTTTTGGCAGTTATTTTCAAGTTGTACCAGTGAACTTTAACATCAGAATATTTTTTTCCCCCCCTCATTTTCTTTTTTTTCTTTTCCCTCAATAAATTTTATAGCTATTTCAAGTGGTCTTTCCTTCTTCTTTATCTCGCTTGTTATGGTTGTATATTCTTGGTTTCAGGTCTCTGTTAACTGTGTTATGCGGGATTCCCGTCATTGGACGCAATGACAAAGTTTCCCAACCTTTTTTGCGCCGAGTTTGGCTGTTACTAAGCTAAATTTTGACATGACGCCATAAAATGTAAACATGTTCACAAGCCTCCCCACGTGACCAAGAGAACTAATAAAAACGAAACTTCGATGCGACTTGGTCAGTGGGCACTTAAAATATTGAACCAATTCACTTGACTTCATTGGAAATCAACACAGCAAAGCAGACAAACTTTATCTTTAATACAACAGCAAAACTTGTCAACCATTTCCAGGCTTAACGCTCACTCCCACAAAATATTCTATTCCACAAGAAGAATCTCTGGTTAATGAGCGATAACTCTATAACAATCAGTGAGTCAAGAACAATACTTTTTTTCTATTTAATACAAAAAAAAAAAAACCAACTGTTTAATTTTCCTATAAAAACAATTATAGCTAACTACACATTCTCATTTTCACATGTACAGTACAGTAACTCAAATTCTTTCAGTAACACACACCAAAGAACTCTATTGTCTTTATCAACTTTTGCACTATATATTATGTATTTGTTGTGTTTATAAAAAATATTTATTGTTGAACAAATTCACAATTTCTTCTACTTGATTATTTCTCTTGTGGTTGTCTTTGTTACATTTGATATTGTAAAAATAGTAGAGGGTCAGTTTTTATTTCTATTTATAACCAATACAAATTGGCTGACCCACTATACTATCCTACTAATCTTATAGTAGGTGGAAGAGTCCAACATTGACTCTTTAAAGGGAGGACACCACAACACCTATGTATAATATAAAAGGAACAACTTTGCATTCATTAAAATCTTCATATTTTACATCTATGTTAAATTTATAAGTAAATTCCTGAAATCAATATTTTGGTTATTAAGTGGCAAGCTCAGTTTTAAAACTGACATCATTCTGATTTTTTTTTTCACACTCAAACACTTGACATATAGAGATATTGATCTCTACCAAGTTGCCAGTACTGGTCAACTATCTCTCAAGGTGATCTGATTGAAATTTACCAGGTAATACATACAACATTTTCAATTCTTCTGTGCATTATTTGGTCAGTTCTAGAATTGCAGGAGTAGTATGATGCAAAGCTATGATGGTTTCTTTTGTTAGCTTCCCATTATTTTCAGGAATTCTATTTGAAGATTCTAACCAGTTGCAGAATACATTGAGAAATATATAATTGTCATCATTTACTTTAAGTGGATTAACATATTTATTGTTAAACTGCCAACCCTTATACAGTGTTTTTACATTCAGTATTGTCCACCAAGTATAAAATATGTTTATATATTCTGCAACTTCTACAAACTTAGGCAAACATTTGTTTTTCTAAGGTCAGCAATCCCTGAATAGTGAATTGGTTAAAAATTTTCAAAACTTATGAAACATTTTCCCTTTCTTAACTAGTAGGAGAAAAAAAGTCTTTGAGGTTAATTTATAGCAAAATTTCAAAATTGACTGAGATTTCAGGACATGAAGCTTCTGTAAAGTATAAAATGGGGTGCTTTGGATATTATCTAAATCATGAATTCCATTATGACAAAATTTTGGGAACAGCAATGCATTTATCTTTTTGACCAAGCCAGTTGTTTCTAATGCATTTTAATATATGGACTGAATTGAATATGAAGAAAAGAGGTTTAGATTTCATAACTGGATGTGGTGGATAAACAATTGAAAGTTTTTCGGGGCTACAAAAGGAAGATATAGCTTTCGTATTTATTGCATTGTTATCTGTTATGGCTGATATTACTCTAAATTCTATCTCTTTTAGACCAATTATTACATGTTTAACTATTTTAAATAAATTCTCAGCTTTAAGACATTTCGTTGACATAATATGTACAACATTCTTGTATTGTGAGAATACACTGCTAAGCATAAAAGCAAAAGCACTTGTCTCAGGCCCATTGCTGTTGTCAGCTAAGCCAACATCATTACCACCTTTATAATCAAAATAAGGTTTTAGGTGAATTTCATCTACAAATTAAGATACTGTAATGTCTTTTTTCTCTAGTAACTTAAACTTATTTTTAATATACATAAGAAAATTGTTCATGTTGCTCAACTATAGTATTCTGATGGTTGAATAATTAGGTAAAATTATATTTTTGGTGTCTCTTAACAGCCTATAATCTCTAGGGGAGCAGTTATACAATAATGAAGAAAAAAACATTTCTGTAGAATAATCAAACTTACTTAAATTAATTTTAGTTGTTCATATATAAATTGAGCTGCATAAAAATATCTAAATGACTTGTCTTGCACTAATAACAGAAAGGACATTACCAAGTCTAATACAGCAAATTGCACTTTGAGATTTGGTTGACATTCTTCTATGTCTATTTTTTTTTTCATGTGTTCAATAAGAATTTCCAAAGTATTTGTTTGTATCACTTACATGAATAGGAATCTTAAAATCCCCGATAGTATTAATTTCCATATCACCACAGAACACGTGCTGCAAAATCAGGTTCAATTATAAAAGATTGACTGATTCTTGGATATAGAGACTTGATGATGTGATGTATAAATAAGAGTCTGTTGCTGCCAGTAATTTCTATTGAGAAAATTTAATTTTCCCTCTATATCATTAATGCTGTGGAATCTCCTCTGATGTTTGTATTCCAAGTCATCAGCAATACTTTGAATCTCTTTTAAGGGCAGAATTCCCTAGTTGAATTTTTCTGGGCTCTCTACAGAGGATTAGTGAAGATAAATACAAGTTCCAGTTAGGTAACATTCTAGGGATTGCACCTACATGAATAATTGGTTTCTTAAAGGTTAACAGTAATTGTGGTACCAGTTTTCTTATCAAATACTGACCTTATGTCTTCAAGTTGAAAATACAGTTCACATACCTAAAAAAAAATCAATTAAAAGAATAGTTACACTCTATTTTAAAATGTCAAAATCTAAGATAGTAAAAAAAAACCTACAATAACATGAGGGGAAAGTTCCAGATGTTTTGGGAGGAAAATTTAATTTTAAAAATGCTATCCATATTTTTATTGAAAATTTCATTAAATTGATAAAATGAGCTTTGTAAGTGTTCTAAAAATTCAGTAACAAAATTCAAAACCATTTAGAAATATGAAACATATATGCAAAATCATATGTAAACTTTAGGAAATTTTAATTTTACACATACATATTTTTGTACTTTTTCTGGAAATATTTTTTTACAAATAAAAAAAAAATTCAAATGTTTGTTTTTAAATGTTTATTAGAAATTATTATAAAAATTTCCTTTAAGTAGTTGTATAAAAAAATTTATTAAAAAATGATTTTAAATTTCATCCAAAAAAATTCAATATATCTTTTAATGGTGGAAATCACCTTATTACTTTGTACCAATGTATTATGACTTATAAAATTAATTTAATCATTAAATTTTAATGCTTTTTACAAATAATATAAAAGAAATTACTCACTTTACTATTTTTGTTTGGTACAAAATTTTCCCTTTTGATAGCATGTATCCATGCATCTGATAAATTCTTATCTTTTTGGAAATGAAAATATGTTTACTTTTGGTCCATTTTGATAATTTCCTTTGCATTTTGGGACAGTGCAAATTATTTCAGTGAAAATATTTACAAAACAAATAAAAAAATCAAGCTGAGTCAAAAAAACAGTAAAAACTAATGAAAATATTTCTGCAAGTTTATACTACATATAGTGACGTCAGGTCTTCTATCCTAGGGGTGGTGTTGGTTTAAGGCATCAAAACTATAGCACTGTAGGATACTGTGGCTTAGTAGATATAAGCATTGGTTAAATGTTGCAGTTTAACAATTGTAGTTTACCAAGAGTTCACAAGTTCAATCCCTTGGTCAGGCACTACTCTACTTCAGTGGTTCAAGCAGAAGCAACATTTTTCAAGAATGGATTAACAAAAAGACTAATATATCCTCTGGAATGAGAACCTCCGTCTACCTCCATGGATTGGATAAAAGATTTGGTTTGAAATTCCAAGAACATTACTGAATATAACAGACACCTGAAGATGGCCAGAAAATACAGTGGCTAAAATGTTGGCTATGAGTCATATGAGAATAACAGTCCCATGAAGGTTTCAAAATGTCAATTCAAAAAGCTCTATATTTGATTCAAAGGGGATGGTCAATCTAGTTCAGTTGCTCCTAAAAACCATAACATCACCGTAGTATGCATGAATTTCTCTTCTCCATTTGCTGACATAAGATAAGCAATGATCGGTATGACAGGAACAGTATGGGGTGGGGGTACAGGAGCCCTAATCCAGAGCTAAAACATTTTCATTTCCAAGTGCACTTTTGACCCCACAAAAAAATAATTATCTACATTCACTCAAAGAAAGATTTTACATTAGACACGGATATGAACATACCCTTAAAATTCACTGCTTGCAATAAGAGAGCAAAAATGACAAAAGATTTAATTAAACATTCAGTCTCTTCTTTTTATTGCATTTGTTGAATAGATTATTTATACAACAATCAATTTGACAAACTCTTGATAGTAATGTGTCAGGACACAATATGGCAGGAAGTTATTTCCATCACTTATTTATGGTTTTGTTGAATTTATGATTATTAAATATTACTAAAAGTGTTCTTTGTATGATCATTTTTTTTTTAATATTGTTAATTTTAAAATATTTGCTCCCTTAGGAATTATTTCTGCACTTATCTACTTTTATGAAAATGGTCAAACATATAAAACAATAAAATTAGTAACCTCAACACCTGAACACATAACTTTCAAGAGTAGCAACTTTAAGCAGGGACATCTTCAGTCCTGCCAACTCCAGTCATGCAAATCCTTAGGCAGATGTACAACAGACAATCCATTCATATATTTGAAAAAGTCAGGGAAAAAAAGGAACTTTATATTATTTTTTCATTAATAAGTTTTCTTTTAGATTCCATTAAAATATTGGCTTAAGATTAATTTAAGTTTATCAATTTTATTGCAATAGAGAAACAATGTAAAAATATAAATTTTTACACACTTATAAAGTGTGGTGTTTTAATTTAAATCATATTTTATAGTATTTGGTGTGTGCAAAAGTTTCCAGTATAAAACTTGTTTTCAACTGTATTTGGTCTCAAGTTTTCAAAAACAACAGTGAAAACTTTTGCATACACTAATATTAAAGTCAAACAATATGTAAATATCAAATTTAGTATATTTTTGGTTTATAAGTTCTATCCTAAATACCAAAATTATAAATGCTTGACTTTTTGTGAATGAACAAAATCTATTGATTTTTCTCATTTTCAAAATGGCTACCAATTATGAAGCGGCATCTCTATAATACTTTTGAATAACACATTGTAATGAATGTTATGTTTATTTGAAAACAACAACATCTCTAACAATGGAAGTGCATCTTACTGTAAAATATGGTAGTTTTATTTTTACTTTATTTTTTTAATTCTATTTCAGGAAGAACGGAGTTCTCTTTTGAAAATATTAGAAGCAAAGAAGGAGGAGAAAAAAATGTATACAAATGAAGTTGAATGTTATCGTGAATGTGATCCAGAAGTCATTGAACAAATCAGACAACAGACCAATACAGCTAAAGATGCTATTAACAGGTGGACAGGTGAGAAATATTTCTTATCAAGGATCCTCTGTGTTAGAAATTGTGACACTTATGAAATGTTAACTATTAGGTTGGTGCAAAAATAATGACGTAATAATGCCGTTTTTTGACGTATTTTTAACGTCAAAAAACGACATTATTACGTCATTATTTTTGCACCAACCTAATAGTAAACATTAATCAGGCAGTTAATAATAATAATAATATTGCATTTAATGATGTTATTTCTAATGTCTAAAAGTTATCATAAGAATAACAAATGACTGCACAAAGAACATCTTTCTTGTCAGTTATTGTTTAGGGAGATGTGTTGTTGACAGTAAAATTATTCATTCAATGAAATTGTGTTCACTTTTTGAGAATAAAAATGGCTGCTATGATACAAAGGTTTCTGTTCTTCATAAGATGGTTCTCTGTTCTAAATGTTGAAGGGCAAAATGCACATGGCTTTATACTGGCTGTAAGCATCCGTTCTTTTGGGATTTTTTCAAAACAGGAAACTCACTTAACATATAATCATGGTTGCATTGACCAGTTTGCTCTCTGGCTTTTAATTAGAAAAAGCTCTTTCTAATATCTGTGTTGGAGGAGTTTCTCTCCTCCAACAATTCATTAAGGTGTAGTAAAAATATGAATGGAAAATTGAACCAATTATTTAAGTGAAGAGTGTTTTCTTGTATTTTAAATTCTGACTTTTACTTTGGTTTATGTATTAACTACAAAGGCCATATACATCTCTAGCAGGGTCTCTTTCGATCATGCCTTGTGATGAAATTGTTTAAATCACTCATAATTTGGTCCTTTAAAAAATTGCTGTTGGAAAGCCATTGATCTGTTTATCATTGTTGCATAAACAAATATAAACTTTTTCATAGAATATCTTTACAACTGCTTCAGTTGTCATAAAAAAAGGAAAGATTTGATCAAATGAATCACTAAAATGTTTTTCCCCATTTTGATAAGTGTGACAGTATAGTGAAAAATTTGTCTCAATCATTTTGGGGCAAAAAGATCACAGGCCAACAACAATTGGAATCTTTATATATTTTCTAACAAAGCAAAACACTTGTAGCAAACACTCAATTTTCCATCCAAATATAAATGTCATGGTAAGAGCCGTCCAAGTCAGAATGATGTCATTGATCTTTTATCCAATCATAATGTGCAAAACATATTGCATTAAGAATTTTCAGTCAGTTCTAATTAATAGATTACTTTCAGTAAAATTTAGCTTTTGTTTGAATCATTAAATGTTTAGGAAAAATCAATTTTAATAAATCAGTAATCAAATGATTAGTTTACTCACATTGTCTACAGACTTAACAAATGTTCATTAGAAATTAACTTTTATTTAGACAATATTCCTGAAAGACTTTTTGATCAAAAAAATCAATGATAAATAATTTCCTGTTTACTGTGTTTATCTTTTGAGTTTGTCTGTTTTCAACCAATTCTTGTTAAAACTGCCACTCAATAATAATAATAATAATAAGCCCTTCATAGCTATCATGATATCTTCTAGTACCTTTTCACACATATATACAGATGCAAACATAATTACTAATGAAAATTGAGTGCTACACACAAAATATATACACACTGTTACATACATCAGTATGATAAACTTTGCACTTCCTTAAGTGTTGTACAACAAAAGAACTTAATTTGTTTATGCAAAATAATTTTCTTTCTTTTGTTATGCAACTTGTATCTTCTTTTGCTTTCTACAAAAAGAAATATATATATATATATATATATATGAATGGATTTGTACTAATTATATATTTAAAAGATATATATATATATATATATATATATTGTTACAGACTTGTAGCATATAGGTGAACCATGGGTTGAAAAAAAAGGAAAAGCTGAGATCCTTTCTTGGCATTCACTCATGAATGGAAGTGACAAGGGAGTCAGCAAAAAACAGACACAAGACAAAGGATTTCAAAATGGAACATTTATTTACAAATACAGAAAGAAATAAAAAAAGAAAATTTTGTCTAGCCAAGAGGAAAGCGATTATAAAAGAACAGAAACTATAATTGAATACATATATATAATACATATATATAATACATATATATAACAAGATCAAGCAAAGAAATCAACTTATCTATCTTGATGGTCAGTAGAGTTGATATCTTCACATGGAGTTCTAATTCACCAAAGTGAGTGTCCTTATGCGAAGAATGAGGTGCAAATTATGAGGTGGTTGCGTGATGGCCAAAGATACAAGCAACCCTCAGTGGTGGCTGGACTTAACTCATGGTCATTTGCCCAATGGTTGCATGATTTTGGAACCAGATCATTCTTGGATTGGTTTGATGCAAAGTTCATAAGCCCTTGGTATAAGGGTGGAAGAGGCGGAAAAACAGAAAGAAACAGTCAAAGACTTTTCACAGAGATATCATATGATCTGCCCAGGTGTTATTGTACACAACTATATCATCGATGTACATCTTGATTCCGTCCAGACCTCATAGGCAGTGGTCCATCATTTGCTGGAAGGTGACCTGAAAATTTTTCATGCCAAAAGCATCACGCAATATTGGTACAAAAAGCAAAAGCAGAGATATCCTTTGTGTGCTTGGTCAAGGGCACACAGCAATATGTCTTCAACAGGTCAAGTTTCATAATATAAGTGGCCTTGCTTACTTTATCATTACAGTCATCCCTCCAGGGAATGGAGTATGAGTCAGTCTTAGTGACAGTTCACTTTTTGGTAGTCAGTGTAAAACCAAACTGAGCTGTCAGCTTTGTCCACCAACACACGAGGAGGGGGACCAACTGCTTCGGCTATGCTCACTAATGCTATTCTCTAGAATGTAGGCTATTTCTCTATGTAGGATTTCCGTGGACTGACTTGATATGGATGCTGTTTAATGGGGGTGACATCTCTTACTTCCACATCATGGTAAGTAATGATGGTTTGCTTGGGTATGTCGGAAATCCCCGCTAAATCCTTCCTCTTCTCAAGTGCTAAATGCAACAGTTTCACCCTTAGGTCAGCTATGACCTCGGAGTTGTAAAGTTTGGCAGGGTGGTCACCTTTTTCTGTAACTCCTCCTCGGGTCTCCATGAGGTCAGGAATAGGACTAGGTCCACTGATCATTAATACAGGGTCGGTCTTTCCCTGTTCATAGTAGGGTTTGAACATGAGATCAGGAGTTCTTACAATGTAGTTGAGATCTTTCTGGCTACCTTATACAGACCATGGAATCAAGCTTTGAAGGGATGTTGAGGCAAGGGTAATAAAATTAGAACCTTATTCCCAGCATTGAAATCTTATTCGATCGTGTCTCTCTGTTATATAACTCCCTTCATTTTATGTTGAACTGCCCGAAGGTTCTCGCAGGCTAGTTCACATGTTTCCGTTAGTTGAGTCCAGAATTGGGAAACATGATCTAGCAAATTCTCTGTTGCTAGGTCTTCCCATAACCAGCCTTCTTTCAGCACCTTTAAATGACTGTGGACTGAATGCCCAAATATTGGTTCAAATGAACTGAACCCTAAAGGTTCTTGTATTGATTTGCAAACAGCAAACATTAGGAATGGGGTACCTTTGTCTCGATCTTGTTGGTGGTCCAGGCAGTACATCTGCATCTTGCTCTTCAAGGTGGAGTGGAGCCTCTCCAAGACACCTTGGGATTGGGGTTGATAGGCGCTTGACTTAATGCATTTTATACCTAAAGTTCCCATAACTTGTTGGAACACCCCTGACATGAAGTTGGATCATTGGTCTGACTGCACCACTCTGGGTAAGCTGACCACAGTGAAAAAGGTAATGAGGGCCTATTTTTCTGGTGGAAAGATTCTCATGGATATTACTTCAGGAAACCTGGTCAAGGTGCACATAATCATTAGTAGATATTGGTTCCCCAACTTAGTTTTGGGTAACAGACCAACACAGTCTACGACAAAAAGGTTCCTTGAAGGCAGGGATGGGATATAGGGGTGCAATGGGAATTTTCTGATTCAACTTCCCTACCACTGCACATGAGGGAAATATACCAGGATTCTCTTCCTTGATATTTTTGTTGTCTATCGAAGTAACCAATTCCAGAACTACGTTAGGGTGGGGTATCACCCTTACACCCACCAATCAGTTTCCTAACATAGATATGCCCTTCATAGGCAAACTGGGCACCATTCCGACCTTGATGGGACTGAACACTAATTCAGATGTAAGATGGATTTGATGCAGAGGGACACTAACAAAGCTGCCACTGACACCCTGTACAATAACAGATTCACCTGTGGATGAATTCAATCCACATGATACAAAACCCATCACAATCAGGAACAGAATCACCCCAGTGTCTTGCAAGATCTTTACAGATTTTTTTCTTCATGGGGTCACCCACAGATGATATGAGACCATTAGACACAAATTCTCACATCTCCGTCGTTGGATTTCCTATTCGTGGTAATTCTATTGGAAGAAATTAACTCCTGGGGTCTGTTCTGACTTATGGCTCTGGACAAAGCGGAACACCAAATCCAACAATTCGACACAAGGTATCCTGCTTTATTGCATTAGTGGCACGTCAGGAGTTTTGTTTCCTACCTATTCATGTACCAATATATGGGTGACTGCCAATATATGGCTAGGACTTTGAGTGTTGGTACCTCTTGAACTGGATGGTTGGCCTAAACTAACTGATTAATTCGACTTCAAATTTGGATCAGAGCCAGACCACTTACAAACTCGGATGTGTTGCCATAACTGGGTTTGCCCCATTTATGTGTTAATGCATATTCCTCAGCTAGGGTGGCCATCTCATATACGCTATCTACTCTCTTCTTGTCAAGGTAGGTTTTCAAATTGTCATGAACACATTCTTTGAATTCCTTTATCAGGATCTGTCATGATCTGTCTCAACATTTTTTGCCAAGCTCCATCTATCAAAATATATTTCCTTCTGTCTTGAGAACTCTATGTATGTCTGCTTGTCTCCCTTTCGGTATGCTCTAAATTTTTGCCGGCATGCCTCTCATACAAGTTTTATGATTTAAGGATAGCTGACATGACAACAACATATTCAGCACCGTCTGTTACTGAGAGAGTGACATACATTTCTTGGGCCTTGCCTTTTAATGCGGTCTGCAGTAACATTGGCCAAGTGTCTACAGGCCATCCTAGGTTCGAGATGACCTTTACAAAGTGTTGGAAATACTTGTTGACATCAGCCTTGTTAAACTGCGCTTGGACCTGTTTCACAAAGTCAAACACACTTCTTTTTGCTTTGTGAAATTCCTGTCTTTCATTTAACTCCCCAAATCAGGTTTCTTGCTCAATTCTAGCCTCCCTAATTTCAATCTTTGTTCTTTCGGCTTCAGCTCTGACCTTAGCCTTGGCCTCAATTTTTACTTTCTTGAGCTTAAGTTGAGCCTGCAAAAGTTCCAGCTTGTCTACTGATAATTGATACAATGCTTTTTCATCAAAGACGTCATTGTGTACCATATGTTCAACAACTACTCTGACTAGCTGAGTTTTCCTCATGGACTTCCTTATATCTAGTCCTAACTTCTTTCCTATTTCAACTATATCGTCTTTTTTCAGCTTACATAACTTTGCCATAGAGGATGATACAAGAAAGCTATCTACAACCGACCTCTTCATCTGCCGTTCACCAATACCCTGAGGTTGTGTGTTTCAAGTGAAAAACCAGAGACAAAAGAATCCCAGACAAGCCGCCAATTTTATATGTTACGGACTTGTAGCATATAGGTGAACCACAGGTTAAAGAAAAGGAAAAGGTGGGATACTCTCTTGGCATTCACTCAGGAACACAAGGGAGTCAGCAAAAAACAGACACAAGATATACAGAAAGAAATAAAGAAAAAAAGGGGAAAGGTATTATAAAAAAACAAAAGTTACGATCGAATACATATATATCAACTTATCTGTCTTGATGGGTCAGTAGAGTTGATATCACATATAGATGTTCGTTGGTCAATTTGGCTTAAGATATGGTAGCCTTTTCATTCTGTAGTTGGTGGACTTGGGTGTTTTCTTTATTCTAGTGGCCAGTCCTTTAAGAATCAGAGTGATTCAATTGTTGGTCTTCATCCGTTGTTGGTCAGAGAGGAAACTGCTTCTGTTTTTTAGATTTTTGCTGTCCCCAAACTTTGTCACATGGGTTTCGCTTCGTCCTTGACCGGGTACATAGGAGGATGGGGGGTGCAAATCACAAGGTGGGTTGCATGATAGCCAAAAATTCAAGCAAACCTCAGTAGGGTCTGATCATATGATCGCAGCAGGGCAGCCTGATGGTGGCTGGACTTAACTCATGGTCAATTGCCTAATGGTTGCATGATTTTGGAACCAGGTCATTCTTGGGTTGGATCACTGCAAAGTTCATGAGCCCTTGGCATGAGGGTGGAAGAGAAGGAAAGACAGAAAAGAAAAGGAGGGAATGGCTGATCATGGAACATATTCACTCACAAGTTGAAAATATTGTATTTTATTTATTCTTATTTAACTATCTTTCTAGTTAATCTAACTAGGATTTGGGTTTTTTTTGTTTGTTTTTTTGCTTTTTGGCCTTATGCCTATATGGCTAATGAAATTGGAAATATGTCACTATATATATATATATATATATATATATATATAAATGGATTCATACTAAGCATATATTTAAAAGAAATATTTATATATATGAAATTACAACAGCATTAACCGGAAATCCTCAAAGTATATTTTTTTTCTCTTCATTTCAGACAATGTATTTGCAACTAAATCATGGATCAAAAAGAAATTCTTTTTTGAAGAAAGCATCATAGACAAACAGTTTGGAATTCCAGAAGATTTTGATTACATTTGAAGCAAATTTCTTTCTTATTTTCACCTTCAAGATTTTTTCAAAATGAAATTTTGTTCTTGTTTCAGTAAAAGATTTTCTTTGTTGAATTTTGTTTGTTTCCGACATAAATGGTTTTAATAAAAATTTGTCCAATTTCCTCATAGAAATCTGAATCTCTACTCAGCATTGTTGATATTTTATTGCTAACACTTATGAATGTCTTTGTGTTGCATTTTTAATATACTTTGGCTTTTGTCCAATGATTTGTGATGCAATTTCTTGAATTGGAAGAGGAAGAATTTTGTTTTTAATCATAATTGATGCCTTCCTTCCACCCCGTTTCATCAACTGGTAACCCAATTTTACTAAACTTTATCTTTTTTGGGGAAATTTTGATATGTAAATGAAGAATAACATTGGATTAGAATAGAAAAGATGACACACTGAATAGATTCTTATGAAAAAGAAATAAGTTCAGTCAGAGATTCCTTTCTAAATATTTTCTTTCTTCCCATTTAAAGGTCGTCTTTATGATTGATTTGTTTTCTACAGTTTATCAATATTCTGCAGCTTATTTAAAACCAGTAATTTTATTTAATTGTAAGATTTTTTTTTTTTGAGATAATGATTTAGTAATACAAGTAATTAACCCATAGCTGGGGAGAGAAAAGGTGGATGCATAACTTTCCCAAGGGTATTTGCATGTAAGTAAATATAACATACCCAATGGGAATTGAAACTTTGCTCTCCAATTAAAAATTCCAAGACATTATCCGTTATACAGGGTGTTTCAACAAGAATACGCCAAAATCATCACGTGATGTGTCAATAACGAAAAAAATTACAAACCTCTAGCATGAACACATGTGTTGTATATACATTCAAGTTTCATTTCATGTTTTATAAGTGGCCACCACCGGCAGCGCAGACAACATCAAGCCAATATGAGAATTCCTCCCAAACGCGCCTCAGCATGTCACGGTCCACCGTGTTGATTGCAGCTGTTATTCGATCTTTCAAGTCATCGATACTTGCTGGAAGTGCTGGAACATAAACTTGGTCTTTAACATACCCCCACAAGAAAAAGTCACACACAGTGAGGTACAGGGATCTTGCAGGCCAACTACAAAGAGCAAGGTCTTTAGCACCTCTCCTCCCAATCCATCGCTGAGGCACGTTTTCATTCAGATGAGCTCTAACCCCGAAATGCCAATGGGGTGGTGCTCCATGTTGCTGAAAAATGAAGTCATTCGAATCTGCCTGCATTGTGACAATGGCATTTGTTTTCACAAACTCAAGCACTGTTTTTGCGTGCTTAAGGTTGCGAAAACAAATGCCTTCTGCTGAGGAGTTGCGATTTTGATTGATCTTCGCACAATTCAGCTGAACCAGAAGTTATACTAACGACAGTGGTGAAACTGAGCATACAGCACCTAGTATTCCCAAGTGGTCACCCATCTAAGTCTGATGTAGAAGCCCTGCCAGCTACAGCTCTGTCCTGTCTCTCCAGTGGTTCTGGCCTAAAAGTAAACCACCCAGTCCTCCCCCAGTGAACTGAAGGAACCAACCACCACTATCCATCATATTGTGAATTTTTGATCCAAACGGCAGTATTTCAATCCCTCAGAACAATCCGGAGGTAGGATGAATTAAATGGCTGGGCTCCATGCTTTTCTCAGCTTTGTTGACGAAGTTATCTGAATTCGCACGGGTTCAATTTCTATCTCTTGGTACGATTTGGACTGTTTGAAGCATGCGACCAACTGGCTAGATCAGTAAGACCCACTAAGCCGTTTCCGCCACGTTTTCCTTCTGTGGTCCTTGATCTACAATCTCTCTCGCTCTCTGCCGCGTCTCTTGCGTTCCGACGCATTCTCCGATCCTATCCGATCTAATCTCCAATCTCATCTGCTCAACTCAAGCGTGCAGGCCACTTATATAGAGAGAGGTGGAGCTAAACAGTTTTTAGGCACCACCCACGAATTTTAATATGCAAATCGCCTAGACCACCATGTGTCTTCCGCCGAAGCTTCGCAGGAACCCAGTTTTCAAGAGGTACTAAAATCAGATTCGGACTCCCTGCTGGGTTTTCCGCAGACAACATCCACTTAAGCCCGGCGAAAAGCACTTATCTTGTCTGAGGGCTCAGGCTGGATTTCGCCCGGCAGACTACCTAAAATCCAATTCACCATTTATCACAAGCTTTACCTAACAAACCCATCCATTAATTACTCTGGAATTAATTCACCTAGTTAATTAATAATTCAATCTCAGAAACAACTAAGTAAAAAGAAAAACTTATTTCTGGAATTACTCTGGTATCCCTTCTACCCAACTAATTAGTACCTTCTTCCCAATCCTTTAGAACCGCTGATTAATAAACCCACCTGGTGGGGGGGGGGGGCTGTCTCTCTCTCTCTCTCTCTCTCTCTCTGTTACATAAGTACTGAACAGGCTTGACATTTCTTAACTCCAGTGTTCATACAGGAACCAATGTTTCAACATGATATGGCCATAAACCCATTTAAAGATTGTGTAGCATGACAAAAAAAGGTCTAATGTACTCTTCTAAATAATTTAACATCTTGTTACTTTAGGATAGTTATTAGTTTGTTTTTTATCAAGATTCAAAGCCTCGGGATGAGAGAAGTACCTGTTATTATGCTGTGAAACTATTGGAAAGACACTAGTAAATTGAAAAAAACTAAATTCCGACAGACTGAATATATACTGATGACCAGGCAAAGAAAAATGAAAGAAAGGGATATTTTTTTTAATTAAGAAAAAACTAGAAGACCGAAAAAACACTAAATTCCGATAGACTGAAGTCATACTGATGACCAGACAATCGGAAAATGGAAGAAAAGGATTTTCTTTTTTATTGGAAAAAAAAAACAAACTAGAAGAATGTAATTAAATTTCTCGTCTGCCAGGGAGGCAAAACAAACAGACCATCTGGTTTTGATTAGAACTGAGACTACATGACAAGCTATTTTGGAGGTCCAGGGAAACCCCTGAAAGAAATAGATAAGATTTTTATGACCATTGTGTGATAAAGAGGAAGATGGACCTCTGGCTGTGAGTTCAGTTGATTGATAAAGATTAACTTTTAGAAGCAGACAAGTTTCCAGCAGAAAATAGATAAGAGAATGATAATTAAATTTTTTCATCTGATGAAACACAATAAATCTTCCCAAAATCAAGGGATTGTTCCTTTTTTGCCTCTTGCTGACCGGTGGGGGTGGGGGGTGACAAGGGGATAAAAATCCAGATGCAAAAACAACCACACAAATGCACAAAAGAATGCAAAGAAGACTTTTAAATATTAATTAAAACTTGGCCATTGAGCTAAACCATGCCTAGCCCTTGGTGGATGAGATTGGTCAGATGACCAAGGAGGAGAGGGCCTAGGTGGAATTACAGGGAAGGCGGACTTCCCACACCCATCAGGCAATGATGGTGAGAGGCACTCACACAAAGGAGGAGAAGGCCCAGGTAGAATCCCAAAAAGGGAGGAGGGGCTCCCCCATATTTGGGCATTTGCAGGAAAAGCCCTGATTGGTTGTTTGGGGAGCACTGACATACCCAGAGCACATCATGCCCCTTGCACATGGGTCCATAAAAACAGAATGCCAAGATGTAGAGAGATAGAGACTGCAGCGACACTGCAGACAGACTACGACAGAGAGAGCAGAGTACTACTGCTTCACCTGATCTCATGTGACTTGCTGATTTAAAGCCTTGTTCCAGAAGTTACATTCCAAAATTTTAACAACAGTGTATCACGATAATTTGGAAGGATTGAGAGCCATTGCATGGAGAATATAGTCCTGCATAAGCCATCAATAACTGTACCATCAACTTTGTATCAAGTAACTGTATATAAATATTTCTTTTCTTCTATCTAATTTATTTTTTCTTTTGTATGATTTTACTCTGACTGGACCAAACCAAGCTATCGATTCCAGTCGACCATTTGGACCAAGCCAGTCTTGTGGTCAATCAATACAATTTGGGTTGGTATGACCTTCCCGATGTCATTAGTTCTCAACTCTATCTATGCTGATGACACATCTATTTACTCCTGTCTTAATGATAAGTCTGATTGGTTCGATAAGGTTAAATAGGCAGCTGACCTCAAACATGACCTACAATCTGTTGTTAACTGGAACAATGAATGGCTTGTTAATTTTAATGCCTCCAAAACAAAACTGCTCTCTTAATCATCTGCGAGAACCCTTTTTACCTTCCATCAGCATGACTGATGCTAACCTCCAGAAGAGTGACTCAATGCACCTTAGACTAAAATTTTCCACTGACATGAAATGGAAAGATTATATTGAATCAATTTCTAGGTCTGTAGCTAAGAAAGTTGGTTCAGTGTGTTGTGCTTGAGAATTTTTCTTGCTAGAATCTATCTTACATAATTCTACCAATAGTCCTTCCTTTGAATATTGCTGCCACATCTGGTCTGGTGCTCCTGCTATATATTTAGAAATTCTTGATAAAAAGAAGAATCTGCACTGTTATTGGTCTTGACCTGGCATCACAGCTTCAGTCACTTTCACATTGCTGAAACAGTTTCCCTGTACCTTTTCTATAAATATTTTCCTGGTAATTGTTCTGATGAACTTTCCTCTATGGTACCTAGACTTTATGAATTTAAGTGCAATACTAGATTGGTGGCAAGATCACATTTTACAGTGGAAATGGATAGATGTAAGTTCTGTGCTAACAGTTTCTTCTATGGTACTTCTCGCTTGTGGAACTGTCTTCCAGGTTGTTTCCCAGTCAAACTGATCTTCAAAAATTTAAATGCAATGTCAATTGTTATCTTCCATCTTCTTAGTTCTTGTTCTTTTATTATTCTCTCTTCTTAATTGTGTATTTTTCTCTTATTCTCTAGCACTCAGTAACCCCTTGCATCTTAGTGGCTTTATTGCCTAGCTTGGGGTGAAATGATTTAAAAAAAAATAGCTTGTCTGAAATGATGAATTTGATTCTTACTAGGAACTACAGGGTGCGTGTGTACATCAACACATGAAATGCAATGTATATCCCAAATTTATGTAAGTTCTTTCTTTAAGGTTCTTTTATAAATTTGTTTTCATTTCTGGTCAGTTGTTTAACATCAGCTTTCTTCAAACTTCTATTATAGAAAAACTGCTGCCTAACTACAATTTATATATATATATATATATATATATATATATATATATATATATATATATATATATGTATTAGAGATAGTCGGTTTGGCAATTTGTTTTGGTATCGGTTTCTGTTTTGTTTTCCTTGTTACCATGGTTTTCAATTCAGTTTTTCATTTAGTATTTTTGCTTTCTAAAGATCCCATTCATTATCATGTGTAATGATAGCATTTCCAGTCAATATCTGATTGTGTTTGAAATTGATAAATTTACAACTTAGTCCATTCAACTTGCAAATTCTCGTGTATTTCTGGTCCAATCATATTCATATGGCTGGAAAGAAAAGAAAATATTCTTGAAATAGTACCCTCAATTAGAAGACACCTTAAACTACAAGCTGGAAGATGTTCATTTCTTTTCTGACCCGTGGAAGTAAGCAAAAAAAAAACAAAAGTAATTAATAGTAATAATAAATGTGTGGTATTATCAATTAACTACTAACTTGTATTGTAAAATAAATGCCCCATATACTTTTTGGCTTTCAAGTGTTATGGGTGCATATGGGGTTAATATTTGGTTCTAAGCAAGGGTAATAAAAATTTATAGACATGCATTAAAGACCACTGGAATTGAAAACCCAAAAATCGCGAATTGGAATGGGTAATAAAGTAGGGATTGTTCACCTAAAGTCATTTTTAGGCTTTAAAGGTAATTTAGTAAAGATATTTGTAAAAATAAGATGAATTAATTTTCCTTGTTTAAAAGAATTTTATAGGCACAAAACTTACCAAACACTAGTGACGAAAAAAAGAATAATTTTTACATTAGGTTTTAAAAAAAGACTTGCAGTTTTGAAAATACACATTTTAAAACTGAGATTAAAATTTACTTTATTTTTTTAATATCTAATTTTAGGTGTAGTATTCGCTAGATAGAAACAATTTTATTTGTAGATAACAAACAATTTTACACTAGAGACACGCATATCTGGAAATATACACATTTTAAAAGTGAAATTAAGAACTATTTTAATTATTCTTAATATCTAATTTAGATGCATTCCCTAGATAGAAAACAAATTTATTCACGGAAAAAAGATCTTCATTCATTTTTCTTGGTTAAAACAACTTTATTTTGCGATTGGCATACACTGGCTTACTAGAAAACAATTATGTACGACCCTTACAAAAAATCCGACCTCATAAAATTTAACATTAAGACGAAACTGGCAACTATTTTTTTATTTTTATTGCTATTTTGTAGTTAACTTAATTTTACTACAAACATTTTTTCTTTTTTTTATTTCTTCATTTCTTTTGTAAACAAATAGATTTCACATTTATTTCCTAAAACTAGTTAATTAAATGTTTTTAACATATTTTTGTTCAATCTTTTTCTTTTACAGTGGTATAAATGTTGAGAAAATTTAATTTTATTAACATCTGAAAGTCTTTTTCAATAGTGTTTCTTTGGATATGGTCACTCAGTAGTGATAACACTTAAAAAAACGAGCAATTTTGGTTTCATAAAAAATTTTGATGCGGTTTCATGGTGTGAAGATGAAAGCAAAAAAAGTCAGTTTTTCGTTTTCAGTTAAACCACCATTTCATCAGAAAACTGTCCTCATCTCCATCTTCTCTGGCAGATTCTCATTGAGATAAGCACGTATTGTCCCTTTCCATTAAATATAAAATCTTGATCTGTTTCTATACATTCCGTAAAAATTTGAGGTTGTTTCAACAAGAATTACCAAAATTATTGGCCTGTGAAATGATGTCAATTTTTTTTAGGACACCCTGTATTTTGATCTTTCTCTCTACTCTGGCTGATTGACATTTGTTTACATTCGTAAAAACAAATTGCCAGATTTAGCTGCCTCATTCTGTCAAATGAAGATGGCTCAGTGGTAGAAACTCTGACCGACATGAAATCGGTTAGGTTTTAATCCTGGCTTGAGTCACACTAAAGAGCTGTAATACAGTGAAACAGTACTGTCAGTGACCGACATATATTACATCCTTCAATCTTTATTACAAATCTAGGATGTGTGTGTGTGTGTGTAGATGTAATTGTTCAGTTACAAAAGACTGACATTTTTTTCTTTTCTTCACTGAAGAGATTCTAACATTGAATTCTATAGTTTAATTATTATTTCCAAGCAGACCATTATCCTCATCTTTGTTGTTATTACAATGTTTTAGCCACTGTGATCTCTAGCCTTCCTCGGGTGTTTGCCGATATATATTTGCTTATATACAGCCTCCTTTAACTATTTGCCCCTTTTTATTTTGACTTTATTCCAAAATGATTAAGTGATTTGTTTCTATCTTCTGTCATAGCTCTGATCAGTTTTTCAAAACTGAATATTTAGAAGTTGTTTGAAAAAATAAAAAAATTTGCCAGTGACTAAATCTCATCTTTTTCCAAAAGGTAAATTTATATATTCTAACTTTAATTTATATAATTAAGTGGACAAAAATGAAAAGATTTTAAAACTATATTTTATTAAACTATAAAGAATGATTTTAATGTTGGCTGCCCTGTCAGCTGGGGCTTGAGAATATGCTGGCTGCACCTCGGCAGCAGGTAAAGAACCAACAAATGTGGTGTCCTGGGTAAGACGATAAACTACATACAACAGCAAGGCCTCTGATCAAAAGGTTTTGAGAAGCATAACTACTGGTGTTCCCAGGTCCACCCTGACCCAGGGTGGTAGCAAGTTAGGGTCCCAGCTATTGGCAAGTAGTTAACCCCCCCAAACTGGGGTCAAAACACTATGAAAGGGTTAATATAGGTTTTAATACCAGCAATACATTTTTGTAAAAAATTATAACCAGCAATAAAAATCTTGTCAGCATTAAATATGCCACAAAACAAACCAGACCAATGTTGGTACCTCCAATGGAAAGTGACGCCTAATGTTTAAAATGAATTTTAAAAATGAAAAATCTTTTTTGAAGCTTTTATTTTCATTTTGATTTCAAGCTAATGGATTAAATATAATATTTTTAATAAGCAAAATACTTTGCTGTATTTGAAAATTAATTTAAATTGATTGAAATTGTGACACTGAGGCAACAGTGAAGTGGTTATACATTAATTCTAAGCAAGAAAAGACAAGGGTTAACTCAAAATGAAATATAGACTGGAAGATAGAGTGGAGACATTTTCCTCATTGAGAATGAGATGTCTGAATTTATTTGCATAAAAGTTTATTTTATCTATCAAGAATTTCACATGTGGTGGAAAATAGATTTGGAGAAATGGCTTTATCTCTTTCTTGAGAAATTAGGGAAACATATTTTTCATTGATGAAAACAAACCTTTTTTCTTAGGGTTGAAGTTAGGAAAATCAATCATGTCATGCCAAGAAGGTGATCTGGTTTAAGTTTTTGCTGAGACACTGTCCAGTCCAAGGAAAGCAAGCAGTTTGGTCTCTTGTTTGAGAATTTAGGTAAACATATATATATATATATATATATATTGATGAAAGCAGATTAAGAAATAATTTTTATTATCACTTGGAAGGTTAAAATGAAAACAAATTTTTCTTAATGGGTCGGATGTACTGTACAATTAAGGCTGAATTTACTAAAACAAATTTTGTCATAGGTGGTCTGGTTTGTATCTTAACTGGACAGAGATGGTTCCAGGAAAATGGAAAAGATTTGGAGAATTAAAATTAATGACTGTAATGGAATTCTGCCCTTCCACCTACATGCTTTAAAATTTAGATTTTTAGGGTTAATTTTTGTTGTACAAAGAGCTATATAAACTAATTGATGGCTAACCTCACAAATCTCCTGTTTTATTTTTTCATGGTGAAGATATTTTTTCCTTAATATAGCACCTGCCACAGTTTAACTAGCGCTGCAAGACTATGACCTTCAACTGCTCTGAGATTAAGATCATAATATGGACAGAGATAGTGTAGATCAAAGTGGCCAGGGACTGACAACCAGCTTAAACCAGCATTAGTATTGACCAATGCAGAGTTACCCTGTAGTTAAAGTATCATCCTATGACCCTGAGGACTGGACCACCAAACATAGTTACACCACCAAGTGTAAGTGGCAGTGAAAATTGTTACATTATTTAGTGTCAGTGACCAAGGATGTAACCTTGTTGCAAGGAGGTTTTACAGAACGAGTATTTTTTTTTTAAATAATTAAAAATAGCTGATTTTAGCCATATTTACAATTCTCTCAGCACAACATAATTCTGTTTATTTAAAAATCTTTCAAAAATAAAATTTATGTCTTTGAAACTTTATTTGAAGGAGATTTAAAGTTTAATCAATCTGATTTGAAACAAATATTACTTTTAGTTTAAAATATCGCAGAAAAGCATTTTTTGACATGGAGGTGGATGTTTTTATGAGGTGATGACAATTCTATTGACAGCTTGATGTTTGAGAAATTTAATTTTTTCTACAGGGAACAGATCTGTAAAAATTACTTGACAAATATAAGGTGAGTGCCTTATTTATATAATTTTCTAACTACCCAGTAATTTTAAAAATTTAGAAAAATACTCTAAGTAATTTTATGTACTTTTGCTTTAAATTTACTATAGTTACCACTCTTATTTTCTGTAGTATGAATTTTAGTAAGCTTTTCTATTTATGATTAGCAAATTAGTTTCTTCTTAATAACAATATCACCTAGCTGCTACAATACAGAATTTTAAGACACAAACTTTATAAATTATTATAATTAACATTTTAAAAATTTGAAAACAATTCTTGTAAAAATTCATAAAAAGTTTTTTAATAACAGAATCGTGTCCATACTATATGTTATTCATAAAAACAAAAGTTTTTCTAATTAAATAATGTCTTAGTGTTTTAATACATGCTTTATTTTGTGATTTGGAGCAGATTTTCAGTAACTGTAAGTTTTATTTGACAAAAAAAAAAAAAAAAAAAAATTGATGATTTAAATTCTCCACAGAGAATTTCTTATTATCTGTGAATTGGGAAGATAGAAGAGTGGTTTCCTATGGACTTCTCCACAGTTTTAAATTTAAAATTTTCTAATACACTCAAGGCTAGAGAGCCCAGTCTATCCTGCTATTTAACCCATAAACAGTTGGGGAGTGAAGAAGAATGGATTTGTGCCTTTCCCATGTGCATTAGTGCAAACATGAACAACAAAAGAATAGACTGGAATTTGAACTTGGCTCACAAATTTCATTTTTTGTGCTGATGTCTGTTAAACCACCCACACGACAATATGCATTGTATTTTTCTTATTCAGTTTGTGATAATTCTCAAAAGCAGTGATCAGGCGAGTGGCATTTATCACACGTGTTCCCAAAAGTTCCCAACTTTAAGAGAGAATGAAAAACTTTTTTGCTTTTATTTTTTTTTTTTTCACTGAAAAATTTTACCGACAACTCTCTGAACTCCTGAAAAGTGATTTTAACAGGAAAAAAAGATTTTACAAAGCTAGAGATTCCAATCACACAATTATCAAGAAAATTAAAAAAAAAGATAGGTATTGTGTTAAAAATGCAAGTGATCTTTGACAGTCTAGTCAAAAAGTAAATCACTAAAATTTTATTTTATCATCAAACCCTGAATAAAGTTTCTTTTTCCTTTTTTTTGAGGGGTGGGGTCATAAATATTTATTTCCAACCTGATTCAGTTATTAAAATGTTTAAAAAGTTCAAAATGTTTAAAAAGTTTATGCCGAGATTACAACTGGATAGTCAAAATTGAAAAGAAACATCCTTTATTTTTTAAAGTAGCAATAAAGTTGTTATTTGCTGAGAACTTGTAAGAAATCTTCAGAATCAGCATCATTGTACCTGAAAAATATAAATACAATTCTTTGTGAAAGCAAAAAATTTAACAACTTTAGCCCCTTTTGCAGGGAAGCATTTGTTTGCAAACTAGTCTTAGTAATCATTAATACATTGTAACATGTTCCATTTCACTGGATTCCTCATTCTTGTATCCTTGTGCCAGACCTAAGCATTGTAAATATGAGTATCAATGACAATTGGGCTCCTTGTTTTGGAACATTAATTTTGCCTTAACTTCTTTCTAGACTTGAAAAAAAGTAATTTTTTGCACAAGATATTCACTGGATTTATTCCAAGAATTCAAATTGAAGCAAATCATATTCAGGTCCAGAACAGCCTTCAGCATCTAAAATGGAATCGGTGGGGTGAAGAATCTTGCTGTGTTTGCTAAGATTTAAAGATTTATAAATTGCTGGAAACTAGGCAAACTGTTATTGCACCAATACTACAATGAACCATTGTTTTTTTCGTTTTTTTTTAAATGAAGAATTTAAAGAGAAAAGGTCATTGTTTTTCTGGCTAAGGAAATTGATCAGCACAAATGAGATGCAGGACAACATCCATGTTTATATTGTAAATGTAAAAACAACAAATGATTATCAAATAGAAAAGTCTTTTACATTTACAGGTAAACTTGAAATTATTCATAACCCTGCAGAATTTGTGATTTTTAAAAATATTTTCTTGATTTTTTTCCTGATATCTCAAGAAGAACTAAAGAAACAATAACACGAAGGAAAAAAGTGCCAAAGAATTTTCATTTGATGTTCATAATGTGTGAGTGATGTTGAATTTGTAAATCCAATAACAAACTTTTCCCAATAATATAACAAGAAACGTATTTCAAATCAGAAATTTTCAAAACATGAGAAAAATAATATTGTCATTTAGGAAAATTATGCAAAATAAAAAATCATGTCAATCCAAGTTTTAGTCCAAAGAAACTAAGAAAAGGATTTATCACATTTTTTTCCTTTCATGTTGATATCCTCTGTCAATCAACCTGGGTATGAAACAAAATGTTAGTACAAAATATAAAGCTATACACCTAGGTATATGAAGATAAAAATATGATATTAAAAAGTCCAGCTACAGATAACAACACTTATGGGATGGAATTTAATTCACAATGCTTCAAAAAGGCAAGGATTTAGGGTTTTGACAAACATTTATAATATTTAAATTATTAGTGTGTGTGTGCATGTGAAGAGAAAAGAGAAGGAAAACATAAAATTAAATAAATCCAAAAAGCAAACTTTAGCCTATATGGACAGGGAAAAAGTTTGGAAACATTTTGAGAAGAGTATTTTTGACACTGGGGAAATACAATATGATAACAATTTAAAAACAATAATGGTTTTAATATTGGTTCCTGCATCAACAAAAGTAATAGAGAAAATTGTTGATATTTGTGTTTGTTAAAAACAAAAGATAAATAATGAGTTACTCACTTTTCCAACATTTGTTTTGCAGATACTTTACTGACCTCTGCTGAGGCATTTGATGATGATGATAACGTTTGAGAAGACAGGGGGGATTCCATTTTGTATTTTGTCTGCAGAGAAGATGCTGTTTTCTGCGACATGGGTAGAGGTGCTTGTGGGTTAAGTTTAGAAGTCTGAGGGATTTCAACAGAAGACAAATGACACCGAGAATCGGCTTGACATTCAAGGTGATTTGGATCATCAAGTGAGGTTTGTTTAGCTATGGAAGCAGAAGCCTCTGCAGGTGATGGGTGCAGATTTACTTCAAAGCCATCATTCATATACGGTAATTCACTACCTACCGTCTGCAAAATCTGAAGTCCATCAGTTCGGTGATATATAAACTTTGAAGCTAATTCTTTTTTGTGTACATTGCGTGTGTGTTGGTTACGTTTATCTGAACGTGTAAATGACCGTTGACAGTATTCGCATGCGTAAGGCCGTTCACCAGTATGTGTGCGAATATGAATATTGAGTTTGTCTGAGTCAGCAAAACCCTTGTCACAATAAGCACATCGGTAGGGTCGTTCACCAGTATGAGATCTCATATGAATTGTACGTTTGTTGGACTTGGAAAAAGTGCGTTCACAATAGTCACACTTGTAAGGTTTAATACCTAATGAACAAAGGAATAAAATATAATTAGAAAAATAATTAAAAACAATAGCAAGGTTCTATTCTATTTATTTATTTATTATTGACATGTTAGCATTAAGAAACATAGCAGATATGTACAAAAGGTTTGTATTTGTGAAAAGAAATTTACATTGTTCAGCTAAAACATAAAAAGCAACCGAATTTGTGATTGAAATGATATCAGATATGATTGAACATCAATCTATAATCCCAACAAAGATGCAGTTATATTTTGAATCCAGATTTCTTAATATATTTTCAGAAGTTTCTCAAAAAATATTTGTTAAATTGTCATTGAAACTTATATCTTATTAATGTGACCTGCATTGAGTTAAATGAATATCTAAAATCATTGTTTTAGAAATATATATATAGACATGACCTGACGATTGCATCTAGCATGAAACAGCCTGTTGCCTCTGAGTGTTGACTTCAGTGTTCACTTTATATATATATATATATATATTATATGAGAGATAGAGAAAAATAGCTAAAATGTTTACTTATCTTGTCTGTACTCTGTATTTCTTGATATCAAGCATTATAATTACAAGAGGATGTTGCGGTCAACACCCAGCGGCAACAGTCCATTTTAGGTTTAAATGCAATCTTCAGGACAACTTTGTGTTTAAGCATAAGACAAACTGTTGCTGCATAGTGTTGACCTCAATGTCCACCTTTATATTTACATATGCTCTACCACTGATATTGACCACTTTAACCCATAAATATAGCATACCTTAAAACTATATTTTTATTATAAGTGTATCCAGGGCAAAGGATTTATGTATGCAATGCATGCACTACATACCTTACATGTTTTCCAGAATAAATAATTTTGTGCAATACAAAATTAATTATTGATAATTTTCACTATCCTCTTTGTATTTGTATTTTTTCTATTTCTCATTTGTTACAAGCTATATTATTTAGGGAGTTTAAGTAGAGAAGACACTTGTTGTTTAGTGAGAAAAGATGCAAATAATTCTCCAGAGACACAGAGTGAGATTCTCCTTTTCCCTCTCTAACTTGGTAATTAGCCTGTATGCCCTGGTTCTCAAGTCACCCTTCTCCACTGATGTGTATGTATATATAATGCCTATCTGAAATGTATTCAACAATTTACATCTTAACTAGTTATGCAGTACTGATGCAATTTGCCACCCAAACAAAGAGAACATTGTTGCATATGCATGAACAGACACTCTCCCATAGAATTACTCAGTCTGTAATGAGACATTACTGTGTGAACTTTTCTACTGTGTGATCATTGCATTGATCAGAACAATGCAACTTGCCCTTTTCTTTCATATCTATTGCCACATTTTTTTAGCAAACCATTACATCAACCTCCCAACAATCCAAATCTCACACACACTACATTTGGTTTTTCTTAAAGCTAAAACCTCCATTGGACAGACTGTAGGTGAGATTAAAGAGAATAGGATAAGGCAGCTGGAGGTGATCTGTATGGAAGAAAATAGCAGCTTACATTGTCAATCAAAATGCCCCCCACTACATTGCATGCATGCTATTGCAAAATAGATTACTAACTCAGAGGAAGTCAGTATTATATTAGCAAGCACACAAATTTGTTTTTCCTGGCCAATCGTGAATGTCAACATCTTTTCAAGTGCTTTTAAAAATCCTGTTTTTGTCATCAGGGATGTTTTTTTAGCAGCACACTAGCTGGGTGAATGCTTAGATTTAGCAATCTACATTCTCCATAACATAATCCTAAAAGAAACCTCAACAAACTGTTTCGAAAAGTAGAAAAGACACTTGGATATATGCGTAAGGTACTAAGGCGTGGATTTTAAAGAAGTCTAAGGTAACATTGTTCGCAGTAGAATATTGTTGTAATTTGTATTAAACAGCTGAATCATTTCCAAATAAGATTTCATAAAGAAAATTGTTTTTCTAAAAACAAAATTACAGAATAATCCAAAGTAATGGATTTGTTTATTACCTTTAAATTTTATGAATGGTTTGTCTTTTTGTAGTATCCATTATATTCTCTATATTTACTTACACACAAGTTAGCTACGAGCCTGGCCAGTACCTAGATGTATGACTGCTTGGGAATACCAGGTGTTGTAAGCTTGGATGTGTGGATGGTTTAGGGTGTAATGGCTAATGCCTCAGAATTGTTAATGAGAGAGCTGAGTTCCAATTCACGCTGAGTTCGTTACATTCACTTACATGCAAATACCCATGGGAAAGGTATGAATCCCACTCTTCTACCCCCAGCTATGGGTTAATTAGTAAGACTTGTACCATTAAGTTATTATTATCTCAAAAAAAAAAAAAAAAAATTCTTATAATCTAAAAATATTTTCTGGCTTTAAATAACCTGCAAAGTTGATAAGCCACAGAAAATGGAAAACAAAAAGTTAACTAATGTGTATAAAAGATTCACAAGTTCCCCAAGAAATCATGTTAACCAATTATTTCAATATGTTAAGAGGAAAAAGCTTATATATACCTGTGTGCACACGAAAATGTTTTGCCAACTGTGCAGCATCTGAGTAAGTTCGATAACACAAGCCACACTTGTGAGGTTTATTGACTAAATGACTCTTCTCATGACGACTTGCATAACTTGAACTGGCAAATCTATCTCCACAAAACTGACATTTATATGGCTTATCATCAGCATGTGTCATCACATGAACAGTTAAGCAGGTAGCTTCTGCAAATGAGAGACAGCAAAATGAACATTTGTGGGCCTTTGGGTCTGACTCATTCACACTAACGTGTTTGCCGAGTTGGGAATATGACTGGAATGATTTGTCACAATAGATGCACTTGTAAGGTCTTTTCTCTTCATGACTCTGCTTATGCTGTTCCAAGGTACTCGATTGGTTGAAGGATCGGCTACACAGTTCACAAGTAAATAATTTATCCATGCTGACAAAAGATTGAAAAACACACTGAGAATAAGTAATGACGGATGTTCCCATAAAACTCTGCTAAATATGATTGAACAGAAAACAAACTGGTTTGGATTTTCTGTTGTTTTCTTTTATGTGACAGCATGTCTGAAAAGTAAATATTAAAAACAAAGTTATATGCACAAAAAATCTTTTATGTACTGAATTAGAAAATAGTCTATTGTATTTACTAAAAGTGAGACATTTTTTTGTGTTGACTCAACCAATCTGGTGTAAAATCAGAGGCAAATGTCTAACCTTGCCTCCCATTCTATAATTTCTCAAATAAAATTCATGTAAAAAGTATCAAGGGCAAAATAGTTCAAACATTCTATGTAAAATTCAAATCACAAAAAACATAATGAATACAGTTTTTTTTTTTTAGTTGTTAAGCATATTAAAAAAAAATTCAACTTCTCTTCCTTTTTAATAACCAATGGCAGAATACAATATTCCATACCATGTGACAACAGAATTAATTCATCATGACAGAATTGGTGATCAGATAAATTCAGAACACTCAGAAACATTGCCAAATCAATTAAGCACCAAAAAAAGACTGCAATTCCTATTATCTAAGAGATTCAGTAGATTTCTAACTCTATTAAAAATTACATGTTAAATATAATAATTACTAGATAATTGGAATTATGTCAAACAACTTTTGTTACAGCCACACATAGATGATGATCACTTGCTGTTATCAAACAAACTCACTTGCTTAGGACAATGGGTGGAACTGAGGCTGTTGTCTACTGTAGATTTCATCTTGTTCTTTTAAGAGAGTTGAAGCAAATACAACTTTAAAGAAATTCTGAGATTTCATTTTGAAAAAAGAATCGTGTGAGAAAGATAAAAACTTAAAAATATGAAATCAACCGAGAATATTTATTTTATAGCTGACAAAGATGGAGTTTCATATTTACACTATTTAAATCATTCAGACTATTACCCTCTTCTTTATTGTCATATTCACAATGTTTCAGCCATCGTACACTCCGGCCTTCTTCAGCTGATATACACTGGAATTTCAAACCAAGCACTTTATTTAGTCTGTTGGGGTAGATTGTTGTAATTTCATGTGCCATGCTTTTTTGAATATCTCAATTTCAGTTATTTCCATTTAGTAGCTCAATTCTCTATGTTTTTGTTCCCTTGTTCAGCAGCCTTGTTTAGCAGAGCCACAAGATTGAATATTGAATTTACAATACTGGTAAATGATCTAACATGCTAACCATCACTTTATACCAAATAAATAGCATAAGTTTATTTTCAAAATTTATTTAGTAATTCCAAAAACCAAGCAAAAAGTTTACTCATGTGACAAATATAGCCTACTTTAAAATAAAATTATTAATTTTTAGTGGATGAGAGAAAATTGTTAATCCAGTTCCACCTATGAGACTTTGAAATGTTGTTTTAAAATATTTCTGACAATTATGAAAAATCCATCATCTGTAGTCTATATTCCTGAGATGAGGTATTGTAACTATTTACATTTGTCAGACTGTTGCCCTCATCTTTATTACCATATTCACAATGTTCTGACTGTTGTACATTCCAGCCATCCTTCAGGTGATATACATTGGAATTTAATCATGTAACAGATGTAGCCTACTTTAAAATAAGGTTGAAATTAGTAAATATTTATACCAAACTCTAAGTGTACAAAACTATAATGGATGTAAAAGCCAATTTTTTTCTTGTTTAATACTTAAAAAACATAAATTATTTCATGTCACTGTTAGAGTTATGAGATGAGAGATTCTATCATTCCTGAGTGGGTACGTTGGTGAGTGGTTCCAATCATGAGGTATGGGTTCAAATTTCACCATAGATTCCTCAAGACGACTTCTTGTAGAAGGGTAAATATGCACTCATACGTGACAGAAAATACAGCCAATCCAAAAACTGCCATTTAAGAACAACTTGTTCTTGGAGATTAGAGATTTTGTGAAACTAGGGACAAACGGTAGAGAAAACACTGGCAAGACACCGACAAGTCAAGAAGTTGTACTTTGTGTGTGACATTTTACATTAGTCTCACCGATTGTGATTTGTAAAGTAAACTATGAGAAAAACAAGCAGTTTGCCTGGAAAACATTTGTCACTCAGGATTAACCCCCACTAAGGACTTTTGCCAGTTGCTTGAATTTAAACTAAAAGCTATTTTGCCATCTCAATAGACAAAATGGAGTGTAAATTCGATATGAAACTCATCTCTGGGTTTGATGGCTTGGTGTCCGGACTGTCCATGGTCAAATAGGTTGAAAAGGTGGAACTTGTATGCAAGATGTGCAGTGTAAAATATCTTGAACACATAATCCCCTTAAGGTTGTTGGGTGGAGCATTTGTTGTCTACCAGTAGCTGGGCAAAGAGGAAAGAGCAGATATTAAGCAAATAAAATCTCTATATGGCTTTTGTGATGGGTGGGTTTGTAGCATATGATCAATTCACAGAGCGACAGCTTAGTCATGGGGAATCAGTTGATGTATACTTAGCAGAATTGTGAAAACTAGCAGTATTATTCATTGGAATGAGTGACTGCAGATTGGCATGTGTGTTTGTAACGAGATTGCTAGAGCAGGTGAAGCAGCTTATCCAAACTTCAATCCAAATGAATGCGATGGCGATTGACCAGCTGTTGGCTCAAGCATGAGCAATTATGAAGGATGAGATCTGGAGTATGCTCCAGCAGTTGCAGCAGCTCAAACAATACAGGATGAGACAAGGAAGCTTCTTACTGTTATAACCATTTTGCAAAGGATTACATGGGACCACATGTTGAAAGGCAGAAACCCTACAGGTGCAAAGAGAAAATTGTCTAGGAAACAAGCCAGGAGAAAAGACTTCAGTACCAGTCTGTATCCTGGCCCCACCTGAATGATGCACTATCTGGAATTACTGGATCAAGGGTACAGCCTTGGTGGACATGGATTGCTCCCAGACATTTGTTAGCAGAGCACTTTGTCACTCCTGGAAGAGGAAGGAAGTGGATGTGTTCACTGTTGGAGATGTGACCTTTATGTACTGTGGGATCAGACTTGTTCAACTTGGTGTTAAGGTTATAGTTGTAAACAGGAAGCTACTGAGGTATGACTTGTTGCCTGGGGTTGACACTATCAAGAGGCTGGGTGGTGTGTGTGTGACTGGCAGTGGCATTGTGAGTTTTTCTCAACTTGACCAACCTTTGTGCACAACCAACACTATCAATGAGCACAATTTTAATGCAAAATTTGACCTGAACAGAAAGATCTGGTTTGTATTGTGGAAGTGAGCTGGTGATCAAACACCACCGCTGCTGAAGAAACAGATACTGGAGTATCCCACACCAAAGTAGCTCAGGGAGTACACTCATGAACTGCAAACCTGGGTAGACAACAGTTGGCTACTTCCATACCCTGAAGAGGAGCTTGGATCCCCCAAAGGGCCTAATCCCACTAATGGCTGTACACAAGCAGAAGGTTTGCCCCATTATAGATTATCAGGAACTCAATCAATATGTTGATGCGCACACAGCTAATACGGATGTTTGCATGTAAAAAGTGAGAGCGCAGCGACAGGAAGGGTCAGACGTCGCCATGTTGGATCTGCACATCCAAAGGGCCACATCCTCAAATATTGACGACATATTTGTTAATGAGAGTGTGTGTTCTGTGGCCTGCATAAGAGCACATCTGGAACAATTCAGACTAATAGAATCTGGAGCAGCTAAAAGATGGCACCTGCATGCTGGCTGTGTCTAGTACACAAGAACAAGCACATTAACTCGGTGGAGCTCAACATTGAGAGCGTCAACCTGGCATTGCAGTGGGAGGTAACTGTTGTACACCTGAATACAGACTCAGTATGTGTACATCACTGAATTTTTGATACTCTGTCTGGAAAAATGAGAGTGCACACAAAGGTGGCATCAGAGATGTTAATAAGACATCAGCTCGGCACACTCCAGGAATTGGCTACAGAATATGGGCTAACAATTGACATGGGGCTCGTCAGATCTCATAAGAACCAGGCCGATCAACTCACGAGAGTGACTCAACAATGTCTAGATGCACTTTAAAGAGAAACAAAACCAATGTGTCTGTGTCTGTAGAACAGCATGAATCCACTTGTATACAAACCATCCATTAACAAAATTGACATCCCTGCATGAAGTGCACATTATATTTTGCAAAATAGGTCAGCCCTGAAGTCTTGAAAGAGCAGTTCAGGCAGTGGTCAGAGACTGCAATCTATAGGCCCAGCACCAGTACATGGTGAAGTTGGAAAGCTGGATGTTCATGACAATTGGAGCGGGGCGGAAATGGATATGAGCTATTATGGAGACAGGCATTATCTGACCCTGATAGACTGTGGCCCTAGTCATCCACTGAGTAGATGTGGCATGGATAAAGGCCTCACATGGTCAATGCATGATGCAATTTAAGAAAGGGAAAGTGACAGGCATCTACTGCCCACAATCAGTCTTTGTCAATGGAATACCATGCCACATCAAAGATCATTGTACTCATCATGGATTTATTTCCACAAAAGATGACAGTAGTGATATGTTATCTGAGTGCAATTAAGGTATGCTGCTGCTTTTTAAAGCCAGATGATTCACCTGCAGAACCAGAAGAAATAGCAGAGTCAGAAGACAATGATGATAATGATGATGATGCCAAGAACAAGAGGAAACCTTTGGACACAAATGGAGAGGTCGACGAACCCCATCCAACTTTACAAAAAAGCATGCATTGAAGGATACCGTCATCTCCCTGTCACTTATGCAGTTATGAGATCAGGGAGGAATGTAAAAGGGAAACCGGCTTACCTTCCAGAGCAACATGCACTTATGTCTTGCATGCAAAATATGTGACAGAAAATACAGCAGATCCAAAAAGTGCCATTTAAAAACAACTCATTCTTGGAGCTTAGGGATTTTGTGAGAGTAGTGAAGAACACTAGGGAGAACACCGATAAGATGCTGATGAGTTGAGTGGTTGTGCCTTGTGTGTGAAGTTTCACATTAGTCTCACTGATTGTGATTTGTAAACTAAACTACGAGAAAAATATGTGGCTTGCCTGGAAAACCTTTGTCACTCAAGATTAACCCCCACTAAGGATTTTTGCCAGTCTCTCAAATTTAAACTACAGGTCTGAAAAGACAAGCCCATTGTGTAGCACTACTGGGAAGTAAAAATCACATCATGATCACATGGTTAACCCAAGGGTACTAGCCAGACTGTTTGAAAGCCATCGATGGTCGTGCTAACATGAAATTACAATTCACTATAGAAGAGGCTTACCTACCTAGTGATTATACTCCACACACAGCCAAGAATAAAAAGACTTTGCAAACCCTATTTCCTGAAACCAAAATGTTTTTTAATACGTTTTTTTGTTCCTCCTTTTACCTGCTTGTTTCACAAAAATGTTGCTGGTACACAACTATGATTTATTTTTTACTACCATATTCTTGAAGAAGCATATTTTCTATGAATTTTACTTTTTATTTCCTATCATGAAACGAGAGTTATTTCAGTATTTCCTTATCCTTGTTGATTTTCCGTCTGTTAGAGCAACTGCTACACCCCTTTAGTGCTTATGTCAGAGTTAGCTCCTCCTTGGCTCCTTAAACCGGAAGAAAACAGGTCATTTCGACCTTGACCTTTCGGTTGTGCTCCCTACATGCTGTTAACCCGAGGTAAAGACTAGCAAGTTACCTTTTCAGTTTAGTTATATTACGAACCTAGTTGTAATATACTTCTAGGCATTTTTAGGCCTTGGTTTTCTTTTAGCTAAGCTCTCCTCATTTTTTAGATAGACTTTACTGTGTTAGCTTACCATTTCTCTTGCTAGTCTCCCTTACCACAAGACAGTGACTTCTCGCTAAGTTTAGGGTCGGCCAACTGAAACGAACGGTACGCAGGACCCTGGCCTCTGTGTATTAAGTTACGCTCCCATTTCTTTTTGTTTGCCAACTTGACGATAGTTGGAAACTTTTCTTTCTCTCTCTACTTCGCTTCTTACTTCTGGCTCCTTGCCAATGTTCGACTCTTGGCATTCCGTCCCTACTGGCTGCCTGCACGTCGTCCATAACCTTTCCCGTACACTACGTTTGTAATTATTACGGGAGGTTACTAATAATAATCACCTGTAACAACCAACCTCGACCATCAATGCCTGCACCGGAACATCTGCATCTCTACCGTTCTGACCACCTTTATTTCTTTTCTAGAATAAATTAGCTTATATCTTATATATCCTCGTTCTGTCATCTATGTCGTTTCACCTTGTCAGATTTAAGATCTTCGAAAATGTTAGCGAGCCTCTTGTGATTTCATCACCCTTTTGTGATACGGGGGCGCTTGAGGGGTCCGCTACACTTACTAATCTACGGGGTATCTGTGCCAAAGTTCAACCCCATGCTAATTGTGTGATTTTCCTCTTTTCTTTTCTGCTACAGTGATAGCAATTTGATCTTACCATGGACTAACAATTAGCAAGCTAGTCTCACAGATTCTCACTGGGTGTCTCATGCCTTTGCCCCGTTACTAGACGAGGATGAGTTATACACGCCCTCCTTTGTCATGGAGATTCAGTTGAGAAATTGACGTTTTTTTAATGGGAAGAGTTATGTCCTCTTATTTCTGAACGATTGTCGTCCTCCAGTCATTAAAAAAGTTTTTTTTTGAGCTACAAAATTTTGGGTTATTTACGGACAGGAAATTGATAATCTTAAAAATAATCTGCTGTTGATTTGAAAAGCTATTCAAACACCAAGAGATTTTTAAATTAATTTTTAAAATACCATTTTTATTTCTTTCCTCCATACACCGACGTTTGTTGAATAGAAAATCAATCATAAAAATGTCGAAATCAAAACACTATTGCATTAGGTTTTAAAATTCAAAATAATTACATATACATCTTTCTTTACTTTAACTTCTTGTCATTACAAGGGTCAAATTTTTTTTGCATGCTAATAATTAAAATAAAAAATAATAAACAATTAAAAACTAAAAACACCAACAACAAAAATGTCAAGCTCCTCCCCAACTCAGAAGAGTAAATAAAAAAAAAAAAATAAAAAAAAAACAACACCTGACACTTGCTTGGTGTTTTTTAAAAAATAAATCAAGTAAGCTTAGTACAGGATCAAATGAAGATGAAAAAAAATGACTAGGAAGATTGTGCTGCGTCAATTTTCCAAACGTATGAGAGCCTGTTTAAAAGCTAAATCATTTCCCTGAATTCGAACACAGTGCAAAAAAAAAAAAAAAAAAAAAAAAAAACAAGGACGAGGTTATAAGCTTTATCGTAAAGCTTTTCGTCCCTGCTTGCTTTTTTTCTTTTTGGTTTTTTTACTTTTGGGTCATAAATTTGCTCAGCTTATGACAAAAAATATTGACTAAAGACGGAATTAGGAAGATTATATTGCGCCAAACCAAATAGAAAGAAGTTGCATGCTTAAAAAAAAAAAAAAAAAAAGAAGAATATTTTTTTTTCCGGAAAAAGTCAGGATTTGTAATAACATAATCCTGACTTTTGTCCGAAATCGACAACTGCTGACACCAATGAGTTCTTTGCATCTCCATTATTGTCCACGAAACTTCTTTCACCTTCCTTTTTAAAGGCTTAAGAAATTGTTATTATTATTCAAATTGTTTGGTGGGGAAAATTAAGGCTTCTACTAACTAAAAGGCCATTACTTACCTCTTACAAGTGACAAAATAACATTATTAATAATCGTATCTGTCAAAAATAAAAATGGCTCAATATAGTTTTTTGTTTGTTTAATGTTTTCTGTTATACCCGGTGTAAAGGGGAAAATAGTTCCTTATTTATAATCGACAAATAGTTTAATTGATTATTTGTTGTGTGAGTGAGCAGATTACTTAGGTACTTAATACGAAGGAATCTAATAATTAGAAAGGTAAACGTCGGAATTTTTTTCTCAATATGCAACAAGCAGCGGATCTTAATAAAAAAAAAAAGAAGAGTCGGAAAATCATTTAAAGGGCAAAATTGATAAACGGAGTGATAAGCAGAAGCTTGTAGTTGGAATATTTCCTCTCCCCGCACAAAAAATAAATAAACGCTCCCCTTCTTACACACTAGAGAAATCCAACAAATAAAGCACTAGAAAAATATTAGCTACACTGAGCAGAGAATGCATTTTAGTTTCATTTGAAATCTCTACTGATTACAAGTGTCATCAACAATGGAACCTAAAAACTTTTAAAAGTTCTGTTTATTTATGCATACATAAAGAAAGGTAGTTTTTAAGAGAAAAAAATAACCGTTAATAGGAGTTATCTACCTTAAGTTAAGTAAACACCTACAGAGGGCACTCGTAAAGTTTTAAAATGGCGGCTTCCAAAGATAACATGGTTGATTCAAACTGCACGAGTGAAGAAGACTATAAACGGTTTATTGAAGAGAAAAACAAAACAGTTAAAGAATTGTATAACAACATTCCCTCAGGAAGGAGAAAATCCGGGAAATTTTGGAAGAACCAACGAAATAGGTATATTGTGCTAAATTTTATGTAGACCTAAAAAAAAAAAAAAAAAAAAAGAGAACTCACGTGTGTATCGGTATTTTTATGTGAAATCTAGAATTTTAGTTTATTTCCACAGACCGTTGTGTATTGTTGTTATCGATTCAGTAGTTTGGTATTCGAGTCTAGGTAAAAAAAAAAAAAAAAAGCGTAAGTACTGGTTTGTTTCGTGTGCTTAACGGTAAAACATAATTTTTTTATGTTAGGTAAAAGAAAATGTTCTCTAAAAATGAGAACAGAAAACTTTTTTTCATTTGATCTCTCCTCTTCATAATAAATATTTTGTTGACAATAAAATTTTGTTTTCTACTGTACATTTCTTCCTTTCATGCATCCTCCCTTTTTTTTTTCTTAGTCAATTTTTGGAGGTACCTAAATGGTTCAGAACTTCTTTCTAAGATCAGAGTGTAAATATCTGTGCACTATAAAAAAAAAAAACGACGACAAAAAAAACATAACGCATTGTATATCTTCTACGTTGAATTTCAGCCGTTGTAAAAGAGAGGATCATTTGAGAATTTACCTCCCAAAATTAGTTTGCTGCTGTCTTATCTCTTTGCAGGATTGCTACAATAAAAAAGGACAAATGCATGAAATCTTCATGGAATGAGAAAATGAAGAAGAGGTTAGAAGCAAAAACAGTCAAAGCTTACGAGAAAGAATTAAAAGAAAAAAGAAATACAGAACTACGGGTAAGTTTTAAAAATCCTAGACAAATATCAACACCTTTTAGCACCAAGGATTTTTTTTTTTTTTTTTTCCCCCCCATCACTGTCATAAAACAAAAGGAATTTTCTGGAGACAAAGTAGCATCAGTGGAAATTATGTATCAGTCATGGCAGTGTAATGCTGACAGTGAGGAAAAGGTTTGAATTTCAAATAATAAGACATTATGTTTGTAGTGATACTAGCAAATTAAGATGCATAAGCGCAAGTGAACACTCATATAAGTGGTCACTGAGAATAACGAAGCGGTAAACAAGCTTAGCGGCTGATTAGTGCTAAGCTCTACATCACAACAATGGCATCGCCAATAGGATATCAATTGTCTCTGGAAGATCCAGATATTGTGGATACATGGATTCATTGTTTCTCTGCCACTGCGAGAACAAAAAATTGAAAGACAACAAGGAAAAGGGAGGCGAAAATGAAATCACGGATTTATTTTTGGCTACAGCTGGATGCGAGGCGATAATGGCATATCCGTCAAATTTGGAAGATCTGACTTTCGAAAAAATAAGTCAGATTATAAGAAGAAATATGAGACCCAAGAAAAGGCTGGTAGTGGCAGAAAGAACAAAATTCATGTCGATGAAACAAGAAATTGACGAACCAGTTATAAAATATCTACACCTTCTACGAAATGTAAGTAGATATTGTGAATTTGAAAAACTTGGACAAGATGAACAGACTATTGAAGAAGACTTGATTCAATTAAGATTAATTGAAGGTATGTGCAATACATCACACCGATATAAAATAATGGAACAATTACAAATAGGAAATATGTCTTTAAATACATGTATTGACTTTATACAGCAACAAGAACTAATACAGAAATACAACCATCATAAAAGTCAACTCAGTGAACAAATATTTGCTGATACGTACATGTTAAAGAAGATAAAAAAGTGTTCGTATTGTGGACGTGAACACGAAATAAAAAAGGAAAAGTGTCCAGCATTTGGAAAAACTTGTAATAATTGGTTAAAAAAAGAACCACTTTCAAGCAGTGTGTAAATTAAAAAAGAAAAATGTTGAAAGAATTGAAGAAAATGACACCAATAGGGAAGTTTTTACATTAAAAAATAAGAGTACAAGAAAAATTGAACATAAGAAAAAAGACATTATAGTAAAGGTCAAAATTAATAACTGCAATTTAGATGTGCAAATGGATACTGGAAGTGAAGTAACACCGATACCAAAAAATTTTTGGGAACGCATTGGTAAGCCACCTTTATGAAAGAACAGTTTACAACTCTTTGCCAATTTGATGGGTCAGTTATAAAAACATTAGGATACTTTGAAGGTTCCTTAGAGTTAAAAGACAAATTTGAAGTAATACCTATAGTTGTTACAAGTTGTGACAAGAACCACGAACTTATTGGAAACGACGTGCTTAACATAAATTCTGCCAAGTTAGTTAATGAAATAAAAATGGAAAAAAACTGGAAAGTTAAAAAAAACTATGAAGCAAGTTTAAAAGAAAATGGTTCCCCCTCTTATTATGAGGCACGAAAATTACCAGTACATTTATTGTCACTAGTAGTGACAAAACTACGTAAATTAGTAGAACAAGACCTTCTTGAACATGTTCTGCCTGGAGGTAGCAAGTGGGCATCACCCATTGTAGTGTTGAGGAAAACAGATGGTGATTTACGTATTTGTGGAGATTACAAAATAGGAGTAAATCACAAGATATGCTTGGATTCATATCCCATACCCAATGTTGAACTTGCATTACATGCACTGGCAGGAATGACTTTTTTCAAAGATAGATTTAAGAACGGCATACCACCAAATACCAATAGACGAGAACTTCAAAGTAACCACGATAAATACGCCAATAGAGTTACTAAGATGGAAAAGGATGCCATGTGGAATAAAAACCGCAAGCGCCATATTTCAAAGGGCCATTGAACAGTTTTTAGGAAATGTACAAAATATGATTTGTTATCAAGACAGCATATGCATAGGAGCTACTAATGAAAAGGAATTAAAAGAGAAAACTGACTTAATCTTGAATAAATTAAGAAATGCTAGAATGACAATAAATGAAAAAAAATGCGTAAGCAATTCTAACAAAATATCTTTTTTAGGTTATTCCATTTCAAAAGAAGGTATATCACCAGACCAAGCATTGATAGAAAAAATACTAAAAGTAGCTACACCTACTAATAAAAAAGAATTGGAGTCTTTTTTGGGATTGGTAAATTTTTACAGGCAATACTTACCAAAATACATGGACTTGAAGGAACCGTTTGCAAATTTAAGAAAAAGAATGTGGAATTTATATGGTCAGACAAACAGCAAAAAGCTTTTGAAAGATTCAAAGAAACCTGTAGTGAAAATGTTTGATCCAAAAAAGGACATTACGCTAACTACAGATGCAAGTGAACATTCAATATCGGGAATATTATCACAAGAAGGACATCCGGTAATGTATTTATCAAGAAGATTAACAAACACTGAATTCAATTACTCGAACATAGAGAAAGAAGCATTGGCTATCGTGTGGACAACTACTAGAGCCCGACAATTTTTAATTGGAAAAAAATTTCTGTTAAGAAGTGATCATAGACCATTAGAGTTTATATTTAATCCAAGGAAAGAATTACCAAAAGTCATGACATCAAGGATTCTATAATGGGCAATAAGATTGATGGCATTTGACTTTGATATAGAGTATGTCAAAGGAAATTCAATTCCACATGTGGACGCACTATCAAAATTGAGGTTCTACAAGGAGTCAAAAGATAAAAGAGAGGAAGAATTTGAAGATTAATTCCAACATTTGATAGAGACTGATATTTTGTCTTTAGATAGAATGGTTGTGGAAACGAGACATGATCCAGTGCTAAGTAGGATAGTATTGAGAATAAGAAAAAACTCATGGGGAAATTGTTCTAGGGCGGAAAGACCCTATAAAGAAATAAGACACAAATTAACAATAGAACATGGAGTGATTTGTAATGGGGATCTGGTAGTTCCCCCAGAAACACAAAGAAAACTGATAATAGAAAGTGTACATGATATACACTGTGGAGTAGCGGCCACACAAAAAAGGATAAAATTAGAAGCTTGGTGGCCGGGATATTCAAGGGATGTTGAGGAATATGTAAAAAGGTGCAAAAAATGTAAAGAATTAAGAAACTTTACACAAACCAAATTACATTCGTGGCCCAAAGAAGTGGAGCCATGGAGTCGTGTGCATATGGATCATGCATACATTAATGGAGTGGGACTCTTATTAATACTAGTAGATTCTTTTTCAGGTTGGCCTGAAATAATCCGGGTTACAAACAAGAAAAGTTCTGATAAAGCAGATTCTAAGAGTCATATTTTCCAGAAATGGCGTACCAAAAACCTTGGTATCTGATAATGCATCAGAATTTTGTGATGAAGAACTTAATGTATGGTTAGAAAAAATAGGGTGTAAACCATATAAGACACCTCCATATCGCCCTCAATCGAACGGATTAGCAGAAAGAATGGTGCAGACTGTAAAAAAGGGACTAAAAGCATGCTCTCAGCAAAAAAAAAAAGTAGAAGTTTTTCTACCAAGGCTGCTTTTAAGTTATCGTACACTACCACATGCGGGAAGACTAGAAAGCCCATCAGCTTTAATGGGAAGACGGATTAGAGCACCGCTAACGATGTCGTATTCTACAAATGAAAAAATGTGGTACAAAAAGAACAAAGATTCAGATCTGGAAAGGGCAGAATTTATCATGCAAAAGGGCCACAGTACAGAAATAATAATAAAAGAAAATGGCAATAGTGTATTAGCCCATGCAGACCAAATAAGGACCCAGGGTGAAGAGGAAGAGTAAAATGACAAAGAAATGTCTTCAATTCTGTCTGATAATGATTTGGTAGAACAACCATTACAGAAGAAAACATCAGAAGGCGAAATAATGCAGGATCAAGAGGGCCAGAATGAGTCTGAAAGTTCGGACGAAGACCAGATAATGCAAGAAAATACATGTGACTACAGCCTAGTGCAGGACAGATCTAGGTCTCCCAGGGAAAGAAATACGGGAGAAAGAGAAATAGAGCAAAGTGATGAAAATAACATGAGGAGTACAAGATCTACAAGAGGAATAAAACCCTTACGTTTCAGGAGATGTAGTGATACTAGCAAATTAAGATGCATAATTTGCATAAGCACAAGTGGTCACTGAGAATAACGAAGTGGTAAACAAGCTTAGTGGCTGATTAGTGCTAACCACTACATCACAACAATGTGGTTTATCACTTAAATAGCAAAATTTTTTTATTTATCATTTTCATCTTATTCTTCCCTTTTGTAAAGTTTATACACAATTCATTTTGTATTCTGAATAAATAAAAATTATAATCAGTGATATGGATGTTTCAAGGATGCTACTTAAAAATTATAGAATCTGAGAGATTCTCAGCTTTACTGCTCTTTAAAAAAAAAAAAAAAGCAATAACCACTTATATTTACATTTAATGGCAATATCTTTTAAAATCTAGAAACAAATGCATTAAAACTTTGAATTAAAGAACTAATTGGTAGAAGAGAATGTTCTTTAAATCCCACATCATAAAGAAGCAAGCGCTTTGTAGATTCCCACACTTAATTATTTTTTTTTTTTTTTAAATCCAAGTCAGCTTGGAAATGACCAATGTTATGTAAAACTGTATAAAATGTCAAATGATACCATCATGCATGCACTTTCTTTTTCCCCTCTTATTGAGAGGATTTTTAGTTGTGCTACTGTAGATGTAATATGCACTAATTTACTTTGTACTTGTAACTGAGGCTTAGAAAATTTATAAAGCTTCATATGTAAAATAATCCTATCAGTTTTGATGGGCACTATACTAACAGGGTTTTATCATTTTTTGGGGTTGGGTTTTTTTTTTTTTTTTTTTTTTTTTTAATTCAAGATGGATTTTGATGAATGATTTATTCTAACATTTATCTAACTTCATTCAGTAAAAATAAAAAGTCACTTTGTTATGGACCCTAAGTGGTTCTGTAAATTAAGAGACATTAAATCTTGGTTTTGCTGTATAAATATGTGAGTAAATAAAATTCTCCCTTCATTTGTCCCCTAATAATTTAATTCTGTCTTTGGTGAATCCTTCTAAAGTTCAAAACACAATAGAACAGTGGATTTTATATAACAATTATTATGGGAAATACTAAGATATGCATTACTAGCACCAATAAAATACAATCAAAAGTGGACTATACATTTGTAGCGAGAAAATTTTATTTAAAGTTTCAGTGACACTTTAAATTGCTTCTATGAAATTTATTTCTTTGCTTATGAATAATAAAAGCAAAGAAATAAATTTCATAGAAGCAATTTAAAGTGTCACTGAAACTTTAAATAAAATTTTCTCGCTACAAATGTATAGTCCACTTTTGATTGTATTTTATTGGTGCTAGTAATGCATATCTTAGTATTTCCCATAATAATTGTTATATAAAATCCACTGTTCTATTGTGTTTTGAACTTTTGTGTTCAGTTAAGATTCAAGCAGAGTTACTGCCCTTGTCTTTTTTCTGTTATTGATGTCAATACTAATGGCAAATATGAAAATGATATTTTAAATTAGGTTTTCACATGTGAATCTTTAAAAAAATTTTCCTGGTTGTTATAATCTGCTCGCTCTTTAAGAGATTGTCTTTTCACTGTAAAATTTCAGTTCACTTTTGCCTTGGCAAAGCCACTGCTACCTGGCGTTGCCAGTGCAAAGGAAGTAACTCTTGTTCAACAAAGTTACAGACAAAACATACACGTAATATATTAAAAGGAATATGAATGAGTTACTGAACACTATTATTTGATAGTAATCTTGTATTTCGATTTGCTAATGCGATTACATTCATCCTCTGGAGTTCCTTGTTACTGGCCTTGTGCCAGACACTGTAATAAGATTTACCATTTCCATACTGTTTATTGCTAACAAACTGGAAGAATTACGAGATTTGATCATGGGATCTGCATTAAGAGAAGTGAGGGCACACACAATTTGAAAATGTTTAGAACACCATCCAACAGATTGGTCATTGTAACCAATTCCAACTCCTCTTTGCAACAGAAGTATCCAAAGAGGAAGAGATGAAACCTAGAATTCGTACCAGATTGGCTGAAAGCTTTCAGCCATTCTAGTATCAAAATGTTTCTGAATAGAAATGTGTACAGCAGCAAAAAATCCTGTTTGGTTCAGCAAACCTCAACTACCAACTAAGAACCTCAATGACATTTTTATGCTCAACATCATGTGAGAAACAAAAAGAACAAAGGCAAGGGCTATAACTGTCGATTAGTGCATATGGACCTCCGCCTTCAGAAATGTATGATGCCACTGGATAAGTCGTGACAAAAATGACAGAAAACAAATGAATTTTGAGGTTAATCAACTGGAAACCTAGAAATTACAAGTGAAACCATCAAAAGAACATAAATAGAACTTCTGGCAACAGCTGAGAAAGAACAATGATTTGGTTCAAAACTAACACAAATAAATGAAGATTTAATGGTTTATATTGTTGTGCGTTTTTGTTTTGTCTTGGGTTTCTTTCATGTTTTATTAAAATTGGCTTACACTACTTTTCTCTACAATCTTATAAATAGGTTCTTAGTTTTTAAAATACCTAAAATTCAGTCCTTTGTTTTGTCTCTTACTAATTATATTGTTAGGCTTATAGTATGATGATTGCTTTTTTGTCCCACACAATAGTATGAGAACTAATATCATAACACAACAGTTTTGGGATGGAATATACTATCCCATAAATAATTGCTGCACTTACATACTACATTTCATACACAAAATATAGCCACTATCATGTAACAGAAATATATTTTTCCTTTATATAACCTGTATCTACTTTAGGTCTTTATTTAATTAACAGACCATGAACGGTTTGACTCCTATTTTCTTTATGACCTGTAAACATTTCCTTTTTTTTTTTTTCTCTCACTTTTAGGAAAAGAGACTAGAAACTGAAGAACGCCAGAGAAGAAAATCAGAGAATTCCAGGAAGAATGAAGTTGTTCAAAAAGTAAGTAATGAGCTTTGTTCCGTGCACTCTTACCAACAATGATGTAATGAGCAGTTTGATGATTTTAAATTTGAATGCTTCACTTTAACACAAAATCATAGAAAAATTTATTGATATATTATCTGTTATTTTCTTAAGACTTCTTAGTTGCCATTGTGGTTTCTCTACTTGAAGTTTTATTTGCCAAGTTTCTTGCTTCCATATTATTAGACTATGTATTATTGTATTAAATTCTTTTTAAAATCAACAAGTGTTAATATTTTCTGTTAAAATATTAAGATAACTTAGATGTTTTGGAGTTTGTTTTTCTTTTTTTAATTTTTTATGAAAAATATGAAAATAACTTAATTTTCTAATTTGCAGATTTCAAACCTAAAGAAACTTAAGAAAATGAAGAAGAAAAATCTTCGTAATATTGAAATGCGATGATTATCATCAAGGGATTTTTGTCAATTCTTGTAAATAAAATCATTTTTAGAAAAGAAAACTCTCTTTGTATTTATTCCTCTTTTTTTTTTCTCTTATTTTACAATCTTCTAAAAAAAAATACACAAAAATAAAATTTGTGTATAAAGTTTTTTTTTTTTCTCAAAAGAACATGTGCAGAATATATAATCAAATTTTTTTTTTTTTTTTTTTTTTGTTAGGTGATTAAAGTAAGTTTATTGGTAGTTTAAAAGTATTAAAAATTAGCTTTAGTTTGGATTTAAGAAAGGAAATTCCTTATTCAAGGATTCTACAGAAATGTATTTTCACCAACAATATACTTTGTTGGTTGGATTTCAATAAGAGGATGACGACAAGTGACTATTGTTTGAGAGAAAACCATCCTCACTAAGTTGTGTTAGTGATTAACCAAGTGATTGTTTGGTAATCTATGAAAGTGCTTACCTATGATAATTTGGCAGTATGCCTTCTGACCTTTCAAAGATTGATAGCCAAATATTGTTTGCTAATTTTTAGGTAGTTCTGGAGACTGCTTTTTAACCAAGACAGTACCTATAACCTCTTTGGATTACCTTTGTTTTTGGCTAAGTGAAAATGGCTAACAAGATATAAAAAAAAAAATGGACAGAGCTTTTATTCTAAATATAACTGCACAAAGTTTTGGTCACTAATGGTAGGGCCATTATAAATGTTCAATATTTTCTAAGTGTCCTTATGCCAGATAAAGCTAAATAAATAACTTGGGGCCTATTTCTCAATTGTTGCCAGCAATGGTTAACAAGTTAATCTAGAATATGGGGGCTAGTTTTTTTTCCTCAAAATGCTGAATCTGACAGCAAGGCTTCTGATTGGGAGATTAGAGTTTTTGTGGATTGTGGCATCACCTTAATTGCTGCTGTTCTTGTGTCCACAATGACCTGGGGTTGTAGCACCTGTTAGGGTCCTAGCTATGGGCAAATAGTGAATCCCCAAACAAAATAAAAGTATAAAAATACATTTTTAAAGCTAAATAACAAATAAATTTTAACTACAGTTGAAGGCATATAATTGTATTCAAAATATATCTAGTTGAAGCTATAAAATAGTCCAAATTATTTACATTTCAACATTGAATGACCCAAAATCAAACAACCAACAGAAAGAAACTCTTTTATGACATTAATCCATATAATATCTTAGAATTTTTCTTGAACCGAACAGTATTCCAAAATTATAGCATCAACAGGTCTACAATATGGAATAGGCAGATAATAGCCTCTGGTGATTGTCCGCACAAGCATGTATATGCAGAATAACATATAGCTTTATTACTTCAAAGCTCCTTAGAAAATTGTATTTTGGCATTAGATGACCCATGAGGAGTTGATGTGCTGTTATATATACAAATCAATTGATATGACTCAGTGTCATAGCACCTATTAAAGTCCCAACTATGGGCAAATAGTGAACCCCCAAACAAAGATCAAAACACGAAAAAAGTATGAAAATACATTTTTATGGTAAAAATATCAGTAATGTATTTATAAAAAATTACCAGCAATACATTTATCATCTACAACCTACATATCTTATATATATATATATATATATATAAACATATGTTTGCGCTAATAAAACATTATGTCCAAAGCATCTGTAGTTGAAGCCATAAAATTTTGCTAATTCTCTTGACAAAGAGAGGAGCCAGCTTACCTCTGGAATTGTTGAAGACTAAAAACTTGAAATTATTTGTTAACTGCTTGGGGAAAACTAGCTTGTTCTGGTTAAAATAACTTTACATTGGTGACTACCCTTTTCTCTTTATACATGATCAACTATGCCCAATTTCATTGTCTCACCCCCAAATACGGCTTTTCAATGTGTCTCTCGCCTTATTTTTACAAGACAGCTGATTTCACCTTTATATTTTGGGTCACAATTACTAGGAATGAGATACACAGTTCTTGGTCATGTTCTCCCATGTGTTGGACTTGACTCAGCAGAGATTTCTCAAAATGTTTGAGTTGCTTCTGAATGTTGTCCTCATGTTGTATTAACCAGAAATCTTCTGAATCTATTCCAATAAGTCCTTAATATAAAGGAGACAGACCATAATAGTTTTCTGGTCCTTTTCCTTGACTCTTCTGTTTTTTGCCTGCAGAAGCTAATGTCATGTTTGCAGGGTGTGGTCGTTATTCTGAAGGGCATGTTTTTAGGATGTTTACACAGTGTTGTAAACCCCAGATAATATACCATATGGAATTGTGGGAATTGAAGTTAAGGTATTATCTGGTGATGGTTGACTTGTGATATATGGATGTCTTGAACCTATTCTCTGTATGAATTCTTAGTACATCCAAGAAAGCCAACTGATTATTATTTTCTTCTATCATGAACTGGATTGAAGGTCTTACTGCTGGACCATGTTCACTCAGACCTTTGATGGTTCACTGATATGTCCCATTGAGAATAGTGATGACTAAAAAAAGTTAGTTTCAAACAGAGATTGTAATATACAATCAATAAAAAGAATATAGAAGATAGTTGTTTTGAAAAGAAACAGGCCAGTGTTCATAGCTTGGATAATATGTGAGGCCAAAGTACTCCTATTACTCTACTAAAAAGTAATAAACCTTTGACTGTTACAATATCTACTAAACAGAGCCAGAAAGACAAAAGTATGACTAGAGATATCAACCTGTTTCCATGTCCCCATTTATTTTAATATCTAGACCTTACTACCCATAATGCACCATTGACCAGCATATATGGACAAGCTAAAACACAACACACATGGTCTGAAGATCGCATTCAAGTATGAATCAGATTGTCGTCACTTGGTGGTGTCATCTGTGTCCACTTTTCTGTTTATATATATAATATTGAGCATTTTTACCCATAAATATAGCATACCTTAAAACTACATTTTTATCATATTAAGCTCCTGATAAACAGTAGAGCACTATTGCTGCATCTATAACGTATTGTGGACATAAAAAATTTAGCCTCAACTACTCCCTAAAAAAACATATCCATCCGATCAACATCTGCCTACAAGATTTATAGAAAAAAAATAGAAAACCTCAAAAAGAATGAGATGGAAAGTGCATTTCTTAAAGCAAGAACTTAAAACAAATGCTGCATTCAAGGAATAATATGGCTTTAAAATAAAAACATGTCCCCTCCACAATGAACAAGGCAACTTCAATAAAGACTTGACTTAGTAGGAAACCTAAAATTTCATAAACAATGAAATGATTTCCAGAAAAAAACTAAAAGGAGATTTAATCAAAAGAAACAATTCACATAACATTTATTTATTGTAGTAGACAGCATAACTAAAACATATAGAAAAGCACCAAAAACTACAGAATAAGATATTAACATGGAAGCTAAAAAAATCACTTGAAAATTAGACTTTAGATGATCGCATAAATTGCATCTCTAAATCACAAGCATACATTACCTTAAAAGATCACAAAGAAAACTTCAAAATAAATCCAACTAAAAAGGAATTAAGTAAAATAATACTGAAAAGAATTAACTCAGAACTAAGGATGAAGTTAGGAGTAAACCAGTGGAAAAAAAACACAAAAACAACTACAGACTGGTTCTGCAACCTAAAAAGTAAACATAATAGTGAATTATACAAGTAAATATAAATGATCCCTACCCTTCTATAACCAAACTTATGTTAGATGAAGCCACTTCACCACCTGCACAAACCAAACTCACCTGTAACTGCAGATTAAAGAATGAATGTCCCTTAAATGGAAATTACTTGTAAAATGATATAATATACCAAGCCACTTTAAAATCAGTAGATAATGAAGAAAAGTATACATAGAAATTACACACGTAAAACATCCTTCAAATACATAAATAACACAATGAATTAAGCATCATGAGTAGACACATACAGACAGACCTATACTCACACACATACACATACAAATACATATTTCTTAAATATGTATTTTCACCAGATTGGCTATTTCCAGAGATTTTTAAGATCAAAACTTTTGATTTTTGCGGATGTGAAATTATTAAGTCACAAAAATGCTTTCTGAAAGGTGCCTGCTACAGAACTATGTTTGTTAGCTTCTATCACAGACTGTTGCCATATTTATAGCATATTTGATCTTCATTTGGTGCTTCATTATTGTGATCTTGTGCCAGACTTATCTATTCTTAGTAAATAATGGCAACTAGCCTAACTCACGTTTGAGGGAATAGGGAATCCCAAAATATAATTCTTATTTGATGACTGGTGTTCATATGTGCAGTGACCCAAGACCACACCCAGTCATGGGACTGATGATAATGATGGTGATGATAATCCACATCAAAAAAGATTTTGTGCTGTATTTTGCAGCCATGTATATCTAAAATAAGTGCCTCAGTTGTGTTCCAAAATTTCAACCCCATGCCAGATTATATGCTTAATAAATATCTATCAATGTATCTTCTGAGAGAATATTTTCTCACATTTGTTACATGAATCTGTAATCCTAAAAATTGGTGTGTGTGTATATTTAAAGAATTTTTTAATTGGTAACAAAAGCCTACAAAAAACAGTTCAAACAGAATTTTGAGGTAATTTACAGATGACATGAGCCGAGTTTAAAAAAACAGATGATGAATTTATTGTTAATACACAAAAATGAAATAATTACACAAATTAAGTGCTTTGTGTGCCAAGTGATGGCCAATAAGATGTATATAAAAATAATTAATGCAAATGTGCCCCTTTTACAATTTAAATTACAATGCTGCATATGATCCTCAGAAAAGGTAAACAACATAAAAATAAATGAAGAATAGGGAAAATATTTCTATGATTAGTTTTCAAAGAATAGATACAATTTTTGAAGCAAAGTTTGTGGTAGTGTTGCAGGCTGGTGTATGCATTGAGGGATAAACATGTGTGTCTCCTGAAATGCCCACAGCAAACATGGCAGACTCGGGATGTGATTCCGCATAAAGAAATGTAAAGAAACAACAAGAAACGAGATATATGGACAAACAAATGATAAAGGGTTACAAGTGACAAGGACAATGTGTGTAACAAATGAATGTGGGGACTTTTTGGTCCAAAGTATGTGAAGTGAGTGAATGTGCATACATATGTGTGTGTGTGTGTGTATGTATTCTTCATGTGTTTCCCAAAAGGGAACACATTTTTCTGTGAGAGACTTACATGTTGACGGATAAGATCAGAAGTGAGTGATAAGAAATTATCACAGAGTGTCCCTTAGCAATGGTTTCAAAAATTAGGAGGCGGTAACCTGACAGTAGCAGTGAAGAACAGAACAATCACACCAGCCAAAGAATTTTCCTTGATGTCAGAATAACTTTGATGTTTCTTTCAATTCTTGTCTGGTGGTCATCAAATTTCTTCTTTGTTGTTTTTCTTCCTTGACCAGGCCAACCTGGGTTCATACAGCAGCTGTTTGTCAACTCCTCAAATTCAATTCCTGGTTCTCTATTTATTCATCCAGATAGGCTCCAAATTCACTTCTTGGAATTTGGAGGGAAACCTTTTGATTGGTTCTGAATGTAAAACAAATCCATCTATTCTCACACAAATCAAATGTATCAAAAATATTTTTGAAATTCAAAGGTTTAAGAGCCCTATGCAGTGTCTGTCTTATCTTAGAAAAGCATACGATACACACTCAAGCATCTTAACTTTCTTATATATTAGTTGATATTTACATTCTCTGACTATGAGTCATCTGTGCAAATATCATTTTGCCACATGAGTCCCATAATCCATTGAATCATAGCAGCACCACATGTACTGTAGGCAGACGTGTAGCTGTAGCAGCAGTGGTGTGTCTAGAACATTGCTGGTATATTTGTTACTAAACAGTAGCCTTTATTTTATTCTGGTGAACAGATGCATAACATTTGTCAGCAGACACAAGTTTTTTTTAGGTATTAAACCTAACGTTATAGCATATTGTAAAAATAAAGAAAAAATAAGTGAGCGACCACGACGAGACTCGAACTCGCAATCTTCTGATTCGAAGTCAGACGCCTTATCCATTAGGCCACGCGGCCACGCGTCGAAAGTCGTTACAATTTTATCATAAAGACTCTAGGTATAATTATTAAACCGTTGATTTTCACTTTTTAGAGGCATGATCGACGGTGAATATTGTTTAAAATTAACTAAAATTATAATTCTTTAAAACGCTGACTTATTTCACTCGCAAATAAATACAAAGTCTCCGAATTTAATTATGTTTCTTATGACCACTCGTGGCGATAATTTATTTTTGTTCGTTTAAAAAATTATTTAAAATTAAAATTTAAATAAAAATATACAAAAAAAAATCATGCACAGAATTATTTAAAAAAATAATGTTATATTCACTGAATAATATTATTCAGATAAAGACAAAAAAGAAGATTCTTTTTGATTTTAAACTTTTCAAGAGACTGTACTTTTTCAAATAAATTTTAATTTTCAGTCCTAAAATATGTTTGAAACAGTTTTCTTTTGAAAAAAGATTTATGGCCGATTAAAGTCGATTATCAAAAAACGTCAATTCAAATGTTTTTTTGTGTGTGTACTACACATTGATTTCTCTTCCTTAAATGACTAAAAAACATCAGCATAAAATAAATGACTAACAAAAAACAACTAAACATCAACAATTTTTAAATCGAATAAAATTGTAATTTTAAACTGCACTTCTTTTTAAATGTTGGTTTAGTTTCGAATATAATTTTAATTTTTAGCAATATTTTTTACATTTTTTCGATGAATTGGATAAATTACGAGAGAAATCAATTTTTAATATTTTTAAACTTAAAAAAAGAAAGCTTTTTTTTTATGGAATTAAAAAAGTAATTTTTAAAGAAAATAAAGGGAGGAAAACTATTTTTTTGCTTCTTAGCGAAAAAGTCGACTTTTGAACAAACTTATTTATGGTAAAGAATGACTTCCCGTTATATTTAATAATTCATAACATTTTTCTATTACACATTGGTTTCAATTCAAATTGCCTCAAAAAAATTCTGCAGTCAAATTTGTTGATTACATTACAATTAAAAATTAAAATTTCTCAGAAAGCAGTTTTTAATAAAATTTTCACAACATAAAGAAGAATTGATCGTTATGAAATACGTAAAAGTTTGTTTCTTTTTTAAATATTTCACTTTTTAATAAAATATTACAAATAATTTCTTATTTTTTATTTTAAACGAAAATAAGACAGTTACTATTATTTCTTTTTGGTCTTGCTCAGTCATGACAATTTAAGGGGGCGTCTCGTTCGAGTGGGCGGTTTGTTTTTAATTAATTTCTCATAGATTATAATTTTCAGTTCGTTATTCGACTTTGATTGAATCTTACATTTTAAATAATTACAGCAATGTTTTAAAAACAAAAATCAGCATGCTTACATTTACATTGCAAATCTATATAAGAATATTATGTATAGATAATACTTAAAGAAAGAAGTCGAGTTCTCCCATGTGGTCTAGTGGTTAGGATTCCTGGCTTTCACCCAGGCGGCCCGGGTTCGATTCCCGGCATGGGAACTCTTCTTTTTACTTTTTAATTTTACCAGTTAAAGTGAGTGTGCCTTTTTAACTATTTCTGAAGAAGAAAATTAAGTCTCTTAAATTTTAAAACACTTAAGTTAACTGTTTTAAAATTTCACTTTTTAATTATTTCTCAATTTGAATTAACTAAATTATTTATTATATTTTTTTTTCATTTGACAAATAATTTTATCAGGCTAATTATTCGTCTCCCTTTCACGAAACAACTCGTTGAATAGAATTGAATTGATTGACTGACTAATTTCAAACAGTTTCTGTTTCAAGAACAACAGTTCTCTTGTTTTCTTGGAATCTTTTTAAAACCTGCATTTTTTTTAAACGTTTGTCGATGTTTGCATTGTCATTCTTCTTCTGTGATTATTAGGTTTTTATTTTTTATTATTTCGTTTTGGGTTCAACTTCAAACTGAAGAACAGTCACAATGAATGAAGGAACAGAATGTCCATACCGCGTTCCCATTGATCGACATTGTATCAATCAATTGATGTGTTTTTTAAAAGATTATTTAATACTTGACGCCGCCCATCGACTCTCCAACTAAGTAGCAGAAATTGATCTTTTTAAATTAAAAACTAATTGCTTTTCTACTCCGTCAACCTTCGTGGCGTGTCTTCCACTGACGAGACCTTTTCTCAAAATACCTGACGATGGAACAAGAGAGATTGATTCATGCTTCTGACATGAATGATAAAAATGTGACTAGAAACGCCTACTTTTCTTTCTCATTCATTGTCATTCGTAGTGTTGCAAAATGGCGTCAGGTTCAGTAGATATCAGAAGCATGAAACAATATTATAAATTACAACAAATGTTCATTTTCAGACTAGTATTTTTATCTTTTTTCTTTTTAATACAACATTTCATAATCTACGTTCTCCACCATATCAGAGGTATGTTGCATACGGTGGTTTTCAGAGGTTGCTTCGAATTCTTTGTCTTTTTCATTTCCTTGACAAGAATATCGCGTTTGACAGTCACATTTGTAAAAAAAAAAATCTAAATATTTGTTTCCCTTGTATAGTTTTACTACGGTGTTTCTGGCGAATGAGAAGTATAGCAAAAACGTCAACCAGATACAACAAAAAAAAAAAAGTATTTAAAACACCTAGCCCAGAAAAGAATTTCAGAAAACTGGCACGCTGAAGTTGAAAGTGAAAAAAAAATAGCATAAAAAGATTCAACTGTCAAACTCGTAAGATTTGTTAAAAGTTAAATCAAGGTTGAAAGAAAACGCACCAGTCCAGAAAATTAAATTGTAAATAATCACAAGCAGTATATTTTTTTTGCTATTATTCGTATTTAATGATTTTACTACATTTCTGCTTTCCACATTCGATTCAGGGGCTTTATGAGTGGCGTACTGGCCAGGGTGTTAGTTAGCTTACCCAATAGCAAATGGGTCCATCAAATAAAAAAGCAATAAAGAAACAAACATAGTCAATTGTTTTAGTAATAAGAAAAAAAGCTCAGGACACAAATAAGCAGTACATGAAAAGGAATGAAGCAGGAAAGGTACTTAAAGAATGTGGAATGAATGTGTATGTTTTCAGCAAGAGTTTAGGAATTTGAAGATAAAGTTACAATTCGAGACTGATCGGTAACTTCAAAGAATATCAAACAGTAGAATCGGTTCAGTCAAAGACTGACTTATGCGGCTGTTGCTGCTACTACTGCTTGCTTCAGTTTGTTCTTAAAGAACAAACGAAAGCAAAAATTAACATTGAAAGCTCTCTATAATTTAATTTTATGGTCACGGTTAGTTTTAGGGTTAGGGTTAGGGTTAGCTTTGCAAGTGTTCACAAAAAAATAAACGATAATTATAAAATTAAATAGTATATATACTACTCGCACTAATTATATAAATTTAGCGAATATTCTTTGTTGTTCTTGGTCTTCGCTTATCTGATTTCTATCCAAAAATGTTATTTCGTCTGAAGAACTATTTGAATGTTAATGACTCTTATTCAAAACTATAGAAAATACCCGATACCAAAATATTCGTTGTTTGTGGGGATATTTATATCTTATCTAGGAATGTGACTCAGTTATTCCCATTTAGCCTCCTCTTTTTTGTTGTTGTTTTTTATAGTTTATGTTTTTTGCGTATCTCCTTTGATTTTTTTTGGGGGGTAGCATATGCTGAAATTATACCTTTTTAATACTCAAAATCCTATATCGCCCACCAAAATTTCTAATAGGCCACCATTTTCTGTTCAGATGCTGATCAGCCACTCAACAATTGAAATCGCTCACTGGTGGGCGATATCGCCCAGGTTGGGAAATCTTGGTATATAGACAGATATTTACTAAGCTTAAACTCAGTTTGGCGCAAATAGGGGCAGAACAATTGTGTTAATAGTACATTTTTCAAATATGGTGGGTTTGTTTGAAATCGTGCCTTTTCGCTAAGACTTCTGGCATCGAATACCAAGTCGGCCCTATGCATCGTTGTTTGAATCTTTATGTCTGAAGAGTTGTTATTATTTATATTTGAACTATTGTCTTTGGTGTTATTATTACACTGTTTCGGCTTTTGTGCCTTCCAATCTTCATCAGGTGCTTGTCAATCCGAGTAACTTTTAGGGTATTTGAAATTGAACCCTTTATTTAATCAAAGGGTATCTATTGTTCTCGTTCCATTGACTTTGTCTTGGGATATCTCGTCGAGTTCTTATGTAGTACTGCTCAGTTATTACTCGCCCCCGTTTCCACTGGATCCAAGTACACACTACCCAGCCTAGGAATGGAACCTCAGATTCACAAACTGTTATTTCTTTTTTTTTTCTTTTTTTATTAACGGCTCCTATATCGCTAGCGGACAATCAGCGAAGCCCAGTCTGTTCAGTGGACAGTCTTGGGGTAGATAGTCCGAAGAAAAAATGTTTTCCTGACAAGTGGCTAAAATAAAAAAAAAAACATGACGCACTGAATTTGTCAGTAAAGATAGATTTTTTAATATCTACTAGTTTTCCTTTTCAGGGTCAGAGAGAAGGCGTGTAACACCTTGCTAGCAGGTTCTCTTTGTAGAAAATATAATCTTCATTTACGTTCTCTCGACTTCTCCCAAACTGTCTTTATTTTTTAATTTCAAATGTTTGGTTAAACATTTCTAGTAACGGTAAACATATTTAGTAAATCCAGTGAGTTGTTAAACCCTCGAACTAAAACATTGTGATTATACCAACAAAGATGATGACAGTAATTCGAATAAATCAATAATAGTAGTAATAATTCTTAATCTTCTGAATTCAGTCAGAAACCACGATTTAAAAATCTCGCGCAAGTACTTATTTTCCTTTGACCGAACTACTTTCTACTGATAACTATTTGCCATTTGCTTTTGTGTTAAATTGGATCTTTTGTTGCGGGGCCGATAAGGATGTCGCCCCCGCAAGCTTTATGAAGAAACGTGTGAACAGCCAAGACAATGAGGGGACAAAGGCAAAGGTTTATGAAACAATAATGTCGATTTTATTAATGCCAATTGTACAAGAGTGTACTCTGAAGAAATGTGTTCAAGTGGGTGTCGGGTCCGGTATGACTGGTTTTGTTTAGTGGGTAGCTGCTTTCGGTCGTATCGGTAAAACGAATATAGAGTTGATCGGCGAAACGGATGTAGCTGGTCGACTGCCGGATGGGAGAATAGATGGGAACAGCAGCAGGTTGATCGATGTCCCTAAACAGGGCCAAGTCAGAACAGTGATTCGACTTTACTGGGCGGATCGACCGCGGAAACGGGATCGCGCCAAAGTGTATCCCTTGGCGAAAACGGGGTCCCTAAACAGGGCCAAGTCAGAACAGTGATAGACTTCACAGGGCGGATCGACCGCGGAAACGCGATCGCGCCAAAGTGTATCACTTGGCGAAGACGGAGTCCCTAAACAGGTCCAAGGCAGAATAGTGATAGACTTCACAGGGCGGATCGACCGCGGAAACGGGATCACGCCAAAGTGTATCACTTGGCGAAGCCGGTCAGAGAGGTGATACGTCTTCCAGGGCGGATCGACCGCGGAGACGGGATCGCGCCGAAGAGTAACACTCTCGACAAAGCACCGGAAGCTCACAAAGGCAGCGTACTACACTTTGATCCAGGCCTCCGGGCCGAGCAGCTTGGATTTGGACGAAAAAAGGGGCTTATGATATTTGGAGCGATTTATTCAAGTACTCCCCGGCTAGAGGGAGTAGAAAACCGTAGATATTAAATTAATATCAATTGTTGTCCGATGTTTGAGAAAGCGCTGCATAATCCGATGCTCACGAGGTACGGTTTGGCATCAACGATATTGAACTAGTCGTCTGGTTTCTCGCATGTTGCTTGACTTAAATCTGCGAGATCAGGAGTTGTGAAGGTCAAGGCTGTCTTTCTAAGGAGCGGCTAATGGCGACCGCGACAAGGCCCTTCCCCTAGAAAATTGATCATATCAATTAATAATAATAATATTTACGAAGGTCTTTAGGGAAAGTGACCCTCCTACCGGATCTGGTTTGCTGCACAGGAGTTGCTGGGGTGTCATCTGATGTCTGCGGTGCGGCGTGTGCCTGGGGCGCTGGAATAACATCAGGGGGCCGCAGAGCCGGGTTTGCGTCGTACTGTCGCTTCTCCAGAAAAGCAGGCTTGGTTCGATCGATCGCGACGGTGTCGGTCGAGTTGGCGCGCTTGATTGTAAGGTGCTTGTCGGAGCGCCGAAGAACCTGAAAAGGACCTTGGTATGCCGGTGTGAGTGGTCGTCTCACGGCGTCGTTCCGTACGAAAACGAATTCGCAATCCCGCAAGTGTTGAGGGATGTACGAATTCATCGGTTGCTGTCGCAGAGTTGCATATTTAAGCCTAGCCATTTTGTGGCGGAGTTCCTCGACGAAAGGAGTTGTTGGTTTTGAAAACGTCTGAAGGGAGTCGTTGAAATATTCGCCGGGCAGCGCAAGAGGTGTACCGAAAACCAGTTCGGCGGGTGAACAACCTAAGTCCTCCTTTACGGTATTCCTCAATGCTAGGAGAATCAAAAGTAGGTCGTCCACCCAATTGATAGTGTCAGGTCTAGTGGCCAGGGAGGTTTTAAGGGACCGATGAAACCTCTCGACTAAGACGTTGGCGCACGGATGATAAGCGGTAGTTTTTATGTGCTTGGCACCAAGTAGGTTGGTAAACTCCCGAAAAAGGGACGACTGGAACTGTGATCCTCTGTCGGTCGTGATGACTTGGGGTGTGCCGAAAGTTCCAATCCACTCTTTCAGGATGGTCCTGGAGACGGTACTTGCAGAAGTGTCTTTTATAGGTATGGCGGTCGGCCACCGCGAAAAACGATCCACAACCGTCAAAAGATACTGGTAATCCCGACACATCGACATGTATGTGGGAGAACCGTGCATCGGGACTGCTGAAGGTGCCAACGGGGGATTTAGTGCGTCGGTGGACCTTACACTTCTGGCACTCCATGCACGTGGAAACCCATTCTCGGATGTCCGCATTCATATTAGGCCAAACAAATCGGTCGGTAATAAGTTTGACTGTAGCTCTCTTACTCGGTTGAGACAGCCCGTGGAAATGTTGGAATACTTGTCTCCGAAGTGTCGTTGGGATGTAGGGCCTAGGGCTTGCTAGGCTGGTGTCACAGTACAGGGTGTCGTCGCTGAAGGATGCAGGGAACTCCCGAAGCTTTAAAGAAGTATTTGAAAGGGCGTCTTGCAGCGTGGGGTCGGTTTTTTGTTCAGCGGCAATGGAATCCTGACCCAAGACGCCGGTCTGAAGAGATTGAATATCCGCTCGCGATAATGTGTCCGCGACGGCGTTGTCCTTCCCCTTTATGTGACGAATATCGGTCGAGAACTGTGACAGGTAGTCGAGATGCCGGATCTCGCGAGCTGTATATTTGTCAGAGTTGTTACTCATCGCGGTCGTCAACGGTTTATGGTCGGTATAAATAGTAAAATCTCGACCTTCCAGTAAGTGCCTGAAATGCCTGACGGCCAGATAAATGGCCAGCAGCTCTCGGGAGAAGGTGCTGTATTTTCTCTGGACTGGCGAAAGCTTGGCTGAAAAGAATGCGATGGGTTCGCGTTGTGAATTGAATTCTTGCTCAACCACCGCGCCCACTCCAGCGTCCGATGCGTCGGTTGTCAGGAAGAGCCGCGTCTTCGGATCGTCATTAACATGCGAGAGCCTAGTATAATTTGCCAATGCAGCCATCGCTGTATGGAATGCGTGCAGAGCATCCCCCTCCAACACGATGTCCTTATTCCTTCTCTGCAGCAGGTTCGTCAGTGGCTGGAGGATGGTAGCGCAATTTGGGATGAACCGACGATAAAAATTGAGCATACCGAGCAAACGTCGCAATTGTTTCATGGACGTCGGTGTAGGAAAATCCCGGATCGAGCTGATCTTGTCTGGCAGAGGTGCTATGCCGTTTGCGTTGGTGCGGTGCCCGAGAAAATCAACGCTGTGCCCCCCGAAAACGCACTTGTCCAGGTTCAACTTCAGGCCGTAGTGCGAGAGTCGCTGGAAGACTTCTCGCAGGTGTTGCCTATGAGAATCGGCGTCTTTACTAGCCACCAAGATGTCGTCGATGTAAGCGTATACGTGCGGTAGTCCGCGCTGGACTTCGTCTATGAGCCGTTGGAAGGTCTGGGCAGCGTTACGTAGACCGAACGGCATCTTTAAACACTCATATAGGCCGAATGTTGTTGTGACTGCCGTCTTAGGGACGTCTTCCGCAGCGACGGGGATCTGATGGTATGCCTTTGTCAGATCGATTTTTGAAAATATGCGAGCGCCCTCTAGTCCGGACGCAAAATCATGGATATGAGGGACAGGGTACCGGTCTGGTACGGTTGACGCGTTCAATTTTCGGTAGTCGACGCATATCCGAAATTCTTTACCACGAGGTTTAGACACTAAGTGTAGTGGCGAGGCGTAAGGGCTATCGGAAGGACGAATGATGCCATCACTCAGCATTTTGTCGAATTGCTCCTTGGCGTACGCCAGTTTGTGCGGAGCGAGTCGTCGCGGATGCGAGTGTGCAGGAGGACCTCTAGTCCTGATGTGGTGCTGAGTCTGATGGTCACCTGAAGCCGTTACTTGGAGTGGCAGCGTTATATCCGTGAACTGTGTCAGGAGATCTAAGTACTCGCGACCATGGCACGTTGCGACGCTGATTCCTGTGGAGCCTTGACGTGTAAGAGATTCGTAGTCGTATCGGACAGGGTCCTAGGGTTCATATGGACCGCCAGTGCGTAATGCGCCAGGAAATCCGCGCCGAGGATGGGTACCTTCACGTTGGCCACGGTGAATGTCCAAGTGAAATCACGTCGCATGCCGATATTCAGAGTAAGGGTCCTTTCTTCGTACGTGTCTATCGCGGAACCATTCGCAACTCGTAGTTTGACCAGGGTGGGCTTAGCGGTGTAGTCGTTCTGATAGGGTACCACGCTGATGGCCGCACCTGTGTCTACTAGAAATCTCAGTTTGTTCCGGCGATCCCAAACGTAAAATAGACGACATTGCGTGTTGGCACCGGATGAGTTAGTCGTCGCCACTCCCCGGTTTATTCGTTTCCCCGGGCCGACGGGTGTGTACAGGGAGGTTTACAATTTCTGGCTCCATCGCCAAATGTGCGATGAAACCAACAAACGCCCTGGTCGCTTTGCCGTTCTCGGCTGGGGGTTCGTCTCCGTCGAGATGGGGTCGATTTCCTTGTCCGTGGGCGCAGGGAGATCTGGATCTCTCGAATTTGTCGTTGAAGGTCGGCCAACGCCCGTTCTGTCTTACTTGGCTCGTAGCGTTCGTGCTTTGCTATGTCGGGGGCGTGAACTGCGTTAACGCTGTGGTCAAACTGCGCAAAAACCAGGTCAGCAGATTCTGCCAGATCATCCAGAGGCGTGGCTCTCGTCATTGGTGCGATAATCTGAGCTACTGATTTGGGCAAATGCTCCAGCCATAAGCCTCGAAGAACCTAAACAGGCAGAATAGTGATAGACTTCACAGGGCGGATCGACCGTGGAAACGGGATCGCGCCAAAGTGTATCACTTGGCGAAGACGGAGTCCCTAAACAGGGCCAAGGCAGAATAGTGATAGACTTCACAGGGCGGATCGACCGCGGAAACGGGATCACGCCAAAGTGTATCACTTGGCGAAGCCGGTCAGAGAGGTGATACGTCTTCCAGGGCGGATCGACCGCGGAGACGGGATCGCGCCGAAGAGTAACACTCTCGACAAAGCACCGGAAGCTCACAAAGGCAGCGTACTACACTTTGATCCAGGCCTCCGGGCCGAGCAGCTTGGATTTGGACGAAAAAAGGGGCATGATATTTGGAGCGATTTATTCAAGTACTCCCCGGCTAGAGGGAGTAGAAAACCGTAGATATTAAATTAATATCAATTGTTGTCCGATGTTTGAGAAAGCGCTGCATAATCCGATGCTCACGAGGTACGGTTTGGCATCAACGATATTGAACTAGTCGTCTGGTTTCTCGCATGTTGCTTGACTTAAATCTGCGAGATCAGGAGTTGTGAAGGTCAAGGCCGTCTTTCTAAGGAGCGGCTAATGGCTACCTCGACACTTTTCATGCTTAAGTCCATTTGTTAATAACCAGCTCAATCTTTTCATTATCAACTGAATCACTTCAAGAACAACTCAGTCTATTCATGACCAGCTCAAACTCCTCACGCACAGTTTCTTCATGACTAACTCTTTTCATTTCATTGCAAATTCTCCATACAGACAAGTCACTTGTTAATGCATTTTGCTGTTCTTATTCGTTCTTCTCCGTCCTGCATTCTATAACCATATCTCCCTCGCATATAGTTAATTTGACTGCTAGATTCCATTATAGCGATGCAAAACGTTATTATCTGCCCTTGAATCTGCTATAATTTATGCACGTGTCACAGGTTAAGAAATACATCATATGGCAGTCTGACTAGATGCGCGAAATGTAAGTCGCCTCGCCAGTTGGTACCCATTCCTCAGCACGACATCATATCTACACCAAACCTCCATTTTCTCTCACTTTTTGTGCCAAGGCACCATCACTAGTGCAATGCGTATCTGGCTCCTTGTTTGAGGAAAAACTATTAACACATTCATATTCTATAAATATGTCGATAACATACTTTCTCGCAATTCATGTCATTGTGGGTTTTCCCACATGAACAAAATGTTACTGTATCGCGTGTGTAGTAATACTTATCTTTGTTTAAGTAAATTTATCTCCACCAGCAATTGCAGTAATCGATGATTATGGGCCTAAGTTTACCTAATTAAAAGTCTCTCTAATACTTTTACGTTATTTTAATGTCTGATAAGTTTGTTTTGTTTTTTCGTTTTATATTCGCTCGTCCGGTAAGATTTTTATCGGAATGCTCCAGACATAGGTTAATTACCGACGTGACTTTATTTAATACGTTTTATTCTATACTAGCAGTAGCGCCCGGCGTTGCCCGGGGATGTAACAGTAAGAGATAGATCAAGTATCGACCATCATAAAGACTGAAAAATAAAATTGACAAAGTTTATTGTTTAAGGTTGACGGACACGCATGTCTTAATTAGTTTTTTTTTTTTTTTTTTTTTTTTTTTATGAATTGGTCAAACCCAAACTCAAACAAAAACATTGTTTTCAATCGTTATGAGTCTACCGATTGAATAGAATTTTATTATAATCAATTATCTTGTAAATGGAATTTTTAAAGCATTCTGAATGTAAAAATAAAGAAAAGGGTGTGCAAGACAATAAGAAACACTACCTGCCAAAAAAAAAGTGAAGTTTTGTTGAAATCGGTTGAAAAATGTAAGAAAACCGATCCCATATATAAACGAACACACACACACACACACACAACCTGGGTTTTATAATAAATATAACTCGATATGAGTTGTCCCCCTTTCATTCTCGCGTCAGCGATGACTCTTAATCGTGTTTTCAAATTGATTTCGTGCAAAAACAATTGTGTTTTTCCAATTTTTGGCGCTGTCAGAACCACCGCAAGGTAATTTTACGTAGTCCTGTGAAGTTGTGAAATCAGTTGAAAAATGTAGGAAATCCGATCCAATATATAAACGTACACACACACACACACACACACACACAACCTGGGTTTTATAATAAGTATGATGTACAATATAACGCGTAGAGATTGTTATAAGTGCCAGTTTCCTTTCCGTAAACAGAAGTATGTGCAACCAACCCAAGTAAGTAAACATGAGTTTGGTAAATTTGATGTAAGATTTCTAAGACGCCATATCAGTTCAGTGGTATTCCTATTTTTTTTTCAAAGTTAACAACTATTGCTAATTTTCCTATACCTGACGCCAATTCTTAAGGACAATTAATTTCTACCGCAGATTTCGTGACCAGGTATTACAACCGCTGACAGATGTTTTAACAAATGTTTATTAAAGAACTCGCAACACTTTCGCAGCTACTATATCTGGGATTACCAATGCCTTTCTTTTGGATCCTTGTATGGAATTCCAGTCACTTGTTGAGTAACAGTCAAAGGATCAACAATTATAATCGTTTCTCTTGAATAATTCTTCGTCTTTGTGTAACATATGCACCAAATTGAATTCAGGCTCAATTTTCTTAAAGTCTTGAAATCTTCTTATGACTTCATCCTCCAAACTTAGCAAATAATCCCTAATCTTGGAAGAAACACTTGCAGGTACTTTCTGTTTTCCTAAAAAGAGGAAATGACAAAACTCACCCTCATCTGCTTGCATTGCAAATAGACTTAGTTATGTTGTGAATGTGCTCACAGGCCTCAACATTTCATGTGCAAACAGCCCCTTTTCTTGCAACGTCATATTCAATTCATTTAATTTCTCAAACATATCAGCTGCAGACGTCATCACATATCTCCACTCCTCACATCCCATTTTGGTCAGAAAACCACATGAAATCTCCTTTATGTCCAGAAAGAGGAAGATTTAATTCTGTAATTCACAGACTCGTTCTAGGATTTTGCCCAGGCTCAACCACCGAACACTGTTGTGGCAAATCACATCTCTATATTCTGCCTCCATGTCCTCAAGCAGAGACTTAAATTGTCCATGGTTGAGTGCCCTTGCTCTGATTGCATTCACCACGCTCACTACAGGATCTACCACATGCTTTAGGTCCAGTGCAGCTTCACAAATCTTTCCTGATGCAAAATACAATTAAAAAGTGTCCGGGTGTTCTGCTTTTAACTTGTTCTCTAAAAGTTTAATCATACCCACATTTTTCCAGTAATTGCTCTGGCCCCATCTGTTATAATGCTTGCCATTCTATTCCATGACAAGGTATTTTCTTCGCACAATCCACAACACACTCAATCAAGTCCTGACCAGTGTTTGTATTTTTCATCGATTTCGAACCAAGTAGTTCCTCTGTGATGAGGAAATATTTATCAATTCCACGAATAAAGATAAGTAATTGGGCAGTGTCTTGATTATCAGTGCTTTTTTAACACCCTGCTACCACTTTTTTATTTTTTATTTTGTGCAAATCTGTGCAAAAAGCGGATCACGGAGCTTATTCAGCATCATACATATTTTCAGAAAACCTCAACTTCTAATTGGTCAATAAACACAAAAGTGGGCGTTGCAGTCCACCTACGCACAAGTCTTTTTCCTGCGCGTGACCAAGTCAAAATTTCGCGCTTCTTTCTCCGTAGCCTATCATGTGACAACGTTGATTATAAATACCAGACACAAGTTCGTTCTCTCTCTCTTTTATGATTTCACTCGCTTACGAAAACGTAGCTGTTAAAGAAATCGCGTTTCGACCCTTAAACATATGGAAACATATTCACACACGCACACATACACGTACGTACGAAACTTAATTACAGACATTACAGAACATTACAAGCATCAACATATTCTCATCTTTACAGAATTCTTTCAACTCTTTCACAGTGAGACCAAAGAAAAGTCAACCAGACACATCGCTGCTACGCTAAAGAAATTTAACTTGGATATTCCGTTTTTTTTTTACCAATTCTTCACCAGCAAGAAATTACTTTAAAAAAGGGTCATCTGAAACTACAAGTTTTTTACCGAACATATTTTCAGCTTTTTAGGACATAATTCAAGAAACTTTCTCACTCACTTCTATTCAACGGAATTTGCTCTTTTTTCTTTTAGCGTCAAGATTTATTGTAATTATTTTCAAAAGTACAAAAACTAAATTTTATTTACTACCAAACACATTCTCACAGTGAACATTTTGAGCGTCAAGTAACTCTTATTAATTATGCTTGTAATTGTAAATCATTGACATACATAAACCTAAATATTCTTTGTTTGTTATAAAAACTGTTTTGTGTTCCTTCTTATTGTTTCATATTTTGTGGTATTTTGCGTTAAATATAAATTCTAGAGGTCATTTAATGTCGAAATTAAATTCAATCGAGAGCATCAGCTTTAGACTGTCACCCAGTGCCAAAGACAAACAAGCAAAATATTTGCTCGCATAGTTCAGCTGAGTAAGTCTATGCGCCGCAATATAGTCTTTCTTGATAATGAAAGGATTTCGAATTTACATCTTGCATCAGGGACACATCAATCTACCAAACACTGTTTAACAAACTCGCCATCAGAAAATAGCTTGTTTTTAGCGAGATTGCTACCATGAAGCTTGCCTCTGTAGCACTATCCTGAAGTGTAGATTGCTTCGTAAATATGGTCTGTTGTTTCTTCAGCTTCGTAACATACTCTGCAGCTTTTTTTCTTGCGTTCTTTCTGGGTCATTTCGCTACCAAATTCGACATATTTTGTTTGGTGGTGTCGTTTCAAATCATAACCCTTGAATACGGCAACCGTCTCGTGGCACAGTAAATAGTAAATACACAGCCTTATTCCCTGAATTACTGAAGAAATATTTGTGTGTTCGGTCTTCAAACGGCATTCTTTTTATTTTTTATTTTGCATTTTTTAGGAGAGACCATGGTTCACTCGAGGTGGAATGTTATAGATCTTACTTTTGCAAAGACGAAACTGAAATAAGACAGAATTGCCGGCAACGTGGGTATCAACATTGACTGCGCATGCGTATGAACGGGCGCATACACAGTAGGTATTCGGCTATTAAAACACGGAGCTAATTTTCTTTGACACAAGGGAAGTAAGTCTCAGTTCAAATTAGTCTCGACACTCGCAGTTCATCGTGATCAGTTTACAAAAATGCTTGATTTGGAAGTTTTTTTTTTTCTTGCCGAATATTTCCGCGAGCCGGTAATTGCCACACCTGCACTAGCACATGTTCTATAAACAGGCTCAAGATCAATGCTTATCAAGAAAAGTCCTGTCCAAGCACCTCATTGGTTTTAGTTTTTACGTAATGGTAAGGAGCATATCGTTCTATTTTTTCATTAAAAAAAAAATGTTTATAACACCTTTTTAGATAAAATTTTCCCGGGTCGTATTTTCCACGAGGACTCAATGTCATATTAATTACCGTTATTTTTCTATATAACTTTACTAGAAAGTCAACTGACTTCAAATTTATTCTTTCATCATGTATGTGTTGTGAGAATAAGGACGAAGAGAAGACGACGTGTGTCATCGTAGTAATATTAAAAATGTAATCATTAAAATATCTAGCATATTAAGATTTCAGAAGTATGTCAAACCCACATAAAAAGAGGATCGACATCAAAATAGCAGGCATCAGGAAAAAAAAATGTGTCAGAGATAAAACCGAAAATAAATTTTAAATTTGCGAACATAGTAAAAAAAAAATAATGAGCCATAATTTTGTTCCAACTAGTTGCTATTGGTTTAACTTTCGAGGTAGTATGTATAGTGAACAAAACAAGATCCAGATATAAAATTCAAATGCTAAGCACTGACTTATTGATTTTGTTAGAAATTAAAAAAGACTCGATTTACAAACTTTGCTTAACACACAAGCAAAAGCGAATCCAAAACAAAACTCGTAAAATTTCACTCCTTGATGCGAAATGTTTTTCGGCCAATAGAAAACTAGGAAATATTAAAAACAAAATTCAAATAATCTTCAATTCTCAGAAACAAATTCTTTCACGGACCTTTTCGCGAGCCGACGCAAAAATTTGTTCATCGTCCAATGAAAAGACCTGAATCATATCCGGGAGTAAATTTCCAAATGACTTTTTCAAGCCGCAAAAACAAAAAAAGACGGGCAAGTTCGCTTGTCACCAGAGAGGAGGAGACGAGCATATTAACACGTCCCTTGACAACGTCAAGCGAGGGTTATTATTATCTCTACCATTCTCTCTCACCTCTTTTATACTTGATAAATTAAAGGAACATTTTAAGACTGAGCGCTTATTTCAAAGACATTCCTACCCTTCGATAACGTTCATACATACATACATCCACACATACGTTCCTACCTACGTACACATACTCATTCTTGCAAGGACTACTACAAACATTTTGACGACCTTGTATCAACCAAAATACATTAATTTTATTTGTAAAGTCCTTAATTGATTTATATGTATATAAATTTGTTGTTCACTTTACAATTTGATTTTCTTGTTTTATACACTTCTTATGGTGGGCTATCTAACTAACAAGGCCAAATCAAACTAACCTGTTTCCACACTCATACACTTCACTATAACTGATGCACCACAAAAAATAGTCATGGTTAGTCAATTAAAAAATACCGGCTCGTCTACAGAAATCTACATTCGAGCAACTCCAAAGAGATAAGCAAATAGGCTAGAGATCAAAAGACTCACCAACAGCTGAAACTAATTGTTCGCTTCTCTAAGTCGATACGTTTATACTTCCTTTTCTCGTGTAAACTTTGACTAACGACATTTAGTAAATGAACAAAGACACGCCTTTATATACAAAAGCATTGTTGTAAAAATGTAAATAAATTACAACTTTATATGACTGAAACTTATCTAAACCCTAATTGTAGTCTTAAATAACCTTAATAAAAAATCTGTATAATTTATTTTTGAATCATTTCACCCCAAGCAAAGAGAAAGAAAAAGCCACTGGGGTGGAGAAAAACTGAAAAAAACGTTATTTTTTTAGAGAGAGAGAGAGAGAGAGAGAGAGAGAGAGTGAGAGAGAGAGAGTAAGAGAGAGAGAGAGTAAAAAAAACAGGATTTAAAGAAACAAAAGATAACATTTTGACATTTTTGAACATCGTAGTTGACAGGGAAGCAAGAAGCCGGAAGAGAGTTTCACAAGCAAGAAGCATAGAGTCTATGGTTATATCTAACCGTTTCAACAGTAAAATAGCGTTACACTATTGGACCCTGGTAAACTGAAAGAAAGGTTTAATGAATAGAACGATGGACCGACCGAGAGAAAGAATGAAGATTTCTCTTTTCAAAAAAATAAATAAATAAATAAAACCTTAATTCTCTAAAACTAAAAGAATTACTTAAGAAAAGGAGATCTTTTGACAACTGATTAATGGCCTGGACGGAAGGCGACAATAATGAGATCTAACTGCCAATCTAGTACTGCGCTTAAATTCGTGAAGTCGAGATACCAAAAAGGAAAGCTCATCAGAACAATTACCATGAACATATTTATAGAAAGACACATGGAATGTTACAGAAAGCGTAAGTTGGACCAGGGTGGTAAACTACTGGTCAGAAGACCCCGTGGGCGTGGAATTCTGACATTGGCGGATTGCTTTTGTCTAAGTTTTGGGAATAAGACCAAAACGGTGCGTAGATAGAAGATAGCCACAATAAGTTTTATGTGCTGGTTAGCCTACTTAATGGGGTTAACCAGCACGTGGCGAAATGGTAAACCAAGGAGTCGGCATGCATTCCCCTGACCATCTTCCTCTCGCTACCCACTCAAATCGGTGCTACCACAACTTGTCCCTCTAATAAAAGCGAATATGAAAAGGAACTTGTCCTTCGTTGACACAGTCTATGATGTGGACCTTTTGTTTGAAGAACTGAAGGCAGTGGCGACACGGAACGCAACACAGAAAAAGGTAGAGAGAAGCTACATTACGGTGGCGGGAAAATAATTGAAGCAGAGATGCCCGGTTTGGACCGCTGACATTGTAGATTGTTCTTTGAATTCTCTTAAGAATCTTTAGTATTGTATGTCGGAGACGCTGTAATTAAAATATGCCTATTTCACCGCAGCAAGAACGATTTTTTTTATTACTATGGACAAAATAGTTTTGGTAGTATCTAATTAGGATGCTGAAGTTTATCAATTTGTTGAGATAAAAATGTTGTTATCACAGGAAATGTTATGGTGTTACTAGTATCAGAGCCCCTTTTAAAAAAGATTCTAACGTCTGAGTCTTTTAACACACTAGAAAATTAAAAATCAACAAAGGCTCGTCTGAGAAATTATTTCGGGATGGATATACGATATTCAAAATTGGTTCAACGTTATTTACATTATTCGGACTGTTAACCTCATCTTCATTGCCATATTCACAAGGTTTCGGCCGTTGTACGCTCCGGCCTTCTTCAGGTGATTGGAATTTCGAACCGAACCCTTTATTTTGTCCACCAGGGTAGATCGTTCTAGTTGACGATTGTCCTCATGTTATATGAATCACAGATCTTTTGTATTTTCTCTGATAATCCCTTCACATAGGGTTGGCAGACTGAAGCTGTTTTCTGTGTATTTTTATTCTCTTGTACCCATCTATTCCAGTTTGTCAGAGCTGCTCTCATGTACCCAGAGTAGTTGTTACGTTGTAGAGTACTGCTTATACTGACCATTTTTCTTCATATGTCTCTGGGTCACCACTTATGACTTTTACTCAATGTTGTAAGCAGTGGACAATCCCTTTCTTTACACTGTATGGGTGGTGGGAGTTGAAGTTGAGGTATGGGAGGTATGGTGAATGATGGCTTGCAGTATACAAATGTCTTGAACCCATGCTCTTTTCGAGATATTAGTACATCCAGAAAAGCGAGTTTTGTTGTTGTTTTCTCTCTCCATTGTGAACAGTATCGATGATGTTATTGAGTTCACATGGTCCAGTAGTAACTGGACTTCTTCCTGGTGTGGCCAGAATATGAAGGTGGCATCTACGTATTTCAGCCATAGAGCTGGCTTTAGTGATGTATGGCTTAGCGATGAGGTCATCATTATCACCAGGAATGGCAAACCCATTATGGAATATTTTGAGGAAATGGCATTAGAATCTACATTTGATGATCGATTTTTAAAAGCGTGACTTAACAGCATAACATTAGATTTATATTTATCAACCTGTTTAAACTACAACAGGCAAATAATTTATGTAGGTAAATGCATTTGTTATTTGTTATATGTCGATATAAGTTGTGCAGCAATTATTTCATTTGAATCATTAAATAAATATGTCGATATTATTTGTTTTTCTGCTTTGTCATCCAACTATATATATCCGAAAATTAAAAAACAAACAAAAAAACCCCCAAAAAACGCTACACCTTGTTTTAAAAAATGTGAATTTTCTGATTTAAATTAAATTTTTAGAACTTATTTATTAATGAATTATATACTAAATACTTTATTTTATTACAAAACTTTGTGAAAATATTTTTGGTCAGTTACATCCTCCATTTCAATACATCGTAAGTACTTTTTAAATTGGTGGGGGTGGGGGTGATGACAAATATTTTTTATAGTCTTACAAAGAAATATCCCTGAAGATATTATTTCAGAAAAAAAGAAGGTATTTGCAATACAAAAATGTGGGTATCTTGAAAATTTGCTTGAAATCTCTGTAGCGGTTGCTATGTTTTTCAACTCCCACATTTTATTCGACTGCGGTTGGCTAATAAATCACTACTACCTTTGTATAGGACAATTTAGCCATCGCAGTCGTTTCTTTGAATCTTCGGTTTTGAGCTTACTTGCTTTTTCTGTTAGTACGAATGTAGTGATTGGTTAATTTTTAACCAATCACATATTTTAGTGCAAGATTAAGTTTTCCCGCGTTGCCGTGGGAGCCTACCCTTTTTCCTTAAAAGAGGCGACTTTTCATAAGTCGTCAGTAAGATCCCAGCCGTCAGCACAAATCCACGATCTTACTCGTCACATTTCAAACGCACACACAGACACAGAATTTCGTAATATAAACTTACATTTCTCTCTGTGACTTTGCCAAGTTCAATCAACCAGAATTCTGTTGATTCAAACCATTCTATAACACAACACATTTTTAATTAATTGTATTCTTGTGTTATTTATTCTTAACATGTATACTTGCTCTAATATTGATTTTTGAACATTTTTCTCTCAAGAGAACTTTCTTCAAAAAATCAATTACAAATCATTCTACAGTTACAGGGGAACAACTTCTTTCCCTTAATCTATACATTGAAAATGATTTTATTGTATGTTTGTTCTTGTATGTTATTTCAATATATATTTGTGGATTAACAATTTGGAGTTATTGTTGTTTACTTGAATCTTGTACGTTGGAAATATCGTTAATATAAATAGTATCTACAATCCACCACTTTACACATCTCTCAGCCTGATCTTCACTTCAAGAAAATGCTTAAAGCGAGTGACCAGCTAGTGGGGAGAAAAATACACTGTCATAATTTCTTCCGACGCGTCGGGAAGAAAGAAACACGTAGATTGCACTTATCGAGCGGCAGGACGACATTGGCTTCCAAGGTAAAAACTTACGAATTAAATAATATTCAATAATTTCATCAAATAACAGGCGGCATATGATCTTGCACTCAGATAAAACATGTTCAGTAGAGTCCTCTATATCATTGTAACGATTACAATCAACAAGTCTGGTACGAAAAAAAACTTCTTTTTTTTTACCAATCCACAGACCGTTTAGAATCATCAGCAAGGAAAGTAAGACATGCTTCATCATTATTGAGGTATTTCCTCGCAGACACCCAAAGCCAGAGAAATCGTCACTGGTTCGTCAGACTAAGCTACTCGATCAAATCGTTTCGTACGACCACACTCACTACAAATTGATATAATGACAACGCTTGGATTGTTCTTACCCGAGAGAAAATTTTCAAAGCCTGTCGACATACGTGTTATTTCGGAACAAACACTAGATTTCTTCACCAGAGTGCACATTTATCAAAACCTAAAAAGCTCTCTTATTTCCAAAATTGGACATTTTATGATATTGTGTGGATACCTGATCTAGGAAATGTACTGTGTGCCAACCGCTTTCTATATTTTTTACCACTTTCATAAAGTTAAAGGGAAAATATCTGGCGCCACACATGTAGGAGCTCTGATCTGTAACCGCAAATGAATTTAACAGAACTACATCTAGACTAGCTAGTGTTGGACGCAAGCATGGAAGCACTGACTGTTGGAGTGGGGGTAAATATGCAAACCACAAAACTCCGTCATCACATTCAAGGAAAAATTATTTCGGGACTACATACTAACTGGGAGACCTCGAAAGATTTTGTTGAAACAGTTTTGTAAGCCAATGTTTTCCAAAACCTTTTTCGTTGTGACCCGAAACACAAAACTTTTTTTTTCTTTTTTGACTGGTGACCTCCAGGACAGAAATATACTTTAAGTATTTCTCTACTTAGCTTTATTCAGTAAATTTTACTTTTATTTCAAAATGTTGACGTAAAATATACAGCGTGTCCATAAAGTTCGTGTGCATAAATTTATAACTTTATTTGTATTTGCGATAGAAATAATCTGTAAAAAATGTTATAAAGTTTAATGTACGTAGTTTTAAGTATAGCTAAAATAACTAATGTGGTTTCAGGCATTACTGTAAATCAGTTGGCAAATGTTTTCCGTGAACTGCGAAATCGTATTACTCTTTGTATTGCTAATGATGGGGGGCATGTGGAAACTTAAACAAAATTTCAATAAAACCTTAAAAATATAGATTTACTTCTTTCTAATCCTTTTTACAAATTATTTCTATCGCAAATACAAATAAAGTTATAAATTTTTTAAAGTGCACACGAACATTATGGACACACTGTATTTGCACTATTTTTCACTTTTTATATTTGTCTTCTCTTTTAACCGTTCCGTGACTCCCAGGAGTGTGCTTGCGATTCTCATTTAGGTTGAATCCATTGGTTGAACAACCACTGTTCTCAGGGATGATGATCAACTGGCCATGAAAACCGGCTTCCAAAATCCTGCCTTTTATATTGTTTTTAAACACAGGGTGTTGATAAAATATGTAATTATCTCATTCATCAAATCAAACTAATTCAACAAGTACAATGGAATACAAATAATAAAAACAAACTGATTTCTACCACTTCAGCGTGTGACCTACATTTAAGAATATGATCTACGTGCGCAATTCTACTGAAGAAGCGTGTGATTTACACTTGAAGAATAATAACGAAACGACATAAAAAAAATAAGATACATATGACCGGAAACCATTTACGACCAGGTAATATAAAAATTTATGATCGATTTATTTACGATATGATCTGATCTCATTTACGACGCGTAAGATAAAAATTTGAGAATCCTGTGGTATTTAGGATACTTAGCTGAGCATATTGAAATAAGGCTTCCCGTGGATTTAGTAAACGAAACCAGACCCGTTTTCAAAAATGAAGACGGCTTCTTTATTTCTTTTTCATTTCTTTTCTTTTATTATAAATATTAATGTCGTTCCCTTTTTCAACAAATCATATTCGGTATGTAGATTACACGCTTTTAGATCTATGTTGTTATAGATCACATTCAGCATGTAGATCACCAAGTGATTTTTAATATTTTAAAATAAATAGTACATATCGCGTAACTTACAAGTACAAAAAAAACTGATAATTTGGAAGACTATGTCCAAAACCAAATGTGTGCTAAAAAAGTTCATATCACTCATTATACTAAAAATTGGAAAACCGTCTTTTTCGTAGAAACTTTTTCACACACCGCATATATTCCCTTTTTGGCAGACACCAGCAAACTTAGCAAACCTAACAACCTAAAAATCTTTCTATCTGTGGACTTTCTTTGCTACTAAGCAATATCAACGAGATTTATCAAATATTTATTCTAAAAAAATATTTTTCTACAAAGACTGTGGGTGAAGAAGATTGGAAAGGGGAGAGGCTGCTTTTTTTGTATCTATGGTCGTTTTCTTTTGCGACCCAGGCACACAATAACATACCTTTCTTTACCCAACCGCGTTTAAGCCGCGATAGAAACTTAACTTGTTCATTGTTAAAGACTCCTGTTCATTGAATGTCCATCGCGGCAGGTTAACCTCACATACCACTAATTACTTATGGAGTACTTCACTTCGGTAGCCTTGTGCCAGACTAAGCATTGTGAAGATATATAATTCTATACGTAATGAACATCAGTTACGGTCCAGCATTGATAGAATAATTAGGATAATAATTGGATTATTAATAGAATAATATCGATAATATTTAACTTTAAATGAGAGAAAGAAAAAAAAAGGATATCTGCACCGTCCGGGAATCGAACCCGGATCGCAAGAATGGGAATCTTGCATGATACCACTACACTAACGGTGCACCTAGTCAAGATAACAACATTTTACTACTGTATCTATTCACAGAATTGATAATATTTCCAGTCGCTACTTCACCATTCCGATCAATAAACTTTCAGTTCATCTCCAGGCTACCAGACAATGTCGCTTCTTGCATTAAGTAAGAAGCTATTTGCGAATAAGCTCAAAAGTCAAACTAATGTCGATTTTATCTACGAATATATATCAGAGAATAGGTTTTTTTTTTGTCTTCTTAAATCTCGTGTGTTGCAAACATTTCGTTTATGTAAAAATAGGATTTTTTAAATTAAACTTTTGGGTTTTCTTTTACATTAGAAAAAGTTTCGAATAGAGAGATAAACCAAAATTGAAGTTAACTCCAAAAATTGTTCAGCAGACTATATATTGATCTCATTCGTTGTTATTACTAAGTATTATTTTACCACGGTGTTTCAGTCCATTCATTCTTCAGCCTGCCTCAATCCCTATGGATGAAGTCAGAAGTGTGAAATTTTTTTAATATTTTTTTTTTCAGGTAGTGTCTACTCTAAACCTATCATTATTAATTTTGTTTTGACTAATATTTCGTCTTTACTTTCAGGTGCTTTTCATAGCAACTACTCAGACCATTTTAAAAAAAGTACCCATCGGAAATAAACACGCTGTTTGAATGTTTATTGACCGAAAGTAAGTAAACTGACAGTCGTCTTAAGTTACTCTTCTTAAAATAGTTGCAATGATAAACTAAACAACTCAAGTTAAAAATGTAATTAATAATAATAATGGAATACAATATTTAAAAAAAGAAAAAAAAAAGAAAAGTCGCTTTGTTTTTGTTTTTTTAGGATTTTTTTTCGTACGAGGAAGACCGGGTAATAAAACCCCCAAAAAACAAAACATTGTGTTAAAAAAAAAAAAGAAAGAGAGACAAAACTTAAAAATATCTGATAATGTTCCATAATAAAATTTTTCTAGTGCTATTGTCGACTAACTTTCTTTTTGTCCGTTGAAAACAGTAAAAAAAAAAGAAAAAAGATAAAGAACGGATCAGTTGTGTAGTTAAAAAAGATGACAATACAAAAGATCAGAAGCCCCCAAATTTCACAAACTAGTAATTAAATAATAATAGAAACGGAGAAATTTTCCTTATTTAATTTGCAACAATCACCTTACCGTCTCTTCACGAAAAAAAAAAAAAAATCACTAAAAAATATTTAAAAATAATGTTCGATATCAACTTTGATTCTGATTTCTAAAAAAATTCAGTCAGCTCTTAACCATTATTATTTGATAATCAGCAGTGTGCCTAAATGTAGCTTCTTCTTGCAACAGAACCTAACGGTCGAACTCACTACGTTTTACTTTTAGAGTTTTAGCGACTAGGTCTTTTTAGACTTAGCGGGTAGATTCACTAATTTTAGCTTTGTTTAACTAACACAAGACCACAATCGTACAGTTAGGCTGGAACTATTAGGTTGGTGCAAAAATAATGACGTACTAATGTCGTTTTTTGACGTATTTTTTAACGTCAGAAAATGACATTATTACGTCATTATTTTTGCACCAACCTAGCTTACGAAAGTACCTTGCTAACCGTTGCGCTACGGTAGACATCCGTAGTGCTTACGTGCGTGATTGGAATGAATAAAAATAACTTTTACAAAAAAAGTTAAAACTTAGTTTATTTTCAGTAATGCCTTTCTTTGCATTCGACGTAAAAAAATATCCCTTCGAGAACGCAAATGATCAAAATTTACTTTTGTAAAATTAGGATTAAAATGCTTAAGTGTTGACAATAACATGAATGAACATTAAAAATCTGACCAAGTTTTTTTTAAACCAGTAAAATGAGGAAACTCTCGAAACCAGATTTCAAAAATAATTTCTAGTGGCTCTCCTTAAACGGTATAAGAATTCTGAACTTTGTTGGTAATTTACATGTCGGTTGGACTTAGTCTCTAGTACTGTGTTAGTGTCACAACTGTTTTTGTCTCTGGAGGGTTAATTTATTTTAGTCCCAATGCGGCAAATCGTTTTTTTATCAGAGGAACCGCCAAAATTCGATCTAAAAACAACTTAAAAACGCTATTTATTTAAAATTTATTAAAAACACTATTTATTTATGATATAATAAACTTTTAAACTCACTTTGAGATGGAGCATCAATCATGGCATGTAACTCGTCAGCAAGTCTTGCAAACCCTTATTGGTTGAGTACTAGTACTCATTAAAAAAATTAAAAAGACGCTGAGAACTTTTGCATACATACAGGAATTGAGATTGCTTACATACTTGACTAAGTAAAAAAATGATAGGATAACGAACAATCTTGACTAGCAAAAACTTTCTAATTTCTCAACATTTACTTTTACAAAAATCAATGTTTTTACCGCCAAGTCACTCAATGCTTAACCTGATTTCAACCAAACACTCTACATTTACACTACTATGATAGTGAGATTGTATGATTTATTTGTGACTATATGACAATGGCATGAAAGGAAGGATCCTGGAAGTGGAGATGAGGAATCTTAGTATCAAAGCAAATAAATCGGAGTTGGATATCATAGCAAAAATTTACTCAAGCTACTAAAAGCTTGAGTACATTTATGAAAAATTAAAGTCCATACATAGCAGGTATCAGGTGACGGTTAGTAATTACAACCATCTGTCAGGGTAAAGCTAATTGATATCCATTATGTTCACGGTCACAATAAGTTCACTGAGGTGCTTTGAGAGGTCAGTTGGCAGAAGGGGAACAGGCTGTAGAAGTTTGTATGCTTTTCTTTTGTCCTTTATCAGTCTTTGTTTTTTGTTTTTTTTAAACATTTTTAGACCAGTTCATTCTGCTGCCTTCTTCACATAAGTTGTTGAGTTACATTTCCAGCCTGAGTTTTTGTTCTCATGCTACATTTTTCTGATTCATACAATTTGGCTGACTGATGACCTCTGCTGTTTGGAGTTGTAGCACATCTGTCTGACCCCTTTTTAATTCACAGCTTTCATTTTCAGCTTTTTTGTAGTTTTGTACCTAGTTACTGTCAGCTTACTCCAGTGGAGAATTAAATGTTTGGGAGTGGAGGATGAGAGTATGGTAGTTTAAAAATAATTTAATATTTACTTGTCTGAAAACCTTTAAATTCAATACTTCTTAAAGTTCTTAAAATATTGTGAATTTGCTTATCTATATTTGGGTATTTATCAAGCATTTGATAAAAGTAAGAAATAGCTATTTCACATAAATTTTGAATAGCCAACCATAAAGAAAAAGAGAAAAAAGGAGGGGGTATTTATTTTAAAAAAACAATCAGATTTTGATTTTTCAGAACCTGACAAAACTCGTGTTCAGTATATGTAGACTTCATCTACTAAAGATTTTTAGGTATCCAACTTGTCAGTTATTTATTAAGAATGTTTTCTTGTTTGAGATATTTCAATCTCTAATGAATATTATTGAAAAATCAGCTTATTGTGTACCATGCAAGTAGGTAGATGTACAAATTTAATTAAACTGAAAATATTTCTATATTAGATTTTGAGATAGATTCTTAGTTTTTTCTTTCAATGTTTTAACCAGTTTCTTCTCAAATCTTCGTCAGAAACAAATTTATAGCAATTTTTTATGTGACAAAAGCAAATTTAAATAACTAACAAATTCATATTTAGAATTAATTGAATTTTGATAAAATTAAATGCTTATTCCTTTCTCTTACCAAACTGCCAATTGCTTTTTTGTTCTTCTAACTAGTACTGGGGCAATGTTCTTCTTCCTTTGGATTACAATGGTTTTTTCTGAAAGTTTCTGGCTGCAACCATGATCAAAGCAGTTTTTTCTTTGTTGGCAATCCCCAAGGGCAGAAACATAATTTCAATGCCTGTCAGTTTTATTCAATGAATTTCACTGGATTTTACTTTACTGTAATAATCAATAAATCTTGATATACCTTATGCTGTTAAGATAAAAAAAAAGGAAAAAAGAGAAGCAGAATTACTTGTTTTCCACAAATCATCTTAGCCAACTGTTTTATGTTAGTCAAAAAAAAATAAAGCAAATATTAACGTTTTCCTTACTAGGAACCCATTAGTAACTATAGAAAATTTGTTGGCTATAGCTCAAATCATCTTTGAGTTTTTTTGTGATGACAAAAAGACAAGAAAAGATATTTGGTAAATTATAGTAAGTATAAAGTTTTTGCTTATCATGAAATTTAAAAAGTTGTATAATCTCTATTCATTCATAAATTTTTAGTAATTTACATGATAACCAGTTTATTGGCAGTCCGTTAATATCCAAAATTTTCTGTTTGAACATTACATATGTTGCATGTCTAAAAAAAACAAAAAGATAGCCTACCTAGAATAATGGTGCATATGTCCACTTCAGTATTCTCTTTGAGACTGCACACATTTTTCACAATAACCTTTTCAAAACAGTCTGAAAATATTATTTCAGGATTGTCATCAACTGTAATTTTAGCATTTGGAAAGTCACAGCAAGTCAAATCTGGACTGTGGTGAGGGAAGTGAACTACCTAGGTCAGGGATCGGCAACCTTTTGCTAACTATATGCCGACTTAGGGTTTTAGAATCATTCAGTGTACCAACAGCATACATATTTTTATACAAGTCAAGGTCAATATACCTGTTTTACATTAGATTTTATTTTAAGACATTTTTATGTTTAACATTCTTTTTATAGATACAAATATTTAAGTAAATACTCTGTTTATAATAAACAGTATTAAATAACATTTAATTATAAACAGAGCATTTACTTAAATATTTGTATCTATAAAAAGAATGTTAAACATAAAAATGTCTTAAAATAATTGTTGGACTTTGTCCATTTCATAATAGATTTTATCTTCTTTGCGTTCTAGTAGTTATTGGTTCGGACTTTGTGATGTCATTTGCAGCTGCATGCCATTGGAAATTGCTTGGCATGCCACGCATGCCATAGGTTGCCACCCCCTGATCTAGGTGATGCAGTGTCTTGCCAAAAAAGCTTGTACAAGATTTGAAGAATATATTTACTCAGCCATTGTAAATATGACAGTCACCACAGTAAATAAACTTACTCAGTAATAACTCACTGTCAACTGAGTAACCCCAAAGGAGAATGTTCATATGCAGACAGTAATGTCTTATCTAATTGGCTGCTCGGTTATATCAAGGCTGTATAACCAGTTCTCAAGATATTCAAAATGGTTGGATATCTTTTTTGTACCTAAAAACGTTTATATAAATAGATACATATATAAATTCAAACAATTACTAATATGAAAACAGTAGTGTCGAGTCCAGCAAAGCTTTTATTAGATACTAACCTTGAAATCAATTTTAACTTTGAAGTTTAGATATCATTACTCTTTCCAGATGTAGTTTCTTCCTGGAATGTGAACCTTCAATATTTCCTCCTTTTTGATGCAGACAAACCAAGTGAAATGGCAATGGAACCTCAATATTTCTCTTTGATAGAAAATATGTGATCAGTTTGGAAAGAATCCAGCCATAAGGATCATTTCAAGAATTGATTTTGTGGTGTTGATATAACTTGGCAGAGATGGATATGCAACATAATTGGCTCTGATCTGGCATCTCGTCGGTAGTCACTCTCTCACAGACATGCCATCGCCTCCCTCTGTTTTTTTTACAAATACTTTCATGGTAACTGCTCTGAGGAGCTGCTTTTGCTGGTTCCCACACTTCATGAATTTAAGCATTCTACTAGGCTGGCATCTCACTCACACCAATAGCTTCATGTCTCGCACCTCTCGCCTGTGGAACTCCCTCCCCTCTTCCTGTTTCCCTGATAGCTATAATCTCCAACTATTCAAATGTAATGTCAATCGATGTCTCCAGATGCCCTGATCTATCCCCTATCCTTCTCTTCATCCTTTCCTCTATCACTATTTGCTCTAGCTCCAACTCTCTGTAACCTCTTGCATGCTAGTGGCTCCCTGCCTTGCTTGGATTGAAATGCTTATAAAAAAAAAAAAAAAAAAAAAAAGAAAGAAAAAATCAGAGAAAGCCTTACCATGTATTAGTGAAGAAACAGTCTATAGGGTTACTCAGTCAGCAGTGATACATCACTGGGAAAGCTTGTGTACTGTGTGAATGTCAACATTCTCAGTTACATGTCATGTGGAGTTTTTTTGTTAAGACATTTCATTAACCAAATATAGTCAGTTGTCCCACAGTCCAGACTTAGCATCCTGTGATTTTGGGTTTATCCCAAAGCTAAAATCACTGCTGAAAGGAATTCAGATTTCAAATGGTAAATGTGACAATAGGCTTGATGGCGATCTGGAAAAAGGATTTTGCATACAGTTTTGAAAAATGGGATATGTATGTGTGAGGTCCCAAGAGCAGCACTTTGAAGGGGAGTAAGGCACCATTGCCTTAAGTAGATTATTTTTTGTTTATTAATATTAAATGGTTTTAATCCTTTCTGGACATACATGCATACATCATGTATTTATTATAGAGTTACATTTCTTGTACTATTCTCATATTTCTCAGCTGATTCTCTCAATTCCAGTTGACATTGACTTCAAAAGAAAACATCCATTTGATCTTTTGAGGAAATAAACTAATCAGATCTGTCAGAACCATGATCTTGGTTGGAAAGTGGGTAGCGGGATATATTGTAGCTCTCCAGTCTGGTGAATGGACAAAAAAAAACAAAAAACAAGCTGTGTATCCCCCCTGCCCCCAGCCTCCCATTCCCAAAGTACTTACCACCTTCATAAAATACATTCTTACTAGTGATAACTGATTTTATAAACCAATTCACACCTCTCCACTTCCCCCGATACATACACAGTATTTTTTTTAAATAGATTAAAAGTAACGTCTTTTTCACAAGTGTTCCTTTATAAACCTAATTTATCCAAGTTTATTTATTAACTGAACATGTATTTTTTATAACAAAGCCAAAAAAATGTACTTCATTTAATGATTGCAAGTCTCAGAAGAATTTTAAATAATTATTGAAATTCTAGTTAAAAAAAAAAAAAAAAAAAAATCAACTAATTTGTGCTTAAAAAGTATTTTTTATTTGAGATATTAAATATAACACATCAGATAATATACTTGGGATATATGATATCCAATATTCTTGCAGTCACCAGGATAACCAGAAATATTGTCTATGTAAAGAGCAACCAGAATAATGGTTAATAAAATTGTTTCAGCAAACATAGATAAATATGTCCACAATAAGATAAAGTGTCAAAAGAATGTTTTTTTCTATGACACCTCTTTTTTTTTTATCTACCTTCACTCTTTGGCAATGTTTATTATTTTAAAAAGTGATGATTAGTATTGGAATAAAACTTAAACATATGAAAGTAAATATAACAAAAATAATAAACTCTATTTATTTATTAGGTTGTTTACAAGAATAATTTTATATTTACAACATTCTAAAAGCTAATATAATTACAACTAATGCAATGCAGTATTTATCATTTACTAAATTATAAAGAAATAAATTTGAAAACAATTTTTGCTCATAAGCATTTACTAAATTATTAAAATACGTGAACCAACTATAAGGAAATCCTTATTATTTAGCATTTTATAAAGTTTGAATCCATTGGCAATTAGTCAATGTTTTGCCAACCATTACAATAAATAATATAATAAATAAAATGTTTATTATTTTTATTGTCAATTCTCAAGAATGTTTAGGTTCTAATTATCACTTTTTAAAACAATAAACATTGCTAAAGAGTGAAGGTAGTTAAAAAAGCAGTGTCATAGGAAAAAAAAGTCCTTTTGACACTACGTCTTATTACGAGTATGTTTATCTATATTTAACACTGTTTTTCTTCAAAATATGAGTTAGTTAATTAGGAGAAAAACAGAATCCCCATTTTTAATTAAAAAAAACTAATTGAATAAAGATTCAATTCAAAATGACTTCTGAGTTTCTCTTAATTTTCTCCTGACGGTGCCTGGGTACTGATGCGAAGACCATGCATATCTTTAATCTCAGAAGCTAATGCCTGCAACATATCAGAGGAAAAAGAAAAAAAAAAATTAATCAAAAATATCTTACAGATTATAGATATTGAGTGAGACTGGCTTTGTTTAAATTTATTCTTTATTTAAAATTTAAAAAGAAATTATTTGTTGCTGATTATATAAAATTTTAATAAAGCAATATGGAAAATGTTATTAAACATTTTAATTTACAGTAATTTTCTCTGATGGCAAAACATTTTTCATTATGACACCATTTTCTTTTTGACAAGATAGATTTCAAGAAATTACCACATATCAGTGTCAAGAAGCAGATTAATAAATAACTCCAGTAGAAATGAGAAGTTGTGACAGAAATTTATCATTCTTACCTTATTTACAAGTCGATGTTGTGCCAATGTATTTTTACCCCGAAAATCTTCACTTTCAATGAAAACTTCATACATTGCTCCACAGCCTCCTGCAAAAACAAAAGCAAAAAAAAAAAGCTGAATGTGGAAAGAAAAAACACTTCAACATTACTTAATGTGTGCCTGTGTATATATTTTTTCTCCAACCCAAATTTCCAGAGCAACCATAATAAGATTTTCATTGAGCTTTATAAATAATTCGACTCATAAGATGTCAGATCCATTGGTACATGCAAGGATTTAATCATAAATTCATTAAAAGATATTCAAAAATGCTTATTTAATTGTAAGCCTACAAAAGCAAGTTAGCACAGAAAAAGGAATCAGCAAATCAAATTGATATTTCAATCAAGGATATTTGCTAAAAGCATCAGATAATGTTCAAGACTATCTTCTTATGGCTTGAGTGAGAGGACAAAAGAAGACTAATCAATGGGAGAGATGACAAAGAAAAAAATTATTGTTAATTGTTGTAGAGTAAAAAGTACACCCCTGGTGACTATGATCTCATCCCATATTATAAAGAATTTCATGATATGCAATTAGTAGTTGTTGCACCTACATCAGGCAGCTTATTGTCAGGTTTGCAAGAGGCTTATCAAACTCTCTGCCTTCAGGCAGAGAGGAACCCAGATGAGGCTATGCCTATTGGCAGAGTTGTCTAGAGAGGTAGACAAACCCGACCCCATGTATGTGGGGGTCTATGGGGAACTTTTGTCTGAGCCTACAGATGCAGAATCATCTCATATAAAAACCGGCTTCGTGCCACATCCCTTCTTGGGTAAATACCAGTCACATCGGAGTCTGTCCCAAGCTTGTGACAAAACAAGACCTCTGTCTTTGGCCAGAGGGTGACAAGACCTCCATCTTCAGGAAGAGGGTGACTCAGTGAGAGCTCTGTCTTTGGATAGAGACTCAACTGAGGAAAATACATATGTAATGTACCTGAGCCTACTTTTGCAGGGACTGGGTAAATTTTGACCAATGGCCTGGGTAAAAACACTCAGGTTCTACACAGTAAAATTGACCTTGTCTCAGTGGGGAGACTGGTAAATACTAGTTGTATTGGAATCAGTCTTCACATTAACTATACAGGTGTTATGGTAATAGCCTAAGCATTACATATAGAGAATACGTAACGATTTACATTACACCAAGTATGAGTGTGTGTTATAACAATAACCTTACAATAGGGAGTTATAATAGTTGGCAATGAGGCTCTCTAAATCAATTTGAACCTTATAACTGAAGTTATAATAGTTGGCGACAAGGGAACTTGAATGCAAGCATGGAATAAAAATCACATAACTGAAATTATAATAGATGGTGAGGATATTGAATGCAAACATGGTTAACAAGCACTGGAGTTGTAATAGTGGGTAACCTGATTTTCGAAACTCATATTACAAGAATTTCAACCACATTGTTTAAAAAAACAACTTTTTTGCAGATATGGAGAAAATTTTGGCTTCAATAGTTGAAATTCAACAGCAACAATAGAAGCAATAACAACAAAATACCCAACAGTTGCTACAGTTGAAAAAACAACAAGAGTTGTTGGAAGGGGTTTTGAAGAAAAATGCTTGAATGTCTCTTATGAGACATGGTGCAAAACACCATATCAGAATTCTTATACAATCCTAATGACGAACTGACTTTTGCTGCATATTTTCGCAGACATGAAGAAATATTTAATTAGGAATGCAGTGGCTGGGAAGAAGATAAAAAAAAGATTGTTGTTAAGAAAAATAGCTCCAATAGAGTACAAAAAGTATTGCAATTATGTTTTACTGAGAAAACCAGGTAAAATAGGGTTTGAAGACAGTCCATATTCTGACAAAAATTTCAGTGACAAGTGCTCTCTATTCCATGCTTGTTGGAGGTGCATGAATTTAACCAAAAAAGAGGATGAAGATTTTGTCATGTATGCAGGTACCATCAACAAAGAATGTAAACAATTTAAATTAAAGGAAATGACTCCAGATATGTTCAAGAGATTAATTTTCATGCAAGGTCTAACAGTGGAAAAAGATGCTGAAGTACAAAGAGAAATTTTAGCAAAGATTGGACATAATAATAATGTAACACTACAGGAAATAATGGACAATTTCCAAACAATTGCTAAGTCTAAAGCATGATGTTGAAAAACTTTAGAATAAAGAATGTGCATTGGTAAAAGCTAAACAAAATGCGCAAAAAGGAATATAAAACCCTGTTTCAGATGCAAAAAAAAAACATCTTAGGAAAGACTGTACATGGAAAAATGCAGAGTGTTATAACTGTGGTAAAAATGGACATATCAAGTTACACTGCACAACTAAAACAAGAAAAAATTTTGACAGGAAGCAAGTAATACATACTATTATGACTGAAAAAATTGACACATGAAACAAAAGAAAATCTGTTAACATGCAAATCAATAAGGTGGGAGTAAAAATATTAAAAGATACTGGTAGTGACATTTCAATAGTAACTGAAATCACATGGAAGGAAATTGGAAAACCTTTATTAAAAAAGGACTTACAAAGTCGCAACTTTTTTTGAGGAAAAATTAACGTGATGTTTATTTTCAAAATAAGCAGGTAAAACAAAAGTTTATGTTCTAAGAAATGCAACAAATCTATTCAGTACAGACTGGATGGAACTATTCAAACTGTGGGATTTGCTGATAAATTCTTATTGCAAAAATGTGAGTAGACAAGAGACAAAATTAAAAAGTCACAGTGAAAAACTAAAAGAAGAATTAAAAAAATGTTTTCCTGATGTTCTGTCTAATGAACTGGGTCGGTGTTCAAAATTCAAGGTAAATTTTCAAGTAAAAAATGGTTTAGTGCCAGTATTTAAACCGAAATGGAGTGTACCATTCGCAGCATTAGGACAAGTAAATGAAGAGTTGGACAGACTAGAAAGAATTGATGTATTGCAGAAAGTAAACCATTCAAAATGGACTGTGCCAGTGGTGGACGTAATGAAAAAAAATGACTAAATTCATGTTTGCGCAGAGTTCTCAAGTGGATTAAATAGTTTTGCCGAAACATTACTCATTACCAAGTCCAAAAGAAAGTTTTTCAAAGTTGAATGATAGAAAAATATTTTCAAAGCTGGATCTCTCTGAAGCATATTTACAAATTCAGATTGAAAATCAATGTTCTGAATTGATGACCATAAATATGCACAGAGGGTTAGATAAGTTTAATCGAGCTCCTTTTGGTATAAAGGTGGCACCAGCTACTTTTCCATAAGCCATGGATTGCAATTTTGTAGTGGTGTATCTGGACAATATTTTGATCAAGAGTGTGTCGATAAAAGAACATGCTGGGTATGTCAAAACAATTATGCAAAAATTAAGAGAATATGGATTCAAGCTTAGTGAAGAAAAATGTGAATTGATTTTGCCAAAAATGAAATACCTGGGTCAAGTTATTAATACAAATGGTAGGAAATCAGATCTGTTGAGGGTAAATGCAATTAGAAATATGCCTACACCAACAAATGTAAGTAAGTTACAAGCTTATTTTAGGACTGGCTAATTATTATCAAATTTATGTATATAAATTTATATACATAATTTGACAGCTCCACTTAACATTCTACTGAAAAAGGGGGTAAAGTGGAATTATGATCTAAAAGTAAAAATTATAGTAGCATCAAATGCTAGTGATTACTGTGTTGGAGTGATGTTACACAAATATGATGCTTCACTTCTACTGGCAGAGAGGAATTACAGTCAGATAGAGAAAGAAGATCTTGCAATCATATTTGCTATGAAAAAATTCAATAAATTTATTCATGGGAGAAATTTCATGTTGTAAACTGACCATAAACCATTATTAGTGATATATGGTTCAACGAAAGGTATACCTACTCATACAGCTAACAGATTAAAGTGCTGGAATAACATCCTGTTAATTATAATTTTATGATGGAGTACTAACTGTCTAAAAAATTAGGACATACAGATGGATTATCTAAGTTAATACCTAAAAATACAGAACTATTAGAGGATACTGTCATAGTAGTGCTAAAAAGCGAGATGAAAATTAAAAACATTTTGTGCAATGTAGTACGGGAATTACCAGTTACAGTGGATGAAATTAAGGAAAAAACAAAAAAGGTTGTCCTTATTGTTAAAATAAAGAAGCAATTAAAAGAAACTAAAAAAAAAAAAGAATCAAGAATTGAATGTGCATTTGATATGTGATGGTGTTGTAATGTTTGGACAAAGAATTGTATTAATGAGTGTGTTACAGAAACATATATTAAAGGATTTTCATTCTGGACATCTGGCATTTCAAGAATGCGAAGTTTTGTATATTGGACTGAAATGGATCAAAATATCAAAAAAACAGTAAAAGTATGTAGACATTGTGCTCTAGTATCAAAACTACCTATCACAAAAATTGAACCTTGACCAAAGACAAACACTCTGTGGTCAAGATTGCATATAGATTTTGTAGGACATATGGATGGAGCATATTATCTAGTGGTAGTTGACAGTTTTACAAAATGGCTAGAAATTTACAAGTGCAAAAATCCTACATCCTCAGTGACAGTGAATTTCTTGAATGAACTCTTTATAAGACATGGCATATCAGATACTACAATATTGGATAATGGAACACAATTCACTGGAAAAGAATTTCAAGACTTTTGAAAATTGTCCTCTATAGAATATATAGAAATTTCTATAGAATATATAGAAATTTATAAAATCTTTCTATTAAAACAATCTTTTTTAGGAAAGTAGATTTCTCAAGTCTTGGGATGATTATCAATCTTTCCAGTATTGATGGGGGCTTCCTTCTTAACGTTTTGTTTCTAGTGTGGAATGTCATATATCTTAACTATGTCATTATTTACTCTTTGAGATGCATATTCATTTTAGTTTGTTGCTGTTGTTAAAACTCCTTATGTGATGTGGTTTCTCTTATTTGATATAATTCTTTGTTGGGGATTCTATAGCGCACCAATTTATGGCATTGAAATAACTATGGACCTCACTAAGACCTACAAGCTTTATTTGCTCAAAACTATAAGGTTGCTGATAAGTCATGCGTCCAGTGCGCAGTGTTGCTCTCTAGTTCAGTCTATAAGATATAGCCCCTTTTGCTATCTCATTCAGTTTGGCTAAGTGCTAAACTAAATATGTTCATAAACCCTCCAGAACATCATAAGAGCAAGTGCCAGTCATTGTCTTTATTGCTGGATAAAAAACATTCCAAATTATAATAATTTTATTTTCTTTATTTTGAGAAGAGTCATTAATCTAGCAAACGACAATTGAATCTTTTCTTTGTAAGATAACAACAAATATAGAAATAGGTTCCAAAAAATATTTACTGCCTAATAATTTTGGCCTCTATTTGCATTCAATATCAAAATGACTAGAAATGAGAAATGAAAGTCATTCAAACCTGATATATCAACAACTTCAATGTGAGAAGCAGAAGGAAAATTCTTTTTTAATACATTAATAATGTTTTTCTCTCCTTCTGTAAATTTTCCAGAACAGAAAGGATGTCTTACTGCCAGTAATGGGAAAACCTGTAAAAATATACAAATATTTACACTCTAAGTTTGCAAGTAAAAAAAAAAAAAAAAAAAAAAAAAAAAAAATCAGCATTTTGAAAAAAAAAAAAAAAAGAAGACATTGATTTGATAAATCAATTTCTCAGTTGGAAAATTGTTTAGCAATGTTTAACCTATGTATTCACAAAACACACTTATTCTTTTGGCTCTGCTAGCATTGTATACTCATTTTTCATAAGTAAACACTTGACTGACAATAGATAATCTGCAGATTTTCTAGGCATGCTTCATTCAAACTTTTAGAAAAATTAATCAGGATTTAAATTTTTTTTCAAAAAGGAATAAGAGGGTTAACCTATAATTACTGGAGTTTCATGCCTTGGATTTTCTACTGATTAAGCATATTTGATCCTAAACTAAAACAAGAAATATCCTGAGATAGAAAATAATCCAGGAAAATGTATAATGTTCAGAATATCATGTTTATTTAAATTTTCTTTTTCTATAGTTCACAGATGTTTTTATAAATTTCAGAATAAAAACACTTTTCATATTCATATATATATATATATATATATATATATATATATATATATATATATATATATATATATATATATAGTAAATAATAAATATTCACATATTTTTATAAAATCTTCAATAAAAAGATTTGTTTTCATAGTTATTTATTGAAAATGTAAGTAAAAAGTATTTCAAAGTTTGCAATTCTTGTTGACCAAACATTTCTCCAGAAATTACAGATGGTTGTATACTTGAACAGCGATTCAGCTTCAAGATCCACAAACAGTTCAACGAGTTCATCTTGGGGGTTAGATTAATTTTCCAGTTCTGAATTAAACAGCATAAAAATCTTGTTAACTATGTGCATTTTCTGCAAACTCTCAAAATGTACTTCAAAATTTTCATCCAGTTTCTCCAAGTCATTTGTTTAGATATTTCAGTCATGAACAATTCTTTTTTCATTTCCCACTTATCATAAGTTGGAAAAGTATTGAAAATCTTTTCATAGCAAAATGATTATTTAAAAAAAAAGGCCTATTTTGACTTTGAAGCTTAACAGGATTGTCAAGAATTGAATAATTGTTAATTTTCAAATATAGTTCTAGCAAATAAAAAAAAGAACATTCTTATTCATTTTCAGTTCATCAGTTGAATCCATATCTAGAATTATTATTTTTTGTTTTATTCCAGGAAGACGTATCTATATAATACACAGTGAATAGTATACAGGTTGGGAAGACTTTTCTTATCATATGTCATTAGTGGCAGCTACAGTTATATTGCAAACTAGAATGCTTAAATACTCCTTCAAGCATTCAAAAATCATCAAACATTTTTGTTACATTTAAAATAATTTGAGAACAAAACCTTGTGAATAATTTGGTTTGGGTTTTGACTAAAATTTCATGCATCAACCAAGACAAAGTTTGAACTACCAAAAGTTGATACATTGAGTTCAATGGAAAACTTACAATGCCTAAATTCAAATGTCAAAGTTTTTCCACATTTTCAGCTATTTTATCAATACATTATTTCTCGCTCATCAGCTATTGTTTTGATAACCAGCATTTTTAATGACCATCATTCATCAATTGTCAAGATTGCCTACTTAGAAAATTATAGTTTATGCACTTTCTCATTTTATAAACTTAAGACTATTGTTCTCAGCTTCGGGTCCTCTGATCATTTTCCTGGCTGAGTCAGCTTATCGCGATTATCTCCAGCACCTTTCGTAATTAATTACTCTGACACTTGCCACATTACTTTATCTTAACATTATCCTTTCCACAATTCTCATTCTCTGAGAATCTCACTTTCTTCTTAAAATTTTTAATTTTTTCATTGTTGCTGATCAGTCTATCCTTCATTATATCTTTTAACTCTTATTTTCCAGCATCAAACATCTCCAATATTAAATAGTGTCACATACTGAGGAAAATACATATCAAACACTTATACTACCTTAATAAACAATCAACATGACATCTTTATTATTTCTTTTCTTTGTTAGACAAAACAAATACTATCATCTCAGTTACTAGATGTACACAGTGAAATTTCCTAGGAAAACAAATTTTAATGCCATCTACTGAAAGTGTGCAATGACAGAACATTGATATGGCTTTGTTTCAAAAATTCTAATTCTTTCCAACCAACACCAGTGGTTTAAGTCTAGGCATTAACAATTTTTTAAGTAGCTATTTTTAAGCAATGTAGGGGCATTTCTAAATTTTGAAAACTATGCCTTTTAAAGGCTTTTTCAAAAATCATTGCACAAATGTCTTTTATGCTTTTATCAAACAATACAAATTCTTTTCTAAGCAAACAATATAAATTCTTAAATAAGACAATAAATCAATTCAGATTCCTTGGAAATGTCAGGCTTTTGATGCCTCAGTCCTTTAAATTTGCAGTAATCACCCAGAAAATGAACATTTTTAAAGATTTTCTATCAAAAAGCCTGAATAAAAAAATAAAAACATTGATTTCTATTCCCAGAACAACATTTTTAAACTTCAAGGGAAAAGTCTGAAGCAGAACATGCCACACGCACACACACATATATATATTATTCAGAAAGTAAAGATTATATAAAACACTTTTCAAGTTGTTTCATGTTGTCTGTTATTTGAAAAATTGTCAATGTGAATCACTGTTTAATTGTGCTGAATCTGAAGTTTTGACAACTGAAAAGTTTCTGACTTATGAATCTTGTATTGAAACTAAGTCAGATTTCAAATGATTAAGCTGAATTCAATAACTTAATTCAAGTATTAACTAATTACTGTTTATTTTTCAGCATGTTTTTTATTTTAGTTACTTTTCTTCATTTGTTCATCTGCTTGTTTTAGTTTGTTGACCCATAAATTTTGTGAAACAATTTATTTTTTGTCAGATTGAATTTTTCTAAGTTGTTCTATTGTTATCCAACCCAACAAATACAAAAGAACCATCAAGGTTTAACTCAAAATATGCCTTTTTTATGCCTAAATATGGAAATTTAGCCACAAATATCAATATTTTAAGAAAATTTACATTTTTCTGAATGGCTTTACTGATACAATTCAAACAAGCCCTAACCCTCAATCCTTATTTTAACATAAATTATGCCACTTGTCAGGGTTTTTTTTAATCCTAAATGCCCAAATATGGAAATTCAGGCCTAGACTCTCAGATTCTAGGAAATTTAAAAAAAAAATTGTCATTTTCAGAATGGCCTCATTAATACAAATTAAATGGAATTTCTATTTGTGCTTATGTAGGCTGGAAATCTTTATGACATTAAAAATTGGCTACATGGAAGACAAAGTTTCAGAAACACTGTTCTAGACTGACCCTCATTAAGTTTTGTTTTTCATTTAAATCACTGATGAATATGGATCCTGTTTTAGGTACAAACATTGGATGAAATTATGATTGATCGATTGATTTGTTTTTTTTACAGCTTATCAACCTTTTATATGCGATTTAAAGCCCAAAAATATTTTTAGATTATATAAAAACTTTTTAGAGTCAATGATTTATTGACACAAGTCCTACTAATTGAGTATTAAATTAATCTAGGAGGGAGGGGGCGGGGAGTGGCATACCTTTCCCATGGAAAGTATGTAAGTGATAACAAAAAAACCTGGAAGCGACATGGCATATTAATTTTAAAATCTCTGTACAACATCGAGAAATACCATAAAGTTACGAAAATAGAAGAAGAGTACATAAAAGTTTACATAAAAAAAAACCTGTAAGTTAAAACCCAAATAGGATTTTGAAATTCTTTTGTATTATTTCAGACACAATCAATACCAATCTTCTGGAAGTATTGAATTTTAAACTTCAAACTTTAATTTATGTTAACACTAAAACAGAAAAGAAACGAAATTCACCATTATCTTCAATAAACCGCCATTTTTACTCTGGACATCGGCCGTGAATCGGAATTTTGGGTGTTTTTTTTAAGTACTGTATTGAATTTTTTAAAAATATCTTCGACCACTAATCAAGTGTCGGGTTAGAAATATTGTAGTTTCGCAGACCGAATAAGAAGGAAATAATTTATGCCCAGCTTGTGAAATTCCTAACAAGTTTTATTGACCAAATTAGACAGAAATATTTTTCTATATTTGATACAAATTATTTTCCAGTGTATTTAAACTAAAAAAATAATTATTTCGCCACAAAAAAAACTAAAATAAGTCAAATATTTTAAAAAATTGACTTAAAAATGAAATAAGTGAACTGAAAACAACAAAATTTGTTATGCAGTAAAATTGGATTGGATATGATTTGTTTTAATGAAGAAAAGAAACTAATTAACAGTTAACTTATAAAAACAAACAAGTAACAAATGTTTATGGTCTCAGACCCAAATGACCTTTTTTTCAAGAAAAGAATTGATCAGAACGTAAATAATTATTTTTTTCTTAAAATTCATAAAAAAATGTTAGCTGAAAGTTGTTTTTAATTGAAATACGTATCAAAAAAAGGTCAACTTGTATTTTCATCATTGGTAAAAAATAAAAATAGAAGTTAATTTATAAAGTAAAATTAAATATTCACTTGTCCTTTTTATCGTAAGTTTCCTCAACTCAACTGGGTACCGAACTATATTTCAGGTTAATGAAAAAATAATCAAAATTTGAATTGGCTGTTCTAAAGCATAAAAGGAGAATTCCAATCATACATAATCAGCAATAACAATCTTTTTCATGTTTATTTTAATTTAAAAGTGAATTACTGCATCTGTTTCCCTTGAAGTTTTAATTTATTAAAAAAAAGTATTATTAATTCTAGAAATTGATTGGATTTTCTTATGACACAATTTGTCCTTTGCCCTTGATGGAGTTTTCGATCGCTAATAGGGTGAACTGCGGGTGAATAATACTCACTTGTTTAAATTATACCAAATATTGAAAACGAAAATGCTAAGTGTCACAAAGAAACCAAACATCTCACCTGATGTACATTGAAAAATGTTTTGGAAAACCGTTGTAATAATAATTTAGCCATGTTCTGAATGATATTACTAACTCGGACCCACGCGTGTCGGTGTCAACTGTAAACAGTACCTCATTGATAAAAGTTTTATCATAAAACCGTTTTTTTGTCTTTTAAAAACTTAAAAACTATTCACATTAATAATTAATGAAATGTTTATTAAAGTTATAAGTAAGATGGGTAGCGATTTTTTCTTTGCCTAAATGAAATGGTCGATATCTACAATACATAAATTCTGAAGAATGCTCATGATGAACAATGATGCTTACAGGAAAGAAGAAAGTCAGTAGTTGTTTTCAGTTTAGTAGTAAATTTTTTTGCTCTACAGCTAATTTTCACAAGAGCGCAAAATATTTTTTAAATCTTTTATGAAATTACAAAGAAAACCATTTTAAAGCATCAGTTAAATAAATGATGAAATAAACCACATAATTTATTCATTTTATTAGTTTTTGACATCTGGTATGTTTTTAATTTCTTCACAATAACAAAGTTACCATTTTTGCTAAAAAAAAAATAAAAATTAAGACAAGTATATTTTCCTTCTTTATTTTTCCAATTTTTAATTTGGCTCGATTGTTTCAATGACAACTTCTTAAATGATAAGTCTTTTTAATTTTATTTTTTATTTTTCCATTAACTTTTTTTTTGTTGTTACAACAAAAAAAAGTTAAAAGACTCATTACTTTTTTAGTAAGTTTTTTTTTTCACCCAACACATTTTTTACTAACTGTGTAGTGTAGTGTAACATATTGCATTCAAAGAAATGTAAGTTTTTAGTTAATATTTCCTTTTTTTAGCTTTTTGTCTCGGTAGCTTAAACTAAAAAAAATGAAAAGCAATTATACTTTGAAAGTTCATTTTTGCATGATTTTTTCTTTTCTCTAAACTTTCATAGGCAGCTGCATTTTTTAAAAAATCCTACGTGCAATATGAGAATTGGTAAAAAAAAAAAAAAAAAAAAAACAAGGTTTGTCTTGTTTTATGACGGTGAAAACAAAAAGTAAAAGGTGATTTTGAAATGACGCGGTAAAAAAAAAAAAAATAACAACAGGGAGGCGCTGACGTGTGTAGCTAACCGCGCGCAACATTCCATAGTCGAAATGGCACTATCGAAAAATAACGTGTTCGTAGTGTGCTTTCTATGGCAGATGAAGCACGGACCATGAATCAACGAAAGGTTTATGATTGAGTAGAATGATTTAGAAAGTGGCAAGAACAAAACGGACAAAAGCCAATCTTGTCACCCATCGATGTCACGCGCGGAAGAAATATCCAGAGGTGGATGCCTTAATCAGGAAATCACGTTGGGAAGCACATGTGGCGGTAATCGTGGGCATCAGCTATGGATGTGCACAAGCCATAGTGCATGATGACTTGGTATACCATAAAATTTGTCCTCGTTGGGTGACCAAACAAGCAGATAGCTCTGTGAGCAACCGAAAAGCTTATTTTAGGTAGGGGCCAAAAAGTAAAGAAGGTAGTTACGTTACCAGAGAAGTGCATTGACCTGAGGAGAGGGGTTAAGGTACAAAAACTAAAAGTGACATATGCATTTATTCTCCATCAGTGGTAATAAAAGATTTTCTATGGAAATTGTCAAGTTACTTTTGCCCTCGTATTTTTTTTCAAGTCTTGTGAATACGCCAGTCAGCTGGATATTATTATTGATAAAAAAGACATGTCATTTAAAAAAAATTAAATAAAAGTCATTTGAGAAATTGGAGATTTTAGGCTAGAAAACATAAATTCTTGTTTCTGAAAGTTGATATAAAAATTCAACATAGCCCTGCACATGTTTTCGAATTTATAATTAAAATTTATCACGGTTTTCCTTGTTAAACGAAAGATTTGCAAAGCCACATTAGAGACATCAGTTCAATACAATAACGTCCACGTGGTGTAAATGCTGCTTTTTTTCTTTTCGGTGCTCGACTATTTTTCTTCCTCCTTTTTTTTCAGAAAGTCAAAATGACTCCAAATTATTTTTACTAAAATATTTCAAATGAATTTCTTTACAAGCTATTTTTTTTTTATTAAAAATATATAAGTCAAATAATTTTTATTTGAATATAATAATTTTATATTTAAATATATAATTTAAATAATTTTTTTTAAATACTTCATAAGCGCCACCAACGACAATATTTTTTTTTGAAACAATTTCGTAAGAAACTATAAAATTAACAAAAAACAAAATTCAACACGCCTCCGCCACAATTTTTTTGTACGGATTTTTCCAACTAAGTACAAGACAAGATTAAGAAGATTTAAGAATTAAGAATGATTGTTTTCTTTATCACAAGTTTTTAAATGAATTAAGCAACAAACAAAAATAAATAAATAAAATAAAATCTCTTCGTAAACATTTGGTATTCGTATTCCCCAACTGTTTTTTTTTTTTTTTTTTTTTTTTTTTTAAATATATAATTTTTTTAAATATAGAAAAATAAAGCTTAAAATATGAATTAAGAGCAAAAGCTTTCCTTTTTTTTCAATAAGTACGAGACGGGTAAAAAAAAAATGTATTTTAAAATAAATTGTTGCCATTAGAAAAAAAAATTGTAGATAAAAAAAAATGTTATTCAGAAGGAATTATATTGTCGGACATTTTTTCTGTAAATTTAAAATAAATCTGAGAAAAATAATAAAACCCCAATTCTTGAAAAGAAAAGTACTAGTGTTTTTGTTGGCTCAAACAAACTATTCCATGGCAGCCTCGGGTTTTTTCTTCTTGTTTTAAAATAGTTTTAGTTAACTATTTTTTTTTAGTCAGTTTCTTTAGAGAATAGATCCCCAATTAATTCCTATGAAACATTCCTATTTTTTACTCTGGCTTTGAAAACAATTTGTTCATCTACCGTTGTTTGCTAAATTGAACTTCAGAATTAAATTAATGAAAAAAATGTAATGCATTCGTTCTTTATCAACAGCAATCTATTTACATTGTTTGGACTTTTGTCCCCATCTTTGTCGCCATATTTATTACAACGTTTCGGCCGTTGTACGCTCCGGCTTTCTTCAGGTGGTTGTAATGTCGAACTGAACCCTTTATTTCGCTCACTAGGGTAGACTATTCTAGTTCCTCGTGCCAGGTGTAATGGATGTCAGTTATCAAGTTTCTCATGTTACTTCCCCTCTCCAAGTTCTCCACCACCTTAACCAGGTATTGAACTCACACTGTTTGGGTCCTGTCACTGGATCTAACTAACACCTTTATCCACTGTACATGTGTCCGAAACGTTGTAATAAATATGACAACAAAGATGAGGACAATAGTCCGAATAATGTTAATAGTGTACATAATACCTCATCTCAGAAATATAGACAGATAAAAAAAGTAATTAATTAAAACCTAGTGAAATGATGATTTTGAGTATAATTCCTTACTTTTATTTTTTATTAATTTCTGAGTGTTGTTGTCTTCCTCTTGTACCCGCCTATCCTTTTTGGGGCTGCTGCCATGTATCCATGGTAGTTGTTATGTTGTAGGGTACTACATATATTGACCAATTCTTTATCTAATGTCTCTGGGTCGCCACTTATGACTTTTGCTCAGTGTTGTAAGTTGGATGACAAATAAAGGGTTCAGTTCAACATTCCAACCACCTGAAGAAGGCTAGAGTGTGCAACGGCCGAAACGTTGTAATAAATATGGCGAGAAAGATGAGGACAATAGTCCGAATAATGTAAATAGTGTACATAATACCCCATCTCAGAAATATAGACAGACAACAGCAATCTTTTTATTAAACTATTCCATTTATAAAGGTTTTTTACTTTTTTGGTTATTTATTTTTCTTAATCTTTTTAAAAAAATTAATTGTTTTTTTTACTTTTGTAATTTGTGCTAAACAAATAAACCGACCTAATGTAATTACTATAATTTCCAAGTCCAGTTGTACTGGTTTTCAGTATTTTTAAAATATTTTTTTTTTGTCTTTGTATAATGAAGTATTTTAAATTCTTCTGAGAAACAAAACAGGGATTGATATCATAGTACAACACTGGGATAGATGCCTCAAGATGAGATATATGGTGTTGTGTCTCATACACTAAACCAGATATTGAGTGCTTGATGACACAAGGCGGAATGAAAAAACGCGTCTCTGCGCATCATGGCTTGATGCATGTTTTCAGTATTAATTGAAAAAATGAACTTTATATATTGGCCAGTAGAAATAACTCCTGCTAAAAGACTCAGACTGTGATACAACAGATATAAATTCCCTGATTCAACACTACAGGGGCACAGAGACAGAGAGAGAGACCCAGCTGAGATGTCAACACGCAGAGGCTGGTCAAGAAGGCAGCAGACATACTGAATGCGATACTTTTCAACTTTTATCCTTCACCACCGCTGTCTTCACAAAACATCAGCTGACAGCCATGACCAACATTCTTTCTCTTTCTTTCTTTCTCTCCCACTCTGTTTCCTTTTACAACAGCAACGGATTGTATGCTGGCTTTGTATATATGTAAATAAATTATACATTTATTTACCCAAATACAATATATTGCTTTTCCTCAAATTTACGTTTGCTGAGGCGAAGAAGAAGTTAACCTCTTCAGCAGTAACAACAATTGCGACAAGTTCTGCCTTCCAGGTTACCCATTATTTGTTTCTGCAACAATGGCAATAAACTTCTAAGAAGCATGTTTTACAAATAAAAAAGTGATTAAATTAATAATTCATCCTAACTCTTTGGCTGTAGTACTGAAATCTTTGATCAACCTCTTATATACTTTGGTGTGATGGCTTTATGCACAACATTTAACACTATCATTGCTTTCCAGTATAAAACACGTGTGTTGTTCCCACAGCATGACAACAACATCAAATGTTACTGTTTTAGTAACAAGTGAATTATTATAAAGCCTAGACTGTTAGTTATCCAAGGTAGACTGCTTTCTAAAGTGTCCAACTATCCAGCTATTTACCCAGGGCCAGTAGAAAATGAATATAACGGCAATTTACTTGACAATTACACACACTGAGTCAGCTTGTGACACAAGGTCAGTTTTTAATGTGGGGACCTGAGTGTAAAAACATTTGGGTTGCCAGTCTAAGCACTAAGCTGGTCAGAGCTAATCTAAGCTAGACTTAGCTGGTCATAGCTTGTCCAAGCATGTCAGAGCACACATAGTCATGATACCACCTGTGCCAGGTATGAAGTGAGTACACATTGTCCCAATCAGTTTGAAATCAATCAATTGATTCCATTTTCTGTGTTGTTTAGCATCAGGCCAACTACAGCTCCATAAAATACTTAATACATCTACCAATGATAATTTATGGTCACATTTAAGTTTTTAAAATGTAAAGTTTGAAATATTTGTACCATATTTCCTAGTATGCAATATCTACTGCTTTTAAGATGTACTTGAAATTTTGTCCAAGATTTGTCAAAACACTTTCTAATATTAGGAACTGTTGACCTTAATATATAAGATGAATTTTGATCTTAAATATTCACTGTACACAATCTTAAATGATCTTAAATATTCACTGTCTACAATCCAATTTAAGTGACGCGATATTCGCTTTCGTGTCTCATATATACAAGTTTGTCATTACTTGAAATTTTCATGCAGCAAGGACAGACTATCATCGTTGTTTTATCTGTTGTTGTTTGATTTATTGAAATTGTCATCTTTGATAATGGCTTATGTAAGCCGAAAGCTTAGATTGGATTTAAACATGTATCAATATGGTGTTTTCCTTTCGTCTTTCAACGATAATGTGATTAAGCTTATCAGACAATATGAAAGGAACTTACTTAAAATAAATAGACAAAACTTGTCTATATTATATAATGAAACATGCATTAATATATATATATATATATATATATATATATTTAATGTCAAAATCTCAGGTAGAGTATATCTGTAAAAGGGCAATATGACTAATGACAAAAGAGAAATTTACCATAGCCAATATGTTTCATCCTCTGAGGGACTTTATCAAGGCAAATGATTTAATTTTGTGACAAGTATTTATATGCAAGAACAAAAATGTTATTGGTTTTTCTTTTTTTTGCTAATAAATATTCATCAGGTTAATGTAAAGTCAGGCAAGTTTATGGTGGACATGAGGTGATAGAGTTTTTAATGTCTAATAAATGAAAGTGAGTAGGTGATTTTTTTTCATTTTATTAACAAGAATGACCTGGTTAATTTTTATTCCCACCACTGTAAAAAGATCAAATTGGGAATAATTATAGGATTTGAATTAAGAGCACTAAGAATCCGCAGCCCCCAATACTTACCCCAAGAAGAAATATACATAGAAAACTCTTTAAAAAATCTCCAATATCCTTATTATTTCACCCACACTGGTAAAAGAAAGGCGTACAAAACATATGACCACACAAAAGATAATAACATTATTAACAACAATAAACTAGATAAAAACAGATACATAACACTACCTACTAACTCCATAAGATCCACTATCTAAAATAATCTATCCAATCTAAACATGAAAATAATTACAACCACATCCCTAACTATTATGGATATGATCAGAACCCCAAATTCCCATAACAATAATAATTCTGAAGCAGGTATATACAAAAAAAAAATGCCACTATTCTTCACAATACACTGGGGAAACTTGCAGAAATTAAAAAAATGTATCTATGCAACAATTTATCAAATACATTAGTTATACATAGATTAAAAAGTTTCCCTTGGTTCTATAAAATAAAACTGAACTTTTCTGCATCGAATTCTGTTTGTCTATTACTGCCAAGGCTTCTTAAGACTCTATTTGCCCTGCATGAGTGACTCACTACCCACAACATAACACAAGAGTTTGCCATTTGTCTAAACAATGAAAAGAGAAATGCCAATAATAAATAAACATTTTTTTAAAGAAGTTCTTTTTTTTAATTTTTACTCACATCTCATTCTTGGAATGTAGCAATTTAGTGAAATGGGTCAGTACATCAGAGCATCCAATTTACTAAATTAACACTACAAATTTTGTTATATTTTGGCTTACTTAGCAAAATAGAAATATTTTACACAGTTCTTTCAAATAATATTTTATTCACTGGGATTAAATCTTGAGAGTTTATGCTATTTATAATTTGTCTTATTGCTCTGTAACATTTTTCTGCTTCTACTGAAATAACAAATGAAGAAAGAATTGTCATTCTAAGCTGTAGAAATTAACATATATATATATATATATATATATATATATATATATATATATGAAGAAATATAGTCTTATGATGTGCTATATTTATGGGATAAAGTGCTCAGAGATAGAGCATATGTAAATATAAAAGTGAACATTGAAGTCAACACTTAGAGGTGACAGGCTGTTTCATGCTAGATGCAATCATCAGGCCGATTGCGTCTAGCATGAAACAGCCTGTCACCTCTAAGTGTTGATTTCAATGTTCACTTATATATATATATATATATAAATATATATATATATATATATACTAATAAATATACATTTCTTCTCTACCAGTAGCACAACTTGGAGTTTCATGTGCAACACAATCTTCAGGTGCAGAATTGAGACTGACTCTCAATTCTGAACCTGAAGATTGCATTGCACATGAAACGCTAAGTCTTATTACCAGTGAGGAAAAAAATGTATATTTATTAATATATAATTTATAGCTCTGTTATTTTGCATTGAACCAATCGCTAACACAAACCCAATCTCATAAACAAGCCATCTACAAGAGGAGGACTGACATTGAAAATAAATTTAAAACTATGTTCCAAAACAGACACTTAGAGACAGATGATAGACAGATTCTGTATACAGAACAGCTTGAAACAGGTTATATCTATGTTGGTACAAATGGGGGTTCCCTCTTAGTAGTGTTTTTTGGCTTGTCTATTTTTGGAATTTCTCAAAAGAATATTTTATCACAAAATTATCTATCACAATAATTCTTTATTAATATATTCACAAAACATAATTTTATTTGATCTTTTCAACAAACTTAATAACATTAATTCACAATAGATTTTGCTTTTGAATCGAAGTCTAACAACATTTTACCCTCCTTAGATTTCTTAAATAGAATGCAGCATAGAAATAATTACAAACTTCAGTTCAAGGTTTACAGAAAATCTAGCAACAAGAAGAATGACCTTACCAATTTTTTATTCCCACCACTGTAACAAGATCAAATCTGGAATAATTATAGGATTCTATTTAAGAGCACTAAGAATTTGCAGCCCCCAATACTTAGCCAAAGAAGAAATATAGGACAGAAAACACTTTGAATATCCTTATTATTTGATCTACAAGAGAAAGACATACATAGAAATCATATATATAATTAGAAAACCTTTTCAAAAACCTCCAATATCCTTAATATTTTATCTACAATACTAAGAGAAAGGCATACAAAATATACAACCACAAAAAAGATAACAACATGATTAACAACAATGACAGTGACACTAAACTAGATAAATAACAAACGTAATTCTACCTACAAACTCTGTAACATCCACTATTCAAACAATTAATCCAATCTTAACAACATTAAAATAATTACAACCACATCCAAAACTATTACAGATATGATCAGAAACCAAAATACCCATAATAATAATAATTCTGAAGCAGGTATATATAAAATAACTGCTAGAACTGCATCTTAAAATACATTGAGGAAACTTGTAGAAATTTTTTAAAATGTATGTATCAACACAATTTATCAAATACAACTTTAATCTAAAGAATTGCATACTTAGATGGAAAATTCTTGAAAGTGCTGCTATTGAATCTTAATCTTTAATCTGAACCCAGATTTTTTTCAAATATCTCCATTCCTGAAAGAATTACTCCTTTCCCAAGCCATGATAAATGACTATAAAAATGTTGAAAAAAATGAAAAGAAAATGGTTAAACTCATAACCTCATGTTATTTAAAATATATAACATATAAACTAATCCCAAACTAAAATCATTTCAATTATTAACTTACATAAAAACTTCTTTTACTCACTTTCATTTATTAGACATTAAATTATGTCACTTAGCATCCTCCATAACTTACCTAGACTTTTCAGTTAAACTGATGAATATTCATGAACTTTTTTGAAATTTAATAATCTTAAAAACTAACATTTTTCTCTTGTCTATAAGTACTTGTTACAAAATAAAATCCATGCATTTGCCTTGATAGAAAAAAACGTGTCAACCAAGATAAATTTTCGTTTTGTCTTTGTTCATATTGTCCTTTTACAGATATATTTTATCTGGTTTTACATGCACACACACACACACACACACACGAATATGTATATATCTATGATTAATGTATAATTGTATGTGTGTGTAAGCATACATGTGTAAATATTATTGTTTGTAATGTCTGCATTAAAGTTTCTGATAATCACTTTCTTCTTGATTTTCAATGCATTTCTAGAGGCAAAACATTTCCTGATTTAAGTCATATGAAGTTTTCTTGCAAGTTATATTTGAATCAAAGCAAGTTGGTTGCTAAAATGTCTATAGTGGGCATAGAGCATGTGTAACTTCACAGTTCAGTGACAGGCCTCTTTGAAATTTAAAAGATTCATCTGGTGGGGTGGTGGGGACTTAGGAAATGGTCTGAGGTTGAACATTGAACTCAGAATTCTTCTTATCATTCTGTCGGTCTACTGAATATTTAATTAGCTAAATTAAATATTCAGTAGAGCGACATAGGAAGCCAACTCCTGTCATTGTATTAATTTTGGATTATGGAGGTGTTTTCTTTGCCTTTTTCATTAATTCGGTTCTATTTTTCTGTTTGTCTTTTTATTGGTTTTACTTCATAATAGATTAGATTTTATTTTTGTAGACATATTGGCTTTACAACTAATGCTTATCCTGATATGTATTCAGATACTGGGGTAACAATCCCACTTCAACCTTAGTATATCTATGTAATCTCCAGTTAATATCAAAGAAGATAAGTTTCATAATTGGAAGTAGAGACTACATATTTTTCCACCATGTGACAGAGAACAGACAAAACCTTGTGGTATCACATGTTATTATTAGCTGGTTTGGGTTTGGGGCAATACCATGATCTCAAAACAATGCCTGAACCTAAGGTTATTATCTAGTGAGGATTTTGTTGGAGGAAGTACAATTATATGGAACTATATACAAAACCTATTCTTTCAGCTACAGTTACTTTAATTCCTGACCACCAGCAATATATTTTAAAATCTTTTTTAAAGTATAATATACAGCTTGAGAGCTAAAGCATTTTACAACATATTTTTGTTAAAAAATTAAAAAATTCAATGTTTAATCTTCAATGATTTTTCATGTTACCAAAAATATTTTGTCTGTCAGTGCAGAAAATAACTAACATAGGATTGGGTGATGAACAATGCCAGGTTGATGGTTAACTAGAGATTTTACTTGCAATAATATGCAGATATATAACTTCAGAGTTAAGTCTGCCATATTGTTTTTCTCGTTTTTATGACTGTCTTCTAATTTCACTACATCATGTGTTTGACTATATTACATCTTCCCATTTTTTCCTTTTAATTAGAAAGTCTCTTCAGACATGATGAAATTCTTCTGCCACACGAGTGCAAATCTAATTCTAGATGTTTTGGTTGAAATGTTCTTGTCTGGAGTTGATGTAAGTGTGTTGATTGGTGTTTGTGTTGTAGAAGAATGATTATGAGAGAAAGGATCAGAAGACAAGATGTTCATAGTCTGGTATTCTGTGGTGGCCACTACTACAGGTTGAGTATCCTTTATCTGAAATCCTTCAAAATTCAAAATTTTTTCAGGTGACATGACTTGCCACAAATGGAAAATTTCAGAAAACAATATGGCTACCAATAGCATGATTATTGCATTGTGGCATTATGAATAAAATGCTGATATTTTTTTCAGTTTTCATTACATTTAACTGTAATCAGAATCCACATTTTGTTTTTATACAAATACTATAAATGTATGTATTGTAACATTTTAATCAAAACATGACATCATTGGTAGAGTTTACCAAATTTTCAGAGATGATATAGCTCCTAGTTTCTCACACCTAATGTAGATTTGGTTTGGTTTGGTTTGTTTTACGGCATATCAACCTCAATGGGTCATTTAATGCCAACAACTTTTTTTTTTCCTGGTAATATTTTTGTTTTGTCAAAACTATTTCTGTTAATTTTTTTTTTACTCAAAAATGTATAGCTGGTAATATTATTTTTTTCAAAACCGTATAGCTGGTATTATTTTTTCCAAAAACGTATAGCTGGTAATTGTTTTTTTTCTTTAAAAACGTATTGCTGGTAATATTCTATGATGCTTTTTACCTCATTTTCTGGGTTAACTATTTTCCCATAGCTGTGTTGGTTTGTTAGGTTTTATGGCATATCAACCACTGTAGGTCATTTAATGCCAAATTAAGTTATACATATATATATATATATATATATATATATATATATATATATATATACATACATACATACACATACCCTTATATATATTAAATATACAGTACTATTAAACATATAGCTGGCAACATTATTTTTTCCAAAAAACGTATAGCTGGCAACATTATTGTTTCAAAAACGTATAGCTGGCAACATTATTTTTTCAAAAAAACGTATAGCTGGCAACATTATTCTTTCCAAAAAACGTATAGCTGGCAACATTATTTTTTCCAAAAAACGTATAGCTGGCAACATTATTGTTTCAAAAACGTATAGCTGGCAACATTATTTTTTCAAAAAAACGTATAGCTGGCAACATTATTCTTTCCAAAAAACGTATAGCTGGCAACATTATTTTTTCCAAAAAACGTATAGCTGGCAACATTATTTTTTCCAAAAAACGTATAGCTGGCAACATCATGGTTTCAAAAATGTATAGCTGGCAACATTATTTTTCTGAAAACATTATCTGAGGCCTTGCTGTTGGACGTAGTTTATCGTCATACCCGGGACGCGGATGTAGTTTATCGTCATACCCAGGATGCGGATGTAGTTTATTGTCATACCCAGGACATGGGTAAGAGCTGGAAAAACTAGGAGTTCACTATTTGCCCATAGCTGGGATCCTAACAGGTGCTACCACCCCAGGTCAAGGTGGAACTGGGAACACCAGCAATTAATAGGTGGTTCCACGCTCCTCAAAACCTCCTGATCAGAGGCCTTGCTGTTGGATGCAGTTTAACATTATACCCAGGACGACCTAATGTAGAAGTCATGTTTGGCGTTGCATTTATATATTTTTTGTAAGTAGTGTTGTAGGCTGGTGTATGTGACCTCCAACTTGTTTCAGACACTAGTAACGTTGGTGTTTGAAATTGGGAATAACACACTATTTCCTGAAATACCCACAATAAACATGGCAGATTTGGGATGTGAGTCCAAATAAAAAAAACTGTAAAGAAATGATAAGAACCAATATATATGTACAAACAAATGATGATGTATTAACAGCAAAAAGGGTTACAAGTGACAAAGACAATAATGGGTGTAAAAAAAGAATGATTTTTGTACATGTACAGAAAGTACAAAACCTTATTTTTTATGTGAAATCTTAATTTCACCACTTAAAAATTAGTGTGAGCATTACATGACTAGCATCATTACCTGTATCTGTATATACACAAAATTTATTAAATTTTATATAAAACTACTTTCAGAATATATGTTACTTATATAAAACTACCTTCAGGATATAAGCATTGTTATGATATTGTGTTTATGCTTGGGTTCTATTCCCCAGCTGCCCTATTTTATATATGTTGTATACAAATTAAATAGCCTGTATTACAAAATCAAAAAAAAAAAATATCTGAAAACTGAAGCATTTCTGGTCCCAAGTTTGTAGCACAGGAAGATAAAATTTTCCAAAACTTTGTTGCTGTCTGTCCAAAGCCTTATTGCAACATCCTCATCACAAACGGTGCAGTTAAATCTGCCATGTATGCGTTTTTCTTGTTTTCTACAAGCATCTACTAACCTTGCTATGTCAAGAGTTTGACTATACTACAAGGTTTTATAGTAGTAGTAAATTCAGTGACTATGAATTATAAAAACTGCAAACCTTGCCTTATACGGTGTTCAAATACAGTTTTTATCTTTATGATCAGAATTTGCTGTGTCACTAGATATACAAAGTTAATGAAACTGTAATGATCATTTATTTCTAATTACAACACATTTATTAATAGAAGCATACAAAGCATACCAAAATAAATACAGGTCTATGGTTTCCAAAATCTAGTTTTCAAACATAGTCTCATTCCTGCTCAATTATATTGAATAAGGGTAGCTTATTGGCTGCTTTCTTAGTGATGTTTGAGTTGTATCTTTCTGTTTATTATTATTGAAGAACTGCTGTCCACTCTGATTATTCTGCTTAGGAAAGTGCTATTCATATTGTGCAGCTCCAGAATCTCTTGGACAGAAACCACTTCCTTCCTGATAGAAATTGTGAGCATTCAGGGAACCCACTTTGCATAAAGCTTTTAGTAGCCAAGAGAATGCATTAAACTACAGGCATTACCATGGCTCACATGAAGATTTTCATACAGTTTTGTTATAGTAGGTTTTCTGTCAGCTGTAATAAGAGCATCAACCTACATATTTTCATTCTGAGCAGCAGCTGAACTACCACTGTAGGACCTGTCACTAAGATCAGTTTCTCTTTACTCTCTAGAATTACCATTAACTCTACTAACTAATCTCCTTATTTATCAAGTGTAGTCTTTCCATAAGCATTCACTGACACCGTCAATGTTTACAGTACTTTTTCTTACCAAAAACAAAAATACGATGAAAGCTCTTTGCTTTATATGGGCAGCCATTTTGAAATAGAATTATGAGCAGGAAAAAAGAAGGCAACTCAGTAAATGTTCCTGCTGAGCTTCTGGACTTTTTTTTTTATGATTTATAGCTTAAAAAGAAAACCTAGGAATTCTAATACTTTTATAATTAAGTTAGAACAGGCATTTCTTTTTGGCTGACATTTATATAATCATTAGAGTGAATATAAAACCATTATTTGTTTAATAAATCCACTTGTGATAAATGGGATATAGAAACAGCTTGTAAATCATTTTCAAATGAAGCATTCTCACTGATTTCATTGTCAAATTTTAAACAGGTATGATTTCATTATAACGTGATTGATATATTAAAAATATATTTAAAAAAACCTTTAGTTAAAATTAATATTTATATTGTATTATTATTTTCAATTATTTCTATGTTTTATCATAATAGTTTTTTCACTGTATTTTTCTGTCATTAAACTGTAGTAATTTAGAATAAAGAAAAGGTTTGTTTTACATTGATTAACATATTCCTGAGTAACAAACTTGGGATGCTATGGTATAGAAATTCATATTTTGCATAAAGTTTCTCCTTTTCTTTTAAATTCCTACAATGGCTTCAAAAAGATAAAAAGTGGTAACAATTACTACAAAGCTGAAGGACCTAATCAAAACTAATAATATATAATGGTGGTGGACTCTCCTGCCAATTTTGTCATATGACGGCCTACCAATTTAGTTCTTGGAATTGAACTATCAAACTACCCATACATATGATTTTTAGATTATATTGGCGAAGGTTTGTGTAAAACCAACATGTTTATTGGAGGAATTGATAAGAGAGAAATGGTGTACAGTGTGTCACAAAGTCTCCAAACAGTTTTCTTCAGGTTTTGAATTCAGAGTTATCCTTTTCCTAGACTACTTGCCAACCAATGCTGAGAAACTGTCTACTCTATTATTTAACCTGCAACTGGAATTAGAGAGGGTTTCAGGAAGAGAAGGTAGCAAATTGCATTCAAATTAGAATTGGAATTTAAATACAATTTGCTGATTTCTTTTTCTAAGTTGCTGTTGCACTACTCATACTTCACAAAAATATATTTTCTTTCAGCATATTAAAACAGCTTTAAGTTATACTTTTATTGTTTTCATAATATTTGAATTGCTTTTATATCAAACAACTTATTCCTTTATAAAACATTACTTAGAAAAATCTACTTGCATTATTTTTTTATAATTAATCTTTGTATGATAGAATTTTTATTCTACACACTCGTATTTGCTGGTCAGATATTCCATCTTATTTTTTCCTTCTTCAAAGTTCACTCAACTGTTTTAATATAGCCGTTTTTATTATTTTGGTTTTCTTATTCTTAGTAAAATAAATATTCTACAAAGATTCTATAGATCTCATGAGATGATAAATAATTTTTATCTGATTTTTCTAAGATGGTCTTCAACTTTGAACTTGTATTTACAAATAAATAACATTTAATTTATAAATTGATAAGTTTCCAAGGTATCTATTTTGTTTGCTCTTGCTTAATTGTCTGAAAATTGAAGATTCATCTAAATACTTTTCTTTTGTCATTCTAAGAGAGAAAAATCACAGAACAAAAAAAAATAAATAAATATTTTTATTTTTTAATGAAAAGTATAAAATATTGTAGTTATTTGAAGTTAAATGTTACTATAGCATCAACGTCAACATTTAAATGAAATATATTTTGGTGTGAAAATAATTAAAATTTTTAAAATATTACTTTTTTCTGGCTATTGAGTTGAATATTCAATCTAATCAGTACGGCCATATTCATTGTGTCCGTCCAGAATGAATGTAATCTTCTTACCTGATGCGATATTTTTAAACGCTAAATTGTTCAGCTAAGTTAATATTTATAAAAATAATTTGTAAAATGTTTTTTACTTTTTATTTTATTAGTAAGCAAAGTTATTAATATTTTCAGAAATAAAGAATTCAATTATTTCCATTGTTAAACAAGTCTTTCCATCTCGTAAAAATTTGCACAGATTTTAGATGAACAACAGCAAGAGAAGCATTAATAAATGAAATGAATCGAAATCCATATGGAGAAACAAGTGAACGTTCAAATTCAAATAATATAGCTTTTTAAGTTTTTAAGTTCTTTAGAATAACCACAAAAAATGTCAAAAAAACTAGGTTATGTATGTACGTATCATTTTTTCAAAATAAAAAAAAATGTGAACAGATTTTTACCTTTTTAGGGTTTCTTTATTTAAAATTGAATTGATGAATGTAAAAAGTAAAAAATAATAATCATTAATGAAAATTGAAAAGTATTTGTAAATAATCTGTTGTTTTTTTTTTGCGGGGGGGGGCGCTTAAACACAAAAAAAAATGATTTTTAAAAATAATTTATAACTGCAAAAAAAATATTAAGATGAAGAGAGAGAAAATGATTTAAAATTTGTAAATAGATGTAAAAAACGCATTTCTGGTAAAACATTTCCCACTTAAAACTTTTTTAACGGTAATAATTATCATTCAAAAATATGCATGGACGAAACAATAGAAAATTTTTGAATTCATTATTTGTCTGCTCTTATTTTACTTGACGAAAATTATTTTTTTTTTAAATAACGTTATTAAAAATAATTTTCTATTCATTTATTTATCCTACCAAATTTTTATGCTTAAAAAAGAAAGCCGCTATTCAAATACGGCATATACACGTGCTTTAAAATTTTTGTGAAAGCATCATTTTTGACTTTCTTTTCAAATAATGGATGTCGACATATTCATTTCAGTTTATTGAAAGAATAAAACGATGCCCAAGTTTTATTCTGCAATTCACGAACAACCGATTCATCCTCGTCCCATTGAATGTAAGAAAAGAAAGTTTTAGAGACAAAGTTAAAGGAACAATCATTTACAAAATATTCACTCTAGGTTTCACGTCTTCCATGGCATTAAGACTTTTAAAAAGATTTATTTTAGAATACTATAAAAATAAAATGAACAAAAAATGCTATTTTGTTTCTTTTTCAATCTCTTAGAAGTGAATAGAAAAATGTAATGAAGTATTTTTATTGGATTGACAAAATAAGGAACAGAAGAAAGCGTAGGAGTTTAACGAGAAAAATACAAAAAAAAATGTAGGAAATATGATGAAATAGTCGTTTCGACAGCAAATAAATATTTAGTAGTCACGTGGCACGAATCCTACTCTCTGATTGGCTAAACATAATAGCGCGTAAGGTTAAGCTTATCAGAACGAGACTAACCGGAAACAAAGCACCAATTCAGTTGTCGTCACAGTTAGACATTACGCTGTGGTCGTTACCACAAGTAGCGAATTGTTCACAAATTATTTCTTACGGATTTGTTTTATTGACTGCGATATTTCATATTAACAACCTATCGGTTGTTGAAAAACGACTACAAAAAGAACTTTTTTTTTTTTTTCTTCAAAAACCTAGACTGTAAATTTTCCCACGCAAAAGGAGGAGGATAAAAAATAACTAGCCTTCCTCACAACCGCCATCTTGCAATTGCAAAAGCTCAAACCAATGAGCTACGGTCGTCGTGGTCCTTCCGAACTTGATTTGGAAGGCATGGTTTCTTTAAAGGTAGACAATCTTACTTACAGGACAACACCAGAGGATTTACGCAGAGCTTTTGAAAAATATGGTGACGTCGGAGACGTTTACATCCCACGCGATCGTTTCACTAGAGAAAGTCGTGGTTTCGCCTTCGTCCGATATCACGACAAGAGAGATGCCGACGACGCCATGGATGCTATGGATGGTGCCGTAATGGACGGGCGGGAATTACGCGTACAGATGGCAAGATACGGGCGCCCAGCCGACCCTTACCGACGAGGCCCACCTCCTAGAAGATTCGGAGGTGGTGGTGGCGGCGGCGGAGGCTACAGTTCCTACCGTTCAAGAAGAAGGTCATACTCGAGGTCTAGGTCTCGTTCACGATCAAGATCGTCTCGACGACGACGAAGATCTTACACTAGATCGAGAAGCCGATCCCGATCTAGATCTTACAAGAGCAGATCGCGGTCCCGATCGCCATCTTATTCCCGCTCAAGTCGCAGTAAACACTATAGTCGAAGCCCAACCCCACCGAGTAAAGGAAGTGGCAGCAAGAAGAGAAGCAGTGGTGGTAGTCGCCGAAGTACGAGAAGCCGTAGTCCAAGTAGAGACGACAGGAAGAGTCGCTCCCGGAGTCGCAGTCCTGGTAGTCCGGCCCGGAGCAGTGAAGGTGGTCGTGGAGGCAGCCAGGGACGAAGCAGTGGTCCGGCGGGCGGTGGCGGGAGCACCGGCGGCAGTGGCAGCGGTACCCTCGCTCCTGCAGCCAGTACCGCCAGTGGAGGCCCACCCCGAGAAAACTCTTCAAAATCCAGAAGCCGTAGTAGGAGCAGGAGTCGTAGCCGTAGCAGGAGTCGTAGCCGAAGTCGCAGCCGGAGTAGGTCGCCGCGTAGCCGGAGTTGCTCTCCCGAGGGCTCTCCAGATGCCAACTCAAATAACCACAAAGATAAGCAGCAGATTGATGAGGAAGACTGAGATTTTTACAACGGAGATATGGAGAGAATTAGAAAATTTACTTCACGGAGAGAAGCAGCACAAAAAAAAAAAAAAAATGGTGGTATGCTGAGAATTATTATTGGTAGTAGTAGTAACAGTATTGGTAGTAAATGTATTTCTCTTTGCAAAAGAATTATTTTCGCTAAAATTAGTTAAAATAGTTTCTTAAATGTCTTGTTTTCCAAAATAGTTTCTTAAATGTCTTGTTAAATGTCGCTTTTCTTTTTTTATTTAGTTAGCTAACAGTATCTCTTCAGATGCTATAGATAATCGGCTATACTATTTCTACTGGGATTGTAATGAAAATGTGAATCTCGTGATTCACATTTTAGCTAGGTGACAGCCACCAGCACTACTACTACTATTACTACTATTATCTTCTCGGTAGCTGCCGCAAAAAAAAAAAAAAAATGCTGCTAACAACATGCTCCGTTGTATACTTTCCTTCTCCCCCCCAGCCTGACCAGTGCTGCTGCTGCTCACGATGATGATGGTGGTGTGTGCATGGTGTAGCTGTTAAAATGTAAGGCTTACCACTTTCTGCTAATAATGCATTGACTTTCAAACATACTTTCATTTCGATCTTTCCATGGCCATATTTTATATAAAAATGTTCGTCTGGAAGATTTTTTTCCTCAGTTTTGATTTTTTTTTTTTTTTTTTTTTTTCTCTCGTGTTACGCATTTTTTTCTCCCCCTTTTCAAATTTAAGACTGCTATTTTTTTTCTTTATTGTCCAAAATGAAAATTATCGTTTTTACCGCAGTAAATAATAGTGTGCAAATAAGCTTTATTATTTACCATCATTCTTTAAATACACATTTGCCTTTCTATTAACTTCAGTAATAACAGTGCAGTCTGTGAATTTGATGTTTGTTATATTGTCGACCCTCCCGCTAAAAAGAAGGGTGTTTTCATTCTCTTGTGGTTGGTATTAGAAACCGCCTAATTTAACGCGTGCCAACAACCATTTATTCAATCAAGTAATTAACTTCTCCCCCTTCCTCTACACTTATTTTTTTATTTTTTTTTTAATGCTTAACAACAAATGGTACCCCCCCCCCCAAATAAGTGTTCGTCATATGATTTAAGATAAATGTACGTGATTGAAAAGACAAATACTTTTGTGTGCATTTTTTTCTCGTGTTTTTTATTGGTCAAGTTCAACACATTTTGGCCTGACTTTTTTTTTTCTGGCTTCCGAGACGGCAATCCACTGCAGAAAATAAGTTAAGTGGCTTTTTTTTTTTTTTTTTTTTTTTATGCCAACCGCAGAAAGTCAAAAAGCAAAAAAAAAAAAAAAAAAAAAAACTTTTCATGCTTTGACTTGTGAAAAATATGGAAAAGAAAACTAAAGACAAAACTTGTACATAAATGTACGTCTGTCGTTGCTGAAAAGAAAGATTTTTTATAAAGATGAGATGACAAGATTATTTTTGTCTTGTAGGGCGGCGGAGTCAACTCAGATCCAGGCTTGATCCAGGTTCCTGTTGATTGCCGTTATGTGCTGTGTACTTAAAACAAATTCTTTGCATCTGCAGTTGGAAAAATCTAAAAATTGGTGGTATCAATATTTCAACTTGTCGTCTTTTCACCAAATTTGCCTCAAGAGAATTCACTTATTTTCCGCAATCATTTTTCTTCTTCCCCCCTCTCCCTCTCCTCTTTATTTTCATCTTCTGATGGAGATGAGGGTTCAAAACTCTTTGACCCCCACCTCTCAAAATAGGGGCTTTCTTTGTTCGTGCTGCTCACATTTTGACCAGCAAAATCAAAAATCTCTTATTAGCCAACTGCCTTCTTCTGTCCACTGGTCGGTCAATAGCCAATTTATGAACATAATTATTATAGATTGGCATAAAATCTTCCCTTCCTTACACCCCAATTTTAAATATTTCTATTTACATTTGTACCAGGTCTATTAATCCCCGTCCTTAAAAGTTTCTTAGATTCATTTTTTTTTTTTTTTTCCTTTATCAAACTAACAAAAAAAAAAAAAAAAATCTAGTATACATTTGTCGTCCCCTCCCCCCCCCAACTTCTATTTTCTTTTTTTTTCTTTTTACATTAAATGTTAAAGTAAATTCTTTAGCCTTTAATTTTTAAGTTGTTTGCTGAAAATATTCTTAATGAATATTTGAAGAAAATTTTTCCTTTTCCTAATGAAATTTGTCGAATAGTCTGATTTTATTTTACTAATTAACTTTCGGTTATTAATGTATAATTGGATCTTTTCAATTATTTTATTAATTTTTTTTTTTTTTTTTTTAAGGAAATTCTTTTAATTCTCCGCTGCCAGATAAATTTTCTTTAAAAAGAATTTAACTATGTTGCTATTTGTGTGTGTAATTTTATTAGTATTGTTTAAATTTAAAAAGAAAAAAATGTGTGTTCACCAACTTGTAAAGTCTTGAGATATTCATGGGTGGTGTGTGGTATATCTGCTGCAGGGGTTTATGCTGGTTTGCTGCAGTGCTGTTGGTTGCTGTGTAGCTGGTCACACACGGGTGCAGGGCAGTGTGCTGTTGTTGCTGGGTCGGTCACACCCTCCTTTGCTCTCTCGGGTTGCTGCTGCTGCTGTTGCCGCTGCTGCTGCTTCAGCAGAGCCTCCTCCTCTACCAAATAAATCATTAAAAGAAAGAAAAAAAAAAAAAAAACAAAGGCCAAACAAAAAAAACAAAACAAAAACAAATGTCCACAACTGATGATAGTTCAGCAGTTTTGTTCCTGTTCTACCATTGCTTATTTCCAGCGGTATGTATTGCAGAATTTCTTTTTTTTCCCTTAACTCTAGGATTATTTATAAATACTCCGTCTCTATATTTTTTTAATTTTTTTTAAATTAAAATTGGCTGTTTTTTTTTTTTCCTTCTTGTAGGTTACAATTAAATTAAATCGCTATAAATTAAATAATTTAACTGAATAAATGACTTCGAGTGTCTCTTGTTTATAATAGCCTATGTTGTAAGTCTTATTTAGTCTTATGAATGTTGTAATTAAAAAGCCATGAGAAAGCAGCCATGTTTAGGTGTCTCGTCTCCTCTTCTAATAAAAATGCATGTCACGTTTGTGTAGTAATTTTCCTGCTTTGTATTTGCCACATCTGCTCTCCAGCTGGATAAACTGGCAGCTGTTGGGGGAAAAAATAACCCCCCCCTAAAAAGCCTAACTATAGGTCTCGAGGCGGGTAGCAGAGGAGTGCGGTGCCGGTCGTTCCGTGGGTAGCTGAAGAGTTTTCAAAAACAAGAGATACCGAATTGCTGTACCCTGTGGCGATGGTAGCTGAGCTGTCTCCTAGGCGTGGCGGGATGAGCGGTTCCGAGAGAGGAAAAAGGAAAAGAAAAAGGTTCACCTCCCTCACACCCAACTAATCCTGGTTAGATATGTAGATAATCAGTCGTTCGAGAGATAGAAAGGCTAAGACAAACACTTAAGCTGAAGCTGACAACCTAAATCTATTTTGGAAGGAGCAAAAACAAAAGCGTAATGCTGCTGCTGCAGACCAGTTTCCCTTGTCTTTCCAAGGAAGCAGAGATCTACTTGCTGACTCCCCAGTATTTATGCTGTCTGCTTTTCTGGTCATGTAAGTTTTTGGTTTCATTTTCAGCTGGGTGGGGGGGGTATTGGGTTTTTTGGAAGCATGTTATATTGGGGAGGGGTGGATGGATGTAACTAACTTGCCCAATCCTGGTGTCTGATGCCCTCAACCCACCACCTCCACTCCCCACCCACTTGGGTAATTGCAACCAATTGCAATTCTTGATACACTGCTGGTAGGCTGGGGGTAACTATTCATGGGTTTTATTTTTGTACAAATTAAATTCAAGAATTGGATTCCCCAAGTTCACCGCCATCCCACCCCCATGCTCAAATAGCCCAAACTTCCAATAGCATGAGACTACCAGCAATGTTTATCCCCATACCCCGACATCTGTCATGGGTTTCTTTCCTTTATTTTTTTGTCCCCCTCCCCTACGTCCTCTGCCAATGATATACAGGTAAGTATTGATGACTTATGATTTGAAGAAAGGCAACAAGTATGACAACCGCAACCAGTCAAGTGGAATATCGACCAAGGAAATCTGGACAAGTACCAATCTGCTAAAATGTAGACTTGTATCTTTTCTTTTGCTTGAATACAAATTTAAAAATGACTTAACTCTGTTATTTCTGGTTTCTTTACTCTATATAATTGCATCTGGTAGCAGAAGCAATATTTAGCTTCTTTGTTTTTCATGTTCATAGTAATTAGTTTAAATTTATAACTTACATTTAAAAAAAAAAAAATCCTTTACTCTTCTATTTTATTCCTGATTATAATATCCACATGGTTAAAAAGAATGGTTAACCACCAACCTTCTTCCTAATGTAGAAGACAGCCTTTTCTATACCAAGAAAAGGTCTGTTTATCTCTATTGTTAGTTTGTAGGTAAATCCCTGCCTTGTTTCTATTGCCCTCTTCAAAATAGATTTTAATCAAAATTAATGTTCTCTAAATTTTTAGCCATGTTGATGTTTACTTCTGGAGTTTGCTTCAGGGTCTGTTGCTTTTTTTTTTTTTTTTTTTTTTTTTTACGTTCAATACATCACAATCCACAAGGATTTAGGGATAAATTTACTATTCCCTGTTAGCAAAATACGTTTTAAACCGAATCTATATTCATTATAGGTACATTCAATAATTCACTAAAAAGGAGCATAGCATATTGGAGAGGAAAAAAAAAAATACAAAAGGCCTCAAACTTAGTTTTGTCTTTATTTTTTCCTTAGGGTGCTCAACTGTCATTTTCTTTTAGATTACATTTTACCAGATAGTCTGTACAGCAAAAATGCTTTAAAACATTCGATTTAAGTGATTGGCAGGTAATAAAAATAAACCACCAATACTGTTTTAAGAATTCATTTATTTTCAACTTGAAGTAAATGTTTCAAATTGGATTAATTATACTAAATCTGCTAATATTCCTCAAAGTTTCAGGTATTTTATATATAATTTCTATTTGATATACACAAGTATTTTGCTTACTGGAAATAGTAAATTTAATTATTTAGCTTTCGGTTAAAACAAACTAGTTTCAAGAATGCTTTTCATTTTTAACTAGGTACCTCCACTTTTTCGGCATAAATTATCGATGCCGAAGTTTAAAATGCATTTTTTAAAATGAAAAAATATGCTTGAATATTTCATTTTAGCTTTACTTGAAAGTTGAATCATTAAATTTATTATTTCCATTAAGTGAACAATTCTGGTATTTCAGATAGAAACTATATACATTGGAATGTCAAATTTAATTTAAAATTTTAAAATTTTCTTAAAAACCGCCATTTTCTTAATTTTAAGAAATTTGTAAACAAATTTATCGATTTTAAAAATATTTAAAAAAAACTTCTGACGCGTCATTTTAGTAAAATTAGAAAATTTAATGTTAAATTAATCTGATTTAAAAAAAAATATTACTTAATTATGGCATAAAAAAATATATACAACGAATTATTAACGATTGGTACCGTAATTTTGATCCATGTGTTGATTGACAAGTGATGACAGCTACTACGGATGACCATAAATGAAAATTACTAGAAATCTGAGTGAACCCTTTTATTTTTAGTTTTACTGTTATGTCTATTTATTAGAATAAAGGGACAAAACTCTTTTTATAATAATGACAGTCTACCGTACATGGAATGTATTAAGTAGAAAAATACAAAAAAAAAATTATTTGAAAAAAAGTGGAATCACTAAATTTATTAAACTTTGAATTCGTAAATTTTGTTTCTACTTAATTACTAATTATCACAAGGAAATAAGCTAATACAGTTTTGCACGATTTTTAAACTATTATAAATTATTATAATTAAAATGTAAAACAAATTCTTGTAAAATTTAATTATTCATCAGAAAAAATTTATTTCTTCAGGCAATAATGACCTTAATATTATTTACAAAAGCAATTAAAAGCTTTTCTAATTAAGTAATATCATAGTTTTATTGGATTCATTATTTTTCTATTCAGAGCAAATTTGAAAAAAAAAGGTGATTTACCATCTCCAATGACTCTTAAACAAAAAAAAAATTGTAAGGAAATAAAAAGGATTGAACGAAATTTCGGGACAATAAGTGGGGTGTAACATTAAAAAATATTTTTTACTAAAATTTACTAAAGAAATATTTCAAAAATAATTTCATTCATTTGTGAATAAGTCCTGTAAAATCGGACAATTTAATTTTACAAGAATTTCTAAATCAATGGGTTTTCAACGGGAAAAAAGCGCAAAAAAAAAAAGTTTAACCAAAATTTCGAACGTATTAAAAAATATCAAAATATACTTTGGTCTTTCATCTTAAATAACAAGCGTTTTGACGATAAATTTATTTTCGTTAAGTTTATGGCATTTGTTTATTACGCTATGCTGTTTTCCCGCGAAAAAGTGGAGGTACCTATTTTTAACGTTGCGTACTGAAAGTTTATGGCGGTACTTTAATATTTTATTGATTCTTAGGTACCTCCACTTTTTAAAATGAATTTGACAAAGATTAGATTTATTATTTCAATAAAAATATTTTGAACAAATTATATTGATTGGAATTAATTCAGTGTGGCGGGGAGAGGGAAAATAGCTGATTTAGTGCCCATTTTTGGTCATTACAGTATAATTTTCATGAAGACCTTCAAAAAATAAAATACTTTTCTGAAACTATTTGAGGATTACTAGCTGATTTAAGGTATAATTAATCCGATTTGCAAAAAAAAAAAGTTTACACAATTTTTTTTTTTTTTTATATAAAGAACCGGTACTGACAGTTTGTTCTACAGACTTTATTTCCTAAATAAGAAAAATCCTTGTTTTAATTTAGAACAGTTAGCCATGTATTTCATGGAATGGGGGGAGACTTTAAAATCCACTTAGGTCCAAAAATTTCATTTAAAATTTGGTTTTTGCTAAATACTTTAAGTAAAAGTGGCAGTATTCATTAAAGGTACTTTCTGAAAAGTTACAATTTCATAAGGGAGGTACCTATTTTATGTATATCACTAAATTTTTAATATCATGAACACTATTATAAAAAAAGTGTGTGGGGGGGTGTTTATACACATACAATTACAATTTCCTTAAATTGTAATCTATTACATAGATCTGATTTGCAAACAATTCATTTTGTTGCAATAGTTGCCAAATACTGGGCATATTTGGTGAAAGGTTTAATATAAGTAAAATTGGTGATAATTGTGTAATAAAGAGATGACTAAAAGGAAGCTGAAAAGTAAAAATTGTTTGAAAAGACACTCTGAATATGAGACTGATTTTCTAAGTGAAGGCAATCAGCATGGTTTAAGTATTTCCATGTCTTTAACTGAATTGGTACAGGTCTGGGGAAAAAAAAAGCCACTAAAAGTATTTTGAAAAATAGACATTGTAAAATGTATTGAAAGTTCTTCCAACATTATAGAGCAGAAAAATATCAACATGTATACATGGCATTTGTTCAGACAAGTTGGTTTATCCTGATTTGTCAAATTTCTACAATACAATCTAATCTTCATAAATATATGGAGCTTGGATAACAAATACATTTTTTTTTTTTTTTTTTTAAAAACAACAAAAACAGGTTGTTGTAGAGTAGGTTTGATGATGAAAATATTTTATTTGCTCTTATTAAATATATAGTTAAAATTTGTTAGGTCTTCACAGCAATGTATACTAGCAAGTGCCACATCTGTCAGAAGAACAGATATTTAACTAATAGATGAGAACAATTATGTTGCTAAAATATTTTGACAACACTGTGGCTGGAATTTTTTTTTATCAGAGAACTGACAAACTAAAAAACTTAAACAATATTGCATGTCCAGAAATGCCAAAAATTTTCAATTTAAAATATTTGAGACGGATTCCAAAGCTAAAAGTGTTTAAGAAGTGGGTGGGAAGCAATGGAAGAAGTCCGGTCTTTATCAGCCACCAAAGCAAATTTAAGTTTTGTACCAGCAAAAGACCAGAAAGAATCTGGTCCAGCACCAAGAAAAAGAAAAATATTACAGATATTAAGAATGACAGAACATTTCACAGAATTTGACTTATTAGACTTGCTGCACCCCACTTTATTCACCCACTGCTTGAATTGAACAAGCAGAGAAAAATTCAGGCCATTAAAAGGGAAGCACAAATTACTGGAAGAAATGTGGGGCCTGGAATCTTTTGACAATAAATTATAATTCTCTTGGTAAAGAGTTTTGTCACTTGTCCATGTTAATAATTACAAATTTGAAATGTGAATGGTAGAGATGGCTAACAAAAAATGTCAATTTGATTGAAGGAGATGAGGGTACAAATAATCTTTGAAAAGGAAATCCCCTGACCCAGATATTTTTCTGCTATATGAAAAAAAATAATGGCTTTAAAAATAAATAAAATTTATCTAATACTGTAAAAAAAACCAAAAAAACTCAGAACATTGAATATGAATTGCAGGTTGAACAGTAAAAATTAATTTTTTCTTTTTTTAAAATCAACAATTTTGTCCTCAATTTAAATTCAATAAAACAAATTATCTGACATGTGCATCAAAGAAAATCTGTAGATGGGGATACGTTTTAACCGATGGCAGCAGAGGAGGGAAATAATGTGATAATGAAAAATTCTTTATTACTTTCAACAACACTTTTCAAGATTATCCCTGTCTAGAAACAGTTTAGTCTCATGTTGCAGAATGACATGGTCGAGTCAACTTCAAATAATACCCAGGCCACCCTCTACTCACCCCTTGCAAGAAGGGGAAGTCCAAGTCATCACATGACCAGTTTATCATCCAACTGACTGGTTGGAGGAAGGAACAAGGGAAATACAAAAATATTTGAAAAAGTTCAACTCCGAGATTTTTACAGGACCATTTAAACAATCCTTCTCAGTGTTGTAAAAGTTCCAAAATGGCAGTTTTTTTTTTTTTTTTTTTTTTTTTTTTATTAGAGAGAGGAGGGGGGGTCTTCAATTTTCAAAAAAATCCAAATAAGAGAAAAGAACCTTTAAAAAGTTTCATTAATATTGGTTCTGGTTATAGGAATAACCTGGCTGTCCTTGGCCTGGCATCTGTCCACTTGGCATATGGGGTTGTCCTCCACTTCCACTGCCTCCACCACCTGCACTCCCCATATTTGGAGGTTGTTGCATTGAACCAGCAGGAGGCATTTGGCCTCCCAACTGATTATTTCCAGGATTCATCTGACCTCCTGGAGGACCGCCAGGTCCCATACCTCCAGGTGGTGGTCCAGATGGTGGCATTCCAGGAGGGCCTGTGGGGGCTGGTCTGTTGTAAGGATTATATCTGTTCTGTGACTGTCCACCAGTAGGATAGTTGCTGTACTGTGTCTGGGGTGGCATATTAGGTCCTGGGCCAGGTCCTGGTCCTGGGGCTTGGCTGTACCCAGGCTGCTGTGAATAGGATTGTTGGCCTTGGCCTTGGCCTTGACCCTGGGTGTATGGAGGTTGGGAGCCATACTGTTGCTGGTTGTATGACTGTTGCTGGCTATACTGTTGACCTGAAATAACAAGAAAAAAAAAAAAAAGTTAGATTTTCTTTTAAAGTAAAAAGAGACCAGGAAGCAGAAGAACCATTCACTAATTATGGTTGCTACATCTGTCAAGTGAGAACAGTGTGAAGGCTTCAATAGTCTGGCTTATTTCCACAAATGTCTACAGAGTTGAAAATTTGCAGAGAGCCAGAAGAAAATATAGGTTCTGTCTACCATAAAAGGTCAAGAGACAGATTTTTTCATCAACAGTTTGTTCAATGTATCCAGAAGAAAATCCTAGTAAAAATAGCCAATCTCTGTTCACTTGGATTAGCAAGTGGACATATAAGTCAAGTGATCTGTATGCAGTTATTAGGAGAAAGATAACTTGTATTTTCATCGAAAAGAAGCTTTGTCAGTGCTGGTCAGAGTGGGACCAACTCCACTCAGGGGGCAACTTTGCATAGAAAGACTTTTTCACCTACCATAAGAAGTTGATGTTGAGGAATACCAAAGCAGCAGAACAATGAAGTCAGTGACATCAAGACGTAGGGAAAACACAAGGACATCAGAAAGAAAAAATTAAAAGAAAAAAAAAAAAAAAAAGTAATCACTTCCTGAAAAAAAACTTTTCACCTTGCATATTGAGCCTACCCTGAGACGGCGATCTCCTATAGGCATTGGGTGGAGGCATGGCCCGGGATCCCATGGGTTGGCTTGATGGTGGAGGTCCGCCTGAGGGTCCCCCCATCATGTTTGCACTGCTTGCCTGGCTCTGCTGCATCATGGACTGCTGGGGTGGCATCTGTTGTCCCTGGGACATGCCCGGAGGAGCCTGTGATGGCTGGGACATCATAGGGGGCTGCTGGACAGGGTAGCCTTGGGGCGCTGGGGGGCCCTGGGGAGGGGGACCCTGCGGCTGCTGCTGAGACATCGGGGGCCCATAGCCTGGTTGGTTGTTCATAGCATTCGGGGTACTCATGCCTGGGGCTACAAACAAAGAAAAAAATAAACAAACAATTAAAGTTTTGAAATAATGATGGGAACAAATCGGGTTGCCGATGCCCCTCTCCCAGCCACAATGGCTTCAGGTTTAATCTTAGGCCCAGTAGATAAACTTGGCCAATTTGCAACACGTTCAGGTCGCTGCTTTTCTAGCTAACCATATATGAAATGTGATGCTCCTACAAATGTTGAATAAACTTTTCAAAAAAGTTAAAAATCCTAAATTCAAATTGAAACATGAAATGACAAAAAATTGTTTCTTTCATTTAAGAAATTGTCCAGATTCTAGCAAGTCCTTGCAGGTAGTCTCTTACATTCTCTGGCAAATTTAAGACAAAGTGTGATTTTGATCTTAATATCCTTAACTTCCCTAACACTAGCAAAACTTTTGTTGATTTCAAAGGAAAAAAAAATACAGACACTTCATAAAGATATTTTAGAAAACATGGTGTATTTAAAAAAAGTGTAAATCAGATTATTTGCAAAATTAAAAAACACCTAATACAGAATTTTAAGGTCATGATTATATGAAAAAGGACAATAGGATATGATTTATACTAGCACCACTTCATTCATTAAATACCAAGGCATTAAGAAAAAAATGTTTTTTTTTGCAGGGGGTAGTAAATCATTTTCTAATTAATCTATAAAAATATTAAATCATAAAACCTCTAAATATTCTTAGGTTTAAGATCCAAGCATTTTATGAATTATTTGGACTCAAGTATTCTTACAGATTGACTTAATATGTCTGTATAAAAAAGCATTACATCCTACTTCCTTAACAATCAAAAGTGTATAAAAGTATGAACTTAGAATTACTTGAGTTACTGCAAAATGTAACTGGTGACAATTACTTGTGTGTGAACAAATTGGAACTAGTGTTATTCAAGGGCAATAGATTTTTACTAAAAAAAAAAAAAATTAAATTCAGTTTTATATTTCTGTAGGTTTCTTAATTGAGGTTGGTGTCAATAAGCAAGTGTACTTAGGATTCTACAAATCAAATTTCATAGAACAGCAACGTTATCTAAATTTTAATCATTAATAGCAGAAAAACATAAAAGCATTAAATGTTAAATCAGAATCAAGAAAGAACAAAGAAAAATAACATACATTATAATAAATTTCAAGTCTGAAATTCTGATATATTCTAATTATTCCACACATTTCAAGCTTATTTTATTTTTCATCTTTGTTTCAACATTTCAGTCAGTCAGATTCTGACTCTTCTCGGGTTGCGCCCATTGGTCTTAAAAGTGTCTTATTTTTTTTTTTTTTTTTATTACAATGAACTAAACGGAGACAAAAAACCCCCAGAAAAATAAGAGATGGGCCTTAGATGAAAAAGTTGGGAAAAAAGTGTCAAGGATTATTATGGTACATATCAATGAATTGATACCGCAAAGGTTTTTCAAATGATCTTAAGTTAAATTCTGGTTCAGATTGCCAACATTTATGTCTTTGTTGAGATGAAGGATAGGAAAAGAATAATGGATGAAACGACTTCTAAAGACGACCAGATGCAACACACAGCTAAGGAAAAAAAGAAGTTCAAATCATATATCAACCAATATACAATATATGTAGCTGAAAAGCATGGAATAATCAAATATAACTCTCTGATAATCACAAATGAGGAATGGATGTAAACTTTGACAGGACAAAACTTATAGCTGCTTATCTAATAATCAATTACAAATGTACAGATGATTTTAGTAGAACAGTGGCTGAAAGCATAGTCAGAAAATCAAATCAAAAATGGATTCATTTTTTAGATGTTTTTAAGAAAATACCTGCACGGCCTTTTCCTTGTGGCATTTGGTTTATCTGTTGATTCATCTGTGGTCTTGGGTAGCCGGACATTGACTGTTGAGGTCCGTTGTATCCAGTCTGACTTCCAGATGACGTCATTGGCATCTGTCCACCCCCAGGAGGCATTGGAACTCCTGTAATAATTGAAAAGTTTGTACTTACTAAAAAGCAAGCATACACATGGAGTAATAATAGCCATAATATTGAAAAATAAATTAATATCTAAAATGGTTCTGTTGCTATCTATACCTTTGTGATTCGGTAGTATAAATATCTTATATATTGGGCCAGGACAAAAGTGAATTTCAAAGACAGTATTTAGATATTTGTACTTTGATTTATTCAATCACATGTGCTATTTTGTTCCACTATCTTTCGCAATCTTTAAGGCAGCTTCATGATTCCATCCTCCCAGAACTTGGCATCTTTCTGGGTGATGAGTTTACAGACTTTCAGAGAATTGAAGATTTTCCATTTAAGTGAATTCTGTAGGAAATCTCAACTAGGCTGTACCAATTTCTGTCAGGTCTGCAAAGATATGTGAGGTCTGTTGTTTTGGTGGAACACAACATCCTTTCAATTAGTGAATTTTGGACTCTTTTCATCAATTCAATTAGGAAGAGTACTTGTCTGAATTCAGAGTGTCTGATTTTGTAGTAGGTGCTCCCAAGCCCACCACCTACAAAACCATCATATGTCTTTGGATGTAGATAAGTTTTTAGAATGGTTCAAGATACCTAATTTAATTTTCTCCAGAATATTTTTCAATCCATATTATTGTAGACAATTCATTTTCCATCACCTGTAATTCTAAAAAAAAAAAAAAAAAAAAAAAAAAAAAAAAAAAATGCAGTCCATTAAATTTTTTCTTTTAAATCATGAGGCACTGAAACATTGTTGTGATACATGTATCCAAATGCAGTAAAAAGCATTACAAACATTTGTTGAACCACATCTTCATTTGATATCAGCTTTTCAAGGCCTGAATCCAATACCCTAAAATGAATTCCAAAGAAGGAAGAAAGATGTCTTGTTTTTATTACAATGAAGCATGCCTGAAAAATTCAATAAAACTGAAAAAACTGAATAATAGTAATAATAATAAACAAAAACTAGTGTTTCAGGAAAATTTATGTTGGAAATTGGATGCCCTCTTAATTAATCTTTTAATTTATGATCTTGAATTATCATAAAAACAACACCAAGTAAATAATTACATTTTATAAATAAAATAATTTTCACAGCTACCCAATAATTACATTTTATAAATAAAATAATTATCACAACTACCCAAACAACCTTCTCTTTTCTAAATGATTGTTTATCAAGTTTTCATTGGAGTGATGAAAATTAACTCACCTCCTGGCGGGGCGTTCATTTGATTGGGAGGCATGTTTGCTGTTCTGGGCATCTGGTTCATTGGAGCATTGTTTGTCTGAGGGGGTCCTGGATTCTGGCCTCCTGACATGGATTGATTTGGATTCACCTGGACAGGAGCCTGTTTTTTAGTTTTTGTTTTTGTTTTTGTTTTTTTTTTGTTTTGTTTTTTTTTTTTTTGTTTTTTTTTTTAAATAATAATAATAATAATACTTACATTAATAAACAATGTACAAGAATGTTTACATAGTCTTAATGGCAGGGTTAGAATTATTATATATGAAAAAAGAAAAAAAAGGCAAGCTTTTTCATAATAAATGTTTGAGATAATTCTAAGGAAAAAATTATATTAAAATATTCACACTTAAATGTCTCCCTGGCTTATTAGCTTTTAATTTTGCAAGATTTTTTTCTGAAAATTTTGCACCTTTTAAATAAAGTGTCATTTAAACAAACATGGAAGGCTTTTCATTTTAAACTTTATTATAAAGTTTACTCTTTATTAAAATGTTAAATTTACTTTCAGCAAATAAGAATCACTGATATCAGCAAAATGTGTATCTATTTTGCTGAGATCCACCACCTATTCAGCTCAAACAAGTAAACATAAGATTTTCGGGTACATAGATATTTACAAGAATCATTGTATTTCCTTTGCAACTGACAAATCAACACAACTCCTTTTTTATCATTTTTGATAAACCTTTGAACATTATTAGCAACAGGAAAATGTTCATCATCAAGTAGAAATTTAATCCTGGAAATCGAAATTAAAGTTAAAAAATAATTAAGTACATTGCAAACTAGCATTCAACATTTATAAATGCTGGCAATATTTCAACAGTATGAAATAGCCTAAGAGTTAAAACTTGGATTCTGAACTAAATATACAAAAACATTAAGAAAATACTTCCAAACAAAAGAAAAAAAAAGCACTTAAGCTTCAAGGATTTGGCTTCAAACAGTAAATTAACTAAATAAGGCTACTTAAAGAATTTCCAGCAAATATCAACAAGACTAGAAAAATTTTAGTGGACATCTGTAAACATCAATATTTATTAAACTTAGCTTAAAATTGTGCAAAACCAATTGAGTGATTTTGGATCAGGTTGTGCTGATTGTCTTTTTAAGGAGAGTTTATCTGCTTTAAAAGTCTTTTTATACTGACCTGCCTAATGTCTCCATTATTACAATGAAATGTTTCATTTAACACAATCTCTTTAATAACAGATTTCAATAAGTCCTTTAAAAGTTAATTAGAAAAGCAATGTCAATAATTTTAAATAATGGACACATTTTTTTTCAGTCAATATTGAAATTACTGAGTTTCCTGCGTTTAAATCAGTAGTTACTTAACCATTCAGATAAATAAAGAACTCTTAAAAAAATGGTAATTGCAATGGTCACTCACAGGAAGGACGGCCTGGACATTGAGGTTTGAATCAGCAACTGTGGCCAAATAGACAAGATTTCGATGCAACATCACTTGATACCTTTGAAAAGAAAATAAGATAAAGAAATCAATAGGTTTTGGAAAATGGTATTTCCTTTGGTTGGGTTGAGGGTCGGGGAATATAAGTTTCCCTGAAAAGTTGACAAATTTAAAAAAAAAAAAAAAATCTTGGATTTAGTGAAATAGAAATAGAAGCAGTTAAATGTTTTTTATACAAACATCTATATTAACAAGAGAGTTAAATTAAATTTTACACACACAAGTCTATTAAAAATATAGACTTTGTTTAATATATCTAACAGGATTCCTACTCGTGATAAAATATTTGTCCTTTACTAAATTATATAAACTTTGAGAAGGATCATTAACATATTTAAATGGTCATGTTTTTTTTTGATCACAATGTTTCTGCTGATGAATTCTTCAGCCATCTTCAACAGTAAAAAAAAAAAGAAAAAAAAAAAAAATTGTTCTTCTTAGAAGATCAAAAAGCAGATTCAGTGTGCATGTGTGCTGGAGCAGTAAATACATGAGGATAGTAGTTTAACATCTTTTATTCCTCAGTGGTTAAAAGTCCATCACCAAAATCACCTGATCAGAAATGGGTCCATTATTTACCAATTTTGCAGATGAAGTAGTATGTAGTTGCTGATAAATACTTTTTTAAAAATAATAAAATTCTTTTGTATGAAGTTATTAATTTTTGTAGAGAAATATAGATTTTAGATTGCATTTTAAATCATAATTCATTATCTTGATGTATCTGTTGAGTGAAATGGATGGTCTTAGAAAAGGTAGTTAAATAGCAATAAGACAAATTCTGAACAAGCCAACTAATTTAATTAGTACTTTATTCCGTGTACAATTAGTTTAATCCAGATCCAATAGAATGAAGTTTACAATGAGCATTTGCTGGATTATTTTTACCCTCATCTGAATTACTGTCACCAATTTCTTTAACATCATCATCATCATCTTGGTTATCATCATCCAAGCCTGAAAAAGTTTCATTGTCTAGCTTCATCAGATTCCTCTTCTTCCAACATCTCTTGAATTATGACAAGAGCTTCTGAAGAGAAGCTGGATTGTTTCATGAGAGACAAAATAATGTCAGGGAAAGTCTTATAAAGTAATCAATCTATATTGACATATAGTAAAAATGATCTGTCTATATCTCTGAGATGAGGTATTATGTACACTATTTACATTATTCGGACTATTGTCCTCATCTTTGTTGCCATATTTATTACGTTTTGGCCATTGTATGCTTCGGCCTTCTTCAGGTGGTTGGAATGAGGACACATGGCACAGTGGATAAAGGCATTAGTTAGATCCAGTGACAGGACCCAAAGAGTGTGAGTTCAATAAGGCAGTGGAGAACTTGGAGAGGGGAATTAACAGGAGATAACTGACATCCATTAAACATGGCACGTAGAACTAGCACAGTCTACCCCAGTGAGCAAAATAAAGGGTTCAGTTCGACAATCCAACCACCTGAAGAAGGCTTGAGCATACAATGGCTGAAATGTAATCAATATGGCAACAAAGATGAGGACAATAGTCCGAATAATGTAAATAGAGCAAAAATATTTCTTCAGCCTAAACCTGTTTATGACAAAGCAATTGAAGCATTCAAATTTGTTTTACATTCCTTGACAAGTGTAGTAAATTTAATAACAGGCCACATGCAATAACATCACCCAAATATTTCATGCATTTGAGAATTAAGTGATTATAGAAGAAGTACCTATGGCAGACTGTGTTATTTAATGATATCTATATTAATGGATTGTAAAGCAAGAAAATGACTAACAAATTAAAAGGTAGTAAAATATATCAACTTATATCATGTAACCAAAATCATTCTGCCATGATGATCTAAACTGTTTGATGGAATATCTAGTATATTTAAAAAAATATTTTACTTTTAAAAGTTAATTAAATCAAGTTTATAATTATTAAGTGGATTCAGGCCTTTCCTAAAAGTATTTGTCTGAAGTGAAAACAACCTTGGCTTGAATTTGAACTTGGCTCAATGATTCCATTTTTATTATTGTCACTAACCATTATGCCACCTGCACATCCATTAAAGTGAAGAAAAAGTGATTCAACTTAGATTTTGTCAATGAAATGGTGTGACAGCAAAATTGTCAATTTGTTAGATTAAGCTTTGAACCATTGTATCTTAGAACTGATTAAAGAGATTTTACTGGAATTCTCCAAGTTTTTTTATAATACTATTGGAAACTACTTTGAGCAATAAGAATGTATAATTACTCTACAAGCTAAACAGAATAATTGTGATGAAATCAACCATAAACAAAAATGACATGTTCATCATTAATTAATCATAGCTAAGGATTGTGAGCTCATGAAGGATTGAAATAAAATTGAAATATATATATATATATATATTTATATATAATTCCAGGATCATTTTACAACTTATTCAAGATGATCTTTGCCCTCTCTAACCTGTTTGTCTTGAAGTGACAAAATGTCTCACACATTTCCCATATGATTTCATTTTCAAATCCTTTTTCACTGCTCTTTGGATTGTCATAACTGAAAATCCTCTCTCACGTGCCAAATGTCTTATGGATCAAGTTGGATCTTTTCTAATTGATCTCTTTAGCTCTAAGTTGAAATGATGATCCCTATTCCTGTAGTGACCTCCTGATCCAGTTTTCCTTTCTACTGTTCCATCTTTTTTATCCTTATTCATCATTCTCTTGATGGTTCTTGAATGGACTTTGAAGATGGAATCCAGAGTATGAATGTTGGTACCATTACTGAAAACCTAAATAATCTTTTTCGTTTCACCATTGCTCATTTGGAAAGACAGTGGAGCTGATACAAAATGATTTTAACCTGTTCTCTTTCTAGCTGAATAAATGAAAGGGTTTTTCAGTAATTCTTACAAAAGATTTTGTCAAGATGGTTAAACACCTTATCTGAAAACCTGGAGAAAAAAAAAACAAAAACAAACTCAGTTTAGTGGTTTTTTTTTTTTTAGGTATTAAACATTTTGTGGGATGGACAATTTTGCTGTTGCACCCAGTATATAAAAATACATATCTCCCTTTGAAAACTTGTTATTTCTTTCAGCCTGGCCTCATACATTGAGAGGCTTGGCTAAATTTATTTAAGTTATAATCTTCAAAATGAAATGTTGAAATGTCATTTTGCTTGTTCATCCTACTTAAGGACCTTTGACAATTTGAGGTAGGCTATTGTATTCAGATAAATAGTGGTTTAGAGCTATTCAAATTATTTATAACATCTAAATAGAAGAAAAACTACTTTATTTGATAGCATACAAGAACCCCTTCTCCATATTTACATTTGCTATTGTCATATTATGGAGTTATACTAAATACAAAAACCAGTAGATTATAGTTTCTGGGTAAACATTAACCTACTAAATATCTCAATATTATATATGGGTCTAGAGCCCCACCTTCAGCAGTCACATTTTGTGGGAGGGAGAAAAATAGTGGCTGATTATTAAAGTAAAATAGATTCCAATTAAATGTGACAATATTTGCCAATTTTCAAATGAAAAATTTTGCACTCCTGCAAAAACAGAAATTTTAACCAAACCTTGATTGATTGAAATATGGTAAATAATTTCATTGATTGATTTAAAATACACATATTTTTCTTTTTGCCTCTAAGTGACCATTTTTATAGCTTATTTATAAAGTAAGTTTTATTTGAAAAAAAATAAAATGTATAAAAAAGCAAATTTCATTTTATTTAAATGTTAACAGAAGCTAGCATTAAAAAAAGTACTTACTGTGCACATTCTGAAGCTCGCCCCTTGTTTTGATAATCAACAATCACTTGGATTAAATGAATATTCTCATCAAGCATCTGAAAACAGAGTTACAGTTTAAACAAACTCAAGACCAACACTTCCAGAATGTTGAGACTTTTACTAAAAAGGTAAATAAAAAACTGTGTATCATACAGAGCTTTTATCCTAAAATAATCCCAAATACACAAGATATTGGAATGACTTAAAATGATGGAAGTGGAACACGTCAAGTATTAGGTTGGTGCAAAAATAATGTCGTTTTCTCACATGTTACTATGTGAGAAAACGACATTATTTTTGCACGAACCTAATATTTACAAGTTTTAAAATAAGCTTACGTAAAGAATAATAATTAGAATGCCACAGTAGTAACATCATTATCATAAGAAGAAAAAAAAAGGACTCAGATTTCAACAACTGATAATGGTATATATTAGTTATTTCAAATTATTTTATGAGAAACAAAGTGTCAATTATAAATTAATTGGACAGAACATTAAATGAGAATTTGGTAGATTGTGTTGCATCAATCTTTCAAATAAGGAGCTTGTCTGTCTTGAGAAATAAATTTTTGAAATTTGTGTTTTTATCTGAGATTGAATATGGAATTGTGGCATTGGTAAGAAATCCCTTTTCAATATCAGAAGCAGATTCCAGTGTGAGGATTAATAAATTAAGTTTTTTTTTTTTTTTTTTTTTAACTGAAATACATCCTATCTAAAGACAAGAGAAATAGTTTAAAATATATTTGCAGTATTCTGGAAGATTTAACAAGAGGTTAAAGGTTAGTAGATAACTTGCTTCTTTGATATGTTTTTATAAAGTCATGAAAATTCATTATTTGCTTGAATAATTTAAAGAAATAAACACACACATTTACTCTCTTTTCTGGTTTTGCAAACAAGATCAACTTCATGGCATCTTGATGTCACTGTACCCCAGTGAAATATTAACCATAAAAAATGTCTGTGTTTCCTTAAACTCTTTTTCAGGTTTAAGTGTTTTTGAATTAGCTATTCTTTCTGACAAAGCAAAAACTCAATATGCCATGAATTACATTGTCAAGAGAATCTGCATCTAATTGTTCAGTTTAAAAAAAAAATTATATTTCAGAAAATCTGGCGATGTTGATGTTCTGCTGTTAAAATAGAAGATCCGAGAGAAAGAGCTGAGCTGAGGTTATCCAAGCAATTTACTTATTAACAGAGCTTTTATATATATATATATATATATATTATGTGTGTGGGAGTGACATTTTTGAAAAAACTAATATAAAGGTTTTATTTGTTTCCACAAAAACACTGAGCTGTATAATAATAAAACCATAAAAAAAAAAAAAAAAAAAAAAAAAAATATATGTGTGTGTGTACACACATACAAAGGAAATATCTATCAATTAAAAATTCTACCCTTTTTACATTAACATGGTTACAAATATGGCAAGGCCTAATTAAAAACAGATTTGTGATTAAAGATATCATTAGCTTCAAATTAAAAATGCATAGTTGAAACAAAATTACATAGCAAAACATCTACACTCATATTTCTATGGAAAAACAAGCATAAGGAATTTGGCTGGGATTAAATATGGATTAGGATTGTTTCAAGGGGTAAGGATCAAAGCAACTAGATCAGAGAATTGCTGATAAAATAACACCAATAAGCCATATTTTGTATTTAAAAAATAGCAAAACAAGAATTAACAGATTAAATCTCACTCTTGCTCATGGCAGTAAAAAGATATGAAAAAAAAAAGGTTATTTGGGAAAGTTGTGTGTTTCAGTGACTGAGAGTTTTCAAAATAGACAAAAAGTATAAAACTTGTTATGATGAGTAGTACATAAAAGGACATTTCATAAAAATATTTAAAAATTGAGTTCATCTCCACATTGCTTTCAAAGAATAAATGATTGACTCAGCTCAAAAAATCACATTACTTAAAGTATCTAAACTATTAATCTGGTTGTTTGATTTTTAATGGTTATATTATATATATATATATATATATATATATATATATATATATACACACACACACAAAGCAAATTGTCTGATAATTGGCCTCCCTTCTTAGTTGAAATCAGTTTGTTTTTTGCTTTCTGATAATAATGAAAAAAAAAAACAAACAACAAAAACAAACTTACATAATGGTACTAAGTTGGAAAGAACTGTGGGAAGCAAGAGAGAGTAGTAAAGATGAAAAAGGACAACAAAAAAAAAAAACGAAAAAGAAAATGAGGACAATGTCTAAAATTTTACTTGTAAAATTTTGGAACAAAAGGATTTAGATCACATGATTTTCTGAAATTTATTAACATTTTCTGAGTAAGCAAAATTTGATGCTACACTTGAGTGTTGTATATCCAGAAAGAGAATATTCTGTGGAGATGTAACTTTACAAAAATTGTCATACTGACATATTACCAAACTCAAGGTAATGGAGAAAGGCATAAAACTTTAAAAAAAAAGAAAAAGAAAAAAAAAAGTCATTTTTTTGTTTGTACTAAACAAATGTATATTATTTCATAGCCACTTGTATATGCATACTGCCTGTTCTCACAAATATTAGTGGATTTTTCTTGTTGACATCTGGTGAAGTCTTCAAATATTCTACAAAAAGTGGAGGAGGAAAACAAAAAGTCATCTCATCACATTTTCCTGTAACGAACAATATTAAATATGGTGACTTTGCACTGGATACCATATTTAATGTTAATTTATTGCCTGTGTTTGCATACACAAAAACAGATAAAATATTTTTATCAATTAGTTACAAAATTTTATTTAAACAAGAAAAAAATATCTTTACTGCTTCCATCAAATCTTTTATGCAAACAAACAGCTTTGAGGTTATAGATAGGAGTTCTATTACACACCATCTTGATGCAAATCCAGTTTCCTAAATTTTAAGTTAAATAAACAGAATATGCAGAAATTTCATTTGAAAGAGAAAAAACAAAACAAAAAAGAAACTTTCTATGAAAGTAGCATTATTGCATAATAATGGAGACTCATTGATTTCTCCATATTTTCTATTCAAAGGTTTTTCATAAAATTTAATAATTAAATATGTAAATAAAGTATATTTACAATTTAAAATACAAAACAATTTATCAGTTGTACATATACCATAGCATACGTAGAGGAAAGATTTTCATTCTTTGCAACATCCAACCACTGGCACATCGCCATGCATTCTCATCCCTGACCTTTGTTTGACTAATGCTACTGCCATTATTTATACATTTCTCTACTTTTAGCAGCATGCACCATCATGCATCACACTTGTCTCCACCCACAATATTTTATTATTATTATTTATTATAGCATAGAAGTGCACAAGCTTCTACCTAGTTTCAAAGACTACATAGAACCAACTCTCAAAGTCTGCTTTCCCTGGTCAATAAAAAAAAACGTCAACCATTACACTGTATATACTTGTAGGATTCTACATCCACGTTTCCATCTTTGGTAGAATCCTACCTAACATTAAAAAAAAAAAAAAAACTGAATTATAGAATTAGTTTAAAGATCTTGATTTAAAGAGGCATGAATGAAGCTGAAGAAATCTTATTGTTAAAAAAAAAGTTCAAAGATAACACGATAAAATAAATAAAAAAAAACTTTATTGTTTACGTTAACGCCCTAGAATTGTAATAATATTTTAGAAGTTAACAAATAAAATAGGCAAAGTTGGTCAACGTCTAAAAGCCTGCCCATGGAACCAATCAAGCAAAAACGAAAACAATCAGGAACTTAAGAAACAATATCTCTTTTACCTGATGAGTCACGATACCCACACTCCATTTTCTGTTTTAATGCAAAAACATGGGGTTCCACATCCAAACAAGTGAGAGAGCAGAAGGTGCGGGTGAAGATTTTAAATTAATTCTAGTTTTAAGCTTTCTATGGTGATATAATATTACATTTTTAAATTCATTTTGTTCAGTTGTCAAGTGTATATTTAAAATAAAATTGTAATGTCACAAAGATTGACCTGTCACAGAGATGTTGAATGTTGTTGTACGACGTTTATGGCCAACGTGACAACCATCTCTCCCCCTCCTTCTTCTTCTTGTGTAATCTTATACCAGTTTTCAAAACAACGTTTATTAAACTTGGTGAGTGCATTTGAACAACCAAACTCTCTTATATGCCATTCTGAATTTTTCTATAAAATAAAAACATTTAAAATAAATAAAAATTGTTTTAACTAAAAAGTTTTTAGTTAAAACAATTTTTATTTATTTTAAATGTTAAAAACATACTGAAAAAAAATAATCATTTTTTCATTTCATTATCTACCTACACAGGAGATAAAAAATATTTTTTTAAAAATGAACATCTATTTATTGGCAGAAAATAATCCCATTATTTCTGTTTTACACGTTGCTTGCCTGAGAAAATGTGAAGAATTTAAAAAGAAAACTCCATAAACTAAACACGCGTAAAATTCTTGGCTAAGTGTGACTCATTTTGACATTTTTTTTTTCTTCAGTAATTTCTCAGCCAAACAGACTACAAAATCTTTTAAAATATATTTTCAATATTAAAAAGATAACCGTATAATACGGATTTACAACATTTTATTAAAATTATGGTAGGAAAAAAAATGAACAGCGTTAAAAATAAAATTTAAAAATCAACTTTTTTTTAGGAAATTAAAATTTAAAAAAAAATCTTGCTGTTTGTAAAGCCAGCCTATTTTTAAAAAATAGGCATGCGATCAAAACTACAAAGTTTACAAAATATATTTACAAAAATAATGACTTCAAATAATTGAATCATTAAATTGAATAAAAATGACATTTTAAAAATAATCTAAAATTTTTTTTTTAAGTCCACTTTAATTTCTAAATTTAAAAATTAAAGAAATACACGCATTTCTGAATCTTATTGTGAAATAAATAATAAAGTGAAGAAATTTAATTTATTTACAAAAACGACTGAATCATTAACAAAAATTTAAGCCATTTTAAAATTTAAATGCTTTCAAAAGTTATTTTTACGAATACCAAAAAATATCAAAATTTGATTAGAAATGTCAAAAAAATGCAATTATCAAAAATTTCAAATTTGATTTTGATTTTTGCTTAATTTGTTTTTTTTTTTATTCCTTTTTTTTCTTTACTGACCAAGGAACAAAATGAAACTAAATTCGATACACAACAAATAAGAAACATTTTAAACAAGTCTTCGTGATCACGATAATAACAACAAAAGTAAAATAAGACAAATGCGTGTGTCATCGTTTATTTTATTTTTTGTGTGTGGAAGACAAAAAAGAAGTAAAGAGAAGCAAGAAGCATGTTGTCATCATTGTTGTTATTACCCTCACAAGAAACCTTAACAACTCTTAATCAATACGGACCTTCTTCTCCGACACCAGAGGTTTTAACAGAAAGTGAAAAGTGGGAGAAAGATCAATTTTCATAAAAAGTTAGTATTAATAAACGAGCCCCGACTTTGTACCTGAAAATGGAGTGGGCCTGTTCTCTCGTCTATTACGTTATTAAAAGTGATCCCTTACTTTGCACTCAAAAAAGAAACGTAATAATAATCTTTACATGGCAGATTTTTCAGGGGGAAAATCAGAAGAAAAAGGTTTGCTTTTGGAATTAAGGAGAAGAAAAAGCAAAAAAGCAAAAGTGATAAGTATTTTTTCATGTGGCGATGGCAATAAACAAGAAAACGATTAACTTACTTTCTGTATTGTGTTTGAATTTGGGGGAGGTTGTGCTTTCCCCTTGGGTTGTGTCTGTACGAAAGCGAGCGACATGTTGGCTCTATACAGGTTCTCTTTCGTGGGAGACTTATGTTGTCGGCCAGTTAAAAACACGACTGACCAGGCAACCAACACGATTAAAACAATAATGGCGCAAAGTCAGGTCTGGTGTCAATGAGAAGTGAAAAATAATGAACGAGACTTTCCAAAACGTAGCGATGCCGGTGACCAAAAAAACTTTGTATTGTTTCTCACTTGTACAACGAGGGGTAAGGGGGAATTGGCAGGAAGCAGTCCCGCACTAAATGACTTACTCAGCAACAAACAAGGGCAGTTGTTGTATCGTTACATTTTACACAAAGGAAAGCAGTTTAATTGAAAATAGGGAATAAATTACATGTAAGACTTAAAGTAATAGAGCTAGGAATTCAGATTAGGATATATAACGTGGGAGTCGATAACAAATTGGCTATTGAAAAAAAAATTAAAGGGGAGAAAGACCTTGCGTTTTTTAATCATAGGGAACATAAAGAAGAGAAGTGTTTCCAAGAATGTTGAAGATTGAAGAAGTTAAAGATGTGAATGTAAGCTTAAGCCTACATTCACATATTTTATTTTTTGGAAGCTGAAAATAAAAAGAGAAAATGCATACGAGAAATTCATTGATAAAAAAAAGATATGAAATGCGCAGCAATTTGGAAAAGTGAGAGAATATCAAAGACAGCAAGTGGGTGTAGTTAAAAAAAATGAACTCTCAGACTATGGGAATTCGCAATAAAAAAAAAGTTATTTTATTTTTTACAGAATTTAGAGAGGGAGGAATTTTGTTTTTTTTTGCCGAGTTAGAATTAGAGATAAAAGAAACAACATTACTCCTCTCTTTCTAATATTACAAATAGAGGAATAAAGTTGTTTTTGTCTCCAATGAAAATTTTTTTTAAATCTAAAAAGCAAAAGATTTTTATTCTTAAAAGGCATATTTTAATAAATTTCTAGATGTAAAAATGATTTTTTAATAGGCTAATTAAAAAAGTTTGCAAGGAAATAGTTAATAAAAAATAGATACGTTTATTTTTATGCATAGGAATTTTAAGTTATACGTTTAAATAAAATATACTAGGGTATGTTTTTGTTAAATAAATAAAATAATTTTCTTTAATAAAAAAAAGTTACAAAGTAAAGTAGTATTCAATGTCTAATAATTTACGTTAATTTTTCCAATTGGAAATTTATCTTCTACCTAATTTTTTCATTGTTTTAAACTTTTAAAGTTCAATAAATTATCTAGAGATTTACTAAAAAAAAAATTATTATTATTTGAAAAAAAAGTAAGATACGGTTCAAATAAAAACATTTTGTAAATAAAATGTGTAATTTCGACTTTTCATTATCATGTGCCGGAAGTATTAATTTCTATTCAGTGCGGACCTATTGTTTAATGGTAGCCGCTGTTTGTACAACTCAGGTCGTACACACGTATTTATCATCCTGTGCATTCCCCAAAACTTTGTTTTATAAAAATGACGTCAAGATACGACCGTGCTATCACAGTATTTTCACCAGATGGACATTTGTTCCAGGTGGATTATGCACATGAAGCCGTCAAAAAAGGCTCTACTGCAGTGCGTTCAGGTTTTTTTTTTCTTGCTTTGTCATTCTTCTCAATTTTTGGGTAACCCTAAAAATCTTTGGGTTCTCTAGTCTCCAAAACATGTGCTTTTCTCACTCCATAAAAATCGACATAGTTTCAAATCCCAGCATTTTGTTAGCTCTTAGTTCTGCGTTTATTTTAAAATATATTTTCTTTTTTCTTTCTTTACTTGATAATCCGGTTTCTTTTCAATAAAAAAAAGAGTAAAAAAAAAGAGTAAGACCTACCTTTTTAGTTTTTTTTTCCTTTCGTATTTTTATTCTGTTCATGGAGAAATAGAGCATTTTTATAGTTTGCTGCTTACTTTATGTTGGGATGATTGAAACATCCTTTCAAAGTCTAATCTGGATAGTGTTTCTTTTTTATTTTGTTCGTTTAAAAATGTAAATCACCGGTTAACCGTTGGCGTTAATGGTAAGCAATTTTAAAAATATTTTGGAGTAAACATTCAACAGTTTGTAAGATAACATTGATTTTAAATAACATAAAATGAATTTTTTCATAAAAAATTTTGATATTTCATTTAAGAATGAAGAAATTGCCAACTAAGTACCTATCGCTGACTTCAGATTTACTATCAATTCAATATAGAACCTTCAATTTTGGGGTTTTAAGTTTTTGTTGAGCAAGATTGATATTCAGATTTTATAATTTCGAATTATAGTTAACTTCTTGATGTATTTGATTGTTTTGGCTTTTGGAATAAGCTACATTTAAAAAGTATACTACTGTGAAAGCTAGAAATCATTAGAATAACGGTGGGGTATAACGGGCCACATTACCTGTTCAAAAATTTTATTTACCTTTGTTACACGACAATGGGAAAAAGTACACATTTTCTTAAATCGAAAATAATATCTAGTTTTTATAATGGAAGTATGAAGTAATTTCTAAGTCAAATTCTAGTCGAAATGCTATTCCGCTACAAATCACTTACAGAGTTATGTTAAGTCATTTAAAAAAATAAATAAAAACCATTGATATTTTTTTTTATTAATCGTGATTGTAATAATGAAGAAAAAAGAAGTCCCCTTAAAAACATAACTGATCATCATAAAAAACGGTTTAAAATTTTCCAAAGTTTGGGATGAAACTTGAGAAAAGGCTGTTTTTTTTTTTTTTTTTTTTTTTTTCCAAAGTTGACATGTGCAGAAAAATTCAATCTTTAATAAAGCAGATAAAAATAAATCTGCGATGCAGTGTTAATTCCACCTCATCTAGCATTTTATTTATCTGGCTATTACTGCTTTTATATCAAGTTTTTTTTTTCTTTAAAAAGTATCAAGAGAGAAACTTTAATTCAAAAAATCAGACTAGAGCCAAAACATAGAAGAAATGATACTATAACTATTGTTACAGTTAAACCATAAATAACAATTGTTTAATACAAACAATTCTAAAACTTAAGAATTCTTTGTACTTTCCATAATTCAAATTGCATTGAAACAGTTTTTAATTGACCTTTTTAATATAATCGATCTTAAAGAATTTAATAATTGAAATTACTGTTTGAATTTAAAATTTTGATTCAAAATTACCATCATTATTCTTTTCATTCCTCCAGTACAAATTTAATTCTACAAAATAAAGGCATTATTAATTTTTATCTATAAGTAAAAAGATTACTTATAGAGAGTTATCGAAATCTAAGTGAACTTTCCCAAATCAAAATATCTTCTAGAAAATTAGAATTTTTTTTCTGATTGTGATATTATGAAATTGAAATATGTTGACAAATATCGAGGCAAGTATTTTATTATTATACAAACTTGTTCTACAAAAATGTGAATTTAGGAAAATAAATGATTGCTGTTTAATAGAAGGTATTTCATTAGGATCAGTTTCCACATTCCTTTCTAACAACTAAAATGTCAATTAGATTTATTTATGCAATCAATGCCAATAATGTTCTGATAATGCTTCTTTTTTCAGCTAATAGCCATAATAATTTTATTTACTATTATTAAGCATTACTATATCCATCTTGCCAAATTTCATTTTTTGAATCCATAGATTGTAAAACAATAAATATTTTTAGTATCGTTTGTTATTAAAAGTTTTTATCATTCCGAAATGTTTTTGTGGTCGTTTGCTTACAGAATGGTAATAGGATTGATATATAGTAAATTAATAAAAAGTTTTATGTGCAGCTACCTTTTATTATGTTTAATAATTGATAGAAGTTGAGTCAGTTGTTATGTATAAGTAAGCCTTTCCAAATTTGCCAAGTATTCACAAAGTATTGCTATAAAAAATGCATATAAGCTCCTATTTAAGTGTATTTGCTTTCATTGAAAACTATTAATAGATGTTAGGTTATTTGATTCAGCTATTCAGTGATTCACCATTACATGTTGAAGTAATTATTTTGTGAAGATAATGATGTTAGCATCAATCTTAAAGAGGGACAAGCCATTCTGACAGAAATAACTATTTCGTAGAGAGTTCCATACAATCAAATAATGGAAAATAAGTTCATTCTATGTAGTTTTGAAGAAGAAAAAAATAGTTTTGAATTTTGTTCTTAAATGTCTTGATTAAATTGATTCTTTCTATAGCTTGATACCAGCAATTGTCTCTAACAACACAAAACCTGATTCTATAAACAGATAAATGTCTTGAAATGAATGCGTATGTCACAATGAGGGAAATTTTGCTTCCAACATAAAAAGCATAGATGTTTGGGAATTTACATGTAAAAAATTAACCTGCATATATACAGCTTTAATTTCCTATAAAAAAAATAAAAAATAAAGGTGAATAAAACCCTAACCCATGGTCCAAATAAAAAAAATTTCATTAAGTGTAGTGTGAGCAGGTAACAGTAACACATGTAAAAAAAAAAAAAAATATTTTTAAAAAAAAAATAATTTCATTCATCTGTGAATAAGTCATGAAAATTTCATTAAAATCTGACAATTATCTTGACTTTTGCAAGAATTTCCAAATCTATGTGCAAAAGAGACGATAAAATTTCCTATGCTAATCTAATTGGTGCTCCTGCTGATGCAAGAAAAACAAGATTTTTAACCAAAATTTTGAATGTGCTAGGAAGTATTTAATAAAATAATTAATAAATGCTTTGGCTTTTCTTAAACATTTTTAAGATAAAACTTTGTTTTTATTAAGTTTAAGGCCTTCTTTCATCATGGTATGCTGTTTTTTCAGTGACTTATTGGAGGTACCTACTATGTCTTGGCATGCAAATGGACCTTTAAAATTTAGCTTTATATTTGCCGGATAATTACTAGCACCAAGTTTAAAAGATCAAATTGGACTATTGACTAGTATAATTAATTTGAAAAGCTCTGTAGAAAAATTCTACAACCTGGATTGATATTGGATTGGATTTAAGAGGTTGTTGCAAAAACCTCTTATTAATAAAACATTTAGATTTGAGCATTTATGATTTTACAATTTAGACCTTTTTTCTGACTAGCAGTTTCATTTGTATGACCTTGTAACTTCTGAATTGGAATAATATACCTTGAAATTTGTTATCTGATCCAGGATGGAATCTGTAGAATCTGTATTAACAGGTAAACAATTCTAATTTATATGTGAGTTGAATGTCTCAAATTGTAATCCTAGAAAATAGTATCTTATTCTAAATAAAGGCTTAGGATTGCTTTCTTTATTATAAAATGAAAAATATGCTCATAGAAGTTTGACAGTACTTCCATAATGAGGTTTGTGAATGATTCAGTTTAGTTTGGGTTTATGATCTGAAAGAATGAAAACTCTTTTACAGCGTATATGAGCTGCCCTGTAATCAATATATTTTTTATCAATGCATAATGAAAGTTTCTGCCGCAGAAGAATCTTATTTTATCTGTGTTTAGTTTTTAATGACTACAGTTGGAAAATATTTTATCTTCCAGGTTGGAGTCAGGGGTAAAAATATTGTTGTATTAGGTGTGGAAAAGAAAGCTGTTGCCAAATTACAAGAAGAAAGAACTTTGAGAAAAATTGCCTTGCTTGATGAGCATGTTGCTATGGCATTTGCAGGTAAGTTTGTTTCATTCAATCTTTTTAGTTTTTATCAAATGAATCTTTAACTCTTTATCCCTTTTCAGCTCCATTCACTTTTCAAACTGATTTAAAATTTGCAAACATTGTCATCTGTTTCCCTGCATTTATAGAGATGGTCTTGTCTTTGAAAATGGCAATTTATAATACTCTTATTTTCTTTTTTGAATAATTATCCTTTCAGTATTTCAAATTTTACTGCTGATGTTAACAAGAATATATTCCTTCTTTTGTTCACACAACCAAAGCATAACTTTTGGACAGTCTTGTTTGCTACATTTGTTCACTTTATTATTGTTATTGTTCTATTAAAGCATGGCATCATCTAAGAGATTTGATTTTGAAAACTTGGATGCTTAAATTCTTTCAGTATATTTGAAACACAAATGGAAATTCTACTTACTACTTATGTTTGAATTACATTAAAATATTTTATTATTGAACTCAGTAATTACCTCACAATTTATTACAAGCCCTTTTCAGTTTTATAATTCAGTACATGCCACTTGTATTAGCTGCTCAGATATATATATATATATACACACACACACAGAAACAATCCGGTAAATGGAAAAAGTCGAAAAAAATGATAAAACAATACATATAAAATTTCAAATGAATGTAATTTACATAATATATATAATAAAAGATATAATTGTGAATTAAATAATTTTATTACATTTAAGCAATATTTACACCTTTTCAGTTGAACTTAAAATCTGTTAATTTTTAATGCATGTAATGTATACAATTTTTATATATGTACATTATAAAGGTTGTAATAAGAATGAGTGATAGTGGGGACAAGCTCCCATTGTCTATAAAATGCTTCCATAGCATGTGGCTCAAATTTTATTAGTATTTATTTATTTATATCATATATTAGTATTTATTTGTTTTTGTACAACTAACCTGAAGATTGTTTATCTTATTTTTACTTTTTGTTTTTGTTTACCTAAAGTTATATTTATCAACTTTGCATTTTCTACTCTCATTAATTTTATAACAATTGATAGTGTCAAAAAGGTAGTATAAAGGATTTTATGGAATTTATAATTTATAAAGGACTATTTTACACTTAGATCCTGATTTATATTTTCATTTTTTTCTTTCTGCTATCTCTTTCCAAAGTTAACAAACTTTTGATGTTTGTATTTGTTTATTGGTGTCTGACTATTTCATAATTTGCCTTACTTTCTTGTGTTTTTATAATGTTTATGTATTTAAAAACCATTAATGTTTTGGGAGATTTTAAAACCTGTAATGTATATAATGTTTATATATGTACATAATATATGTTCCAAAGGTTGTTATAGCCAGGAGTGGTAGAGGGGACAAGTTCCCACTGTCTATAAAATGCTTCTGTGGCACATATATCTCAGTCTCAAACAACAAAGTCCAGCTCCAAGCCAGAGAAAGGGTGAAGAGAGGAAGGTCGTCTTTGTTCTTATCTTTTTATGACCTATCTCCATTTTTGTGTATTGTGTGTGCTGTGTTTTTTTAATACTATGTGTATACATATTCCTTCTCCATACACACACACATATGTATGTATGTGTATATTGTTTTATTATAAGGAATTTGTGTGTGTGTGTATATATATATATATATATATATATACACACACACACACACACACACACTTCCTATGGTGCATAGGGTTTGTGCACATGTGGTCTGTCTAGTGTGTGTTATATATAGTCATTCGTCATAGATATTTGTGTGAGTGAGTGTGAGGTCCAACGAGTGTATTTAGCTATTATGTGTGTATGCTGTGTGTAGGGTTATGATCTGTTTAGTGCTTGTTTAAATTTGTCTATGAAGTTTTGTTTTTTTTATTTGTAGGTAATAATTATCTGTTTGATATATTTGCATAATTTAAAATTTACCTTGATTACATTTGTAGATGTGTTGTGATAAAAAAGAGACAATTTTCCTGGATCTACTTTTTGTGGTATGGAGCTAAGGAAGTGGATATTGTCTATGATGTAGCTCTTAATCTGTTTAGTAAATTATTGTAGTATGGTGTCTATTAAGTTACTGAATCTGTTAGTTGGACAGGCTGCTGCTGCTACTATGGGTCTGAATGTAAGGTCACTGGGATTTGGGATGTTAATACATTCAGATTTTTCTGTCTGGATAGCTGCTTTTATTTCACTTGATTTGTGAATTTTTGGTAGTCTGTAGAAACTACGTGTTTTTGGGATGAAGTTTATTAAGAAATCTTTTTTTTTTTTTTTTTTTTTTTGTGTTACTATCTTATGTGTTGTGAAAAGATTTGTAATTTTTGAGATAATATTTTTGTCTACGTTGGTGTTGATTAATTTATAGTTTGTTCTTATCCCCTTGTGCCGCTAGAATTTTTGTTTTATACTATCTTTTGTCCATGATCACTATAGTGCTGCCTCCCTTTATAATTATGTTGTTATTTCTCCAGATGCTCTCTAAGGCTAGTCTTTGTGTGTATATAAGGTTATTCAGTGATTTGGATGTTTCATTAAAGTCAACAGACAAGGTACTGTGATCAAGCTTTTTATTTCATTTTTCTTGTGTTCAAACAAGCATTTTCTTATCTGGACACAGTGTGTGTGTAGAAACTGTCCTATTATCAATATTAACTCCGAATACAGCCACAATGTGCTGTGTTCAGAAAATAAAGTATACACACAATCTATACACCCAGTTAAAAAGCAAAAATAAATTCATCCTTGATAATGGCTAAAAAGTATAGCCGAAAGCACTCGGCTATACTTTTTATTTATTTATTTTTTTTATTTACCTTTTTATTATGCCAAAACCACGGCCGACTGATGAATCAGTGTTCTTGGCTTTGTCTTCAGTCAAATGTCATCCCCCAGTCCAACCAATCAGCATGCAGATTGCTATTGGTTGACCCATACTAAGCTGTATAAAAGCCAATATTTCAGAAGCATACACTTCTGGAATAACAAAGGTTGGGAGATTCATGCCATTTTCAAAGGAAAAAAATGTTGCTACATATCGTGTATTGAGGTAAGGAAGTTATTATTTTCCTTTATACCAGATGCAAGCCACTGACTCGTTTACTTCTAGGTAATTGTTCACTACAGGAAGTATATAAAATGTTAGTTAATTTACTAAATATTGCCATTGTATCTTCCAAAAGTGCTTCTTGTAATGCATAATTTTGTCATTCTTTCTGATCTTGAGTGCTTTGCATGTTTTGTACAGGTCTAACTGCTGATGCTCGCATTCTCATCAACCGAGCAAGGGTTGAATGTCAGAGTCATCGTTTGACTGTTGAAGATCCTGTTACAGTAGAATACATCACACGATTCATTGCACAGCTGAAACAAGTAAGCCTTCTATTTGTTTTCTTCTTTCTTAGTACTACAAAAATTGACGTAGTATTTTAGGGAATACTTTGAATATACTGACCAGAATATAGTATAACAGGTTACAGCAGGAAAATATCTTGCATTCTACTTTAGAAAAGAATTATCACAATTGTGAACATCTTCATGCTTCAAACAAAACATATCCATTATAGCAACACACCTATAATTTTTTTAATGATGCCCAAAGGCAGTATCTGTAAACATTTGCTGCAGAAGTCTTGCTATCCACTTCCTTATAATGATCATGCATTACAATATGGCAGTCTATGCCATCTCTAAATTCTTTAAAAAAAAAAACTTGACCTATTGAATTTTATGAGAGTCCTCCAAGATTAAGAAAATTACAACACTAAACTCATTTTTGGGACCTGAGCATGATATCAAGGTACATTTTTTTTTTTTTTTTTTTTTTTGCAAATTCTGGGTGCTTTGAGTCCACTGGTTGGGAAGAGAAAAATTTTAATAAAGATAGATGCCATTTAATTTATTTTTGCTATTTTATCACAAATAGTGAACAAGTAAATATTTGTCTGTACATTGATGAGAAGTTCAAAAAATGACTAGCTTTCTAATAAGTTACTGGTCCTCCATCTGCTTGCAAAGCAGCTTTTAATCTGATCAGGTATAAACTGTACAAGATCTCCAAAGGTTTCTTCCAAGATCTGATGCCAGAATATTAACAGCAGGTCTTTTAATGGCTGCAAGTTACATAATTAGTCAATGCAGTTGAAATCTCTGAGGTATTGTGGCCCAGTCTGAAAGTATTCTCATACAAATTGTGTAGTGTGCTAGTTTGTTTTTTGTCTGGATGAACGATGAAGAATGATAAAGTGGAACCATTCTTCAATAATGGGCTAGGTGGTATATGACATGATTGGTCTATGTAATTAAAATCTCTGAGGTATGTTGGTCCAGTCTCTGAAACTGTTCTCATACAACTTGTGTAGTGTGCTTGTGTTTACTGTCTTTATGAATGATGAAGGAGTGGAACTGTTCTTCAATAATCATGGGCTAAGTGGTATATGACAAAATACCTGCCACATAAATCATAGGGCCCAGTGTTTCCCAGCAGAAACTTACTCAACAGTGTCACTTTATTTAGAAGAAAATAAGATTCATCAGACCGGGTAACTTTCATTGATACAAACACCAGTTCCAAAGTTCATATAGCCAATGTAGATCCTTTTAGCAATGAACATTGTGCTTATCATGGGTACTCTGAGTGGCTTGCAACTATGCACCCCACTTGGTTCACCAATCCCTTACTGATAGTTAATTTCTCCCTGGTAATTTTATTATGAGGGTTCAATTTTTTTACTGTGTCACTTTATTGGTGCAGTTCTGCAAAAGTGATCACTTTTTTTTAATCTTCTGAGTGGAATCATTAAATTACAGTCAGAAGTAAAACTGAGTTAATGTAGAAGAAAGCAATTTGAATAAATGTTTCTAGCTAGGTATCCCAAATCGACTCGTGGCAAGAAGTTACAATCTTGATAATGCAAGTAAAATCACTTGCAGCTAATAATTTAAGTGTTTGAAATTCCTTAATTATCCATTTGTTTTAAAATATAATACAAAAATTAAAAAAAATAAAATAGTGTTGCTGTACATTAACAGAAATGATTGTTGTGAGATTAAGTTGCACTTTTTTTTTTTTTTTTAAATTATATCCTCTCCAAAGTAAAAACAGCCTGCTTGATAAGGAATAAATGGTTTAGGTATGTAGCTTCACTTGTGTTTAACACTTGAAATGTTCCTCATGTCTTTGTCTTTTTATAAGTTCACCCAAGAAGAGAGATAAACAATAAGCTCCACTTTCTCTTCCAAAGGTTTTTAAGTCTTGTATTTTACTTGGAAGTAGAAATTATTTAAATATCTTTTTATGTACAGTTCTTTTTTTTCTTTAAGAGCTTTGAAAGATCTTTATAAATTGTTATTTTTTTTTATTCCTTAAAGGCTGTTATTATAAATGTTAACCTAATTGTATATTTTTGTTTTAATGGTGACAACACGAACAATTTTAAGATGGAATAATTTTTCTCTTTAATAAAAGTTTTCTTTTTTTTTTCTAGAAATACACCCAAAGTAATGGTCGCCGGCCATTTGGTTTATCGGCTTTGATTGTAGGTTTTGATTATGATGGCACTCCACGGTTGTATCAGACAGATCCTTCTGGAACTTATCATGAGTGGAAGGTAAGAAATTCTTTTGTATAAAATTGCAATGAAAAAAAAAAAAAAAAATACAGAAAATATTAATTTAATTTTGCATGTACAGTCATAAAGTGATCAGCATTGGTATCTACTGAAAAAATTAAGCCTAATTATTTTTTTTAGGTGTCCTGTATGGTTATCTGGATGTATTTGTGTTGGGCAGCTTGAAAATGTATAAAAAACTGCTAGAACTTTCAGCTAGAATTTTGATGTTTTGTGCATGTATGTGCACATTAGCATCATACCTGCCAAAAATGACTAATATTTACATATGGATTAGTACTTCTGCCTAGAATTAAGATGTCTTGGCCTTTTGCCTAGTAAAGTACAGTGCATTCTGAAGAGTTAAACACACACACATTGTGTTTTATATATGTGTAGATACTTTTAAAATTGACAATGAATTAGTAGGGGTCATTATTTTGGGGCATAAATGTAAGAGGATTTAGATAACTTAGATATATCCATGCATTTCTCTGTGGGGGGGGGGACACAGAATTTGTATAAAAGTTAATATCAACATAATAACCTTTGTGCTATTAATAAAAAGAAACATTGGAGAAAATTGATATGAACTCTTTCATTCTGAAAAGTTGTTTGAAAATGTGATTTTTTTCAGCTGATAAACAATTAAGACAAAAATTCCATTACTTATTTTTATTTGGAAAAGATTATTTTGTAAGTTTGAGGAAATAATTTTGTATAATCAGTCAACCCACCTCCTTTTATTTAATTTTATGAAATCTTAAAATAATATTTGAATCTTAAAATTGAGTTAACTGAAGTAAAAGTATAAATGTATTTTTCTTATATTGAAACAAAGCAAAACTGCATATCATTCATTTCTTGTGGAAAGTTTTCATTTCTGTGAAAAATAAAGTTTTAAAATGGGATCAAATCTGTTTGCTAAAATAGACCCTGACTTTGTGCCTGTTTATGCAACACAGCTGTTTGAGGTTTCCTATAGCCCCACTGAACTTAAATAAAGTCAATTCAGGTTTACTATGGTAAAAATTTTCTTTCCCAAGTGAAAATCATCACAAAAATGGCAAAAGTCATTTTGTCACAGCTTATTTTCTCTCAAAAAATGGATTTTCATACTTTTTTAGGGGTAAAATATTGAAAAAATATCAAGGAAACTTTTGATCTGAACCCCATGAAACTAGGTATTTTCTGAAAGCAAAAGATATATTCTTTCATTTAAAAGTAAAATTAGCTGGTGTAAATGACTCAAAATTTTTTTCAGTGGGTAAAATGTGAAAAAAATAGCATTTTTTTCTTGTTCTAAACAAATATTTCCCCATTAATGGGAAATTAACCTTTTTTTTTTTTTTCTTTTTTTTGAAAATCAGAAAGCCTAAATTATAATCAAACTGTTTCAGGCATAAAATTGAGTTTTGAAGGAAATCAACATTCCTAGGGGTTCAAAATGCGACAAAATCCATTGGTAATTTTCAATTATATGACTGCCAAGGGTTAAAAAAAAAAATTGACACCCGGCCACGGAAATCTTTAGTAAAATGCAAAAGATTTATCTGCAATTCCTAACCACCAGAAACCATAAGTCTTTTTTTTTTTTTCCAAAAAAAATAGCAGCGATAAGGAAAATTAAACCTAATTGACTTTGACATCTAGGTCAGCCAGCCATAAATGGTAAACCTAGAACAAGTTGTAATAAAACCCACCACTTCCAGATAAAAGCAAAGAGTGAAAAAAAAAAAAAAGAGTTCAACATTACTAGGGCTTGATATAACCTATGTTTGAACAATGGCTTGAGTTTTGTTTTGTTTTTTTTAACACCCCGTGGCCCGGGTGATGACAACACTTAGCAGACAACATTGTTTTTTTTTTTTTTCGCCGCATATCTTTCATATTTCCCATCGCTGGTCCATTTAGCCCTTCCTTTTATTCAATGATGTTCATGCCAAATGAAAGAGAAAAGAATAGATTTTGAAGTGAAAATAAATATTTTTTCATAAAAAAAAAAGGTGGGGGGGTTCTCAGAAAATTGGGCATAATTTCTTAATGCTAACTGCCGAGTGACATTTTCCACAGCCAAATTGAAGATTAATTACCAGTGAATTATCATTTTCAGACAGCCAAGTCATCAAGGATTCAGGAAAACAGTTTGGCATAGGTTTTCTTTAAGAACTTTACATTCTATGAGGTGTTTAAAATGTTACTGACAAATGAGATTTTTTGCCGAATATTTCGTTTACGCGCCATGTTGGATTTTTCTATGACAAAAACAAGGCTTTTAAACAGCCGTGGCAAATATAGCTGTGAAAGTGTTTCTGTCCTTGTGCAATGTATACAAACTATTTGAAATTTCAATTTTCTTTAACAAACTTCATTTTTGCTGAGAATTTATTTAGGGAAACATTATCAAGTATAAAAATTTGGAAAAAGCAGAAATAAAGAAAAATGTTAGTTTTGTTTCTTAGAATCATGGTTTTGACATTTTCCTTGGTACCATTAAAATATTTTACAAAGACAATGCAAAACCTGTTCTTGCTTTTCATTAGCATTTAGTGTTTCCCAACATTGGGTTAAATTGCCACATTTTCTTTTATCAAGTGAAATGCTATTGTATCAATGGCTAACTTGGCTAGACCATGAACAACACCTCATACTATTGCAAAACAATTTTCTTCTCTGCACTTTTATCTTGCAAACACATTCTCTCCATATAACATCAAACAGGTGATTGAATATCAAGAATGAGGCAGCAGTAAACTAGAAAAGCTACTGCTATGAAGTCTAAAGATTCTGTCTGATATTGCCAGAAGAAATAGGAAGTGGAAAGTAGTAGAAATTGATTAAATGACTATTAGATAACTATAAATACTTAGGTGAGTGCCAGTGATTGAAAGAGATTCTAAAAAGCTTCTCTTCCCTGTGGCTTGGCACAATACATAGACATTTGTCCTCTATAATAAAGACATGTATTACTAGGAGCTATTATTCTGTCTGACAAAGTTTCATTCACCATCAATCATTCTGATAAGTTTGTGATAGATGATGTTCACACTCAAATGTTGGTGTGACATGAAAACAGCTGTTTTTTTTTTTTTTTGTTTTTTAAATATCTAACCAAGTATCTGTTCTATAAGGAATAGAAACTTCATTTTTGAAAATGGCTGCCAGAATGTATAAACATTCTAATTCTGTGCCATTACACAAGTCCCTAAGCTAAATATGAGAAGGAAAAAAATTTTTTAATATTATTTTCTTTGGACATTTCAGAAACTTTATTAAATAAAACTCTTAATAATTGAAAAATGTACATGAAATCAATCAAAATCGAAGTTGATAGAAAAAGTGTAATTTTCTTTTTATTACATAAAGAAATTATGTAATTAACCCATATGGTACACTTCAGGATCACCTATACTTCCAGTACAGTCTACTTTAAACATTTTTTTTTTCTACCTTTCATAACTATGCAATTTTCTTGCAATTGAAATCAAATTTAAACTTAGAGATACTCAAATTATTACAGTGTTTTAATTTTTAATGCAAATATGCTAGAGAGGGATGCAAGTAAATCTGTTTAGAAGAATTCATATTTCTATCATTTATTGAACATTTTGTACATACATTACTTTATAAAAAAAACCCATCTTTAAAATTTTTGGTTGACAGTCATCACCAAGAAATATTTCCCTATGATAATCTAATGTATTGCTTAATTTTATTTATTTATTTTTTTTTTTAGGCTAATGCAATCGGTCGAAGTGCAAAGACTGTTCGCGAGTATCTAAAAAAAGGCTATACTGAAGAGGTGGCTGAGAAAGATGTGGAATGCATAAAACTGGCTCTTCGTGCCTTGTTAGAAGTAGTCCAATCTGGAGGCAAGAATGTTGAGCTGGCTGTTTTAAGAGACAATACACCCCTTAAGGTCAGTTGAAGATTTAAATATTGTATTAGCATTGATCAGATTACCAAATCTTCAAAAGTTTAAAATTTTTGCGACAATGTTTATGATTATTCAATTTTCTTTTAAATATAAGCTGAAGTGAAAAGCTATTGCAGTAATAAAAGGTTTCAGTAATGACAGATCTTCACACATTAAAACTAATTTTTTTTATCTTAATTTTTCTTCATAACTGCTCAGGATATAAATAAAAGAAAGCAACTAACATTCCCCCCTCTTCCATTCGAGAATGGCTACCTTAGTTGCTAAACTAAAAAATACTAAAGAATTTTCATGAAAATGACCGAATGAGTAAATAAATGGATTTGTTTTGAAATTATCCTTTCATGAAAAGCAGTTGAAATAGTTTACATTTCAAGTACTCTGTGCTTATTGTAATTAATAACCCAGGTTCTAATTATTAATGGTTTTGATTTTCAGATGATGGAGTCTTCAGAAATAGAAAGATATATTGCTGACATAGAAAAGGAAAAAGAAGAGGAAGCTGAGAAGAAAAAACAGAAGAAATAATTTTGTGCTTTTGTCTTTAGCATCTCTGGTAACATTTCTGTCTATAAAATATATGTAAACACTTACTATTTGTTGCTCTTTTATACCAATAATTTACTTTTTAAAATGCAAGCTAAGCCACTATAAATTTCCTTCAAACATGTTGCTGTTAATAAGTTCAAAGATTGGCTAAAACCTTTGTTACTCAAGACAAATATTGAGTAAATAAAATAATTTTTAGTCAAACATTATGGGATGCTGAAAAATTCCCAAATACATAAACGTTTTTGGGAATCCTTTTTTGATTGTGGCCTAATAAAACAAGCTTCCATAAAGAATCCTGAAAAATGTTTGTAACTACATTCACATACACACAGAAAAAAAATGTTTTAAAAAGGGAGGAGGTGGGGGGGTATTTTCAATAAATATTAAGATTCTTACAGACTGCTGAATGTTTCAATGATTGCCAAAATAATAAAAAAAAAAAAAAAAAGCCTCTGCAATGCCTGTTGGATGGAATTAGACTGAATGAATATTTGTCATCTATTCATACAAAACATGCACACAAAGTATTAATTTGATACAGCAGAGGTTAATGAGATTCCTTTGAATTTTAGTGAACAAATGAAAATAAATGTTCACTTAGTGGATTTTTTTTCAAATTCAATAAGACAAGACAAAATTAAAAACAGATAACTTATTTATCACAAGATGAAATTAAATCCATAATTAAAATACATCACTGGAAGAGAAGAGGAAAAAGTCTCATGAAAGAAAAAAAGATACTTGTAATTATTAAGAGTAGCATTATTAATATCTTGTGAATGAATTTGCTGAGGTTAGTTGTGTAGACTTTCCTGGAAAAGGAGTTTTGAGCATCTATACAGTTAACAACACGAGAAATGGAAAAAGTAGTAATAATAATAATAGTAGTAGTAGTAATAGCAGCAGCACAGTTTATTTGTAGCTGAGTCAAGTCTTGATTTCTTCCCAAAATTCAATGTCTTTGGATTGAAAAGGAAGAGGATGGGAGAAAACCACAAAAGTATCTTTTCAGATTTCTTCCTTGCCTTCATTTAAAAATTTCTTCTTGCTACCTTTTTATGTGTCTTGCTGTCTATTCCCATTCTTTTCCTACCTTTTTATCAGTTAGCCTGCCTGTGTCCATTGCCTTTTTGTGGTCACACATCTTTCTATTGGCTGGCCCTGAGCAGAGCCAAAACTATCTTGTGCGCTTGACAACATCCCCCCCCCACCCTCTGATGCAGCACCCAAGTCACTTTCCCAGAAGACATCAGTCTGCAATGCCAACATGATAAACTCTTCATTGAGATTTGCGTCCAGTTACCTTTCGTTGACGATTTCTACAAGAGAGAGAGAGTGTTGATTATTTTGACACCATGACATTTAAACAATTTGGTAGATAGTATAGCAATGCAACTCAAATGGACAGTGATTTCAAGTAGCAGTAGATTAATATGAATTAAATATTTTGAAGGAGTAAAAATTAAGTTCTGCCTGAAGGTAGAATCAGGAATTCTCAGAAAAGGTGAGAAAGAAAAACAAATGAATGGGATAAATAAATTGGTTTATCCATGTGACCTCAGTACACTTTGGGGATTATTGGGTTACAGCAAAAGTAATAAAATATGCTTTGTGTCAAACATTTGGTTTATCAGATGAATAAAAGTTTTCACAATGAAGCAAACAAATTTATTCAATTAAAAAAATAAAAAATCAATGTGAAAATTACATCTCATCAACATTTATTTGACACAAACTGAAATAATTCAAGAACTAAAAAAAAATTATGATCATTTGTTAAAAAAATAAGTCTATAGTAACAATAAATGAAGTTAAGAACTAGGTTTAAGGGTCTAGGTTCAGGATCACCAGACAATAGCCTGATGCTTGGGAAACAAATTGTGAGTTCAATTTCTTGGCCAGGTAGTACAGATTTGCTGGAAGCAGTGTAAGCAGTTACTGACTGGTACTAAATAAGAACACAATATCCTGCTGTTCATGTCTGGGGATGAGAACAATCTACTTGTAGCAGTTTGAAATTCCATGAAGGTTACCTGGATTAACAGACACCTGAAGAAGGCCAGAGAGCATAACAACCAAAACCAAGATGAAGACATTGGGTCAAATTGAAATGAATATTTGGATATGTGCATTACTGTATAATTAATCTGAAAATCCATTATTTTATTTCTCCAGCAAATCCTGGTTCTTAATCTGTTCTAAATAAAAACAATGGAAAATAAAAAAATAAACTCACCTGGCTTCACTCCGAGAAGATTTGTATTCAAACCACATGACATGTGGAATTAAAGTGGAATCTCTCACCATTAGAAATTCTCCTAGAAAACTGGAAAAACAAAACAATAGGGGGTTGAAAGGAATAAATCATAAAAAAATATTTGTCTACAAAATGAAGATGTTTTCTTTCTGAATAGTACATCTTAGGACAAAACATGTCAGCTAGGTTTTGGTTTTCCTTTTCATTCATATTGTCCTTTAACAGATATACTCTTTGTGAAAATGTTTACACATATCAAAACAAAATCTCAACCAAATATGAATACTATTTAAAACAAAAATAATCCAAATGAACTTATAAATATATAGGAAATGCTTTTATTTTTTTTAATGTATTATCGAGGAAAAATTAGTTTCAAAGTTCTTCAGGGAATTATATTTCTTATGATAGATTTTGAAACCGTTTACTGTTAAGGCCTTTCAGGAAATTAGCGATGAGGATTTTTGTGCTAAAGTGTTTTAGGTATTGGCTATAAAAATGAAACGTGATAATTCAAAATCCTTTCTGATTGGATCGTTTCATTTCTCAAATATATTTACAAAATATTAATTTTTTTTTTTTTAATCTGTCAAAACATTTGGAAAACTGTAGACCTAATTTTATCTGCCCACCACTGTATTGTTTGGCTCTCCTATTTAAAGAAACCTTTCTAGTTTCATAATCCGCATGTAATATTTATAATCAAAGATAATATATTAATCGTGTTGACTATTCATCTCCATTCTTTAATTTCAGCAAATACAATATTTGGATTTTTTTCTTCTGTGATAAAGAGTAAGTGAAGTTAAGATGAAAGAAATATTAGTAATAATTAATAATTGACAGCTAATAAATTCAAAATATTTTATTAAGATTGATCACAATGATGGGTTGTAAGTCAGAATGTAAGCATTGTCAGGTCTTATCTCAGTTATTAAATCAGATAAATATTTATTGTATTTTTCCACCAATGAGTTTGGTAAATTCACTTACTGAACGACTGTCAGCTTTAAACTAAAGAAATCTAAAATAAAAACATCTTTGTAAGATCCAAGCTTTGACAAATGTTTATTCTTCTAGTAAAGCTTTCTTAGAAAACCAGTATGTTAAGTTGAGCCTAAAAGTAAGTATTTAGTTAACTTTGTGTACTTGTAAAATCTACAATACCATCATATCTGAATACTAATTCTATCTAAAATGGATGTGGACAAGTGCAGGCCATGCAACATGGAGGTGGAAACATCATTAGCATTTGTGGAATGCTTGTGTAGAAATAATACAAGTGCTGCCATTATAAAGTGGCCTCCCCATCTGCATTGGTGCCTATATAGGAATTATAGATTCGTAGTGAGCAAGAAATGGTACCACTACAAGCCAGAGAAGGGGATCAAAATTGACTATTTCAAGATATTGTGGAATTTCAATAGCCAAACAGATTGTATCCTTGAGGCCATCAAACTAGACATCATTGTCATTGAAAAAGAAACAAGAAAATGCCTTTTCATTGATGTGGATGTTCCTGGTGACTGTCAAGATCAAAGAATTTGAAGTACTCTGACCTCCATTGATCGAGGTTGCCAGAGACTGGGCCACTATTGCCTCAATTATCATTGAGGCATAGAAGTCTCTACTGCTAAACTTAAATACCTATATTAAGAAAACCAGAATAAAGCCTAGTAGCCCATCACTTCGGTAGTCTGTATTGCTTGGCACTGCAAATATTCTGTGCTATCTGTTTGAGGTCATATGACATAATGGAGAACACCCATAATGAAAGCTCTTCAGTCAAAAATGAAAAACCATACCAGAGAAAAGATAATAATAATAATAACGATGACTTACAGAATCTGAAGGTGCAGTATATAGCAAAAGCAGCATCAGGACAATGTAAGCATAATATTTTTCTAACTTGAACATATCTACATAATTGTGATGATTGCCTAAAAATTAATTCTAAAAATACATGTATAATGTCTTGAGCAAAATGCCGTTTCTATATAAACTAATATACTTCTTTTAATTACATGATAATTTCTCTTTTTCAAACATTTGAGATGCTATTTTAACCAAATAAATTTTTTTTTAGCAAGATCTAATACTTAATCTGAATTGTAAATGGAATTGTCAATGGTCAGAAAGAAATTACTGTCAGAATACAGCTTTTATAATACCCCCACTTTTTTGGGGAGGGGGTTGTTGAATTAGAGTAAATGCATTGAGAATCAAAAAAAATATATGCTCTGTTATAATAAATACATTGAGCTCTCTGTGTATCAGTTTTAATACCTAATATTATTAGGATCCACCCAGATTATATACCAACGGATTGAGTACCTGTACTATAAGTACTGGTGAATCACCAGTCACTTATCACAGTTTTTGTTGTAGTATCTTAATAAATATATATATATATATATATATATATATATATATATATATATATATAGTCATCCATAGAGACGGTTTTGTTGTTTCACAGCTAATCAGTGTGGCTAGACATCATGCTGGGATCGAAATTATATATATATATATATATATATATATATATATATATATATATATATATATATATATATATGCATTAGTTTAAAGACAAGGTTTTAAATTTTACTGGAGGTGAAAACAAATCTATTTATCTATAATTCTGATGAATATTGTAGCAAGTGGAATCTTTTATTGATCTTTTTACACACACAAAAATATAAAGAAATTACTTACCTCGATGCAATTACTGGGAAAAATGGAGTCAACACTAAATGAACAGTACAAAACCAGGCTGCACCCAAAAAGATGCCCAGAATACTGCCAAATAGTACTTGACTTACATAGTGATATCCTAAATAAACCCTGAAAAGAAGACAACACATCTTAGGATGACATATCCCTAATGATATGTGTTTTTTGGGAGATGGGGTGGTTGGGAAGGACAGTGTGAAGGGAGAAAATGTGATAAACAAAAATAAAAGATTGGATGTCTGAGTTATTCAATTTTTTTTTTAATATATATTTTTCACAGAAATTAAGTTTTACAGTAAATAGAAACCATGAAATGGATTCTGACATCTAGATCAATGTGTGCATGTGTGTGTGAGGGAGGAGAGTTTAAGAGCAAGACTAAATTGATTGGGTTCAAGGTAATTTGCCTTAGTTGGGCTCTAAATGATTTTCATATTCTGTGTGTAAATCATTGAAAGATTATAGCAAAATAATAACTACTTTTTAATCTTTGGGAAAACAATTCCATCTGTATAGCTAAACATGAAATTCTATGATCCTGGATTGTTCTTTGCTTAACATGTTTGAGAGTGAAGCAGCAAGGGATCAATTTCTGGGCTCAGGAGTATTATTTTAAAAATTATTCCATTTAAAGTTTTGTTGGGAAACTGCATATCTAGTCACATCATCTGGTAGCAAGAAACATTTTGAATAACAGAAAGGGATTATCTTATTAATCTTCCCAAGTCATTTTAGATTCATCATTTACTATATTATCAGAAATAAATTTCCAAAAACTTAATGGATAAGATGTGAAAAGGAATTGTAGAAATTGGCTACAAATTCTGCCAATTGACAGTTTCTTGTTAATTTTTCATGGAGGTTAGACAACCAAAGAGCCTTTACAGATTGAATGATTCAAAAAGTTGGGGGTTAATAATTAATGCTACCAGTTTATTCACCATGTCCTTGTATCAAAGTATTGACAAAAGATATTAAACAATTTCATTGTTGCAAAACTTTGACATTCAATTTTTGTAGCTAGAGATCTACCCAAAGATTATTTTGTTGTTACAAATCAGTTAGGACAGAAATTTTTTTTAAATAGAAAAATATAAATTTACATCATAAACCAATAATTCAATTTTTCGCTTGTGACCAATGTAACCAATATATATCTTAGAGTTTGGTTGCTACATTAGGCAATTGTTACTGGTTTGTGGCAGTTTCTGCAAAGCTTATGGAATGAATGGTATGGCCATCCTAAATGAAAAGCCTTGAGACAAAGGTAGCAAATCAAAATTTAAAAGTTCAAGCACCCCAAAGAACAGTAGATGTGAAAAGACATTCACAGAAATAAACTATGGACATGGCGTAAATACATGAATTTATGTTAAAAGACAATTTTTCAATATTAAATAGTAATGAGTCCTCACTTAAACGGGACATCATTCTAAATAGAAAATATGGAAGAAAAAGAAAAAAAAAACAATTATTTGAGGTTATACAGTTTTAAATAAATATTTCTTGTCTGTGAAAATGTAAATTTCTGTAAAGCTTCTTGTTTGCAGAAAACTTTAATTTTACCCCCATTTATAAAAAAATTCCTTATTTAATTTTAATATTTTGTATATTTAAAGCAGAATTGTTAAAATATAGATATTTTCTGATATAAATCCATAATATCAGGAAGATCACATGTGAAATATTTCAAGTCATTAATATGACAATGAATTTTGTTTTTAATAGACATTTTGCCAGAGTAGTGCTGTTTAGAATATTTGAAGATAAATTAATAAGTGACACTAAAATATATTTAAAACACATTAAAAAGAAAAAAAAATTGTACACAAAACTTTAATTTTGTAATGAATGTAGACAAATATTGTGCATTAAATGAATAAGTTTCCTGATTCATTGTATTTTCCATTTGTTTTTGTTTCAAATAAATCTAATACTAAATTCAATAAGACTGCAATGAAAATATTCAACCAATTAATATTTATGTTCTTCACAGAGAATTAGACAAGGCCATCAGCTACATATATTAGATTTTGTTTACAAAGCTGTAGACACTAATAATACTATTACTAATATTGATGGAAGTTAGGAAACCATTTTGTTCCTTGTCAAAATTATGTGTCCTATCTGCCTAACCTGTAATTTAGTGTTATTCATTTGATAGCATAAAGTGTCAAGTTGTTAATCTTTTAACCTTTTAAATGTTCTGTATCAATAGCAACTAATAAAAGAAATTTATACTGAAAAGCTATCTATAGCAAAAAAAATAAAGTTTCTCTTAGATGAACTTTTATTGAATATCACCAACCAATGACAGAACTGAAGCCTGAAATTCTACTCTCTACCATTGTAGTCTCACATTAAACCAAAAAATTGTAATACTTTAAATGGACAGATATAAAATATTGTACAACCCAATTTCTGTTTTCCTTAAAGCTTCGAGAAAAAATGCTAAGGCTGTAGCATGACATTATTAAGAGATATTTGATAGCATGCAAAAGGCTAGAAAACAAGCACTGATACTTACCTACTAATGCATACTAAAATGGAAACTATAAATGTTAAGATACTAACTATAACCTTCCATGAGTCATCAACCCAATTGTAGTTTCTGTAAAGCCTGTAGTTTCAAAAAACAAAAATGTGTACATTAAAACTTTGACAAAATAAAATATTTTAATTGCTTAGAAAACAGTAAAAAAAACAGTTACATTCAAGCAACTCTAAATATATCTTTACTTTTTTGATTTACATTTCATTAACAGTATTTAAGAAATTTATGTTTCAACTTTTGTCTGTCAGTAAATATTGTCAACTGAGTGTTTTTATATTGGCACAATACAAAAAGTAGTTCCATTATAGGAACTAAGGAATGAAATATTTCCTTATTCATCTCCCCAGATCAAAAAAGGATAACATTATTATTATTAGGTTTGAGTCTTTCAAAATATTTTCCCCAACTATTATAATTTACATATTTCTACATCCATACTCCCCCTGTCACCTTTGTCTGTTTTTTGTCTTTTCAAGATTTTAGTGATGATCTCCTCTTTGTATTATTCATTTGTACACCCATTGTGACAAGGAAACTGCCACTAATTCACGGGAGATAATTATCTCCCTTGCACTTGTGGCATTAAAAATAGTCATATATATATATATATATATATATACAAAATTATTTTACTACAGGGACTAATTATGTATATTTTTCTATTAACAGAGATAAGAAATATCATTGGTGAAAAAAGAAAAAAAAGATTATCTTTCAATTTATACCATTTACATTATTCAGACTATTGTCCTCATCTTTGTCACCATATTTATTACGTTTTCGCTGATGTACGCTCTGGCCTTCTTCAGGTGGTTGGAATGACGAACAACTTAACCCTTTATTTCGCTCACTGGGGTAGACTGTTCTAGTTCCACATGCCATGTTTTTTTTAATGGATGTCAGTCATCTCCTGTTAATTCCCCTCTCCAATCTCTCCACTGTCTTAACCAAGTATTGAACTCACACTCTTTGGGTCCTGTTGCTGCATCTAACACCTTTATCCACTGTGTCATGTGTCCTTGAGGACATCTGCGAATGAATTTCTGGGTATTATAAACCTAATGTCATCAGCAAAAAAAAATTTTTTTTTTTAACCAGTGTTCATATTGCAATTTTTGTTGTTGTTATCGCTTTTCTCTGGCACTCCTTATTACTGGTTCCCATGTTGTATTCATTTCTATGCTTGGTCGGCTCAGGAGATTTTTATGGCCTAGCATATGTGCTGATTCCTTAAGTTTACGAATTTTCCAATGATTTTCTTTGTCTATGATCTCAACCTAATCCCACAGAGGGCAGTGATCTCTCTTTTCTCTCCATATGTGGTAAGCCACGCCTGATTTTTCCACTTCCCCTCATGTTACAGCTTTCTGGTGTTCTTGAAGCCTTACCTTAAGGGGGCGGCCTGTCTCCCCTTTATATTTCTTTCCACAGCTGCACGGGATAGCGTACACACAGTCTTTAGTCATGTTCTCCTCTGGGGGGTAGGGGTCTTACTCAGGAGAGATATCTGAAGTGTAGTCCAGCTTTTGAAGGTTGTCCTGATGTTATATGGACTGCAGATCCTTTGTATTTTCTCTGATAACCCTTTCACATAAGGCATCTCAGAATAATAGACAGATTCTTTCAATTACTTTAAAATAAGTCAACTGCTCATTCTACTCTTGTGCAGTAACAGAATCAAACAAAACACAGAAGAGCCCCCACCCCTAATCCCTCAGATTGCTTTGATGAGTTGTTGAAAGTTGCTCTGAATCTAGATGTGATTTTTTCCTTTGCATTCAACTAATTTTTTTTGTGTGTGTCAATAATTAACTTTCAAAAAAGACTGCTTTTGTAAGTACATATCAAAACAAATGAAGTATGTTTTCTCGCTCCTGAATTTGTTCCAAAAGACATTTGAACAAATGTTAAAAATATAAATCTGATATAAAAAAAAATTGCACAGGACTTGACTCACCTAAATAACAAGAACAGAATAAGATATGTGTTAAAAAACCACATGAATTGAGAGTGACTTGAAGGCATTCCATAAGCACCATGTGGAGTTTGAGCTGAAAGAAACAAAAAAGAAACTTGAAAAAAAAAAAAAAAAAAAATAAATAAATAAAGGCCAACAGTATAATACTCAATATTCACAGTTTGTTTGATAGTGAAAATTAAAAAGTAAATGATTTATGATCATTTAAAAAGAAAAGCAACAAATAATGAAAGAACAAGCATATGAATGAAACGTGCCAAAAATAGTTTCAATTAAGAGCAGAAGAAAAATGCAAAGACATTCAAATATTATTGAGAAATAGATAAGAACTAGACAATAGCCCTCTAGACAGAACAACTTGGCAATGGGGATAGTATATCAAGAAGCCATGGAATCTATCAGCAATGATATGTCTACAAATAAACATGTATATTAAATGTAGCAATGTAAACATTTACTTGGTGAGGGTGCTGGCCGGCTGTCCTTAATAATATGTTTGAGGATGGTATTAACAAGTTCATTCAGCAAAATTCCTAGGAAATAGGATACCTGGGGAAAAAAAAAAAAAAACAAAAAAAAAAAACTGAGGCTTCTTGGAATTTGACACTGAAGATAAACATGGAATTAAATAGAGACTTGATATTGGTGATAAGATTACAAAATAAATATGCGAAACAAATAAAAGCATTTCTGTATTGATTAATTGAAGTATATATTTAAAAAAAGAAAAAAAAAAACAATATGAATAATAAATGTATCAAAAAACAAAAAAAAAAAACTGAATTTATTTATATAAAATGCAAAATTTCAAGTAAGTAAGCAACTTAATGAATTTTAATTTAGTTTCAAATTTTTCTAAGGACAATCAATAAAACAGAAATAAAAGAAATTAAGTTTCCATTGTAGAAGCAAATACAATATTTTTCTTTACATTTCTTAAAAACAAAAAGTAGAAAATGGAATTAAAAATAAATCATTGGCCAAATTGCCATTTGACAAAATAGAATCAGATGAAAAAGTAAAAAATGAAAGCAATCTTGAAACGCTTGCAAGGGAAATTCAATCTTGAAACGCTTGCAAGGGAAATTCAATCTTGAAACGCTTGCAAGGGAAATTCAATCTTGAAACGCTTGCAAGGGAAATTCAATCTTGAAACGCTTGCAAGGGAAATTCAATCTTGAAACGCTTGCAAGGGAAATTCAATCTTGAAACGCTTGCAAGGGAAATTCAATCTTGAAACGCTTGCAAGGGAAATTCAATCTTGAAACGCTTGCAAGGGAAATTCAATCTTGAAACGCTTGCAAGGGAAATTCAATCTTGAAACGCTTGCAAGGGAAATTCAATCTTGAAACGCTTGCAAGGGAAATTCAATCTTGAAACGCTTGCAAGGGAAATTCAATCTTGAAACGCTTGCAAGGGAAATTCAATCTTGAAACGCTTGCAAGGGAAATTCAATCTTGAAACGCTTGCAAGGGAAATTCAATCTTGAAACGCTTGCAAGGGAAATTCAATCTTGAAACGCTTGCAAGGGAAATTCAATCTTGAAACGCTTGCAAGGGAAATTCAATCTTGAAACGCTTGCAAGGGAAATTCAATCTTGAAACGCTTGCAAGGGAAATTCAATCTTGAAACGCTTGCAAGGGAAATTCAATCTTGAAACGCTTGCAAGGGAAATTCAATCTTGAAACGCTTGCAAGGGAAATTCAATCTTGAAACGCTTGCAAGGGAAATTCAATCTTGAAACGCTTGCAAGGGAAATTCAATCTTGAAACGCTTGCAAGGGAAATTCAATCTTGAAACGCTTGCAAGGGAAATTCAATCTTGAAACGCTTGCAAGGGAAATTCAATCTTGAAACGCTTGCAAGGGAAATTCAATCTTGAAACGCTTGCAAGGGAAATTCAATCTTGAAACGCTTGCAAGGGAAATTGTTTTAATAATTAGAAACATTTGTATTATAATAACTCCTTAGATCATATATTAGGAGTTAGCAATAATTACATCACGGCTAAGGGTGTCTTTTTACTGGTTATAACATTTACAAAATGGAAAGTAATAATTTTTACCACCATGCCCAAGGGTTCATGAATATCAAAAGTTAATATTAAATTTAATGGCAACATCATTTGGTACTTACTGTATGAAGATCTCTACGAATGATGATGAGTGTTAGGAAACCTATAGAGATGAAAATGGGCATTATACTAAACCAAGCAAGGATGTAGCCAATGAGATCCCCTGAAAAACAAATAGTATTTAATAGTTACCAGTGGAATATAGATTAAAGAGGGTGTGAGTACAAATGCCCATTTTAAAATCAATGTTAAAGAAAAAATCCCTTTATAGACAATTGCATACCAACTTAATAGAAACAATTCCATGATCTTAAACATTTAGAATTATTTAACGTTAACTAGATATTGTTTGAAGTTCTTCTTGAACTTCAAAGTGGTTATTAATATATAGAAAGCAGTTACTATATCGGAGGTAATCTTCAAGGGAAGTAACTCAATGCTCTTTAGGTGACAATTTAAGCAGTCAGATATGAACAATAGTCAAGACAGGAATTGAATTTTCATACTACAGAAGAAAATTACAGATTACTATTCTTGTATTTAAAATGATTAGAAAACTTCAGAATTTTAATTTATGTAGATCAAACCAAGTTTACAAGAACATTTCTGAAGCATACAAGAAATACAAAAAGTTTGCAAGCACACTTTGCATTAGCAAGCAAGGCAATAAAGCCAATAAAATGCAATAGGTTACTGAGTGTGAAAGGAGAAAAATAAAAACATTATTAAGGAGAAAGAACAATAAAAGAACAGGAATTAAGTTGGAAGATAATTTATAGAAAAGGTACAGGGAAGCTATGTGATGGCAGTGGGGAAAGTGACTGAAGCTAAGATGTCAGGGCTAATATCATTGCAGATTTTTCTTTGGATTTTGTCAAGAATCTCTAGATTCATAGCAGAAACACCAGACAAAATGTGACATCAATATTCAATGCCCGAAAAAATTGTAGATTTTAAGATGTAAAATAGATTCTGGCAAGAAAAATTGTCTAGAATGACACAGCAACTGATTTAATTTGTTTCACTTCAATGAGGTGGAGGTTAGAATCGGCCATATTGATGGAAGGTCAAAATGTAAAAAAGTTCTCTAAGATAATTAAGAGAGAGCAGTTTCATTTTGGAAGCATTAGCTAAAATTAACCTCCATTTCTTGTACCAGTGAACAACAAAATGTATGCCATTTTTGGTATCAGCTGCCAATTTGACTTTATCAAACCTATCAGATTTACCATTATGATAGAAGTAAATAGTTGTGTCATCAACATAGATATTGATGATGTCAGGAAGTTAAACTAAAATGGTAACAGGTGAGATTTGAACTTATGACCTTAGAGTAGCCCTAAACTGAAAGGAACAAAATTACAATTATGATAAAAAAAAAAAATAATTAATTTAAAACCTCAAATACATTAAGCAAAAAAGCGTCTACCTGCAAAATTGTTGATTGCATTTCACCTTTTTATTTGTACAGACTAAACAGGAATTGGAATTTAATTTTAAAGAACTTACATGGGGCATGCTGAAAAGATTGATGTAAACAACTACCAAAGAAAAAAAAAAGAAAGAAAAAAAAAAAAATCAAAACAAAAATCAAGTCCAGCATTATTTTCACTGCATAAAAATGTTAGAAAGAAAATTTAAAAAGTAATTTCAGATATTCCAAAAGCCTGTCAGGTGCCTCAACTTTGCATAAAAGACTGTGGAGCTATTTTTAAGCCATTTTTTTTTTTTTTTTTTGAAAAGGAAAAAAAAAAAAAAAAAAAGCCGTCTTATATTCCATTGAATACAGTAATACCATTCAACAGGAGGGAAATTTAAATAAACCAGATTGGTAGAATCTCTCAGAATTGAGCCAACATTTTGATAGTCTGCTTTGCTCTAAATATAGTCATGAAATCAAAAATGTCCATTACATAAATGAAAATGACAATCATTGCAAGTTTGCAGTCTAAACAATTACTTTAATACATATCAAAATTATAGTAAGTTTATAAAAAGAAAAGAACATATTTCTGATGCTTGAATTCAAAATAATTTACATTGTTGACTAATAACCTTTTGCTTTCTCCATCATTAGTCATAATTATTGAAAACAATTTTCCCCAGTTGGTTTTATTTTTATGAGTCAGAGGTTTCAGAGTCTTTTTTCTCTAACATCTAACACCCAGAAATGTAAAAAAAAAAAAAAAAAAAAAAAAAAAAAAAAAAAAAAAAAAAAAAGAAAAAAAGTTATTAACTAACACGATCCGGAAACACATTAAATCTCTCTATATAAACCCTTCTAGCATAATGGTCGCCATATGGTGATAATTGGTGTATTTTTTTCTCAGACATTTAAATTGCTAATATTAAACCTTTCTAGCATAACAGACACATTTTCTTCTAAGATCATGAAATTTGCACACCAAATTCTTTCATGCAATTGTTACTTCAAAATATTTTTTGAGACAAAAGGCTTTTATGAAAAATCAGGAATATTCAGTGATATAAACTGAAACATTTCTGGATATTATTTCTACAGTGAAAATTTAAAAGAAAAATTGCCTTAAGATTTTAAATAAAAAAAAAGAATCATAATTAATAAGTTCTTAATAAATCATGGAAATATTAAATTTTATTTCTACAAATTCTGGATAACTCAATACATTGTGTTTATAACTTTACTTTCAATCACTTCACATACACCCTCTTTTTTCTTGTTTTATACACCTGATAAAGGCAAAAGGATGGGTCAGCTGAAATATTGTTTTTTTTTTTTATCAACATCAAGTATGTGAAGGAAGCCATTGTCCTAGGTAGGACATTTATTATATTACTAAATGGCTGAATAATTTCACCCAGTCCTCAAAGAAGTCAACATAAAAAAAAAAGACAATTTTTTTCAAAAATCTCAAACAGAGATTTTACATGAAAATTGCTAACATATCTGACTGAAACTAAAAAATATAATTACTGACGTTTTTTTAGAAGACAATACCATTTAAAGTTTCTTGAAGCAAAACGTGAATTATGCCGCAGCGCCATACCTGACAAGGGCTGAAGAATCGATCAACTGAAACGTATTATTAACAATATCAAGGAAAATAAAAACTTCAATTATCGAAATATTTGAAAAAGAGAAAATCGTATTACCAAAAGAAGTGAAACTAGAATATATTCTTTAAAGAATGAGAATCGTTTGGTTATTTTACTGATGAACTTAAAATTTTGTAGTTATCGACTATAGTAGTCAGACACAAGGCCACAGTAATAAAAGTACTGGTTATACTGAAAAAAAAAATGACCTACAGTACGGATATCTTGTCTTTCTGAAAGAATGAATATGTAACTTAAATAAAAATTGAATATGTAACTTAAATAAAAATTGAATATGTAACTTAAATAAAAATTGAATATGTAACTTAAATAAAAATTGAATATGTAACTTAAATAAAAATTGAATATGTAACTTAAATAAAAATTGAATATGTAACTTAAATAAAAATTGAATATGTAACTTAAATAAAAATTGAATATGTAACTTAAATAAAAATTGAATATGTAACTTAAATAAAAATTGAATATGTAACTTAAATAAAAATTGAATATGTAACTTAAATAAAAATTGACAGTAAGTTGTTGGTAAAGTGGTATGGGGCAGAAGTTTAGCTTAGTAAGGCATCCGCATAAGGCACCAATCTCATATGGTGTGTGCTTTGAAAATCAGCAATTTCAAACCCCAGCTTTTTGACTGTTTTTTTTTTTCTTTTTTGTTGAACAACAACAACCAACTAAATATAATAATCAAATAATTTGAGTAACAAAAGATTTTCTTTTAAACAAAAAAAAAAAAAAAAAAAAAAAACCACAAAAACAAAAACCCGCCGATACCACATCTATATAAATTTGAGTAAAAAATTATATACATGTGGTATTCGGCGTTTGTTTGTTTGTTTGTTTTAGATATCAGAACTTTTCTAAGCAACTTTTTAAAAAGACCACGCTCTGCAGCATCGAAGAAGGCCGAATAGGACGAAACGTTAAAAATATATATTACAAAATGTTACACAGTATCATTATTAGTTTATACGTGTAATTTTGTTTCTAAAATAAGACAAGTCACCATCTATATTTCCGTTCGAACAGAACAAAAGTCTTTAAAAAAATACCAATAGGATTTCATTTGTAGATAATTGTTAAAATATAAGAAAAAGAAAAACAAAAAAAAAAGCATGCCATTTATGAAGAGAAGAAGAATAACGTGGGATCCTCTCGTCGTAGTGTTACGTTCAGTTACACTTTTCTTTTTTAAACTACAATATCATTTCGATATAAAAGATTTTCAGCTCACTGTAAACAAAATAGAAATTTCAAATACAATTTTCTAACCTTTATTTAAAAATAAGAATGAGTTTGTTTTTTTTTTTTTTACACACAGTTTTAAAAAAAGTGATCAAAAAGGTTTTATTTAGAACACATATTGGATGGATATTCATTTTATTTACTTAGAAGTTTTGATCAGATTTAGAAATAGGGAGAGATCGATAAGATACAATAAGAATCAATAACTGAAGTGTGTGTCCGAGTGTTGTAGCTAAGTGTAGTGTATAATCTGCGATATTTACATATTTTTAAAGTTCGAATTAAAAATATTTTAAAATTCCTTTAGAAAATCCAACTACTTCTTTATTAAAATCCATTTAAAAAATTCTGAACTTGCAAGTTAAAATGTTTTAAATTTTAACAAAATGAATTGAATGGGAATCATATGTATATGTTGGTAAGTAATAAAAGAGAGAGAAAAAAGAAAAAACGTATTGAGACTATAGTATACTATATTGACCCTCCCTCATTTGCCGCTGGGTTACTTAGTATTACTGGGTGTGTAGTCACATTTTTTAAACTCGATATTTTATGGTGCTTTTTTTTTTTTTTAAATCTCACATTTGGCAAAATATTCAAAGACTTTTTGGCAGCATTAAAAAAACAAAATCACGAAGAGGTGGATAATTTTTAGTTAAACTACTAATGATAACAATTGAATTTGAGTATAAATGTTCATAGTCACAAAGAGATTCAGACTTAGCCACGTGTAGAGCAGTCAGGCTGACACTAAAAAAGAAAAAGTGATAGGTCTCCATCACGTTTGATAGTAAATAAATAAACTAAGACTCAAGGGCCCAAGATTCCACTTCAAGTTCCGTATAGATGGGGGGGGGGGAATCATTACTGCGATGGAACCTTAGAAAAATCTATTTTAACAGCAACAAGTGTCTTCCCCCTCCAAGAATTGTCTAGGTCAGTCTCTCTCTAGTAATGTTATTGTTCACTATGCTAAAATTAAAAATATTTATAAGTGTCTTTTTTTTTTTTTTTTTTTTTTTTTTTTTTAAATCGGTCAATTTTGCAACACCAGTCCTCGGTAGATTGAACAAGAAAACCTATTGTACCTTAATTATAACAAGAAGACAATTTTTGATACATACTCTCACATAGATATGTGGGCGTACCTGTTGTTTGTGATATGCACAACAAACTCAAATGTTTACAATCATCAAAGGCCACAACGTATGTTCAAAACTTGACTATTTTGAACATACTTTTTGTGGTCTTTAATTATTATGGCGTTAAAATTCTAGGGTAAATCGTAATTAATTTGATAGCAGACCGATTTAAGAGGTTGGATCTAAAAAACAAACAAAAAAATAAGATTTAAGGCTACAAAAATAGTTTTTTTTTTTTTTTTACTATGACATTATTTTTTGGATTTAAAACAAAAATAAAAAAATGCTGACTTTAGTAAAGAAGAAACCTACATTAGCAAAAAAAACAAAACAAAAAAAAAAACATCGCCCTCGACTGTATCGATTCATGGGAGATTTTAAAAAAATCAATCACAATGAAAACCGAAATAGGCGAGTAAATAATTTATATTATCTCGCCTTTATACTATATACCATAACTCGAATAAACGTATTTATCAGAGAGGGATTTGTTTTTATGCACATATTTAAAATTGCCAGCAACACATATGTTTATATACGCATCATACACAACTTGGGTACAAAGTGGGGGATCAATCTACAATGTAATCATTGTAATAACTTGATCACCGATTTCGTAACAACTTAAAGTGTATGTAAATATAACAGCTATTCATTGCTACAATAAGGCGACTACTGATCTTAAATAGTAACTGGCGGAATTTCAATGAATGCAATGTGAGAGATGTTTTGTTTGTACCTGCCGGATACTCGACAAAAAGGAGGGACAAAGGTATCCACTGGACATGATTCGGGTCTCCTCCTTCCTCTACGTCCATCTCTCTAATTAGTCAACGAGACTTAAAATCTTTTGACCGCACAAACCTCCTCCTCCATGCTTATATATACTGGTACCTACTGCGCATGCACGAATACCGTACGTATTATATAACAACAATTTTGATTGGTTGGTTCATGAATATAAGACGCCACTACGAGGTCTTGTATTTTAAATATGGTATTGTTGTAAATGTAGTCTGTAGTGATAATCTCTCGCTGGCGAATTAATGGTGAAAATTAGTATTTTTAACCGTATTGAATTTATTATTAAAAACAGTTGTCATGAATTCTGCTGTGAATGAAGCTACCTCGAAGTGTGGTGCTCTTAGTTTGAAAATGATAGCAGAATGCTCGACGACGAAGGCTCGTGCTTGCGAGCTGACTCTTCCGCATGCTTCTCTTTTGACCCCTGTCTTTATGCCTGTAGGCACCCAAGGCACTCTCAAAGGATTGTTACCTGAACAACTGAAGAAACTTGGTTGTAATATAATGTTAGGAAACACCTATCATCTCGGCAACCGGCCGGTAAATTTTGTCTTTGATTTAATAATGGTAGTTTTTAGTGAAAAGCGGCGCAAGTTTGTAGTACACGTGGGTAATCTGAATCAGAGAAAGTAAAGTTATAAACTTGGTGTTAGTTTTTTTTTGGCTATGCAATTTTTTTGTGGATACATACACGTAGGGTAGGCTTTTCAGTTGAAGGTAAACCTGAATATTTAACTTGCTTGTGTCTTTTCTCTTTTCTCATGGTAAAAGTAAGTTTGTTATTAAAGTCAAATCTTTTTTTTTTTTTTTCTCTTTTTTATTTTTTTTACTTCCATTTAGTTCAAAAACTGAATATTGCCTCGGTCTTAATTTCAATTTGGCAAATTTTTAAAAGTATGATTTTTAAGTCAAACGATTTGGTAAATTAAAAATATTTCTTTGACTATCGCATTTTTAAAGTATTCTAATTCTATTCACTTGATTTTATTTTATTCAAAATTCCAATCTATTGCAATTCTATACGAGTTAGCGAAAAACTGCATGATATTTTTTTACTCTGCAAAATTCATAAATTTAAGCATTTTTAGTCTTGCTTGGATCATATATTCATTCATTAATGGTTGAAAATAAAATAAATCCTCGGAGATTTGAGTAGATGTTAAAAGGCAAGTGTTATTCATTGATAAGCAAATAAAAGATTTAAGAATATCCTTTCTTCTTCCTACATGTTTTTTTTTTTTTTAAAATTGAAAAGTTAAATTCTTTTTAGATTTTTAATTTAAACTTCCCTAATGAAACACTAACAGTTAACATTACACACCAGAGTTAAAGGTTAACAAAAAACTTATTGTTAAGTAAAAAAATCAATTCAGTAGTAAAGTGGAATTTTTTTTTTTTTCTGTAAAAAAAAAAAAAAATTATGAAAAGTTTCATGTGACTTGAAAGATGTCAACAAAAGATGTGGAATTGATCATAAATTAAAAAAAGACTTGTTGATTCGGATTGATTGATATATGTTCCGTTTTAAAATTAATGGATTATGTTCCAAAATAGTTCAATAATTCGCCTAAAAAACAAAACAAAGAAAAAAAAAACACATGGTGGATCACTGAAAACAAGTTCTCGGCCCTACACATTTCCAAACACCAGAATTTATTCTAAAAATCCTTTCCTGATTTTGCCGAGAACTTTTCATCTCTTTGAAAACAAATTACCATTTTTTATAAAATTTTAAGATTACAAAAAAAAAAAAAAAAATAATATAAGCACACGAAATGAATGACCTTCTTAAAAAACCAAGCCAGTTCATAGATATATATATTTTTTTAAGTATTTCGATGTTTATTTGCATCATTTTATTTTTAAAGAAAGATAATTGTAAAAATCTGGTATCAATAAAAAAAAAAAATCGAATCTATTTTCTTGTTCAAATATGTGTTTTTGTTTGAGTAAGTTTTGTTTTGTTTTATAAAACATTTTGTATTTTTGCTTGAGTATATGAAAAAAAGATGTCAATTGTCGATTATTATTTCATCCAGGGACCAAATTTGTTGGAGAATGCAGGAGGTCTGCACAAGTTTATGGGTTGGAATCGAAATTTACTTACGGTGAGTACTAATAATAATTATTAAAGAAGAAATAGTTTATTGATTTTCTTTTCACTGTTTTACTTTGTATGTACATTAATTTTATTTTTATTTTATTCAAATTAAAAATTCATTGTTGATCGATGTAAGCTTGTAAAAACCTGAATTTTTTTTTTATGACTGAAAAGGGAAAATAGTAATACAAGACTGAATTTCCATTTTTGGAAACAATATGGTTCATTTGTATAAAACTAAAAGACATTTAAAAAAAAAAAAAGGTTTCATGTGTTCACCGAAATATTTCTGATAATAATAATAATAATCTATTCCATAGACTTACAAGTTGTACAACTGTAAGGCTTCTTACATGTCTTCCGTAAAAATAATAAATTAAAAAGAGATCGTAGATACGATGGATTTTTATTCCTGAATTATTCCTTCCTACAAGATTTTATAATCTCAGAATTCTGATTTTAATAATTTATTCTTTCTTTACTTGTATTCGGAGTTAGTGAGCTTAGCAATAAATTTTATAACCGAGCAATGTGCAGCTTAATGTCTGAAAAGTGTTTTTAAGCATGTTCTTTTGGATACGGTTGTAAATGAATTTAGACAAATTGGAAATCATCAATCATAAACCTAAAAAAAAATTTCTTTTCTTTTTTTTAGTCTGTAGTTCTGTATGCTTTTAAAAGTTTTATTTATGATAATTCTCATAATTTTCTTCAGGACATTTAAAAAATATGCTCCCTTTTATACTGCATTAATAAAAACATGCTAGTAACATGTGGCAAGAATAACAGCTATTATCACATAATAGCTACATGCCAGTGTTGGGTATATGAGCAGATAAACCAGCCTCAAGTTCACTTTGATGCTTTGAATGCCACAATTTTGATCAAGGAGAATGATTTCAATGATTTTGATCAAGGCTAAATTGTTATCAGAAGATAAGTTCAGACGGTTTCCAGAACAATTCAGCTTGTGAGGTGTTCATTTTCTGTTGTGATGAGTACCTATTAGCAATGATTTGAAAAGAAAAAAAAAGCAATTGCATTGAGTAGGTGTGACTCATCAATACAAAAAGAGGCTTTCCAGTCAAGTATGGCCCAACAAAAGGATTGCTGTGGTTCAGAATGTAGTTTGAAGATATATATCACAATGCATCAGTCCTTGTTGTGTATCAGACTGCATAGCCACTGGTCAGAATATCCATGCTAACCAATGTTTGTCTTCAAAAATTGAAACTATACCATCTATCAATGAAAGAAGTTTGCTCGGTCTAATGAGTTTCACTTTCTTCTGAATGAGGCAGATGACATGGCATATATATATATATATCATCCTCCTGTGAAAATAATGACATCAATATATACAATGGGGAAAACAACAAATTAGTGGATGCAATATGATGTTTTGGGAAACATAGGGCCTTAGCATTCATGTGGTAGGTACATTTTTATATACCACCTACCTCAATATCATTGAAGATGACAAGTCTTCTATGATGACAATGGCATGAATTTTTAGAAGAGGCTTCACAGTGTTGTTCTGGCCACCAAATTCCCCAGATGTCAATTGCATTAAGTTATGAGGTGTGTTGGACCAATTACTCTGCAAAATCACTATCTCATAATCGCATCAATTAAGGTAACTGATGCCAACATCCTAATGTCAGATTCCAGAAAAAAATTAGCTTTTATAGAGTCCATACTGGATCAGGTAAGAGATGTTTTGCAGACATAGAGGACTAAAAAAGCTTGAGCAGATCATCAAAATGGGAACAGTTTATCCCTGTGGATTAAATAAAGTGTGTTCTATTTTAAATTTTGTTATTGAATATAAAAGGTGCCTGAAAAAGGTTGGAGAATACAATAGTTTAGACATGACAATAACAACCAAGATGAGGACAACAGTTCAGACATATCAATTTTATAACAATGATAATTTTACAAATTTATGACAGTTTATACATTTAAAACTGGGATTTTTAAAACAAACTCACTCACACAGCATCCTAAATTAAATGTTATATACACCCTTGTGCAAATTAATTGAAACAAATGCTTTAGTTACATTTCTTTCACCATATAGTCAGTTTTAGATCCACTGGAGTCACAGGGTGTAATTGATTTCTATTTTTTCCAGATTAGGTCATTTGCAGTGGTGTGCAGTAATATGAATCTATTTTCAAGATATATGATGAAATTTGTTTGGCCTTGAAAAATATTGCATCAGATTTTTATCACACCAAGACACTATTGTCTAGACTGTCAATTAGTTGTCCTATGGCGATTGTCTGCAATGGACGTTACTCCAAAGAAGTGTACGAAAATTGTAATGCTGCACGAACACACTGGCAAGACTTACCATTGAGCAAATCAAAGTATTATAGACTGGCCCGGAAACTCTTCTGATTTAAATCCAATTGAGAATCTGTGGTCAATCTGCAAGGAATGACTTCGTGGAATGGATATATGAAGTACTAACATATGCACTGTCATGTTTCATTAGAAAAACATAAAAAAAAGTAAATAATGGAATTATTCATTTTGTTTCAATTAATTTGCACAAGGGTGTAGTCTTCTATTTTGTCATACAACTGAGTTTACATTGTGTTACTGTGGAAAAATAGCTTATCTTATTACTGTGTAGTGAGTTTGGGTCTAATAGGATGCTCCACATTTGTTATCTTGTGTGAGAATAAGCTAGGATTAAATACCTATTTAGATGCTCAGAAAATTAAAGTACACTTATTTTCATTTTGATAAATTATTTTTAATATAGATTTTATAAGAAGTTGACAAACTATTTAGCTAAATTTAATTTTCTTGAGAATTGACAAAATATGTACACAATAATTTGACCTTTTTACCCTATTTGAAATGGAAAAAGCTTAAGGTTGGTAGTTAACCTTGAATTGTTTGGAATTTTTGTTAGGTGTAAAATTTCATGTAGGAAAAAAATCCTTAGTTCCAAAATCTTGATTTCCGGAACTTTGTATCTAGCAGAAATATTGATGACAATCTAAATATTTGGTAAATGAATGCATGAATAAAAAATAAAATGGCTGTTATCAACAAGTAGAAGATTTCTTGACATACATCGATGTCTTGTTGAAATTTAAGCCACTTGGTTTGAAATCTAACATTATTAAATTTCAATGATATTTTGAGAAGATTATTAACATTGATTTCTTTGATTTTAGGACAGTGGTGGCTTTCAAATGGTGTCTTTATTAAAATTAGCCAAAGTTACAGAAAAGGGGGTAGAATTCCAGTCTCCACATGATGGAACAATGATGATGTTGACACCAGAGAAATCCATTGACATCCAGAATTCTATAGGTAAGACTAAAAGTATACAAATTGAACTGCCATTTATTATTTTGCTATTAAAATCTATAATGATTTGCCTAAGTTATATAAATTGTACAGCTATCACTACTGCTATTATTTTAAGTAAGCATTAATTGAATGATAATGTATATGCTCTGATTTGGAAGGAATCTACAGGGTGCGATGGTTAAATTGCTGCCATTTTATATTTTTAATTTCATGCAAGTGTGTTTGTCTTTGATTTTGTTGACTGCACAATATAGTGGGGTCAGTTGGGCACTATCTGTGAGAAAAAGAGCATGATGATGCAATTCACTCCGCCAGAAAGTAGGAAGCAACATGCTGTACTGCTTGGCATTTGCACCTGTGACGGACGCGGATAGCCTAAACACGCATACACACATATATTAAGGTTAATTTCCACCTAGGAACAGAATGGGGGTCACGTGGAAGTCTTGTGACATTTTGGGAAAGCAAGTCAAGAGGTTGACTGACCCAATTACCCGTAGCAACAAATGTCTAGACAGAAGCTAGACAGGGGACTGATGTAAGCTGGAATTCGCGCCAAAACTCAAGACACGTGAGAGTTAAAAATTTACTTGGGTGTCAGTTGTTGTCTTGTCTTTGAAGGAGCAGGACTCAAAATCGAAGTGCTGATAATTTATGAACGGAAAGATAAAACTCATTTGATAATGATGGAACTTGTCCGATTCATCCCAGGCAACTCCGGACAAGAAATATAAGAACAAGTGTTTCTGTTCGATAACCCCAAATTGAAGATGCAGAGAAATTTGTATGCTGAGAATACAGCCTGTGTTTGAAGAAAAGAGAAAACCAGAGAGGAAGAAAGTATATACCTCTGTTACAAGTTGAATTGTGTAAAGAAGAAGAAAGAAAGAAAAAGGAAAATCAGAAAAGAAGAAAGTATATACCTCTGTTACAAGCTGAATTGTGTAAAGAAGAAGAAAGAAAAAAAAAAAACAGAGAGAGGAAGAAAGTGTATATCTCTGTTACAGCTGGGCAGTGTGTGAAATCGTATTTGTGTCAAGAAAAGAAAAGAAAGGACAATGATAAAAAAAGAAAACTGAATATAAAGATAAGTAATCATATATTTTGGACCCGTATTAGAAAGATACACATACATCCATAAATATTATGTTCTTACAAACACATTTCCATATGTCAAAATAATAATTGTAACTCCTATCCCATCTCTTTTGTGTATGCATTGATTTCTGCATTCATAGTAATTCATACTTATATTTTTGTCTGTTCGGGTTCAGTCGAATCCATTTGGAGTTAGGCATATTTTGATATCCCAATGTAAGTCTTGAGATCTGGTCGTCGGATGTTTTTACTCATGCTTATATTTTCTTTTATTTTAATATTTTGTATATCTGTACATATTAAAGTTCTTGTATCAAAATTCGCTAAGCCTTATCGTTCATCCTTGAATTGTGGATCAGTATTCGTGTTGAAACCTAAGCGAACCTGGGAAAAGATTACTGTTCGATTATCTTAATCGAACAGTGTTCTTAAAATATTTTTTTGTTTACCAATTGTCCATTATCACGATCTGGGAGAGATAGCCTGTATCTCTCCACAGGTGTGAGAATGTATATATCTTCTGGTTGGTGTATGATCGCCTTATAAACTCATTCATCGACTAGGGCATATGACACACCATAAGGTCCAATATGAACATTTCAGAGTGTTTGGGTGTCAACCTGAGGACAGTGCAGAGGATTCAGAAAGAGTTGGATGAGTCTAATAGTGATTACAAAAGTACACCAGCTCTGAAAACTCACTCTAATTGTTCTGATTAGAAAAGAATTCTCAAATTTGTTGGTGAGGGCCTCAGACTCAACATGGAGGCCTACATCAAGTGCCTTGAGGAGGTAGTACTGCTCTGGGTCAAGAGGATGGTTGCTGGAAGACCCTCTGTTTAGCAACTGGACTCTGCACCATGCCACACAAGCAGGAGACCCCAGTCATTTCTGTAACTACATCACTTCTTAATTTGGCCATCTTACTTCCCCAGACTGCAACCCCATTATTTATTATGTGTGGGGCATAGTTGAGCAAGAGACCTTGTAACAAGGCTGGAGGGCACAAGGCTGAAACATTGTGATAACAACAACATGAGGACAATAGTCTGCATATAAATAGTGTAAATAATAACTCCTCATACCAGAAATTCAAACATAAAACACATGACACTATTTTTGTTCATTTCTAAGAGCGTAGACCAGATACATGTTTCATATTTTCTATATATAACCCCCGAACATATCTACATTAAATAGTATAATTTCTAAGTTACTCATCTTAGCCAGGTTGGTGCCAAAAATATTACAAATTGTGACAGTGATCATGAAAATTTTATTAAAAATTTAAAAATATTATAATAATTTAAATATTTGAAAACTATAATTTTGACTCTTTTCCACAGATTGTTGTAAAAAATAAAAATACTTTTTCATACTTAAGACTGGTTTTAAACTATTTATGACATCAATTTTGGTCACTCAAATTTCACTTTATCATTTGTCTATTGACAGAAAAATTAAACTATATGATTAAAAATAATCCAAAATTTAAGTAGACATTATAAAAATGTAGGATTTGATGACTACTTAAGTGGATTTTGAAAATATATTGCTTAAAATATAATGAAAAATATGTTTGCTATAGTAGTTATCTATTATTTGTCAAACTGGTCCAAAGGTTAAGTGGATATTGAATCCACTTTCTTTCTCCAAATGTGATGAAAGCCTGCTTAAGTTTATTTTATGGTATAGCTAAAGTAGGGGTGACCAAAAATGACAAAATCTGATATTATCCACAGTGGTAAAAGGTATAACTAAAGAGAACAGTTTGTTTCATGGCAGTGTCATATGTTTAGTCAGGTTTATTTTACATCTTTTTGCCAGTTTAAAAAACCTTTACCACTTTCTTTTAGGTGCTGATATTATAATGCAGTTAGATGATGTGGTCTCAAGTTTGGTGAGTGGTCCTCGTGTTGAAGAAGCAATGCACAGGTAATTGTTTTTTTGTTTTTTTTATGGAGTCCTCTCTTTGGTACTGTCCAAATGTAATATTTTCTCTCTTTTTATTAGATGCTGTGACTGTGATTGCACAATGGTTGCATTTAACCATTGTTGGTAAATCTTGAAAAATTAGTAGAATCAGGACCCTATTTCACTTGCAGGTTTTTCACTCTTTTGTCATAACTATTAATGGTAGACAGAATTTATTTCATTTTTCTTCAATGTCTATTCTGTCAGTGAAAGTTCAAACATAGACGAAGGGAGAAATGGTTTTTTGACTTTTCAGGACAAGCTTGAAAGAATGAAAAAAAAAAAAGAAGAAAAATTATATATCTGTGCAATTTCATTTTTCAAGACACTAACTACTATACCAACTCTGACATTTCTTTGACTTGTGTTCATAGTTGCATTTATGGACTTCCAGGATTTAAAGGAAATCTTTCAAATTTATCTATACTTTGATTTGAACTTTGGCCAATGTTGCCACAGAATTGGCCAAAGTTCAAATCAATATCTGCAATTCCAGTGATGGCATCAGAATTCACCCTATAAAAAGTTAAAACCGTGACCCTTCTTTGTCATCTTTGTTCAATTCACCAGTCAATTTTCTCCTCTCACATTGTTTAAATTTTCTGATCTGAGGAAGTCTTGACTGAGGCTAGTTGAAACATCCCCAGGAATGAAGTCGGGTAAATTATAAGAAAAATAATGAAAAGAATAACACTAGGTTTATTTGTTGAGGGTTACAATTAGCAAATGGACCATAACCAGTTCAGTGATGCTGCCATCTTCTTAACTACAGCCAGTTAATGAGTTCTTGGGTGTTGGCATTATTAACACATTGCAACAATTGGTGACTGATGGTCAGTTCAGTAATTTAATCAGGGAACGTTAGTCTCATGCCTGCAGACAAAGTTGGTAACCAAACAAACTTCTTAAGTATCTGTCTATATTTCTGAAATGAGGTATTATGTACATTATTTACATTATTCGGACTATTATCCTCATCTTTGTGGCCATATTTATCACAACATTTTGGCCATTGTATGCTCCAGCCTTCTTCAAGTGGTTGGAATGTCGAACTGAACCCTTTATTTTGCTCAAGGACATGGCACAGTGGATAAAGGTGTTGGTTAGATCCAGTGACAGGACCCAAAGAGTATGAGTTCAATACCTGGTTAAGGCAGTGGAGAACTTTCAGAGGGAAATTAACAGGAGATAACTGATATCCATTAAACATGGCATGTGGAACTAGAACAGTCTACCCCAGTGAGCGAAATAAAGGGTTAAGTTCGACATTCCAACCACCTGAAGAAGGCTGGAGTGTACGACAGCCAAAACATTGTGATAAATATGGCAACAAAGATGAGGACAATAGTCCGAATAATGTAAATAATGTCAACTTCTTAAGGTGAGGGAATTCTTTCTCAGTTGACTAATTTTCTAATTTTTCTTGGGCAGTATCTTGCAAAGTGGTGGCAAATGGGGGAGGGGGCATCAAACCAACTTGGAATGTCTTCTATACTATTAGACTGTAACTGTCTAAGGGTCAAAATCTGCCTTCTGATATTGAGGAGTTCCAGCTGGGCTAGGATTAATTTGAATATCAAAACACTTAATTTATTATTTTTCTAAGCATCTCCAAATTTGGCAACAGTTCATATTCCCTATTAGGTTCTTGTGTATCCATTACTTGAAAAACTGTGGTGGGTTCATCAGTTGTTAAAAAAGAATTACCCTTTGTTTTTCTCTCTCTCCAGTTTCACTTTTGCTTCTTTTTCAATAAGTTTTTCAATAACGAACAACTTTATCAGGAAGCACCTCTGTGCTGTCTCTATAATAATTTCATGACAAACATTTCAATCCTTCAAATCTTATAACATGTAGGTCAGGAAGAACATCTCTTTCACTTTCAAGATAATTCTGTTTTCTTTAGGCTTACATTCTCTCAGCTCTTTTCATAAAATGGGTCAAAAACATCCAGATTCCTCATCTCTTTCTTGTCAACATTGAAACTTGTAATCAAGTCTTAACTTTTCTGGATTTTTAGATCAAAATGGTAAATAGCACTTTTAAGTAGAAAAGAAACAAACTCTGAAGTACTTCTGGTATACTAGTAAACTCTAAATTACCTAGCTTGGCTTTTCTCATTAACAATTAGCTGCATTCCAACTGGCCACCAGGTGTAGATTCATTTGTAAATCTGTTATAAAAGTAAAAAATTTAGCTTAAATCTCATAAAAATATTTATTTCTATGAATTTTTGATTACAAGTTGTCAGTAAAAAATCACTTCAGTATTTGTAATCTTTCCAAACAAGACAATATTCTTTTTCAGTCATGTCTTCAGGCATTTTTCTCAGTGTTTCTTTATGGACAGGAAAATGTTTGTACGACTAAGATTTTTCTCACACATTAATACTAAATCAGTTTCTTGACTAAAGACTGAAACCCAAATATCCCTGGCTCCAAATCTCCAAATTTCACTTTTGTCCCATTCTTTAATTTTTATTTATTTATTTATTTTTTCCAAGTTTGAACATTTTTGTTATTGATTTCAAGTAAATATTTGTTTTTTAGTTTTGGTGAGTGGAGTGGAACAGGAAAATATAAATTTGTTTTCATCTTTGGTACAAAATGAAAAAATCTCTTGATGCTTGCTTTTTTTTTCCCCTTCACATTTTCAAAAAGGCTACCCAAATTGTGCACTGCAACCAACTATCAATATAGTTGAGATGGTGATTACTTAAAGCACCACCTATAGGGTTAAAAGGTGAAGATGAGCGAGTAAATATTTCGGAAAATTCTTTTTAAAAAAATCTGCTTTCAAATACACAGTATAAATCTGTCTGAGCAAAATGAATCTATTTGCTATCCTTTTCATTTTACACTTGTCTTTTTCTCTAGAACAATCCGCTGGTTGGATCGATGCCTAAAAGCTCATAAAAGACCTCATGACCAGAATCTCTTTCCAATTGTTCAGGGAGGTCTTGATCCCAAACTTCGACAACAGTGTGCGGAAGGTAATGTATTTCTATAAGATTTATTTTTTTAATGGAAAGATTGACGTTAATATATTAGATTATGAAAAATTATTTCATGTTTTTTTTTTTTTTTTTTTTTTTTTTTTTTGAGACAATTGTAATTTTCCAAGCATAGCTTAGATGTGGCACAAAGCCAAAAGTATGGGGCACCCAGTGAGGATTGAACTCACTACTCAGTTGTAATTGTTCTAATGAGACAAGCTTGGTAACCTTTACACCACCTCAAGGTACCCATTTTTTTGAGACAGTAAAAATCCATTAAAAAGTAGTAAAATTAAATTTATTAATCAAAAACACCATTATTATTGTTGACAATGATAAAAACCCGACTCTGTTTCTTTTGATAATGGTCTCTTGATATTCTTCCCTATTGTGAAAGCTTTTGCTACAACAGGAATGGTGTTTAAGTTTAGATGTTGATATAGGAGTTTTGTTTTGGATTCCAGTTTCCTTCAACAAAAATTAATTTCATTTTGAGCTTTTTGTGATTGTTAATTTTGTTCTTAGAAAATAAATTTAACATTTGCTACATTTAAACAGATTTTTATCCTCTTTCTGAAAATCTCTTTTTAAACAGCCTGATATATAAATATGCATGTTTTCTGACCATTTAGCATACAAAACTTCCATTTGTTGATGAATGGACAAATATTTTAATTTATTCAGTTCTTATTTTCAGAATTTGTGTTATTTTTTTAATCATTTCACCCCAAGCAAGGCAATAAAGCCACTAGGACGCAATTGTTATAGAATATCAGAAAAACTACTATTAAGGAGAGAGGACAATAAAAGAATTAAGACGACAGAAGATAACAATTGACATTGCATTTAAATTTTTGAAGATCAAAGTTGAATAGGAAGCAAGAAACCGGAAGAGAGTTCCACAAGCAAGAAGTGCGATAAAAAAAACTGTTAGCATAGAATTTACGGTTACATCTAGTCATTTCAACTGTAAAATGATGAGACATTGCTGCCAATCTAGTACTTAATATATTCTTTGGTTCTCCACATTGTCTGACATTTTGAAATTTATTTTTTTTAATTTGTATATTTTTCAGGCTATTATCTTCATATTTTTGTTGTTTTTAACACAGCATTTTGTTTGATATATTCTTCACCCATCCAAATGTTAAGAAATTATTTTCACTATTCCTGTTGTGTAAGTTGATGAATGAGTGTATCTGTAAAGGAACAAGATGAATAAAAAGAGTCCAGAGGAAAAAAATATTTGTAGCCGACACATTTCTTCTCGGATGGACTTTATCAAGGTAATTGCCTTGCTAAAGTCCCTCTGAGGATGTAATGTGTTGGCTAAGAATAGTTTTTTCTCCCCCCCCCCCGCCTCTTGTCTCATTTTGTTCCTATTGTTGATAACATTTTTTTTGCCCTCCTTAAGTTGAATCTGGTGGTCTTTAGATGTCAATACTTATTTTCCTTCATGATATTCCTGAACTAAAATATCACAGGACGTAGTATTAAGGTCTCATATTAATTGTATTAACACAAGACTAACTAATATGGGAATCTAAAAACTTGTGGACAACTATCACCTATTTATTAACAAATTTACAGAGCAATGAATTTCAGTTTTATTTGTCCTCTTGTTGATGCTACAATCTTGACTTTTACTATTTATTTATTTGATTTGGTTGAACTGTGTTGTTTTAGTTGAAAATATAAAAGTAATAAACAGTTTCTAAAACCAGATATAGCCTCCACACTGTAGAAGGCCGAAGTATGTATTGGCTGAAACATTAGGAAAAAAACATGATAAAAACACAAGTTTGAAAAATATATGGATTATTGAAAAATTTGAAAAAATTAAAATACTTTGTTATCCTCTGTTGGAAATTTTCAATATTTAAGTATCAATGAATGTATAACTAATCCTCTCATTTTTTTTATGGCTACTGTTAATATATATATCATTTGGTGTTAGTGATTCCAGTAAAAGCCATCAGGTGGCAGTACTAGTGATGGCAATATTGGTATACAATGGTTCCAGTATAGATCTAAAAGAAGAGCCATCTTGGATTAGTTACTGATCTGAAATTTAATAATCAGTATGCTAGTATTTATTATATAAATCATTAGTCATCTCTTTATATACAAGGTTTGCTTTATGTTTTATAAAAGTCATTAAACAATAAAACAAGGTTGGTGCAAAAATAATGTTGTCTTTTGCCGTTAAAAATACGTCAAAAAACGATATTATTTTTGCACCAACCTAATACTTATATTTTTAATGAAGTTTGGCAATCAACTTGTAACAACATACCAATTTTTTTGGTTGTCACAGGTATCAAAGAGGATCTCTGATTTGACCCCCTCTTGGTGTAATGAGATACTGTCCCAGTCACCAGACTTCTTTTTTAATTTATTACCAATCAATTGAAGTCTGTCATACTACAGGGTGGTCTGAAAGTCTTGTCATCTCTACCAAAAAGTAATGGGAACAATAGAAATATTACTGAACTCATGTCACACATACTTCATGCTCTTGCTAGAATGCACACAATCATGTGTCCATATACTTGGAAGCAGGTTCTCTTCCAAACTGTAGGAGCTTGTGTCAAGTGTCTGAAATAGAAAATTATATTATGTAGAGGGTGACAAGACTTTCGGACCGCACTGTACTATAGACAACAATCATGATTTAGTAAATAATCTTATTTCAAATGTAAATTTTAAATTGAAGAAATATTTTAATGATACTGGATTATATCTTATAGTATTTCTTTAAAAAAAAGAAAATGAAATTGAATATTTACTTGGTTACAGAATTAATTCAAAGGGATGTTCCTGGATTTGCAATTGGTGGTCTCAGTGGTGGAGAACAAAAGGATCAGTTTTGGAGAATGGTGTCACTCTCTACAGATGTACTACCCAAAAATAAACCTCGGTACCTAATGGGAGTAGGGTGAGTACTTCAGCTTTATTGACATGTCATGTAAAGTCATTACATAAACACCTGAAGCAAGCTCATATAGCTGTTGATACAATAAAATGATTTTTCTCTCTGACAAATTTTAACCAATTGTTGGTTTTTATTACATAAAGATATTTTACCTATTGATTACATGTAGCCAACCTTTTTACCAGGAATCAAAAATTCTACAAGAAGGTTTTTTTGTTTTTTACATTCTACCTGCTGCTTTTGATCCATTCTTGTAGAGCTTCTGATCCCTGGTAAAGGTTCAAACCAGACTCTGCAATGATTCCTAGTATATAATCATATTTCATTTAAAGTTAAAACACTTAATTAAAAGTACATTAAACAAATATAATGGCTGAAAGATGCCTGCTCTGTGGTTGTCACATACCTATACACATATACATTTTTTAAATTTCAAATTATGTAACGGTTAGTCCATATTCAGCACCTGAAGATTACATTGTGCATGAAATTCCAACTCATGCCAGCAGTGAGAGATTATATATATATATATATATATATATATATATCCCTCACCAATAGCATAGCTCTCACTTTCCTACTCAAAACAATCATCAGATGCTGACTGTTGCATAATATATATACTGTACTATAATGATAGTGAGGCACTCCATTTTATTTGCGGTGGGGGGTAAATAAATGAAAATAAAATAAAAAAAATAATACACACACACACACACATATATATATATATATATATATATATATTGGAACAGTATTATTAGTTTTTATTTTATTTTTTACTATTATTATTTTTTTTTATTGGTTTTTATTTTATTTTCATTTATATACTTGTGCAGATATATATATGTGTGTGTATATATATATATATATTTAACACTATTTACATTATTGAGACTATTGTCCTTATCTTTGTTGCCATATTTATTACGTTTCAGCCATTGTATGCTCCAGCCTTCTTCAGGTGGTTGGAATGTCGAACTGAACCCTTTATTTCACTCACTGGGGTAGACTGTTCTAGTTCCACATACTATGTTTAATGGATGTCAGTTATCTCCTGTTAATTCCCCTCTCCAACTTCTCCACTGCCTTAACTGGGTATTGAACTCACACTCTTTGGATCCTGAAGACTGGATCTAACCAACGCCTTTATCCACTGTGCCATGTGGCTTTATATTTAACTTGATCATTGTCATTAATTATTATCTATTCTTATTCTTTTGATGCTATGCAACCATCAGAAATCTAAGCAAACACCCAAATTGTAAAATTGGATAAAACTGCAAATTTTTATAAACTTTATCCAAAGGAATATAAATGTTCTCTTTAGAAAGGATTTAATAAAGAGTTACAAGAAAGTAAATACCAACAACTATAATTATGTGAACATCATCAACTCCTCGAATAAACAATTTACTGATAAGCTAAATATCAGTGATAGGGTATCCAAGCTTTCGACTAAGGAAACTTATGTTCTACTTAAAGATCATAAACCCAATTTCCTAAGCAAATTACCTTCAAGGATTATCAATCCAACAAAGTCTGAAATCGGAAAAATCAGCAAAATGATCCTAGAACATGTGAACATACAGATTAAGAACCAATTCAGTCTCATCTAATGGGTCCTGACTACAGAAGTGATTGACTGGTTTAAGAGCTTTAACAATAAAAATCACTGTACTTTCATTCAATTCGACATTGTGAACTTCTATCCATCCATATCCAAGAACCTATTTAAAAAATGTCTTTGGAATTTGCTTAATTTTATTTCAATATTTCTAAGGATAAAATCAACATCATTTTAAATTGCAGAAAATCAATAATAATCCACAACAATGAGCAGTGGATAAAGAATTTGGATTAAAATTTTGATGTGTCTATGGGATCATTGGGCTCTGCTGAATCAACTGATTTGATTGGATTATTTATTTTGTACAATCTTACAGCATATGAGGAAATTAACTTAAATGATATAGGACTTTATAGAAATTATGGTCTAATGATAGTAAATAATTCTACTGGAAGTAAGGTAGATAATCTGAGAAAATTAATTCATAGTGTTTAAATCTTTACATCTCAAGGTTAAAATTAATTCTAATATTAAACAAGTGGATTTCTTAGATATAACTTTAATCATAGCACTTAATAATTTTCAACCCTTCTTGAAAAACAATGCTAGGACCATTTATATAAATCCTAATTCCAATCACCCTATCCCAGTTATTAACATATCCCATCATTTGTTGAACATCATATTAACCAGCACTCCTCTAGCAAAGAATTATTCGATAAGCATAAAATTGTTTATAACAAAATCTTTACTTGATAGTGGCTACAGATTTTCCAAAATTAAATATGTAGAAAATTATAGTTACCCTAGAAAGAAGAATACAGGGGAGAAAACAATTTGGTATACACCTCTGTGGTGAACAGCCCTGTAGAAGCAAGCAAGCCAGAGTGGCTTGCATCTGGTGCATAGGAAAATAAGGGTCTTACCTTAACGTGTAGCACGTGGCATCAGCAAGTTTGCTTCATGAAAAAGTGCATTACTCTCCCGTCTGGCAATTCCAGTAGTATGTGTGGTAACAAGGGTTTTTGTACAGTTTGGCATGCTTCCACCAATAGCAAGTCGTGTGCTGATTGGTTGGACTAGAGGAGGTTATTTACCTGGGTAACTGAGAATAAAAGCGAAAAACACTGATTGGTTGGTCGACTGCTGTGTTGGCCTGATAAAAGAGGGCTGAAGTAGTGAAAAAGGGGAGAAAAGATGGATTTATGTTTTGAAGTGTTCAGAAAGCAAGAACGGCAGATTGAACCAGCAGTATCTTGATTTTTACAAGTGACATCATAGTAGTAGTGACTCATTTAAACTACAACCTCCCTTCAATAAATTAGTACATACCAAATTGGCGCAAAAATTTTAAAATTTGATTGATAAGAATTTTCCTAAGAATAGTCAATTAAGTCAAATCTTCAATACCCTCAAATCAGTTGTAGTTGTATTAGAAATTTGGATAAAATTATTAAATAACACAACAATAGAATACTGAAACTTTATAATGATAATAAGTATAACCCAAACACAAATTCTAGTATACCTCAGGTAACCGAACTATGTAATTGTAGAATTCCTAATCAATGTCCATTATCAAACAAGTGCCTAATGAAATTCATTGTATATATGTGTTCCGTCCCATCAACTGAAAACCCCAATAATATTAAATTGTATGTTGGGTCCACTAGGAATGCTTTTAAGGAGTGATATTATAACCACATATCCTCTTTTACTAATGCAAGCAAACGCAATATGACTTCACTTTCTAAATATTTCTCGAAATTGAAGGAAGAAAACAAAGCATCTAAAGTTAAGTTGAAAATCCTCAAACAAGCCAGAACTTGCAGATCTCTGAACAAACCTTGTTTTTTTATGTCTGTATTATTAAGCTTTTGAATAACAGTCAATTGTTAAACCAAAGATTTGAAACTACCGTTTTTTGTAGGCATATTAAAGATCTAACATTGCAATCTTGCTAAACTTTCAAATTTATAATTCACCTTTTTATATATTTTTTACCTTCTTGTATACTTTTTTACTGATCTATCTTAAACTACAATTCTAAATTGTTTATGCACATGTATAATACTAACAATAATATTAGATAACTAGATTTATATCTATACTTATTCTACAAGTTATAGTTTTGTAATAGGTTTAATTAAATTGATAGAAAATTTATATTAACATTCCATACTTTGTCTTTTACTTATATCTTAAATTCTGAACTAAAATTTATTGTAATACTTCAAATAACTTATGTATTTTACATGAAAAACTTTCTACTTCTTAAAAGATCCTTTATTAATTTACATACTATGTTTATTCCAGAACAAAAACAGAAACTTCAGCCTAAATCTGTGGCATTCAGCTCTGTTTCTGTCTTAAGGTTACTGTCCATTCATCAGTGGAATCGTTTTCAATTACTTCTATAGCTTTTCCTTGTACCTATCTCTCTTTTCTCCTTCATCGTTTTCTTCTTTTCTCTTTCCACCTTTCCCTCTCTCTCTCTCTCTCTTTTTTCTTGGAAGTTTTGGTGTGTTTGCTTAGATTTCTGACCATTGCATAATATCAAAATCTTTAGTGGGCACTTCCGCTTAGATTTAAATTTTCAGGTTTTTATTTTAACACTTTAACATTCCTTCACCGCCCAAAATGCTATCAACAACAACTATTGTCTTACTCTGTCATTTTCTTTTCTTTCCTTCTCTTTTCTCCCTGTGTTTTACTCTTTCTTCATTTCCTCTTAAGGTGTTTCTCCCTATGTTTTTTTCCAAAGACAATTTGAATAATGAGAAAAAGGAAGTGACGTTCCATAGGCAACTTATTTTAAATAGAATTGTTCATAACCACTTTTGGTTCTCTCTAGTCAAGATGCCTTTGCATTGAAACAAAAATGCGTCTTTGTCGTGAGTAATTGTTTTTGTCTGTATGTAAAAATTCATAATATATATATATTAAGAAGCAATGTTAGGATAGTCTTCTTTGTTATATCTTTATCAATTTTAACTATTTGGAATCCAATTATATATTTTTTGCTTCTTTTAGGAACAAATTTAGGTTGAGTATCTCAGTGTTTAGCAACTCGATTTTACAGGCTATTAATTTAATTTGTTTCTAAGCAAATGTCACATATCTGTGATCTTGTGATGGACTAAACTAATACTACTGAAGTAAATTTGATCCTTATTGGGTTCCCCACACTTGTGGCCTTGTACCATACTAAGCTAGTTAAATATTAAGAATTCTCTTTGTGTGTTTGATTCATTAAAGGGATTTAAAAAATTTATTAGTTAAAAATATTGTGGCACAAAATTGTTGGACAGTGATGTATACAATGTTTCCAGAATCTACAAACACACTATGTGAATAACATTTTAAACAAGTTAAGATATATTCAAAAGAAGAATTTGCTTGGTGGTTGAATTAGTTGCATAATTCCCCACTAGCACCCATATTCACTGTTCTAGTGTTAAAAAAGATTAAAGACAGCAGGTAGGCTCTTACCACTCTTGGTGCAACACAATCTTACTACACCTTATCTCCCATTTAGATCTGTGTCTAAGTTTAACTTTGTAAATATCTGTAGAGTACTTTTGGGATCTACAAACACGTCATTATTGATAGGATTCAAGATTTTATTCACATTCAGGATGTTATTGATATACAGGGACCAGAACCTAATTTCTATATGCATTCATAAAATCAAATATCTTAGTATGTTCTTTTGGTAAAATGTAACCTATTTAGTATCACTTATGTGCACATAAATTTGACTAAATTTGTGATATCCTCTTAAAATGTCCCCCAAATTATTTTCCTTAGTTGGGATAAAAAAGGTAATTTTGCTGGATATGGTGTAATATACCCACTAAGATTTGACTGAATCTGCAATACCCCACAAAATAATATCTAATTCTAATATTCATTGTCAGAAAATAATTGAAGACAGTTTTGTGAAAAACAGATATTGTCTTTTATGTATGAGGGGGTGAGGGCTGCTGAAAAGTTCTTATATTGACTCACTTCCCTAATTTTACCTTTGGGCTGAGAACTTTTCATCAAACACTGTGTGTGTGTGTGTGTGTGTGTGTGTGTAATGGATGAGTATTTACCGTAAGAGGTTTTTGTGATACTGCAATTTTTGATTTTAATATTTTCAGCTTTGCTGAAGATTTGGTTGTTTGTTCAGCACTTGGCTGTGATATGTTTGATTGCGTCTTTCCAACTCGTACAGCCGTGAGTTTTTTTACATTTTATTTGAATTAGGCAACAAAACTCGTCATTATTTTCATTTTTTTTTTTTTTTTTTCTTTTGTGTGTGTACTTAGAGATTCGGAAATCAAGTTTTAAATATTTCTTTTATCTTTTCTCTCTTTCTTTTTTGCTGTTTATTTTTTATCAATGTTGTTTTCTAAACTATACTTTATTGGCTGTTAAATGACTGATACCCTGTCCCCTTTCAAAATTCTGATCAAATGCCTAAATATCAGATTTTTGAAGGGCTTCTTTCTTAGCATTTATATAAAAAAAAACAGCTTGTGTTTGTCTGTGTTATTCATTAATGTTTATATATTTTTTTTTTGTTCTGTACAAGTACAGAGCAACAAAACACACAAGTGGGCAAGTTTAAAATGTTCTTGACATGACCCACTTCCCTAAATTTGGACACAACCAAACATTAAAATTTTTTGAAGGGCATCTAATTCAAGAGTTTCTCACCACTCCATCATGTTTGTGTGAGTAAAGTTGGATGGGAATTTGACAGAATGGTAAATATGAGACAATTTTGAAAACTTAGTGTGACATGTTTTGCTGATGGACCAGCATCATCAGAAAAATAATTTCACAAAAAATTAGTAGTTTATTCAATGCATTATTTGGATTAGCATCCTTATCTTTTTTGTTTTGAACAACACACTTCAGTTAGTCAACTCTTCAACCTTCCTCAAGTATATATCTCTTTAAAGAATATAAAAATATAAACCTGAGGAAGGCAGGAGAGTCCACTGGCCAATGTTGTGATCAAAACAACAAAAGTGAAAATATTCGTTCAAGTAATAACAATTCATTTGGAGATGGTATCTTTTACTGTTACATCCAATGATCTTTGTTTTCAATCTAATCAGAAACTTAACCTCACCAACCTAGTTGCAGAGTTGATCTTCACTATCTGCTCTACATTTGTAGCTGTGTGCTTTGCTAGGCTTAATAAATCATATTTTAAAAAATGAATCCTATACATACATGCTCATTGGGATTGAGATCTGTAGAGTTTCATCTTCCTGAAACAATTACTAGAAAATCTATGCAGCATGGCAAAGCACATTGTAGAAATCTGTTGCTATGAAAAGATGTGCCTGGTCTGTGGATGTACAGGATATTTGACAAAGCACCTTTTACATGAATGATAGATGTTTTCTAAGCAGTGCATTAACCAAACTATCAGTGTATCCTGATGCCATAGGTTCTCCAAGATAACAACATCTATGAGTGTACTCTGCTGTCCAGAAGAAACTAAGATTCATTTTTTATCAAACAATCTTCTTTTTATACAAGCTCCAGTTCCAAGTTTTGCAAGTCCATTGAAGACAATTTGAGCAATTGACATTGGTTCACATGACTGGCTTGCTACTATGCAACCCCATATACAACAAGGAATGATGTACTGTGTGTTGTGACACATTCCTTTTGTCTCCTTGATTAAAGCTATTTGTATAAGGACGTATTTTTAGAAGGATTATTTTAATTTTTTTTCTTTTTACATTAAATTGTTGAAGATTTTCCTTTATTTTTATTTTATTAGAAAAGCTTTTTATAAACATTTTTGCACAAAATGTTGCTTATATTTTCTTATTTTGATTCAAATTGCAGCGTTTTGGCACAGCTCTGGTATCAAATGGACAAATGAATTTGAAAAACAAAAAATATGCTCGAGATTATCGTCCCATAGATGAAAACTGCAACTGTTCAACATGTCAACAGTACACACGGGCTTATTTGCACACAATTGTTACTTATGAATCTGTGGCATGTCAGTTACTCACAGTTCATAATATAGCCTATCAGGTAAGTGTTTTCTATGTAAGAAACATTTCAGTCCTTGTCACTGTAGGGAAAAAGCACTTTTATTAGACAAGCAACAGAAGATAGGAAGTTGAATATTGTGTAAAATTGTTTTACTTTTTGTGGGTAACTATAAAATTTTATTTTCAAGGAAATTACATGAAAAATGTTGAGCCATAAGCAAATATAGTGGTTTATATAGGAGGAAGTATTGTGGTCATGTAAGTGTTATGGACAATTACTGCAGCATAAAATTTAAAAGAAAAAGATTAAAATAAAACAACTTGTCTAGAAGATGCCAAGTTTACCACTCCATAGTGGACAGATCGTCTGCAGGGTTAAATGCATGAATGAAGAACAACAACCAACATTAATGAACAACAAATGCCAATATACAAATTAATAAGATTTAATTAGATTTTAATTTAAAATAGACAATACATGAAAACATTAATGCAAGAGAATGCATGGAAAGATGTATGCATTATATTTCTAAGATTAAAAATTGAAACAATCACTTAGCTTCAATCTTTTTACCTGAAAATCGTTTTCTTTCTTTCTTTTTCTCTTGTTTTATGTTTCTCTTTGTTTTTGTTTTTTTACTTTCAATTCGGTTTGTTTTGCTTGAGAAGCGGTATCTTTGATCTATCCTCCTTTCTGGTTATTTACTCTCTCCCTATATTCAGTCGTCCTGAGTAAGATATTAAACTACATCCAGCAGCAAGGCCTCTGATCAGGAGGTTTTGAGGAAGGTGGACCACTTCTTAATTGCTGGTGTTCCTAGGTCCACCCTGACCCAGGGTGGTAGCATGGGCAAATAGTTAACTATTACCAGCAATACTTTTTTGAAAAAAATTATTACCAGCAATACAATTTTGAAGGAAATATAATACCAGAAACAGATTTTTGACAAAACAAAATATTACCAGCAATAAAAATTTTATCGGCATTAAATAACCCATTGAGGTTGATAGGCAAAATAAACCAAACCAAACCATATATTCAGCAATGGAGAATTTATTCTGATCCTTCATTCAATTGAATGTGTCACATACATTCCTGTATTATGTGATTGTCACATTTAACAATTCACCAATGCATTTAATGTAAGCAGCATAGAGTATTGAGTTGAATTGGAATTTGTCTTCATCATGTGATTTCTTTTGCTTGACAGTAACAAGTAAAAAGAAATGTTGCTCACACAAGACTGTTTCCAATTTATTTTATACTGGAAGTTTGTGTGAATTGAAGATAGCATTCCTTCTCTTCAGTTTGGTGAATCCAGTTACACAACAGTTTCATGCCTGGTTTGACTCCTTTGGGTTTCTTTGCCCTAACTGGTATTTTTCTAATATTTCCCACTTAAAGTTTATACTTGGTCATGTGATTCGGCACATTTGTGGGAATCTATTTTTAGCTTCCATTTAGATCTGTTGTTGGGATCAGCTGCCTCGATATGGAGTCCTGTACCAAACAAAGTGTAGTAACTATTTAATTGTTGTAGAGTACTTTTGGGATCTACAAACATGTCATTATTGATAGGATTCAAGATTTTATTCACATTCAGGATGTTATTGATATACAGGGACCAGAACCATATAATCTATTCAGTCTAGTTGTTTGAAGCTACTTTGATAAAGAATCTTGTGTCAGACTCAGATATTAGTAAATATTTAGGAATATTTAAACTGATTCAATGAATCATGGGACCTGGAATTTTAGAATTTAATTCTACTTAAAATTCTCCTCCTCCTCCTTTTTTGTTGGGTGGGGTAGCTAACATTCATGTTTCATTTTCTCAGTTAAAATGACATATCCGTGCCAAGTCATATCTCCAGTTTTTTTTTTTTTTTTTTTTTTTTTTTTTTTTTACTCAGGCTTATATTAGATTATTAATTTCACTAAAAGAAAGAATTTGACAAATTTGTAACAGTACATGTTTAACAGCTGAAGTTTACAGTGGGTAGTGTCCTGATCTCAAAAGTTATTGAAAGGGAGATTGGTCCTCATCAACAGTTCAAAATGCATCCTTTTTACAAAGATGATAGACTTCAATCAATACTGGTCACAATCTTAGCTTAATTCGATGATAATTATACAATAATTGATTTGAAACACAGTAAATCTTGGGTATATCTTTTACACACTGTTTACTGCATTCTTGTCCTCTCGTCTTCTGGCCTTGTTAATGAAAATCTCAGAACCAATTTATATAATAAGTTCTAATTATAATGATTATCTTTCACTTTCAGCTTAACCTAATGCTGTCAATTCATAAAAGCATAAAGGAAGATAAATTTCCAGAGTTCATCAAAGACTTTTTCCTGAAGATCTACACAGACAGAAATTATCCAACTTGGGTTATTGAGAGCCTCTCAAGTGTAGGTGTACACCTACACTGAACAAATCATCTAAAAAAAGTTTTTATCATTCATTTTTAAAATGTATGTATATATATATATATATATATATATATATATATATATATAAAATTAAATTTCAACTTTTATATTTTGGAGTCTCTTGAGTTTCTTGTTTTTGTTTTATTAATTTATTTTTATGTGACTTTTAATTTTAGATTTTTTTTTTTTATTTTGAGCAGTAATCAGGGATTAGTGAAAAATTACTGTAGTATTCTTTCTTCATGTACAGTTTTTAATTGCATTTCTTCATTTGTCAACTGCATTTCTTATGCATAAAAATAAAAATACTTATTTCATTTTTTTTATTTATTCAAATATTGAAATTTTTTATCTGTTTTTATGAGGTTTTTCTTTTTCTTACGGAATTTATTTAGAAAGTAGATTCAACATTACCTCAGCAACAACAATAATACAAAAAAGATTTGTTTTCAAAGATGAATGCAAAGTTTGATTTGGTTGTGTTATATAATGGTGTTTGAAAATTTTTATTTACAAAAATTTAGAATGTTAATATATATAGAGAATGAAAAGACATCTTTTCAATAATTTCAATAATAAAATAGATGATGTATTGATATTTTGGACGATACACGTCTGATGACAGAACAGACGATAATTTTTTGTTGCTGCTCTTTTTTTTTTTTTTAATTGGATACTGCAGATGACTCCTCCTTTTAATCAGAGGATATTATCCTCAGTCAAATTTTTTCTTGCTCGATTAAGACATTTTGTTTTCTGGGTCTGTAATAAACTAACTTAGTTTGCCACATAAAATTGAATGTTATTTTGAATGTTCAGCTTACAGTGTCAAATTATTTAAATTAGATAGATTTAAATTTACCAAATGTGAAGGAAGAATTATATCATAATTATATATATATATATATATATATATATATATATATATATATATATGATAAAATCTACTTAAAATTTAATTTAATTAGATTTTATTACTTTTATATATATTTTTTATTATTATATATATAATTGTATATATTTTTGTATATATAAAATTGTATATGATACATTATGCATATTGATTTCCTTTTTAGTGGATAAATAAAATTTTAGACACTTATTATTAAGGCATTTTGTGTTCACAGATTTAAATTTTTATTGTTGACATTTACATAATGTATCCTTAAAATTTTGTAAAGTAAGGTTTTTGAAAAGTTGTCTTTGAATAGCTCATTTAGTTTTTATTCTGTATAAAGTTAGATGAAAATATGGATTTATCACCTATTAGGTTGGTGCAAAAGTAATGACGGTTTTTGACGTTAAGAAAATACGTCAAAAACCGTCATTATTTTTGCACCAACCTAATACATTAAATCTGCTTTTGAGAAAAAATTTTTAAAGGATAATATTGAACACATTGTTTAATATGTTAAAAGAAAATCAATTTAATAAAGATAGTTTAGCGACTCAAAAAAGATAGTTATGGAATTGTTAAATCCTGTTAATTTAATTAATGAGCAAATTACAAATTGTTATTTTGAAAATGAAGATGAAATCATACATCAACATATTAAGGGGGAAACTTTGTTTTATGCCAGAATTAATCTTTTTTTTTTTTTTTCTTCAGAAACAAAGAAATTGGAAGAAGTTATAAACCCTGTTTCCCCTGTGACTAGTAATTCTGATTTGTTTTCTTCTCATTATAATGTTGCTCCTAAATTACAATGTCCTGTATTTGACCCTGAAAGTTTGTACAAGGACAAATTGTCCTTTTTAAATTTTTATAAAGAATTTGAATTTCAGACCTAAATTTCGATATAGCAGAAGATATCTTGAAAAAGATTTTTGGACAGGGATTATAGTAAATAGTATATTCAAGTCTTTTTCAGAAGCTAAGGTTTTAAGAGAGTATGACTTGAATGCAGTGAAGATTTTTTTTTAACAAAATTAAACTCAAATTTATGAATTAAAAAATTAATTCAATTTAGACTTTTTTGAATTTGATAGCACTGGTAATAAATATGAGTTATACAATCAGTATATTAAAAGAAATTAGAATAGTGGGAAATAATTATTCGTCACTTAATGACATTTTTGATAATTATTCAGAAGTAATTAGAACTTTAGAAATTATTAAACCTAAAAATAATTTTCCCTTGGAACATGAGCGTAGTATTAGGTTGGTGCAAAAATAATGACGTAATAATGTCGTTTTTTGACGTTAAAAAATACGTCAAAAAAACGACATTATTACATCATTATTTTTGCACCAACCTAATAAAACCATTGTTTCAGACAAATTAAAAGATCAGGATACCAACAGGATGGTATCTACTTTACAAAATTTCTGCACTAATGCTTCTAATATTTGTTAAAGTTGTAATTTTTGTAAAACTAATGCTCATAAAACTTATTGTAAGGATTTTTCCTACACTTAAGGCTAAACTTAAGCAATGTGCGGTGAATAAGTTGTGTTAAATACGCTAGTCCTAACCATTCTGTGGATAATTGCTGTGGTAAGAAAGGACTGTTGGATCCTTGCTGGAAGTGTAACAAAAACTATCATATAGGAGCATTGTGTCCAAATTTGGATGGATCTCTTGTAACTTTAAATCTTTGTTTCCAACTAGAAGAATATTTATTACTTCCTATTTTTGAAATTAGAGCCAATTGTAATAACATTACATGCAAATTCAATTGTCTTATGGATACTGGGAGTCAACAATTGTATCTTTCAAGCAAAGTATACAATATGTTTAAATGTAATACAGATCTGCTGAAAAAGGAGGAGTTGGTTATTAAAACTTTTATAGGTGCTATCAAACGAGATTTGAGAGAAATTGAACTAAATTTAAAATTTACAGATAAGGAATTTTCTCTTCCTTTTTTGGTGAAAGAAAAAAAAAATTCTCTCTTTAATGAAAATCTAATCCTAAGTTTTCTTCCACCAAAAAAGGTGGAAGAAAACTTAGGATTAGATTTTCATTTCGATGGGTTAGGCTTACTATAATATATATATATATATATATATATAATATATTATATATATAATATATATTATATATATAATATATATTATATATATATTATATATATAATATATATATTATATATATATAATATTATATATTATATATATATAATATTATATATATATAATATATATTATATATATATAATGCAGAAACTACTATGTGAAATTTGAAAGGCGCAAAACATTACATAGATATGAAACAATTTAACAAAATACAATTTTTATAAAAAGCTTGCACAAAAGTTACCTTTCATGCACCTTATGAACAATGCAAGATAACAAAATTATAGGCCCTTAAAAAGATTTAAAATACAATTTTTCAAATCATGGAAAATTAACCTTGGGAAGGTAATACAAAAAATGGAGAAAAAAAAAGAAAATACTCTTTAGAAGATGCACACAACTAATAGACAACAAAACATGCTGACAACTTTTATATCCAAAACAATTTTCATAAACTGGTTTTCTTTTAATACCCCTCTCCCTAAAAGCAAGTATATCACGCAAACCTAGACTATTTTTTTTTATTATTTTATATTACTATATATAAAATAATTAAATTGACAACAAAAATAATAAACACTATTTATATTATTTATTGGAATGGTTGGCAAAACATTGGCTAATTGCTGATTCAAACTTTATAAAATAAGTAATAAAGATTTCCTTATAGTTGATTCACATGTTTTAATAATTTATAGTAAATGTTTATGAATAAAAATTGTTTTTGTATTTATTTCTTTATAAATTGGTAAATGATAAATATTGCATTGCATGAGTTGTAATTGTGTTAGCTTTTAGAATGTTGTAAATATAAAATTATTCTTGTAAATAAACAATCTAATCTAGTGTCTAATTTTTGTCATAAATACTCAAGAAGAAAAAAATGTATAAATTCACTTTCATCATATGTTTAGGTTTTATTCCAATTCTAATAATCACTTTTTAATACAACAAACGTTGCTGAAGGTAGTTTAAAATGTAGTGTCATGGGAAAAACCATCCTTTTGACACAGTGTCCTATTGTGGGCATGAATGTTCATGTTTGCCAAATTTTTATGCTAAGTTAAAGATTTTATAGATTTTTCCACTCCAAACTCTTCGGATATTTTACATCAAATAACCTGAAAACCAAGTCTAAAAATAAAAAAAAATGAATGCTGTAGCAATAGCAGCCTTTATAAATGTAAAGAACACCTTAATGCATTAAACTAAACAGTCATCTGGAAGTTAAATACTTTAAACATTTATTAGAAAACAAGAACTGTTTGTACCATAAGAAATTGTCTGCTTTTCTGAGAGAAAATATGCTTTCTTGCTTAAACTTTTGAATTTCAAAAATATTTTTGGTACACTTCAATTTGTGAGAAATTGGCTGTGTTTGTTTTTTGTTCAAAACTAATCAAAGAGTTTCCCTCCAAATTTCAAGGAGTGAATTTGGAGCCTACCTGAATGAATAAATAGGGACCTTGGATTGAATTAGAGTTGATGAACAGCTTCTGCATGAAGTGGGGTTGCCCTGGTCCAGGAAGAAAAACAACTACCAGGCAAAAATTGAAATGAACATCAGAGTTGCTCCTATGGCGGACTTCACCACATTAATTTAACTTTGATAAGAAAACAGGACTCACACAAGACAAATAACCACAAGACATTGTTGCACATAAAATATATGTATATTAACAAAATGTACATTATCAAACAACGATGTGAAAGAAAACATGCATTTAAGTAAGAAAGGTTGAATTAATCAAGAGTTTCCTCTCTTTAACTGCAATTTAAGAGTTCACTGAGAGATAATTATTTGGTTTAAAGTTCACTGGATAAATGAGTGTCTCATGATGTGATTGTTCTTATGATATTACTGTTGAAAAGTATTGTGTCAAAAGAAGTTTTTAGTGAAGGTGTACAAATAATCATCAGCATGTGGGTGTGAGTGAGAAGGTTGGCATGTAGTTAGAACTGGAGTTTCAACTGTCATAGATTTGTTTAGCAGTTGAGGTCTCACTAATTGAGATGAGAAAAATCTTGGCTTAAATAAGTGACTATAGGCTCCGATTCATTGCACGGGAAAAATTATTCTTCACGTGCAAACAATGATTGGTTGGCATCAATCAATCAGCAAGTGAACTTTGGGGAGACTTAAGGAAGTTTCTGTGAGCCACTTCTCCCAAAAGTGCACAAATTTGACTACTTAAAAAAAGGTGACTCCAAAATTGTCGCATTACTATGATTTGGAAAATTGTCTTTAGAAAATGTATTAGTGATTTATTAACCAATGATTGTTTGGCATTGTACATGTGATTTTGTGTTTGTACGTAAGTAGGTTCACCCACTCCCACATCAAAGAAGATTCTTCAGCTGGTGTGATTGTTTTGTTCACTGTTACCATGGACTTTGCTTTGAAAATTGTGATTATTTTTACATACATGTCATTGGTCATAATTTGGCACAAAAGCATTTAATTTGTATAATTCTTTCATTTTTGCATGTTAGCAATAAATTTATTGTCGGTTTTTTAAACTCAGCTTGTGTCATCTGTCTCTGTTATGTGCCCTTATAAATTAAATGTTGCCTCAAATGTTTGTTTGAACTGTATTTTTGCGTAGTTTTTTTTTTGCCAAATAAAATAGCCATTAGTACAGACCTTAATTCTTTGACATACATGTCTGCCAGTACACTGAGGAAAATAAGACATTTGTATTTGATAACAAAATATACTTCAAATATACAACACATATCTGTATGAAACAATATCAGAGCAAATGATCCCTCACTTGCTACTATCAGCACTTCAACATTGTTATAACATCATAGCAGATGAACAAAATTTCACTGAAATTCAAAGAATGTTCTATTCCATTCAACATATCTATAATTTAATGTCATAGCTTAATGCTGAAATTACACAGACTGAATATATGTCCAATTTTACATTTTTTCCAAAGGGGTTTATATATGCATGATTGTTAATTATTTCACAACATTGTTAGTTGCTGTATCAGTTAAAGATATATGTACAGAAACTGTGACATGAATTATCCTTGTCAGATTGAGTATAACTGACAGGGGCACTAATTTCTGATTAACATTTTTTAAAGAATTTGATTAACTCTTCAAGTTGAAACACATTAAGATACCATGTTAATGACCTTGTGGGACATTTTCAAGGATATTTGCAACATAACAAAACAGATCAGACTAATAATTTATATATTGTGTTCCTATCGGTCAGGTACATTAAAGAAGACAGAATTCAATCCCGTAGAATTTATATTTGGGACATTTCTCAAACCACTTGGACAACTTTTGAAAATAAAAGAACTTCAAAACCATCAATTATATTTATCAGTGACCTATAGAGTGAAAAGCCACAAGATTCACACCAGTTAGAAAAGCCACTACACGACATTGTGTAAATATGTAAAAACTTATACAGTAGCAATTATGTTTGTATATGTCAGGAAAAAAGATTGTTCAATCCAAACTATACTGTACCTTATAAAGTGTTAGACAAATCTGAAAAGTTTTATAACATTCTAAAACAAAATAATACGTTCTGTGACTTAAACTTGCTTATATAAAAACAAATAAAAAGATAAAGCAAAACTTGAAAACTGAACCTGCAGTTCAGTTTCGATTGATTAATTCATTTTCTACAGTTTATCAACCCTTTGCAGGTTATTCATAGCCAGAAAATACTTTTAGACTGGAAGATTTTTTTGAGATAATAATAGTTTACTGATACAAATCTTACCAATTAACCCATAGCTGGGGGAGAAGTGGATTCATACCTTTCCTAAGTGTATTTGTGTATATATAAGTGAATATAACAAACCCAACAGGAATTGAAACTTGTCTCTAATTAACAATTACAAGCCATTATCCAATACAACAGCTGCACATTCAAGCTTACAGCACCTGCTACTTGCAAGCAGTCAACCACCTAGGTACTGACCATGCTAAACATTGCTTAACTTCAGTGATCTATAGAAACCAGTGTTTCAATGTGATGTGTCCATAAGCCAATTCAGTTTAAATATTGTACCTTAAGTGGCTACCTTAAAAAAAAGCTAGACCTACCATTGAGCTTAGATATTGTACCTTAAGTAGGTACTTCCAAAAAAAAGCTGAAATTACCATTGAGTTTAGATATTGTACCTTGTAGGTATTAAATAAATAAATATAAAATAATAATAATGATGAAAATTACAAATAAAATAAAATAAAACAATAACGTAAAAACGTTTTATAAAATAAATAAAATATAAAAATAATAAATTTACTTCTGGCATACAACAAAAACTGTTTCTGCCAGAAATATGGAGATCTTGCCAAAAGACATTAAATTCAATCTCTTCACTATGAACCTTTGTATGGGTAGCACATGTCTGACTTCTCTCTGTGATATGATATTTAATACTACAAAGTAACTTCTGCTAGGCTTACCGAGGAGGTTCTCATAACCAGCACTTCAGTCATCTAATTCTCCAGTGTTTTTCTCGGTCTTCCATTTTTTCTTTATTCCATACTGTAGTGTTTAGTGTTTAGTAATCACCCGTTTCATTCCATACATGATCAGTCATACCTGGTTCATTGTTGCACCTCTTGACAGGGAGACAGATTGTGGTAGATTTTGATCCTCCTCCTTACCCCTAAGATTTATACCTGCAGAAACTGATGTTATATATGCAGGGTAGTTGTTATTCTAAAGAGTACGTTTGATGCTGATCATCTACTGTTATGTGCCAGACACCTAGAGAAATCTGGAGGGCACAACACCCAAAACGTCGTGATAATAACAAAGATGAAGATTTTTCGTACATTTTAAAACAGTTTCTACAATAATAGCAATCTAAATATTGCATAAATAACAGATCATTCTGAAAAAGATAAAAGAAAGTCTTCATTGGTTTATTTAAAAAAAGCCAACGCAAAAGATTCCTATTTAGAAAATATTAATGGAATTCAAACGCTAGATGAATTATCTCCCTTACTTTTACACCGGAATTTGTCGAGATTCACAACACGTGTTTTTGAGGTAAGTTATTTTTTCTTTTAAAATAAATTATTTTACAAGTATAATGAAACTTAACAAGATGCCAATCATTGAAAGTATTTTTGTATAGTTCTCTATTTAATACATATTAAAATTCTGTGTTATTTGAAATATTTTGTTAAATGTCTCTCTAACACTACGTCCCCAGTCGGGGATTGAATATTGAAAAATTTCACTCATTACTAAATTTTCCTTTGAATTTGTTTTTATTTCAACATCATTATCAAAACTTCTTTTGTATTTGTTACTGAATATAAGGTACTATAGAATTCAAAACGGATCGGTGACTTCGCGTTGAAATTTTTTATTTCCAGTTTACATTTGTTAATTAATAATACGCTGGAATTGTACCTGAGCTTAAGTTTGAAATGAATTAAATTCTGAAAATTAATTATATCTTTTTATGAGAAGCTAAATCAGAATCATTTTTTATTATTCCTAGTTTAAGAGCTGTATGAATTTCATGTTCATTTTCAGAAAGTGGAAATTTATGATATTGCTTACGGCTAAGAAGAATACATTTTTTAAACGAAATCGAACCAGCTTCTTTGAGGTCACTTTTGTTGAGTTACTTAAAAACAATTGAATGTCCATTAATTTTCTCTCCAAATCTATCGATCAAATTGTTTAATTTTAAAATATCAAATCCGAATTCCTTGAAACTATTGATGAATTCAATAATAATGAAAAAAGAATTGATTTCTGTCCTCAAGTTTTATCCCAAATATCACTAGTGTAGTTGTAATTCATCATGATTTATTGTTGTATTTCGATCACTCCCTTTGGCTTTTTTTTTTTTTTTTGCGTCAGAAATGAAACGAAAAATTGTGTCCGAAAAATATAGAGATTTATTTAAACTATAACAACAACTATTTGAAAAATTCAGATATTTGTGAGGACAATAAGCTCAACACGGAAGAAAGAAAAAACTGTCCTTGGTCAGTTTGGGGGGAAAATATTTCCTTTCCGCATGCATATAGGATTGGATTTGGAAGAATTCTAATGGTTTCGTTTAAACTGAAATTATTAGTGAATCAAGTTTGATCTGTGCCTCCTTAGGTTCAATTCGTACAAATGCTCTAGTCTTGGGAAAAGCTTTTTTTTTTTTTTTTTTCAAATACCTTATTAAGAAATTTTAAAGAATTAAGGGTTTCAACGAACAAAAAAAGGGTTCATTTTTTATGACTGAAAAAACATTTTTTGTTTATATGGGGTTCTATTCAGAATGCATTCTATTTTTTTAATATCTTGAGAAACTGTTCACAATGACCAAGTGAAAAAATGATAAAGGCTTTTTGGCAAAACATCACATCATCCAGATCACTCTCCGACCCTGCAATTTCTGGTTGTTATAAAAAAAAAAAAAAACTAGAGTTCAGACCATTGAGAACATGACAACAAGGCAGCAGATGTCAATTCCAGAAGAAAATTTTGCAGATTGTTTCGTGTTAGATAAAAATTGTGAGTATTTTGAAGAGTACTATGGAGGCTATTGTTATGGCTGAACGCTTTTTTTCAGGCAGTTCTAATTTCTTTTACTTTTTTTTACAAACACACACACTTTTTTACTGTTAATATTTCTTGACCTTTATTACGTTTTTTGGTTGTCTTTAGAAGTCTCCGAATATTTTTTCTATGTCTTAGTACTTTCGCTGCTACGGACGGACTGACTTAGGTACCTCTCCCAAAAAAAGCGATATTTTAACATGCATTTTAAAAATGAAAAATTTATTATTTCCAATAAGGTTGTATTTCAAACCGAATTTAAATTGATTGGAATTGTATTTTTTTTTCGTTTTTTTTTTTTTTTTTTTTTTTTTTCCCAGTGAAAAAGCTAAAAAAATCGTCCATACTGACAAAAATCTGTCAACAACACCACATTTATTCTCTTTATTAAAAAAATCTTTCAAAAATAAAATATATTTTTCTGAAACTTTCTTTGAGAAAGAGTAATTATTTAAAGTTTAAATAATCTGAATCTAACCCTAACACCACCCCGTTCTTTTGAACAAGAAATCCTGTTTAGGATTGCTATACTCTCTAATTTTTGTTCTTTCCTATAACTCCACACAGTAAGCCTCTATCTTGAGTGGCTATTGGGCGAACATTAAAAAAATTTTACATTAGTAAAAATAAAAAAAAATATTATTATTTACTTTTAAAATAACACAGAAAAGCATTTTTTTAACATTGAGGTAAAGTGTTTTTATGAGGTGTTGAGATATCTATCAATAACCTGATATCTGTGAGATTTAAGAGGGAAATACTTGTTTGTAGTAAAATTACATGAGGAATACAACGTAATCACTTTTTTAGGTAATTTTTTAACTATCTAGTAATTTTAAATATTTCAAACATTCTAATATTTTATTGAATTTTAGATATTTACTTATGAAGATGCTTGTTGAGGAAATATTGTAATGTAATGAAATTACCAGTAAATTTAAAATTTACTATAGTTACCAATCTTATTTTCTGATAATGTCATGTCGATGTCTGTATTTACAAAAATCAGTATGTTTATACACAAAAAAACAAAAAAATTCAAAATTATGTTTAAAATACTGGGAGTTCTCTGAATTTTAATTTTTTCCATTTATGATTACTGAATATAGTTTTTATTTAATAACAATATCAATTTTCCACTATAAATTAGTACAGAATTTTAAAAGATTTAAAACTTTATAAATTATTCTAATTAAAATTTAAAAAAAATGAAAACAATTGTTGTAAAAAATCATTATTCATCAAAAATTTGTTTCTTTTCTTATGACAATAATATATTTTATTCATAAAATAAAAGCATTCCTAATTCAATAATGTTTCAGTTTTATTGAATTTTTTTATTCTACAATTCAGAACAGATTTTCTCTAACTTTGATGATTTAAATTCTTCTAGGACTTGTCCTCATAACATTGCTACAAAAAAGAATTTCTCAATTTCATAAAATGAAATAAGTGGGGGTAACAAAGGTAATATATATATATATATATATATATATATATATATATATATATATATTTTTACCTTTGTTACCCCCACTTATTTCATTTCTGGGAATGTTTATATTAGTCTGTACAGTCAAGTATTGGATCAAAATTAAAATGTCCATGAGAAATTGCTGTCAGCATCTTCATAGTCATTTATTTTCAGTAAATGGCAATATCTTATTTTTCCCAAAACAGGCTAGCTCAGCCAGACAACAATGCTATAACAGTTAAAGTATTAATATATACACTGGGTGTTCAGGTCATGTGTGGCTTTAATAAACTAGGGTTTTTTGAAAAAAGAGAAATGATAAAATATGAACTGTTTTCTAAGAAACATCAGACAGAATACATTCTTTATGGCCATTATATTCATCAGCCAAAAACAGCAAAGATATTGGATAACCATCCAATATATACATAGAATGGCTTCTACCGGATTTTAAAATTTGTGTGTTAAACTACTGTTTTATTTTGAGAGGGTAAAATAGTGCAACTTGTCAAGATTGAATTCTAATAATAATAAAATTACTTAATCTCATAACCTCAGGTACTGAATAAAGGCAAATAACATATTGATTGAAATATGCTAAAAAAATAATGATAAAAAAATGTGACTTATGACAATTATGTTTTAACTTTTAAGCTAGATGTGTTTTAAATCCTTTTGATCAAAAATGAATTTTGTCACATTTATCTAAAATATATTATTAATAATTCTATGAGTGAAATTTTCTGTACCTTTTGATCAAGTAGTTAAAAAAAAAATTAAACTTTTTCATGACTTTTTTTTTCAGGCTTCAAAATGGCTGCTGCAAAGAAAAAGAAGAATGTCCCAACAAAAATATCGAAAAATAAAATGTTTAAGAAAAAGACAAAGTCATTTCCTAAAAAGAGGAAAGAAGATTCTGGAGTTAAAGAATCATTGCCTGATGGTAGCCAAGTTGAAGTTTTTGACATTGCTTCTACATGTAATCAAGATAGTTTCAGGAAGCACAAAAGAGTTCCAATGAAAGACAAGGAAGGGAAATTTAAAGCTTTACGAGCGGTAAAATTTACATTTTTCTTTGTTGTTGATGCTGCAATTGTTTGTGTTTTTTTTTTGTTTTTTTTTCCAGTATGCATTCTTCAATTTTGTCTATGTTTGAGAAATTTGTGTATGATATTTATGCAATTGTCTTTACTCAATTGTTCAGAGAAAATGTCCAATTTATGGATTTAATAATATGCTGTAGCTATCAAAGATTTTTCCACAGAGCACCCTGCCTCAATATTTGAGGTTAAATTATTGTTTGGTTTTTCACAAGACTATTGATTTTAACATAATGGAAAATTTTTTTGTTGAAATTCTTATTTCGTATAATACAGATAATTTATTAAGCTAATTAATATTTAACATGGAAGATAAAGACATGACAAAAAATATAAAATGTAACCAGAATGAATGCACTTAATTGTAAGTGTTCAAAAACAGCATCTTAGGGTGGTAGAAGTCTTTATTTGGTTTGTTAAATCACTTTCTGACTTCTAGTGTTTTTTGTTTTTTTTTAAATTGCAAATTCAAATAGTTTGATCTTTTAGAATCTGTATATACTACACTTTTGAATGTGCTTAAATGTTCAGTTGTGTCTAATATTTTGAGCCTCTGTTTCTGATGAGAAACCAAAAAATTATTTTTTTTTTTTTCTAAAATTTAATTTTTTCAGAAAAACGTATCTGTTCCTGATAGAAAACTAGTGGATGAAAAAGTTATTCAGCGTTATAAACGTGGAAAAAGAGTAAAATTAGTAAGTGTTTGATTTTACTGGATTTGTTTTTATAAAAAATAAAAATTATTTTTTTGTGCTCATTAATTTACCCAAGTATTTTGAACTAATTACATACTAATTTACACACATTGTTATCCTGATTTTGTTTGTTTTTATATTTATGATGTTTTAGCCATTGCATTAACTTTCTTCAGTTGCCTGGTATATTTAGTAAGATTCAGAGAATTTTGAATTGAACCTCTTATTCACTCAGTAGGAACAAACTTATTCTATTGCTCTCTGTTCCAAGGGATATAACTCATAATATTTAATTCTTAGGCAATATCTGATATTTTGAGCTCTTGGCTAAAGTTAGAATCAACTAATTTTACCTGGTTAAATGCAGCTAGTATGTATTGAAAATGATTGACAGCTCTGGAACAATCCAAATCTTAATCTTGCCTATTGACCAACTGGTAATGTTGAATATAAGATGGGCAGTGTGTGATTTGCAGTGTGGCAGTTAGACGTGCTACTTATCACTGTAATTGTGAATGAATGCATTGGATTACAATTGCCTGGAATTATAAAAAATAATTTTGAATATCCTACAGAATTTCAGGAAGCTAACTGCAAGGAACTACAGCAAACATTTTGGGAATAACTGTATTTAGATGTTTGTTTACATCTACCTACCTACAGTAGGTAGATGTAAACAAATGCTTTCTACATTTCCCCCAAAATACATTTACTATCCAAAGATCTATTAATGGTTAGTATCTATAAAGGTTGGTCAAAAAGTAAACAGATTTAATAGTCAAAGCATGCAGAGCAGACTGAACTGAGCACCAAAGTCTTAGGAATCTAAATCTGATTTTCAAACAATCTTCTTACTTTACAATCTCATGCTATTCCACATTTGAATATAGACTACTAGATACAAGCTTTGTGTGGAAGTTGATCTTTCACCTTTTGTCATCATTGGAGACTTGCTGAGCTGAATGCTTCCTTTATGGGCCCAAACAAATGAAAGACTGATGGTAGCAGGTCAAGATTATCTGGTGGCATCTGTCAGCATTCTGAGAACCCACTTTGAGTGGCCAAGAGGCTATACTAAATGATAAGCATTATCATGGCTTTTACAGAATATTGATTCTTCTGTTAGCATTTGAAATTATCAACTTGTATGGCCTTATCTTCATTCACAGTAGCAACTGGCCTTAATACTAATCAGTATTAAGCCACAAACAGCTTTTTACCTTTCATTGTAAAATGTAAGAGTTTTAGAGTTGCACAAAGAATAAGGCAGACGTTTTTTCACAAGGAAGTTTTGTTTTTCATGAAGTTGTCAAACATGAAGGCTGATTTTACAGCAGGATTTGTAAGTGGAGTGACCATTATTTCAAAATGTAAATTAAAAATTTTATTGTATGATTAAAATGATGGTGAACCATTAAATTTTCAACAAATTCTTAATGTCTACTTTTTCAGCAAAATATGAAGACTAGATTCCACAAATCCTATTACAAAAAAAAGGAAAAACTTTTGGATTTTGCTGCTGAACAGTCAGCGCGATCTGAGCTACTCCTGCAAGAAGAAACCGGGTCAGTAATACATTATCTTGCAGAAACATTGATTTTTATTAATTTGGGTATGTTATTTTCTAGCAAATAAAATGTCATCTTCATGACCATTCGTGATTTGGGGCTATCAAGATGGATTTAAGTAAACATTTTAAAAGATTATATTCTCTCATTTTGTTTTATTAAATTCCATTATTTTCTATAAAAATTAATTTAGTTCAACTGATCATAAGACTAATTTTAAGTTTGACATAAATTTCAAACATTTATTAGTCTCCAAGTTTTTAAAACTAAGTATCAGATTTTCATTAATTTTTACTTCCTCCATCTCCTTCTGGGTACAAAACATCCTCCTTTTTTCCCCAACAAGTAAATATTTCAATCAATTTCTGTCTGATTGATTCCTTTTCTTTTACAGTCATATGGACGTCTCTCTAGTTTCTCAACAGAAGATTGCATCAGAAGTAGATATAACAAGTGCCACAAAGGTATGTAGAAAAAACATGTATATATATATATAAATGTATATACTTGATGTACATATAAGTTTGCATAATTTTAGTGATGTTTTTTTCATAAAAAACACTTTTTTATCAAGTGTCTCAGTTATTTTATTTATTTTTTCAAATAAATTCATTTTATATTTTAAGGGAACAGATTTATGGATTTTTATTCCTGCCTTGTATTGGGTGAGCTTTAGCCTAAATAATAAAAAAGCACCTATTGTCTTTGGTCCAATTATTATCTAATGAAAACACTACTTTGAATAGTGGGAACAGTGGGTTTTTACAATTCTTTGGCAAGAGGAGTCAAGATAGAAGATCCTTTGTATTTAATAATAATAGTTTTCTACAGCTTTCCAATGAGTAATATTAGTTTAGTAATTTCTTTTCCACTACTGTACAAATTGATTAAAACCAAATTTAGTTCCTGCACTAAAAATAAAGCATATTGACACTTTCCACAGACTTTTTAATAATAGGTCATTTTACTAAATCCTGCTAACCAGCAAGTCCAACTCTCTCTAGTCTTCATCCTTTCTCCCCTTCTCTTTTTTACTTACGTATATATATAGAGAGAGAAGGGGGGGGGGAAAGGATGAAATTTGTATAATTTCCTTTTACCTGATTTTCTTATCTTCTACCTTTCACACAATCTTATTTTTCTTGCTTTTTCCTCAACCTTGCTTTTTTTCTTAAAAAGGTTTCAAGGTCAGAAAGTGTAATTAATTCTAGGACAGAAAAGCCATATACTACATTTTCTGATCCTTTGTAGAAACATCCAGACAAAAAAAATAATAGCCTAGATTGTCATTTCTTTCTGAAAATATCACTTGTTCGTTGTGAATAATTCTTTTGCATTTAAAGATGCAAGTTAAGCAATTTTTGGCCAGACATTGCAAATTGATGATTCACTTTATTTGATTATTAAAAAAAAAAAACATAATCTGATTAAAATAGAAAACTGTTGTTCAACTTTCTGCAATACAAGAGTAACTACACTTTTAAGCAGTAAATCAATGTTTGTTAAAATATACACTCCAATCAACTAATTAGGAATAAAACCTTCAGCATAGCTTAAAACACAACAGATTGTTGTGACATTTTATACACTACAAAATGGACTAAGTCTGACAATTATTTTAATATATTTTATTGTTATACGTTATTTATATATACACAAATATTAAGGTAAATGCTCTGTTTATAATAAAGGCTGGTAAATGTTGTTAATACTGTTTATTATAAGCAGAGCATTTATTTAAATATTTGTGTCTATGTAAATAACTTATAACAATAAAATATATTAAAATGAAGTGTTATGTTGAAACAATCACTATATCTGTTACTACTGAAATGTTTTTAGAACTTAAACTATGAAATAAGCTTCCTCAAGGGAAGCCAAAATGATGTAGAATGAACTTCTTTATATTTTTATAAAGCATTTTTTTTATTTATTTTTTTTTTTTTTTTAATAATTCATGGGATTTATGAAATATCTGAGACACGGGAAACTTTAAGTAACTTATCAGTTGAACAGTTTAATCAATTTGTTAAATTTCATCAAACATTTAGGTAGGACCTCCATATTTGTTAGATGTTTTTTTTTTTTTTGTTAAATCTTGAAAAGAATTGTTTTCATTTTCTCTTTCTCTTTCCTTTTAAGTTTTTTGAGTTAAACCTTGAGTTTGGCCCTTACAAGACTGATTACACAAGAAATGGCCAGTAAGTAGTTTTTCTCTTTTCATAAACCAATCTATTGTATAATGAAGTCTATTTTTCCTACTGTTTTAAGTGCAGTAGGGGCGTTTGGTTAGCAAGGTCAATTTTACTGTTTTTAAACACAATTCTCCATGATTTTCTCTCATACATTCATATATGCTCATTATCCATGGCCCAATCGGTTAAGGCACATCAAGCTATACGACGATTCCATATAGGATACAGGTTCGATTCCTGTTGGAGGATGCATATTTTCTATGAAAATTTCTCAGACATTCAGGCCGGTAAATGTAGCTAATACTGTTTATTATAAACAGAGCAATTACTTAAATATTTGTACCTATAAAAAAGAACATATAAACATAAAAAAAATGTCATATATATATAAAAAATAATACACATTAAGACTTTCATTGTCTAATTCTTGATTATTTTTATTTTTTTCTTGCAGATTTCTTCTTCTTGGAGGCAAAAAGGGCCATGTTGCTGCTTTAGAATGGCAGACAAAGAAATTACTCAGTGAGTTTAATGTTATGGAAACCGTAACTGATATCCAGTAAGTTTACAATTATATTTTCATTTTTATATATATGATCTTTAAAAAAAGGGATCATACTTTATTCATAAAAGAAGGATACAAAAGTATTGCTGCGATTAAAATTTTAGGTACCTCTTGGCTGACACATCTTCAGAAAAAAAAATATTGCTGGCAAGTAAGAGTAAGTGGTTGAAAGAAAAAATTATTTTCAACAACTGGTGTTAAAATATACTAAAACTACGGGAATAAAAAAAAAAGACACCATTTTCCTAGTTAGTCATTGAATTGGTGACTGGCTCCCCGAATAAAGCCATCTTGTGCTTTAATTCTCTCTGCTTAAACAGGACAGACTGTTGTACATTAATAACAACCAACTCCAAGATGTCTAAGTGTAGACTGATCTGTGCAAGACAGAGAAAAACTCAGGAGTGTGTGTGTGTGTATGTATGTATGTATGTATGTATGTATATATATATATATATATATATATATATATATATATATATATATATATATATATATATAATCACTTTAAATGTTATTTTTACTGGATACTTGTATTTGAAATGGTGCTCTGTTTATTAAACAGAATTTATTTTTGTCTATTGGTATGAATGTTCAAGCAATCTTATTAAAGAAAAATGTACTCCCTCTGGCAGGATTCAAACCTACATTCCTCTGGGCAGAGGGACTTATCATTAAATCCAATACGCTCTGACCAACTAGGCTACAGAGAACCAATTAGTCAGGCAAATTGAACCTTTAAGTGCAAAATTCTTTCGTCATGAATCTCCTGAAATTTTTCATATCTGCAGATTTTTGTATCTGAACATAAACAAAAGAAATTTTAGGGAAAGTAATTGATTTTTCATTAATCTGACAGATTGTTTATCACTTTAAACATTTTTTTTAGTAGATACTTGTATAGAGTAGTCACTCCATTTATTTATTAAACAGTATATTTATTTTCATCTATATAAATAAGTAAACGTACTGTCTAATAAATAAA
>OZ010574.1:3524411-3589411 GCA_963932145.1 Acanthosepion lycidas | reverse complement strand
AATCCGCATTCTAGGAATTCCTCAAATTTAATTTTAACTTCACTTATACTCCATTGTTACTGAATTTTCCTAAATGTCCACATTTCTAATTTTTTCGGGTCCCCTATAAACACACTTCTATGTTAAAAAATGTTTTTCTGGGCTATTTTTTAACAAAAGTAAGTAATGTTTTTTTTCAATTTATTTTTATTCATCTTAAAATCAGATAATTACTCTCAAATAACATTACAGTTTTAAGTATATTTTAGTTTCATTTTTTTTTCTAAAGAGAATTATTTTAACAAATTTGTAGAGAATACCTAACACCCTACTGCATTTACATTAACACAAATATAATGAAAGAACAACAAAATAACAACAAATTTCAAGGTAAAATATACATTAACAATGAATTGAATTTATTTATATACAATAACAAGTAAAATATTTGTTGAGCGAAATATTTTAAATTGTTTAAATGTTTTTGTGTTTTACTATTTGAATGTCAATAATATTTTGGATCAAAAGTTTCTATATTGTTTATAGTTTATGCTTCAGTATTTATTTACAGTATTTATGGTTAATTTAAACAGTTTATGTTTCCAACTAATTTGTGTAAATTTCAAAAGTCTTACTGAAAGTTTGAATTGGTTATCTTTCTATAATCAGAAATTTTATATTGAATTTGGCTGCATATTTAAGTTGCAAGTCGGCAAAAAATTTCCCTCCTCACTGAAAATGAATGATTTAAGTGTTGCTTAAATAAGAAAAGTCCATCATGTGATTGGCTCACGATGACTTGGCGGAACTGTCTTTTCATTCAATTTGGATGTAGTTGAAAATATGTCATCTCTTAATTTTCACATTTAATAACCAATCAGAACGCATCATTCCACATTTCTGCTTTTAGCCTATTTTAATGGGTTTTGCAAAGAATGTAGGATTTTGAATCCTACAGATTTGTCAATATGGATGATTTTATTGATTTTTCTAATAATCAGAAAAATAATTCTAATCAATTTAAATTCGGTGTGAAATACAGCAAAGTATTTTGCTTATGGCCTATGTTAGCACAGTGCCAAATATATTGTGTCAATATTTCACGTGGATTGAGCTTTCTGTTAAAATCAACATTTGAATCCCAACACAATCTTAAATACAAACCACTTGATGGTGAGTACCCAATTACCTCACTTGGCTTAACACTAACAGACCCCTATGAATCACTATATGTCATAATACAGAAGCTGCTTTTCTTTTTTCTTTTCTTTTTTTTTTCTTTTCACAACAGTCTTGAAAATTTATTCAGTCACTTCACCATTGAATATCACATTGCTTAAGCGATTTGGTAGATGTTTCCAAAAATGTGCACATGCACGTAATTGAAAAAAACTGTTTAAATGCTATATTTGTTCTTTAATCTAGTAACAAGGATCAAATTCATGTGAAGGTCAATGTGATAATAAAAGAGTTAAACCAATTCTCTTCTTTGCAAATGAAGAAGGATAACTGTCCTTATGTTTGTCTTCTTGCCTATGCAGATGTTTTTGGTTGTTTGGCTCAAGGTTCATGGAATATCTGAAGTGAAATCATTTGTTCATAAACCTCGAACAATCAAAAGGCCTTAATGACAGGTATTTTAATTTGTTTGTATTTTTTTCTATTTTTAATTATAAAACATTACTTCATCGGAAAATAACACAATCTCACTTTTTGCTTTAATCAACATGCAAGAAAGATAATTAGGTAACTGTTTTGCTTGTTTGCCTCCCTTGCATCAACTTTCAACCAAAAAACAACAAAAAGAAAAACTCCTATTCTAGGATTAGGTAACCTACCGCCATTGAATCAAAGCAGTCCTGTCGGAGTTAGCTCCTCCTTGGCTCCTTAAACCGGAAGAAAACAGGTCATTTCGACCTTGACCTTTCGGTTGTGCTCCCCACACGCTGTTAACCCGAGGTAGAGACTAGCAAGTTACCTTTTCAGTTTAGTTATATTATGAACCTAGTTGTAATATACTTCTAGGCATTTTTAGGCCTTGGTTTTCTTTTAGCTAAGCTCTCCTCATTTTTTAGATAGACTTTACTGTGTTAGCTTACCAATTCTCTTGCTAGCCTCCCTTACCACAAAACAGTGACTTCTCGCTAAATTTAGGGTCGGCAACTGAAACGAACGGTACGCAGGACCCTGGCCTCCGTGGCCAGGATATCGATCACTGGGCTGTGTATTAAGATACGCTCCCATTTCTTTTTGTCTGCCAACTTGACAATAGTTGGAAACTTTCCTTCTCTCTCTACTTCGCCTCTTACTTCTGGCTCTTTGGCCATGTTTTGACACTCGGCATTCCATCCCTACTAGCTGCCTGCATGTCGTTCATAACCTTTCTCGTACACTACGTTTGTAATTATTATGGGAGGTTACTAATATCAGGCTCGACCGGCAGACACACAATGCCTGCACTGGACTTTTGACATGCCCGAACAACATCGCAACACCAGCTCCTCTTTCCTTCCCAACACGTCAAGTTGGCATCCCGTCAATGACCAACATCAACTTCAACTGCAACGACCAACAGTGATCATCTGCATGTCCAGCAGTGATCACCTGTAACAACCAACCTCGAACATCAATGCCTGCACCAGAACATCTGCATCTCTACCATTCCGACCACCTTTATTTCTTTATTATTTTTCTAGAATAAATTAGCTTATATCTTATATCCTCGTTCTGTCGTCTATGTTGTTTCACCACGTCAGATTTAACGTCTTCGAAAATATTAGCAGGCCTCTTGTGACCTCATCTTTCTTTTGTGATATGGGGGCACTCGAGGGGTCCGCGACAGTCCTATCATGATATTTTCATCCGGCACACAGAATGTTCTTTTATTCTAAAATAACTATTTCTTTTTAATATTATTTTTACTTTCTTATCCATAAAATTTTCAAAAAATGTGGGGCTTTTTTTGTTTATGCATGGCCTCCCATCAGATCCACAATCAGAAGAATATAACCTACCAATGGAATTGAAGTGTGGCAGGGTTATCAAGTTAAAAATCCTGCAGAAATTGCTCTGGTCTCATCCATCACATGAAAACCCACAAACTAAACAGACTTTACAAAACAGGCCAGGCCCTGTACAAAACAACTTAGTTTGTTACATCTGCAATAAACTTTGTAAGTCATTCTCATAAGGACTAAAAACATTGATCAAACTTTTCAATAATGGTCATTGTCATTTAATAAGTTGACACCCATCATATATATCAATATATCATGCACCGCATTTAAAATCCTGGCTTTTTCTTCATCACTACTTGTACTGGGGTGATGGGCAGATAAGCAACAAATATTTAGAAAGCATGTACATATACCTATACTCTCTCTGTCTCAGCAAAAGTTTTATAAAATATGATAAAGGATTTGACACTAGATTATTTTCATTATTAAGGTGTATGGGAGAAGCATTTGCTGCAAAGAATACATAGAAGAAACCTTGTGGAATTTAAATAAAAGATTGTATGAACACAAAGGAAATCTTTTACAAAACAACACAATTAGTTGCTCTTTGAAACGAGTCTGACCAGAATTTTGATTTAAAATGTGCTACTTTAATTAAAAGAAAAAGCAATTTACTAAGACAAAAGTGTATAGAAAGTGTTTTAATCATTAAATCATCCACAGTAATTTTGTTTCCAAGTTCTTACAACATTTTACCATTCTTAGCAGTTCTTCTATTATACCAATGAGGAATATTTAATAACAAAAGCGATGGGAACATGAATAAAAATAAATGAAATCAGCTAGACTATATACCCAAAACACATTTTGAAAAAGAAAATAAAATGTTAATTTAAAAGATTAACATTTCAGTATCCCCTCTCCTTCATACACATGTGTAATCAAATCAATGTAAACTTTTCTTTAGTCTGATAAAGTCCTAAAGGATGAAGTGTGTCACACAAAAAATAATTTACAACTTTGTCATTGATTTTCCTGTTAAACTGTATTAAAAGTATTTTTTTTTTAATTTTGGGTATGCATTTTATACAATATTCCAGTGATCCAAGCTCATCAAACTAAAAGTTTTTGAGTACTAGTAGAATGGTCAGGTTCTCTTTGCATTTTAAAGAAGAATGACCATTTTAGTGAGAGAAACAGTGTCAAAATATCTGTTGGGCACATTGAAGTTTCTTCAAACAACAAAGTGTAAAATAATATCTTTATTAGATGTTGATAAGTTATTCTTCTTATTCATGTCAGTCCCAAAGTAAAGTGGGACTAGCACAATGTTCTGTGAATTAATGAAATTTTTAGGGAGCAAGCGTATTCAAACAACTGCATACCATCCCCAATCAAATGGCTTGGTGGAAGATTCCATCATAGTTTAAAGTCAGCCTTGAGAGCCATGCTGAACCAATCAAATTGGATTGAGAACTGTTTTTAGGATTCTATACTGCAGTAAAGGAGTGTAACCAATGTTCATCTGCTGAAATGGTGTATGACACCATTCACAGACTCCCAGGACAATTCTTTTTTTTTGCCTCCACAGAAATTATTTGATACTACTTCTTCTGTGGATTACCTGACAGCCAGGATGGCAAACTTGGCTCCAGCACAATGTAAGAAAACAACATGTTTCAAAACTGTTTGAAACATGTATACATATTTTTGTGCATTGCTCTGTTAGGACACACTCCCTACAACCACCTTATAGAGGACCTTTCAAAATCCTCGAAAGACACAACAAATATTTCACCATATCCATTAAGAATTCTGTGCAGAACATCTCCTTGGATAGGTTGAAACCTGCTTTTCCAGATACTACAGTTGTTACTAAATTCCCCAAATAGTGACAAGATCCAGTTCTTGTGTTCCAAATCCCAAACATCTTTTATATTGAACTGTTTTCCTTTCTTTCAGCATCAATTTTCAGGCTTTGTCATATCCTATCCTATAGAATATATTTTCTCTTTCAGAAACTTGTGCTACATTTTAAAATGAACTTTTCAATGTATTTATAATGTATTTCAAATCTTGTGACGGAATACCTGTTGGGTTTGTAAAATACGTCTGCTCCTATATATAGAGATTGGTCACATGATAATAGGTGGTCTCTCATTGGTTAATAAAACCATGTGGGTTCAAAATAGCTGACCCCCAGCAGAGAAGAAGAAATTCAACGGTACCAGTTGCCGAGGGTTTTAAGGGTACAAGCTACCTAGCCCTAGTTTACTCACCAGATGGGTAAGTCCACCTAACCGACTCTATATTTTTTATTTATTTTTCTTTTTTTTTTAAGCGTTTCACCCCAAGCAAGGTGGGAAGCCACTAAGACGCAAGGGGTTACAGAAGATTTGGAGCAAGATCAGATAGGAGTGATAGAGAAAAGGATGAGGAGAAGGATAGTGGGTAGATCAAGGCAACTGGAGATGTCAATTGACATTACATTTGAATAGTTGGAGATTATAGCTGGAATAGGGAAGGGAGTTCCACAGGCGAAAGGTGAGAGACATGAATCTATTGGAGTAGATGAGACGGCTACATTTAGTAGTTTCGACAGTGGAAGGGTGAGAGTGGGATGCCAGCCTCATAGGGCGCTTGAATTCATGAAGTCTGGGAACCAGCTAATGCAGCTCCTCGGAACAATTACCATGAAAGTATTTGTGAAAAAGACAGCGGCAATGGTGTGTCTGTGATAGAGTGACTGTAGACGAGATGCCAGAACAAAGTCAATTATATTGCATATCTGCCTCTGGAGCTTATCAAGAACCCCGAGGTAAACAGAAGGGGCTCCAGACCATATATGGCAGCAATACTCCATGCAAAGGCGAATTGTTGATTTGTAGATCTGGAGGATCGATTCCGGAGAGAAAAATTTCCTGGTGCGGCACAGGGAGCCAACTTTCCTTGTGGTGAATGAAGCAATTGACTCAATGTATTTGTTCCATCTCAGGTCAGCAGTCAACGTGAGACCGAGCAGCCGCAGAGAGGTGCTCTCGAGAAGTTGAGACATTCTAATGGAGGGCAGGGAAGGATCTCTGTGGTGATTAATACAGAGTAGTTTTGTTTTGGAGGCATTAAAGTTTGTCTGCGACACTAGATTTGTTTTTGAGGCAGGAGTAAATTTTGGTGTCATCTGTGTAGATGCCAACTTGGGAATTTATGGCATCAAGAAGGTCATTTATGTAGATAAGGAATAGAGTGGGGCCTAGGATGGAGCTTTGAGGAACACCTGTGTTCGTGGGATAGGAACTGGAGGAGAATCCATTCAGAATGACCTTCAATTCACTGTTTGACAGGAATTATTGTATTAGGTCAAACAATCGACCCATAATGCCATAACCCTGGAGCTTGCAAAGAAGTATATATATATATATGAAAGGACATAGTGTTTTTTAACCATTGTATTTGATGTAAATACATATCTTAATTGTATTGAAAGTATTCTTCTTATTCATGCCTATCCCCAAACTAAAGTGAGGCTAGCACAATACATACATGTGTACAAAGTTAATATGAAATATTTTGAGAAGAGTTCTTTGTTGATTTGATATGATTATTAGATATGAATGTGAGTCATTGATTTGTTTGTTTGTTTGTTTGTTTGGGTTTTATAGCATATCAACCACTGTGGGTTATTTAATGCCAAATCCAGTTTATATATATATGCCAAATATATGAATTTTAAATGCCTATTTTGTATGGAACATTTTTAGCAAGCTAGAGCTTATTTGCTTGTACACTGCAAAATAATCCTAGGTATTTTTGTTCAAGTCAAGAATTTCCATTTGATAAGGACATTTTATTTGCTAAATGGTAAAAGGTAGGATATGTTGTTTACACATCAGTCTACATCTTTGATAAGAGACCAATTCTTTTTAGAAAATCCAATATAATTTTTGGTTCAGTTTTTGCAAATAATTTCTTCATGTTCTTGATTGATTGATTAATTGTTTTGTTTAACTGCATCTCAAACTTAGTGGTCACTTTATGCCGAAAATGATTTTGAGTGACTTTAAAAGTCAAAAACGTATAGCTGGCAACATTATTGTTTCAAAAACGTACAGCTGGCAACATTATTGTTTCAAAAACGCAAAGCTGGCAACATTATTGTTTCAAAAACATACAGCTGGCAACATTATTTTTTACAAAAAACGTATAGCTGGCAACATTACTGTTTCAAAAAAAGTATAGCTGGCAACATTATTTTTCCGAAAACATTATCTGAGGACTTGCTGTTGGATGTAGTTTATCGCCATACCCAGGACGCAGATATAGTTTATCATCATACCCAGTTAGGGTGTCTTGAAGGGAGAACAAGAAATATGAAGTGATAGAAAATATTCATCCTCTGACAGGAATCGAACCTGTATCCTATGCAGAACTGTCATATAGCCTGACATGCTTTTGCTGATTTTCTTAAAATAATTTTCTTAAAATAATTGTTGGACGTCATTTGTTTACATTTGGGTACTCATCGGGCAGATATGAATGTACATGAGAAAATCATGGAAAATTGTAGTTTAAAAACAGTAAAATCGACCTTGCTAACCGAAATGCTCCTCTGGTGAAATCGGCAAAAGCACGTCAGGCTTTATGATGGTTCCGTATAGGATACAGGTTCGATTCCTGTTGGAGGACGCATATTTTCTATGACAATTTCTCAGACATTCAGGCCAGTAAATGCTGTTATTACTGTCTATTATAAACAGAGCATTTACTTAAATATTTGTATCTATAAAAAGAATGTATAAGCATAAAAATATCTTAAAATAATTGTTGGATATAATATATATATATATATATATATATATATATATATATATAAAGTGTGCGTAAAATAAAAGCTTTCTTCATCAATAGGCTGCAGACTTTTCGCTGTACATCCAAGAATTGCCTGCAGTGTATTCAGATATTTGGAATATTTTGAGAAGCAAGTGCACAGCTTTAATAAAACTTGGCCACCAGTCAGAAGAGACATGACTGCACACGTGTGAACAGACACTCTCTCATGTGGTTACTTAGCTAGCAGCACCCTGTCAACTGGGGATTCAGAATATGTCAACTGCACAGCTGCAGGTGGGTAAGACCCACCCCACTCAATGAGGTGTCCTGGGTATGACGATAAACTACATCCAGTAGCAAGGCCTCTGATCAAGAGGTTTTGAGGAGAATTAAACCCTAACCTCTTAATTGTTGATCTACAAATTGATTTCTTACAAGGAATACATACTCTATTCATTCAAACCTATCCTAAAAATCTTGTTGGGATTAATTACCCTGTCCTCAAGGACACATGGCACAGTAGATAAAGGCATTAGTTAGATCCAGTGACAGGACCCAAAGAGTGTGAGTTCAATACCCAGTTAAGGCAGTGGAGAATTTTCAGAGGGAAATTAACAGGAGATAACTGATAACTGACATCCATTAAACATGGCACATGGAACTAGAACAGTCTACACCAGTGAGCAAAATAAAAGGTTAAGTTCAACATTCCAACCACCTGAAGAAGGCCTGAGCATACAATGACCGAAACATTCTAATAAATATGGCGACAAAGATGAGGACAATAGTCTGAATAATGTGAATAATGTACATAATACCTCATCTAGACAGATATTAAATAACCCATTAAGATGTTGATATGCTGTAAAACAAAATAAACCAAACCAAATAAACCAAATCTCAGTTAGAAGTTAGGCACCAATGTGTGAACTTGTGTACTACATGACTGTTGCATTTATCACGACAGTGTGTCTTTCCACTCTTTGCCTCTCATACAGGGCTCTTTAGCCACTTCACCCACATTTGTCAGTCACCCACCATCATCATAATCCAAATTCAACTCTCTACAACTTGAGACTTTTTCCAAAGTTAAAATTTCCATTGAAATTATGTTGACAATCTGAAGAACACAATATGGAATCCCTATCCCAAATGAGGATTTTGCATATAGTTTTGCAGAATTCTTATGTGTGATCATTTGGTCAGATTTTGTGAAGATGGTCAAGCTGAAAAGTTTTTCAGTACCATCTTGTATATGTTGTGGCCTGTTTAGGGGCCAGAAAGAAAGACATGGAAGACGAAGGTAGGTTGAACAAGTATATTGAAATAACAGATATTTACAAAGTAAGAGTGTTAGTAATAAACAGATAGAGGTGTACGTTCGAACAGTAGGTTAACACTCTGTCTACGCTCCCCAACAGACTCTTCAAGTTAGTATTTATGAGAGGACGAAGAGTTCATTCTACTGTAGGAGGGTTTACAACAACAGTATATATGAGTCTGTTTACAAAGCATTCAGTCATTGAATATGAATGGAAAAATAATAACAGGTACCCTAGCTAGAGAAATATGTATTGGACATGAATTCCAGAATTCTTTCCACTTTGCAAAACTGTCTGCAAAATCCTCACTTGGAATAGGGCTGCCATGTTGTGTTCTTAACGCATTTATCAGGATAATTACCATAAAAGCATTTATAAAAAAAGACACAGGGAAGTTATGCTATAGCAATGAGAAAGTGACTGAAGCCAAGATGCCAGGTCAGGACCAATAACATCACAGATTCTTCTTTGGATGGTATCAAGAATCTCTAAATATATAGCAGGAACATCAGACCAGATGTAGCAACAATATTCAAAGCAAGGACAAATGGTAGACTGTAGAAAAAATAAATGAGGTAGGTAAAAAGAAAAAATCAAGTTCGGCATTCGCTGGCAGACTGACTCTTCTTCTTCACTCATTTAAAGGAAATACATTCTGGGGCTCTATTACTTTGCCACCACATTTGGCACTTTTCAGTTGACAAAGTCAGTCGCATCTCTTTCACCTTCTTATTTACTATCAATCCACTCGTCAGACTAGCAAATGTAATCCACCCCAAAAAAAGAAACAAACAATGGCCCCGCGCTCTTAGCATCTCACTTTTTATGTCCCCTCAAGCAGGCCAGAATTTGGATATGTGCAAATCCTGTCTCATAGAGACTAGACAAGCACTTATAAATTGCACCCCCAAGAGTGGCCATATTTTCTTTTCAGCACTTTGAACGCAAGACACGTCCGTGCTTGTTTTGACCTCCATGGTAAGTCATTTCTTTTGTCACAGCACCTATTACTACAAAATAGACTTATAGATATATAAGATAGATTCTGGCAAGAAGAATTGTCTAGTGCAACACAATGAACCAACTTTTCTAGCAGTAGGCCTAGTAATTGATTCAATATAATCTTTCCACTTCATGTTAGCTGAAAACATTAGTCTGAGAATATACAATGGTTTAGTTTGGTTTCTTTTGTTTTACGGCATATCAACCTCAATGGATTATTTAATGCTGAGAAGATTTTTGTTGCTGGTAATATTTATTTACAAAAATGTATTGCTGCTAATTTTTTTTTTTCAAAAATGAGTTGGTGGTAATAATTTTTTCAAAAATGTATTGCTGGTAATAATTTTTTTCTTCAAAAATTCATTGTTCTTTGTTTTTGTTATACAGCATATCAACCCCAATGGGTTATTTAATACTGATAAAATTTTTATTGTTGGTAATTTTTTTTTTTTTTTCCAAATATATTGTTAGTGAAATTTTTTGCCTTCAAAAATGTATCACTTGTAATTTTTTTTTTCAAAAAGTATAGCTGGTAATATCTTTTTTCAAAAATGTATTGCTGGTAATAATTTTTTCACAAAGTATTTATGGTATTAAAACCTATTTTTGCACTTTCATAGTGTTTTGACCCCAGTTTGGGGGTTAACTATTTACCCATAGCTGGGACCCTAACAGATGCTACAACCAAGGGTCAAGGTGGACCTGGAAACACCAGCAATTAAGAGGTGGTTCCACACTCCACAAAATCTCCTGATCAGAGGCCTTGCTGTTGGACTAGTTTATCATCTTACCCAGGATGCAGATGTAGTTTATCATCATAACCAGGACAGGAGAAAACACAATGATTCACTCTCCTGGATGATAGCATCAGCCATGTATATGGAAAGCAAAAAGGGTTCTCTCAGATGATTAAAATAGAACACTTTCATTTTAGAAGCATTAAAATTAACAAGCCATTTCTTGCCCCAGTTAACAACAGATTGTAGGTCATGTTTGAGATCAGCTGCCAATATGACCTTATCAGACCAATCAGACTTAGCATTAAGGCAGGAGTAAATAGTTGTCGCATCAACATAGATACAGAGTGGAGAACTGATGACATCAGGAAGGTTGTTGATTAAAAATTAGAAACAATATAGAGCCAAGGATAGAACACTGGGGGGCAGGGGGACACCTGCATTAATGTGAAAGAATCAAGAAAAGTGGTTGCTCAAGATGACTTTCACTTCACGATTTTATAAGAAAGACTGAATCAGTTCAAAAAATTGTCCAGAAATCACATAACCTTTCAACTTGTAAAGAAGACCAGCATGCCAAATCCTGTCAAACATATTAGAGATATTTAATGCAGCAGTCCGAGCTTCATTCTTGTCTAAAGCCTGACAGACACTTTCAACAATAACCTTCAGCATATCAGCAGTTGACTTATAGAAGTCATATTGTTTGTCTAAGAGAAGACCCCCATGGGTTGAGATGCCTGACCAATTCAGGGTTGATTAGAGCTGCTAGTATTTTACCGAAAAGAGGTAGAAGACTAATAGGACAATAGTTCAAAGGATATAATCTCCTGCCTTGACCAATGTTCCATTGAAATATTACCTTCCTTTGAGTATCTCAGACAATTCATTGTCAAAGATGATGCTAAACCAAGAGTGTACTCAGATGTGCCACTTCATATATCAAAGTTGACTGGGACAGCTTCAGATGAATAAAGACAAAAGGAAAACATCTTAGCCAATGCATTTCATCCTCTGAGTGACTTTATCAAGGCAAATATAAGAATTTTATTTTGTGACAAGTATTTATACATAAGAGCAAAAATGTTATTGGTTTTTCAAAATTTTTAGGTATATAAGAGTGCTTATGAATATTCATCAGGTTAATGGAAAGTCAGTCAAGTTCATGGACATGAGGTGATACAATTCAATGTCTAATAAATGAAGTGAGTAGGTGATTTTATATGAATTAAATAATTAAGAAAGCGACAACCTTATAACTATAATTTCCCTATAAAATACATTTTTCCTAGTTCATCAGGTCACATCATGTATATATATATATATATATATATATATATATATATATATATATAAACCTAGAGGGCCAGACAAACCTACTAAGGTTTCACCTAAGTGGTAGGTTTGTCTGGCTCTCTAGGTTTAACTAGGTCTGCTCTACTTACTGTATTGAGCAGTTTATTTAGTTATTTTGCTTACTCATATCAGGGTTTTTTTCTTTGGACTTGGATGGTAGACGATTATTTTCAGCTATCGTACATGTTCTTGGTTCTTTCTTATTTTGGGTATTGGTTTGATTATTTGCAAATCAAGGCACTGAAGGTTTTCTGAACGAGTATAATTTCTTATGCTTATAAGATTATTACTACTACTAATATATATATATATATATATATATATATATATAAAAGTGAACATTGAAGTCACCACTCAGAGGCGACAGGCTGTTTCATGCTGGACACAATCATCAGGCCACCTCTGAGTGTTGACTTCGATGTTCACTTTTATATTTATATTTACATATGCTTTCTCTCTGATATTGAGCACTTTATCCCATAAATATAGCACACCTTAAAACTATTTCTTCCTATACATATATATATATATATATATATATATATATATATATATATATATATATATATATGTGTGTGTGTGTGTGTGTTTTGTATAGCTGCCTTGTTCTGGAAAGGTCTTTTGGTTGACTGGGTTGATTCCATGATGTATCTTTTCTCACTTGTCTTCTCCCTGTCGCTGATCACTGGTTGATTTTTAAGTTTGGCAATATATAAGAACTTCAACAAAAAGGATTTTAAACCTATCTATTTTATCAAACAGATTGATGTGTACATTTTTAACTTGCCAGTAGAGTTGTTCTATCACCCCCACTGGGGAGCAAGTTTCCTAAGACACAAAATAACTACATCTACTGTGTATGACATGTAAAAACTTAACTCTCTGAAATCACTTTCTATCTCTCTAACATTAACTCACTAGTTTTAAGCAATCAAAAAGATTTCCTCTGTTTTGTCTCCCATCTGACCTTAAAGGTCAGCCTCAGAAAGTCTGAGCCAAAAGGCTCTGCCACTAAAAGATAATAGTCTGAAACTATCATTTAACATTCCTTACCTAACCATCCAAAAAAATTAATTCATGAATTTTATTTCAACTATTTACTCTAAAATACCCTCTATAATTTTATGTATGCAGAGCATGCTCCTTACATATTTTTCAAAGGGCTCAGTCACGTGACCATTCCAGCATGCACAAAAACAAATCCTGAAAGTAATGAACATAAACTACAAAATTCTGACCAGTTTTTCACATTCCACAAACATTTTTTTAACAAAAAAAAAACAGAATATCAGACAGTCCTGTGTCCATTCTTGCTCACTAGCTTCCGTGATCCAAGGTCAATACCACAGATGCCAGTCTGGATACAAGTCACTCCAACAGTGAACTCTGACCTCTTCAATATCACCTCCATCCAGGTCACCAGGTAACACCTCTGCAATCCAATATTCCTGGGAATAACAAAATTTCTTGCCTCTTCACTTGAGACTACACAAAATGTACATATAATTTATTGAAAAACAAATACTGGTCCCAAAAAAAAAACAATACATGCCAAAAGCCCCACAGCATCAAACAATTCCATAACTAAGACACATACTTGCCACCTAATTTTTTTTTACACATTAAATATAGTATGATCTATACTCCTCTCCCACTCACAGTGATACAGCACACAGGGTTCATTATCATCCTATTTATTCAAACAATCAATTAATTTTGTTCTTGCATATTACCAGATTCACTTGAACAGATTTTCCCAATCTTTTTTACCACCATTTCCTATAGTTACAGTTATTGCTCATCTGCCTCTGTGTGCCCAAAACTCAGCTTGCACCATATCCATTCCCTCCTGTCTTTGGCTAGCCCCCATGGGGAAAAAACACATCCACTCAGCACCACCCTACTAATCCATTGCTGTCTCTACTGTGGTTACAAGGGTTCCTTCATCTCTTAGTTGCTATCACAACTTGGTCTCCTACAAGCCACTTGACTAATTCCACTAGGTCATCAGAGGCCCCTAAACTTGGCCCTGGGGGTATCTTACGGTATATTTATTCGATATAAATACTTCATGATGCACAGGCTCCCATTCTACTCTGCATAAATCAATGGGTCCCTAACTACATAGCTAGGTGTGACCATTTCCATCCCAGAACCAAGCATATTTGGAAATCTGAATCCATGCAAACTGAATCTGCTTATTCCCATAACAATTAGCTAACTTACTTTTTCCACAAAAAAATTAATTCTCAAAATTCACGAATTAATAACTTAATTAACCAAACAATAAAAGCAAAAGGACACACATAACTCTTAAAATAAAAAAAATTTCACCCACTGTTACAAAAATGAAAAAACAATTATTTGTCAGTTAATTACAATTAACAATGTAATTCTAAACTTGATAGACACAAAAAAAAAATTCAGTTAATTAGTGTACACAGAAATCACAGTGGGAATGCCCCATAACAAAATGCCATCAGTCTTTCTTTTCCCAAAATATTTCCATTGCATTCATGTACGTAAATTCAGGCTTCCATGTGACCAATTGTCAAAACTGGTCAAATTTAAAAAAAAATTTTTTCTTAACAGTGAAATTTTCACGGCCTGATATTTTCCACAACAAAATAAAAATTACAACTGCAGCATATACAATATGAAATCATGCCAAATATGACATTAGACAAGACATTTAAAGTGTGCCAATCAAAAAGATCAACAATAACTTTTTTTGTACATGGCTTGAAAGTTTAGCGAAAACCAAACAAAACATCAAAAATCAGTCTATTGTTCAAACTCTGTCCTTTCTTTTTTTTAGCTATTCTATTCATCCTCACTTTTTTCTGTCCATCAAACCATACTTGCTTACTGTTTTTTCCTTTTTTTCTCATTTTTTTTCATCATTACTTCCTATTTTGCTTTGTTGAAGATGTGCGCATGTGTGTGGCAGCAGAACAAAGTAATATCATCATACTTAGAGATGGCCCAGTATATCTAAACTACTGTTTTTTCTCTTATTCCCTTTTTTTTTTTATATTCCCGTTTTTTTTTTTGCATCCTCAGTCAAAAATCTTCTCCGAACATTTCCACGTTGTGTTGCAACCCTCATTCTTCATCCTCACCATTCCTGAGAGAACCTGCTCAAGGCACCAAATAAGCAAAATGTTGTATAGACGCCTCATTCTGGAGAGGTCTTTTGGTTGACAGGTTTGATTTCATAATGTTGTATCTTCTCTCACTCGTCTTCTCCCAGCCACTGATTGCAGGTTGTTTCTTTAGTTCGGCAATAAATGAGAACTTCAACAAAAGGGATTTTAAACTTGTCTATTTTATTAAACACGTCAAGGTGTACATTTTTAACTAGCCAGTAGAGTTGCTATATCACCCCCACTGGGGAGCAAGTTTCCCAAGATACAAAATAACCACATCTACTGTGTATGACATGTAAAAACTTAACTCCATGAAATCACTATCTCTCTAACACTACCACGCTAGTTTTAACCAATCAAAGATGATCTTCTCTGTTTTGTCTACCATCTGACCTTAAAGGTCAGCCTCAGAAGGTCTGAGACAAAATACACTACCACTAAAAAATATGTCTGAAATTATTATTTAACATCTATCTATCTATCTCTCTCTCTCTCTATATATATATATATATATATATATATATATATATATATATATTCAAATTAGTATTTAAATTATTTGGGATTGGGATTGATTTATGAGTTATATGTTTCGAATAACAGAGATCCTACGTTACAGAAGCACATCTCTCAGCTTTCTTCGAAAATGGAGCTCTCAGGCATGAAATGTTTTATCCCCTATAACAAAAAACAATAAAAACAAAAAAAAATACCAATAAAAACAAATAGCCATCCTTGGTTCAAACTTGAATATATTGTGGTCATAGCTTTACTGTAACTGCTACTACCATTTGAAGTGGTGTAGCAGAACCATTGCCTCATTCAGAATTACCTACAACCCCCCAGTGGAAGAGAGTCTTCAAAAATGCAAAAAGCAGCTATGTGCAATCAGTCCAAGCCAAAGTAGAAAATAATAAACTTGGATCCCCACCAGATCTGGTAAACTGAAAACATTATTCTCAACAGAGGCAAACTATTAGTATCTTCTATTATAAATGACCCTGAAGTTATCTTCATCAAGGAAAAATTCTTTACAATAAACTTTATCTCTAACTCTATCTTAAATGACAAGGGTCACATGCTAATTAAGTTCACAACATTTGTACTAAACACATCTAAGTCTTCTTTGTTATATTTAATAAAACCCCATATGCAAGGCAGATCCATTTGCCATTATGTCAGTGAGTGAAATTCAGCCATTGTATATAGAGTGGACCCTGCCTTATACTTATCACAAATTGAATCAGGCTGTAAACTGAGAAGGATTACATCACAAAAAAAAAAAGAAGAAAATTTCACTTGTCAGTCACAAAACAAAGAAGTCAGTAATGGAATTATTTATCTCCCCCTTGATGAAAGCTTGTAACAAGTTAAGAGACAAACTTATTTTGTCTATCTCTCAATGGAAGAAGCTGTCACACCTCCTCAGGAAAAAAAACTGTAGGAGACAGCAAACCATGGCAATTTTTAAGTCACCTAAAAACTTAGCTAGTGAGATGACAGATGGTGACACGGCTTGACATATTTTCCTCCAGTGCCTGACTTCTGATTTTCATATGGGTTTTAACTTCAGTGGGGGAGGACTAACCTGTCAAGAAGTTGGCAGAGATTACTGATAATAGTGGATTTAACTTCCATCTGCATGGCTTCAATTTCAATTTCTGGCATCTGGAATTTCAATTTAGATGCTCTGGTTAAGATTTTAGAAGAATAACAGGTTAGAAGCAAGGCTGGATGAATTAACCGGAAGAATGGACAGATTTACACTGATACAGCCAGCAAGTATTGGTCACTCCTCCTCCAACTAATCAAGGGAAAGAAGCAAGGAATTCTCCCCTGTGATTTACACAGGAAGTTTGAGGTTAAAGCTCACCATTGCAAGTCACCTTTGCCATTCAAGTTGACAGACAGAAAAGCATAAGCTTGAAGCAACTCAGTACACCAACTTAGGGAAAGTTTATCACTTACTACACTGGTCAACAAAAAAAAAATTTTGAAATGGTGTTGAGACACCAAACATCTTTTTTTAGCTAATTTGAGGGTGCTTTATGACCCTACTTTTTCTTGGTTAGCTACTTTTTTGCTGTACAGAAATGCCTCATTTTTGTAAAAAAGCATCTTTTTCATTTGTTTTCTGTATATATGATATTGACTGATGGCAATATTTCTCAAAATAAAATTGTAGAAACCTCTCAATTCAGATTTAAACCAACAAATATTGTCTGCTTATTGAGAAATACTATTTTTGCAATAACAATCAGACCCTAAGTCTTTAAAAATAACACAAATGAATATGCAAAAATCAATGAGTATTTTCATCAAATCATTTAATAAACTGACAGCAGAAATAAAACCTTTGTGAACATTCCTTTCCAAGCCCTCCATTCTCACCTACGTAAAAAGAATGTTGTTTATGAATTTTTCCTGTCCTTTGGAAGAATGCTTCTCCAATACCAGAAATCAAAAACACTAAATTCTTACATTCGCCATAGGGTTAGGGTTATTGACAATTATTGTAATTTATGCATATATCAATCATCACATCACAAGTAACTAAAGTACAGCTATCAACATTAGTAGATATTACCAAAATTTCATATAGCAATCACTGTGTGTGTGTTCAATTAAGTCCTAAATTATTCTTAACATTACAAAATGTGTGATTTCTTTAATATTTTCATTAAAGGTCAAAGCCAAATTTACATTTCAAGATAGAAGAAAAGTGAAAGAAACAATAGATGAAGGTGGTGAACAAAAATTGAATTTTATTCCATTATTATTTAGGATTTGATCACAAAATGCATGTTCAAAATTATCTATGCACATATCTTACAGAATGGAAATTAATTATATGGGAAGTGATTTATTTTTTCTTCCTTACATTAGAGAGTTCTTATTTCCTTTAAAATGAAAGTAAACAAAGTTAGTACAATAATGTGGTATTGTATACTACAGGATTTGAGATAAATATAAGGTAAGAATTTGCAATCTTTTTCATTTCTCATCAGAAGAAAATCACTCACCATGGTCAAGATAAAAAGAATCCAACAAGGAGCTCGAGTTAAAGATTGTGATTATTAGCCCCAATGAAGAGAAAGGCAACAAAGCCATATTCAGTCAATTCCTACAGTTGAAAGTATTATAAAAAAAATTCAAAAATGTCCACAATGTGAAAAAACTCAAAGGATGATGAAGGAAAGTGAAACATTATCTTATGTAACAAGAGATGTCCTCAGAGATGTCAAAGACAATCTAAGGATCACTACCAAGTATATTTGGCTGGTTTGAATGACTCTTGTATTAAATGATCTTGCCAAGCACTTTGGTGAAATAAGGAAGATGACCAAAGAAGATTCTAATGTTCTAAGCCATATGTGTAAAAGGATGTCAAGTTAAGCATCAAATTTATAAGGATTCAAGCTTTTGGTCATCAATTCTTTGGTTGGATAGCTGAAACAAAAATTGAGCTTCTTGGTCACAGGCATTTTGCTTTTGTTTGGTAAAAAGGGGTGAAGTTTTCAATGTAAAGAACACTGTCTCAACAGCCAAGCATGATGGTGGCAGTATTATGTTATATGGGGTATTTTTCAGTTAGTGGGACTGATAGCTTGACTTTAAGTTTTTATAAGAAAGGTGAAGTTTTTGTTCACCTCTGCTGTGGCTGGGTATTGAACTCACAACTCTTTGGATCTAGTCACTGGATTGCTTCAACCAATGCTTTTATCCATTGGGCCATGTGTCCTTGGGAAGTTGAGTTACTAAAAGGAAATAACTGAAACTGAGATATCCAGAAGAGGCATGACATGTGGAACTAGAACAATCTACCCCAAGGGATGAAATAAAGGGTTCAGTTCGAAATGCCAACATATATCCCCTGAAGAAGGCCATCCAAAATGCCATGAATATGACAATAAAGATGAGGACAACATTCTGAACAATGTAAATAGTGTAAATAGTTACAATATCTCACCTCAGAAATATAGGCATGTATTTTTACCATTTTTTAGGAAGGAATTGTAACATAAGGTTTTTTTCAATTGCTGAAAATTTGAATCATGCATATTTTTTTTTTTATGAGCCTATAATTCTGCATTTTGAACTGGTTATCTTGCCTTATTCAGGATTCAAGATGGAATGATGGTGTTGTTCTCTCTTCTCTTATTCTCTCCAGAGAAAAAAAAAAATCTTTTATTCCAGCTTTAAGCACCTGAAGGCCACACCAAAAGAAGAGTGGTCCAAAATACCTGTTGAGACTTGTTAGAATCTAGTGATGAAGAATGTGATCTACTACAGGCTGTGATAGTGTTTTCTTTTTTTATATTAAGGCTCGAGGGGTATTCAAGATAGATGGTTAAAAATGGTTGTGACAAATGAATGTGATATGAATGAAAAAGGCAGTGGTTGGAAAGGAATATTCTGAGGATGTTTAAGATAGATAACATTTGACCCTTGACTTTAAAAGGTTAACATTGTAGTGCTCAGGGAAGCATTCACATGGGAACCAGTTTCACAAAATCACCTTTCTTGGGAAAAAGGTTGCCTGTGTGTAGAACTTTCTTCTTGAATATGAAAGAAATGGTAAAATACAGATGAAATATGGAATACAGAGGAAATGTAAATTCTAAGAAAGCCATTGATTATTAATACAGGCTGCAATGGGTAAATTGTCGCCATTTTATATTTTTAATTTCACGCATGTCTTATTGTTTTTGTCGACTGCACAGTATAGTAGAGTCTGTTGGGCACCATCTGTGAGAAAAAGAGCACTATGACACAATTCACTCCACCAGATATTTGGAAACGGCATGCTGTACTGCTTGGCATTTCACCGGAAGCATCAAATATGAACATTTCAGAATGTTTGGGTGTCAATCTGAGGAGAGTGCAGAGGATTCAGAAAGAGTTGGATGAGTCTAATGATGATTACGAAGGTACAGCAGCTCGGAAAACTCACTCTGATCATTCTGATAATTTGTTGGTGAAGGCCTCAGATTCAACATGGGAGTCTACATCAAATGCCTTGAAGAGGTAGTGCTGCCCTGGGTTACGAGGGTGGTTGCTGGAAGACCTACACAAGCAGGAAACCCTAGTTATGGTTATCAGATAATTTCTGCAATGACATCACCCACTTACATCTGGCCACTTAACTCCCCAGACTGCAACCTGCTTGATTAGTATGTGTCAGGTGCAGTTGATCGAGAAGCCAACAAAATGCCTTGTAACACCAAAGATGAACTGAAGGCAAGGATTATGGCAGCATTCACCAAGTTAACCAAGGAGACCGTCCAGAAGAGTTGCAGGAGATTCTGAAGTCATCTAGAGGCCGAGGCTGAAGCCAATGGCAATTTTATCAAATAAATTTACTTTCGTATTTCAAGACATTTTTGTGTGATTTTGGTCAATATATCTGTTATAATGAGATGTCAGTGTTATTTTCATTTTTGCATAATTTAGATGACAATTTATATATGTATATGAATATAAGTAATTCCAAAAATGCCTTTTGTAATTAAATTGCAATTAATATTGTTTTTCTCCATATTCTTCATGCAATGTTTTGTTTTTTACTTTATATAAACTTGAGTCAGAAAGAAAAATTCCTTTAATGAAAATATTTCTAAGATTCACAAATTTTGCAAGGGTCTTATTAATTTCAGGCTTATCTGTATATCTAAGTATGTGACAGGGATGCTTGACTTATTTTGACAAGTATCCTCATTTTTGTTGTGTCTATCCTAATGTCTCAACATCTAGTAATCCTTAAACATTTTTTCAATGATTTTTAACCTTTCAAAAATTGGAACAGATATCTTAAAACAAACAAGATCCCACAAACAAATTATTGTTTTCACTTCAGAATTTCAAATAATTATTTCAACAGAGCCATTGGATTTTCTTGTTCTTTATTGTACTATATGTAAAACTCACTTGAAATTTAGATATTCATTCATCAGTTCAAACCTAAGATATGTCACATGTCATACAATGTTCATTGGAGTGCAAAATGCTGATCTGGAATTCAGATTTTTGCTTCCAGGCTCAAATTTAAACAAAATTGATGAGTCAGATGCACCAAAACACCTATGCTGGTTTGGTTGAACAAAATTAAGTACCAGACTAATTACAGATCATGTATGGCATAAAACATTTGATACTTTCATCGCCCCCCCCCTGCAAACAAGGCAATAAAGCCACTAAAATGCAAGGGGGTTACTAAGTGTTAGAGAATATGAAAAAAAAAAAAACACTATTAAATAGGGAGAACAATAAAAGAGCAAGAATTAAGAATGCAGAAGATAATGATTGACATTAAATTTAAATTTATGGAGATCAAACTTCACAAGGAAGCAAGAAGACGGAGGACAGTTCCAGAAGTGAGAAATGCAATAGAATAAACTGTTAGCATAGAACTTATGATTATATCTAGCAATTTTGAGTGTAAAATGATGAGACCTTGCTGCCAATCTAGTACTAAGCTTAAATTCATAAATTCTAGTTACTACAAAGGAAAGTTCATGAGGACAATTACCATGAAAGTATTTATAGAAAAGGCACAGAGTTATGTTATGTTATGGTGGTGGGAAAGTGACTGAAGTCGAGATGCTAAGTCAAGACCAATAACATTGCAGATTCTTCTTTAGATTTTATCAAGAATCTCTAAATATATAGCAAAAGCTCCAAACCAGATGTGGCAGCAATATTCAAAGCAAGGGTAAATAGTAGGCTTATAAATATGTAAGATAGATTCTGGCAAGAAACATTGCCAACCTCGACACAGTGAACAAACTTCTCTAGCTACAGACCTTCAAGGTAATCATTCCATTTCATGTCAGTGAAAAATGTTATCTGAGAAGGCACAATAAGTCACTCACCTGGAGGTTAGCATCAGCCATGTTGATGGACGGAAAAATCTCAGATGATAAAAAGAGAGCAGTTTTGTTTTGGAGATGTTAAAATTAACGAGCAATTCTCTGCCCCAGTTAACAAATTGTGGATCAATTTTTTTTAGATCAGATTCCAATTTGACTGTATAAATAGTTGTGTCATCAGCATAGATACAGAGTTGAGAAGTGATGCCATCCAAAGGTCACTGATGAAAAGTAAGAACAAAGTAGGCCCAAGAATAGAGTCCTGGGGAACACTTGCATTAGTGCAAAAAGATCTAGAAGAGTGGCCATTCTAGATAATTTTCATTTCATGATTTGATAAGAAAGACTGAATCCGTTCAAAAATTTAATATCATAACCTTTCAACTTGTTTATTTATTTATTTTAATAATGTTTAATTTTAGTGCAAGGTCACAAGTAGAGGGGACATTAATATTCTAAATCTAAATCCCACTTCTGAATTTAAAGGACCAGATTTGTGCCTACCCTTCTATCCACGTGTATGTCGACTATTCTTACAATAGAAATTTGAACATAAATATTCGTAAATATTTTTGTTTGTAAAATAAAAAAATACTCCATGATCTCGGTACACATGTACCTACAAATATTCAATACGTCTGTAAGGAAGCAGATGCTGATGTGAGCCGAGCGTGGTAACATCGTGGAAAATGTTTTTAATTTTGAGTTCGACAAGATTACGTTCAATTTAATGGTACTTTTTTAATTTTCGAAATTCGTTTTTCTAACAATGAATTTGAAAGTGATAAAAATACAAGGTAAATAAATAATAATTTTATTTTTAATTTAAAGAATACGATAAAAAAAATCATTTTTTTAAAATTATTTTTTTAATTAAAAAGTGTTTTTTAGTTTAAAAAAAATGTTCATTTTATTTTTGGATAAAAAAACAAAAAAGTTAAAATAAAAAATGAATAGGTTCCTTTTTAGTTTTTTATTCCGAGGAAAATTATAAGTTGTTTTTTTTTTATTCCAGAAAAATAAAATTCTTGTTTTAAAATTCATCTTTTTTACAAGATTTTTTGCCATTTCAGATGCTATTTAATTCTATTCATAATTTAAACAATTATCAGATTATATATTGTATTAAAAATTAAAAAAATGCATTATTCTTTCTTTCTCTCTAACCTACTTTTAATGTTAGTTACTTAAAACGAAAACCCGAATCGATATCATCAACCAAACATTAGTTTTTCCTTCCATTCAAAAAACCTAGCTGCAAATTTATTGTGAACTTTTAAGAAAAATCATTTTCTTTAGAAAATGGGTGGTGAAAAGTTATAATACTTTAACACTAACATTTGAGTCAATAAAAAAACTATTTTAAATGCTTTTTCTCTAATAAATAATCATAAATTTTAGTTATTTTTTTTAAAACTGAGAAAGCCTAAGTAAAATCAAAAGATGAAAATGCTAAAACTAAAAATTCACATGCTGAATTGAAGAATATAGTTTTTAAAAATAAGAAGATACGAATTGAAATACTGGTTAAGTGGGAAAAAAATCAAATAATATCTATTTTCAAATAATTGCTTCTTACTTTTTTTTTAATTGCACATGGGGAAAAGTTTGGTTAAGTTTCAGAGTTTTTACCCCCACACAGAAAATTTTTCCTTGAATAATTTATCAACATTTTTTCTTTATCCTTTAAATAAAAATAATACGCGAAAATTAGTTAAGCAAATTTATTTATTAAATTTCATATAAAATCGAGTCTTGAACATCAAGCCCGATAGTGGTGTGTGTACTACATTTTGATTTTGGGAGATAAACACAGAAAACAAGAGTTTAATTTTTTTTTCTTCTCCATGTGTCGATGAATTAACTTGAGAAAACACAATTCCGACTACAAATTGATTGTTTATTTTTGAGAACGTTAACGAAAAACTTTAGTTTCCGAGGTGTATGGTAACGAACATTGAGTCTATCTTTGGTGTAGAAACTTAAGAAATTGACATTAATTGAATCGAATAATTAATCAAAGTCGGAAGTGTTTAAAGTTTATTTTTTTCTTAAAACAGTACGATTAGATGCCGAAAAGTTCTCGGCCCGAACGAAGATAAGCGTTTGGTCTTTTTTCGTTCAGATTTTAGGAACTATGTAGAGTTGAGGACTTCTCACCATACTTCATAAAATAAAATCTACCTCAGCACCTTTGTTCAGTGCACCTGAACATCTCAAATTTTCCCTAATTACATACAACCAATACATTTTGAACAGATTTTTTCTTTACCAGTAAGTAATCGCGAATCGAACACACAGAAAACTTTGAAGGGCTTGTTTGTCCCAGGTTTAAGAAAAAAAAAAAAAAAAAAAAATCAGTCAATAGATTTTTTGTAATTTCATTAGAGAAGAAATTTACAGAACAGGTATGGACACAAGAACAAAGACCTATTCCCTTTCCATAGCCTAGATACCCACTCCTAAGTCGTTTAACAACGTTGTTTTAATGAAAGGATCTGTGCCATGAAAGAAAGAACCGTTATTTTTTCAGACAAGCTACATTAGAATAACCTAGTGCCCTACTTAGAAATAGTAGTTCTTTCTTGACTAAAGCATCTGTAGTAACGAGTGTTATCGACCCTATCACAAAAGTTAACCCGTAGCCGATCCTACGATTTGCCACTCTGCAAAAGTATAAAGAAAAGACGTGTCCTCGATTTTATAAGCGGAAGAAACTGATATGTAGTTATCTGCCCTTGGATATTAGTTCTTGCTCTCTCTTTATAAAAGAGCGAGTGAGGGGAGTGGTACGGAGTTACCTGCTCTTGATTAGTGCCGCTCTTTATTGACGTGTGCCCAGTGCGCCTGCGCTGCCGAGAGAGAAGCACCAGCCATTATTAACGGGAGTGTGTAACACAAGAACCTTTCCCCTTCTGGTCTTTTGTTCAATGGCCCAAGACCAATCTTCGCTCTTGCTGAAAAAGCAGCTCAATGGTGAGTCTCGATGCACATCTGAAGGATCTTTCTTGCCTTGTTCAAGAATCTGAAATGGAGAAAAATATTTTTTTATAAACCATATCCGCCTTTTTAAAAGCGACGTTGTGTTTCTCTCTTATGTACAAACACGAGTTAATTCGTTGGCCGTTAACTTTCAAAAGGGCGTTTATTTTCGCCTTCGTAATATTTTCTTTCTCTTTGTTTTTATTGTATTAAAATCTATAACTCCAAAGATTGCTTAAGAAAGTTTCTTTTAAAACAAGTCGTTCGTTGTGCTTTAACTAATGATGGTGGTAGTAGTAGTAGTATTAACAGTGGTGGTGGTCTTCCCTGCCCGCTCCATCTTGTTATTCTTCCCTTTATTCGTCTCTCCTCACTCTTAAACGACGGGAGCCTTCTTCCCCCCCCCCTTTTCATTTATTTATTCTTTATTTTTCCTGACGTTACTTCTCTCTCCCCGCCACCGTATCTTATCGTCAAACAAGCGGCTTTTTTTTTCTTAGACATCTATTCTTATTAAAAGAAAAAACATGAGGTAGACCCGCTAAAATAAACATCTTAAACAATGTGTTACAATGATCCAATCTACTTTCGCTTAGTTTTTTTTTATTTTTTTTTTTATAAAGTAATAGCAAACCTTCGCAATGTGAATTTCCCTATTTTATTTTGATGTATATTTTTACATAACTGATTTACACCTTCAATCGTAACCTTTTTTCTTCCCATAATGTTTTACTTTTGTTCAATCTCTACAAAAAGTTTTTTTTTTTTTTTTTTTTTTAATTTCCCAAATGTGCTTTTTTTTTTTTTTATAGTGACTTTTCTTCTTCCTGTATCTGTAAAACTTGGGTTCTTTTATGTTTTTAATTTTTATTGGCAACATTAACCAACTGTCAATTGAAAAAATAAAAAAAATAGTATATTTACTAACTAGTGCTATTTATTTACTTTAAAGCAATGCTAAAAATAAAACTAGTTTTTTTTTTTTTTTTTTTTTTTTTTAAAAGCTATTAAAATTTAAAACAATCCTACGTTCCTTTTGTTTTTTAATTTACTTTTTTTCTAACGCATGTAGTTAAGTTGATACTTTTTTTTTTTTTTTTTTTTTTTTTTTTTTAACACTTAATTGATATAAATAAACTTTAGTGTTGAAATGGGTTGTGTTTCAAATATCACTATTTCTTTGTTCTTGTATTGTTTCATAAACCAGGAACTAAAATAAATATATTGTCTTTGGAAAAGTGCCAGTCTCTTTGACTGATGAGGAAGCATTGCGTTTCTCTCGTGGTAATAACGGAATCCTGTTTTCATTTCTATTTTATTTACAGATCTTTTTAAATCGTGTCATTTTGACAAATGAATTTTAGCCCTTTTTTTTATTTTTACGCTTTAAACTAATAATGACTGACTGACTGACTTGTAAATTGTCCGCAGTATTGATCTCTATTGCGTGCCATGAGGTGATCATAGCAACTCACAACTGTAAATTTTACTCAACTAATTTGTTTTTAATCTAAAAATTATTGCTCCAATGGATTTTTTAAACTCTTCGGTCAGAATAAGTCGTTTTCTTCTGTAAGTATTCGCTTATTCGTCTCTTCGAAATTTAAATTACAGAAAAGTTCAACACTTTTTTAGTCTTTTCTCTATTTCATTATTGCCAGTAAGTATGGCGATTAAATTGAAACACGGTTTTTTTGTTTTTTCCTAATTGCAACATTTCAGTTGCCAACATAGGATGACTAACGAATTCGTTACAAAAAAATCTAATGGCTGGTGATGGTAGCACTGGATAAGTATTTATTTTATTTACCCTCGCTCACAAAGTGTCGTCGGCAGGATTTGCTTAAATTTTAAGGCCTACTCTGTAGCAAAATCGTTTTGAACAGAAATTTGTTTACATACCAAATAGATAAATCTGTTCAATCTTTGATTTTAAGAGCTGTCTTTTTATTTTTTTTTTTTTTTTTTTTTTTTTTTTTTAATCGATGACATTGAATTTTTTTTTTTTTTTACCCCGTTGGAAATTGCAATTTTGAAACTGAGTCATTTTGAGTCATAAAATATTATTGGCGTTCTTTGTATAAGGTTTTTCTTTTCATAAGGGAAAAAATCTTGCAAAAGATGAATTTGGTATACATACACAGTTACTATTCGCCAAGATTCAGTTTTGAAAGACTACTGATGTCTTTCTGGTTGAGGCTCAAATGAATCTTTATTGACATCTTGTTTCATCTAAAGGACGTCTTTCAACTTTTGTTAGTAAGCTACAGTTAACTGTTATCAGAATGATGAACTAAACAAAGCTTTTTAAATTACCTATTAGTAATCCAGAGTTGGAGACAAAACTTGGAAAATTGCATTCAATTTGAATTGACATTTGTCTCACTTTAAATAAGTTGGCTTTGCTAGTATTCCTTCAGCAGGTCGTACATTAGTTGGGAGTGGAGTATTTGGCTTTTTTTCCACAGCTACTGCTACAGACTGCCGATATTATTGATGATTGTCTTGTATGGACAAATCTTCAAAAGATGCTGAAAAGAGCTTCATCTTTGGATTTGGCTCTTTTAACAGTAAAAATCTTAAATAGTATCTGATTCAATCTTGTTGCTCATCTTCAAATTGAAAGCATGGATGAATCGGTTGTCATCACAGAAGGCTATTCACTTGTATCATGTGCAGCAGAATTGATTATCTCTTCCAGGGCCTTCTTTCAGATGGGCAATATGGTTTTCACTTCTGTCAACTGCTGATATATTAAGTTATTTCTAAAATAATTTATCAAGCTTTAGATAAGAATGCTGAAGCTTGGGCTGTTGCTTTGGATATCTCAAGTTTAGGCATATTGGTATTCTTCACAAGTTGAAACGTTGTGGTATTTCTGAACAGATTTTTAAAAAATCTTAAATGACAAAATTAAAGTGGTCTTGAGCAATCACTGTTCTTGATCCTTTTGCATTAACGCAGAGGTGTGTGTGTGGGTACATGTCCCCCTCCAGGGATTTATTCTTAGACCTATGTTCCTGATGTCATCAATTCTCAACTCGGTATTTTTGATGACAAACCTAATGGTAAGTCTGATCTTTTTGGTAGTTGATCTCAAACATGACCTACAATCTGTTGTTAACTGAAGCAAGAAATGGTCTGTTAAATTGAATACCTCCAAAATGAAACTGCTCTCTTTTAAGTGTCTTAATGAATCTTTCTTTTTTTTTTTTTTTTTTTTTTTTTTTTTTTTGCCTTCAATCATCATAGCTGATGCTAACCTCCAGGAGAGTGATTCCTCAGTCTGTCTTCTGCTGGCCTGAAGTGGAAAGATTATATTGAATAAATTGCTAGCTCAGCTTCTAGTAAAGTTGATTCATACTACACAGTTTTTTTCATCAGAATCTATCCTGCACATTTATAAGTCTATTATACATCCATGTGCTGAATATTGCTTTCAGATCTCATCTGGTGCTTCTATGTATTTAGAGATTCTTAATAAAATCCAAAGAATCTACGATGTTATCTGTACAGACCTAGCCTCTCTGCTTCACTTTCCCACTGCCATAACATAGCTTCCATGTCTATTCTATAAATATTTTCATGATCATTGATCTAATGAGCTTTCCTTTTTGGTACGTAGACTTTATGAATTTAAGCATAGTACTAGATTGGCAGCTAGGTCTCATCTTACAATTGAAATGGCTAGATGTAAGTCCTATGCCAGCAGTTTCTTCTCTTGCTCTCCTGGCTTATTGCTTTCCACTCATCTTTGCATTTTGATTTTTGAAGATCGTCTATTGTCTTCTGACTTAATTTCTGTTTCTTTATTGTTCTCTTTAACAATGTTTCTTTTTCTTATTGTCTCTCTCGCTCATTTATTTCTTGTCTTAGTGATTTTATTGCCTTGCTTAGATGAAATAATTAAAAAAAAAAAAATCAAGATTTTGCTTTTAAGAATTAAAAATATTGAACTTGTATTTTTTGATTCAGTACATTTCTTTATTTTGTAAAATCAGAAATTTTTACAGGGGGAAGTATACACATGGATTTGGCAACCTGAAAAGAATTTTGAAAGAAAAATACTAGACATTTGGCAATCTCTGTTGTATAATTGGAGATTGAATATTATGATGTATTTTTCACAATACAAGATTTTGTTATAAAGAGATTTTGAATTCGCTTTTCTTTTCTCCTAATATCAAGTTGAGAAAATGAATCTGAAGCATACATTTTTAAAGTCTTAGTTAAATCTAATCATAGAAAATTAAGATTTGAAGGTAGAAATTGGTTTATGGCTCAAGTCCATGACAACTGGTGGGGTGGGGGAGATGTCTTAAATACTTTCGGATAAGGGTTTAGTGTGTGTATATGTATATATAATTTTTTTTTTTTTTTTTTTTTTTTTTTTTTTTCCATAAATAGGTTATTTTATTTTTTAGAGATGCTTGCTGTTAAGGCAAAGAGAAAAATGGCTTCTTTGAAACTAGCTCCTCTGCAATACAAGGTATAATTTGTACTGAAATTGGGAGAGGGGTCCTGTAAATGCATTTTTTATTTTATTTTTAAAAAATTTTTTAGTATGCACATAGTTTTCTAATCGGGTTAAATTGCCTGAAGATAATCTTTGTGGTCCTATTTTATTGGTTGTGAAGTTGGTTGCCAGCTAAGTGTAGCTACTTCACCAGAGTTGATCAATATTTTTCATCATTAAAACATCTTATTGATATTTGGGCATGACATTTCTTCTTGATGAGGTGAAAGATGGGTTAAAATTTTTTTTTTTTTTTTCTTTTGGGCCCTTGCCTAAGGAATAAATGAGCATATCCTGTTGCAACACTTAATTTTCTTAGTGAATATTCAAATAGTTATCTGCTGTAAATTTAACCCCCCTCCCAACCTTCAAAATCTTTTAAATGGATTTATCAAATATGACATTTGCATTAAAATGTTTTTTTTCTTTTTAGTGAGTTAGGAATGCTATACCAAAAATTAAAATCTTTTTGTAGATGTATGAGAATTAAAAATTGAGAGAATTAAAAATTTCATTTGATTTACAATAATAAAAACTCAGATAAAAACTTTTCATAGACATAAAATGGAAAAATACTTGATATTCAAATGTGAACACACACTTTAAATAAAATAATAAACTCATAAGAGTATGCCACAAGACACAGTAGAGAGAAAAAAATGCTCAATGCCATATAAACTGGCAGCCATATGAAAATATTATAAAGTTATATCATGATCTATTTTTATTTTTTGGGTGGAGGGGACAGTCATTCTGTATCAAGAGACATATTGCAAGTTTTATAGTGGCATCAAAATAACATATTGGCAGTTGAATTTGATATTTGGCATTTTAGAGCTATTGTTCAAATGAGACTAGGTTATCTGTCTATATCTCTGAGATGAAGTATTATGATTACTTACATTATTTACATTATTCAGACTTATCCTCATCTTCATTGCCATATTCACAATGGTTTGAAATTCCAATCACCTGAAGGTCGGAGCATACAGCGGCCAAAATGTGAATATGGCAATGGAGATAAGTCTGAATAATGTAAACAATGTAAGTGAGACTAAGGTTTTTTTTTGGTTTTTTTTTTTTCCCTAAGTAAATATAATTACCCAAATTAGAATATAACTAGCACAATTGTTCCATAAAAATTAATTAAATTTAGATAATAATGGTTTACTGATAAGTCTTACAGTGTGGGTATTTGCATGTAAGTTAATATAGGTACCTTCATGAGATTGCTAAAAACAGAGCATAGCAGGCTGAAAAAGACACCAAACTTGATGAAAACAAATTTTTATTATCTAAATGCTTATTAAGAGGAAAGATAAAAGTATTTTGGGGGTATTTTTTTTACATTTTTTAATCGTTCCTAGCACGTCCGAAATTTCTTATGAAATTTTATCAGAGGTATACATAAAACGCTATAATTTTATGTACATTTATTACATTTGACTGTTAGGTTCGTGCAAAAATAATGTTTTTTTTTTTTTACTTTCAACTTCAAAAGAAAAACGACATTATTTTTGCACCAACCTAATATTTGTATTTCCATTCATTTTATTATTAATTTTGATTTTTTATTTATGGAAAAATGTCATAACTGAGATTAATATAAAAATAAGATTACAAATTTCATAAGATGATACTGATACTTGTAGGTACCCTTCTCAGTTGAAATTCTCCACATGTTTCGCAAGAACAAATCTATATCTCAAAAGGACATTTACGAAACTGAATGGGGCTTTTAACTAATTTTATATTTTAACAACTTAAATGTAAAAATCTGTTAATTAAAGAAATAACAAATAATTGTATTAAAAATTCAGTATTTAAGTTAAATACTAGACAGAAACTCAATCCATGTGACTTTTTTTTTTTTTTTTTTTTTTTTTTTTTGCATGTATGATATGGTCTTCTGTAGATTTGATTTACGGTGTTATTATTGACACATATTTTTTTATATACTGTTGTTCGTTAGTTTGTAAAAAGCTTTGGAAATTATAATCTGTAAATATATATCTACTTAATAACGACATTCGTTAAATTTTACAAATTTTCCCCTAATTTAATGTAAAAATAAAATATTTCAGAAATAACAATTGTTTTAAAAATTCATTTTTCATCGAAATATCTTTATGCTTTCAGACAATATTGTCAGTGTTCATTGAAATAAATAAAAGCAGTTAAAAGCTTTTGAAATTAAATATTTTTGTTTTATTGAGTTTTGTATGTTACATTTCAGAGACGATTTTCAGGTAGAGGTGGTCCAACTAAAAAACAAAAAAAACATGATTTGGTTTCCTCAAAGCCTTGTGCTTTTAACCAATATAATCACTAATTTTCCCAAAATTGAAATTACAGTGTTTTCGTACAATTAGTTAGGAGGGGGGTAATACATATGAAAAAAACATTTCTGTCATGACTTCAATAAAAAAAAAAAAACATTTATAATAAGTTCCATCATTTGTGAATAGTTTCTGAAAGTTTCATTAAAATCTGACAATTATTTTATTTTTGCAAGATTTTCCAAATTAATGTGTCATACAGAAAAAAACATGCTAAAATTTTATTTTACTAGTTCCGGTGATACAAAGAGAAACAAGGTTTTTTTTTGTTTTTTTTTTTTTATCAAAATTTAGAATGTTCTAAAAATAAGGAAAAATTTTAAAAAGTAATTAAAATAAACTTTGATCTTTCCTCTCAATAACATAAGCATTTAGATGCTAAAATTTTTTTGTCAAGTTTGGTGTCTTTTTCATCCTGCTATGCTCTGTTTTTAGTGATCTCAAGAAGGTACCAAAGTTAATATAACCCAACAGGAATTGGAACTCTGCCCTCTGATTAACAATTCCAAGCCATTATCCATTACACCACCTGCACATCTAAGCTTTCACAATGCCTGGTATTCCCAAGCAGTCATTCATCTAGGTATTGATCAGGTTCAATGTTGGTTAACTTTAGTGATCATATGAGAACTGGTCTTTCAACATGGGCCTATAAGCATGACGACAGCAACTCTGAATTCAAAACTTGAGAGTTGTTTGGGGACCTTGTGGCAGTCTGTGCATCAGCTCTCTTTTGCTCTTCCAAAAAGTGTGATTTGTTCTGCACATGCCTTCACCACTATAGTCAACTCATAAGATGTGCGGGTAGTCTGTCTGTTAGGTTCTAAGAAGTGAGCTGCTGCTGGATCCTCATACGTTAAAAAAACGACAGGAGTCTCTCTCTCATACACGCACACAATACTTCTTGTCTTGATGCATCAGGCTTTCTTAATAGGAAATTTAGTAATAATTAAATATTGGATCTTAATCATTATTACAAATGAAACTGATTAATTTTATGAAACAGTTACCCCACTTTTTTGTGTGTGTAATCAAAAATGACTCCTATAGTTTTTGCATTTTCTTCTAAGGCCTAAAGAATTTCTCCTCGCTTATAGTCTCTTCAAATAATGACCAGAAAACAAAAAAAATTTTTTCTTTCTCAAATTACAATTGTCAAAATCTGTAAAGAACAGAACATTTTAGATAGGGAAATAAATATCCAGAATGAATCCATTCACCAAACCTGCTTTCAGTCTGCCCCTTCCCTTATTTTTCTTTTTCCAATATCTGGTTTTTGAATAATAATCAAATGACAATGCCACAGTAAAAATGTGTCGCGTTTATTGGTTATTAGAAAGAAAACAATTGAATTTACTTCTATGCTGTGAAGTTTCTAGTAAAATTTCAGTGCAGACATGAATAGAAACACTAATTCCTCTCTTTTTTGTCTTACAATTATTAACCCAATTTTTTTTATTCTTTTCTAAATAACGCATACAGCAAGTTCAAATATTTTGTTAGCAAAATTAAAATCTGTCCAACTCTTTAAATCCATTCCCCCTGCTCCTCAATCCATATTAACATCATTTTCTTAAATTCCTCTTTAAAAGCTGTTTTCTAGAGGCATTATGATCTTATAACAATTGTTTAGAAATTTTTGATCATTTCATTACTGTTTTTTTTGACCTCTTGTTTGTAAATGTGATCAGTTTGGTAGGGATTTGGGCTAGTGATTATCAACAATAGGCATTTTGATAATTTTGATGTGCTTACATCTAATATTTAAAAGATGTGACGTCTTTTTTCAAGGAACTGTTGTAAACTCTCAGCTGACTTTTTTATTTGCAAAAACATGGTTCATCGCTTTTAGCATGGAAATTGCATCATTGTCATTTAATAATGCAAACTAATTTTTCTATGATTTGAGTTTAACTTGCTACATGTTTTAGGTAAAAAAAATTTCATTTTTGGAAAAAAATTCTGCAAAGTGTTTGGTTCAAGTTAGTTTGCAAATCATGGTAGAGGTGTTACAATAAGAATGATTCTTGTGTATTCATAAAGTAATTTCTATTATTCAACTGGCTTGGTTTAATTATAGGAACATGCCTTTATCAAATCAGTTGCCTCAAGAAGGATTTTTTCCTCTTAACAATGACTTTAAGTTTTTTTCTTTTTTTTGTTTTGTTTTTGTTCCCCATGAAAGAGTACATCAGAATTTTGCACTTTGATTTTTTTTTTTTTTTTTTTTTTTTTTGGTACAAGGTGTTTCTGTAGGATACTTAGACTTTTTATTACTCCATTTATTCTAAAATTTTATGCTTATGGGCTGTTAATCTGATACCATTTTACTATAAACCACATATATACTGATCTCTTGTTGCCATCTTGTATTGAGATTAAAAACTATATAAATGTGATCACTTTCTTTTTTTCTTTTTCTTTAACCTGAGAAATCAAATCTCTTGTAAAATAAACTTTTTTATCACCTACTGTGAAAAACCTTGCTAGACATGTGCTTGTAAGCTAACTTATGTCTTACTTGTTGTCTAAGTATGTATATCCTTATCCCCCCCCCCTTCCTGCAATTAGATCCACTCCAACAACAGATTCTGTAGGATGATAGCCAGTCAAATTTTCTTTACTGGATTGTATTGACTCCTCCTTCTCCTCTTTCCATATTGGATATCAAATCTGTTTTGAAATACACTTCCAGATGAAATTTTAATGTCTGCTAATTTTGCTGTATTCTAAATGTTCAACCCCCCCCCCCCCCAAAAAAAACAAACCATTTGTCACTTTTATATAAGTCACATCTGTGTTTTCTATAATAAAGTGGTTATTTGTCCGCATTTTTATTGTGGTCATTTACGACTTTTCTCTAAAGCCATGCTTCACCATGACTAAATGGCAATTTTTCTACAGAGATTTGCCAATGTCTTTTGCCTGGCTTGAAGTTGGTTCTCTTCCTTTTTTTACAGCACCAGGAATTCAAGCAGAACATTACTTTACTTCAGTGATCAAGCAGCAACTGGTGTTTCAGCACATTTTGTAAATATTTTATACATTTTTCTAATCTTTTTCTTTTCCATTTTTTTTCTTCTTCAAAGCTGTATATCTGAACAATTCTGAAAAATGCTCAGGTTCTTTTTCTTTTTTTTTTTTTTTTTTTTGTCTTGGTTCTTTCTATACATTCTTTTGAATTCAATGAAAATTCTATACCAACTTCAGTGTATGAGGCAAAGTTAATGGTAGAGGAATTTTGCAGGATGTTTTTAGAAATAGAAAACCCAGTTTTTTTATTGGTTTGGATCACTGAAGGACTAAGGCTGAAAATAATTGGTTAATCATGTCAAGTAGTTGATAATTTAATGTTAGCACTGATGCACTTGTGGCAGTACCAATATCTTTGACAGAAAAGCATTTCACATTTGAGTTACTTAAATTATTTACATATAGGTGAGCTTGTTTTTAAAAAGGATATTTGGTTGTTATTGAACAAGATGAAGTGTGGAGGGACACCTCCACACTTAATCTCTTAACTACATAACGATATGGTGATTATTTGGTTTTAGTGTTGGTCACCAATAAGATGACAGCCATAACTCTGGAACTCTATCAAGCATTTTGTAGCTATGGCTTGTTTTCAATATGTAATGTTTTTATTCACCAACTTTGTGGCCATTTTAGTCTCTCTCTCTCTCTCTCACTCTCTCACACACTCACGCAAATTATCATTGCTCAACTTATGAGTTTTTTTGGCTTTTTTTTCTCTCTCCGATATTTAATTTTAAAGGTAAAATTCACTCTTTAATGTCTTTGTTGCCTGAAAGCATTTTTAATAAATTGATTACTTTTTACCTGCAAGGTTATGAAGTTTAGGGCACTTAAGAATCTGAACATGTCCCCTTCATGAGGTAAAATTTAAAAAATTTGAGATCTTAAGGGTGTTTTTTTTTTTTTTTTTTTTTTTTTTTTCCTCTCCCCTTTCTTTCCCCTTATGGCTAACTTTATATATATATTTTTTTTTCTCTCTTTTTTTTTTTTTTTTTTTTTTTTCCTTGTATTAAGTTGTTTAGCTAATCATTGGTCAAAATGTTATTTGCTGTTTTGCATTAATATTGACAAAGTGCCTTATCTTGAACATTTGTTTCATTCAGTTACTTCTCTCATTCAGTCACCACTTGTAAAAGTGACCTTACAAATAAGTCCTCAATATTCGTCTTTCAACTTTTTAATTCTAGAAACTTCTGTATTATAAGCTTTGTCTTTTGTTTTATTGCAGTTTTTTCCAAGAGCCACTGTACTTCATACCTTCATCAGTTTCCTTTGTCAGACACTTTACTGAGTGGTCTTCGATAAATTTGTCTTATTTTGCTATCTTTTTCTGGAATCCTTATTAAAATAAGATGCCTTATAAAAACCTCATATTTCTGCATGCAAATACAGTTTGAAATAATGCTACAGCAACAAATTCACTTGTGAATGTATTTGTAATTTTCAATCATTTACTACAAAAAAGTTCTTGGCACAGATTCTGATGTTTGATCAGATTTTGGGAAGTGGAGAGAACAATTTTTCAACACTTTGTCTAAATATAGTTGGCTCTTAAATATTTCAAATACTGCTATACATTGATTTCTCTCTTGTTTCTTTGACACTTTGAGATGAGATCTGGTATTCTTCTGCCTGTCTTTGATGACAAACAAATTTATAATTGTTTGCTACTTGCAAATGTTGACATCTTTACATGTTATGTGGTACTTAGTTTATTCATTTTTATTCTCTTTATTTAATGATTAAAGAGTTAGGCATTTATTTATTTTATTTTTTATTTTTTCCCCTCTCAAGAGTTGATGAAAAATCCAGTCGAAGGTTTTTCTGCTGGTTTAATAGATGATGACATTTACCGCTGGGAAGTGGTCATTATTGGTCCTCCGGACACCTTGTTGTGAGTATACGTTTTTTTTTTATATAATCTCTTAAGAATTTTAATTGTTTCATCCTTTCCTCTAGGCTTTTTGTTTATGAGTTAACTAAATGCTGTTAAAAATGTATTTACAAAAGCAAGAATTCTTTGAATAAAGGTAAATGATAATAAAGATGAATTCTAAAAGCAGATTTGCTGCTCTCCATTTGAATGGTGGTTCAAATACAGCTTGCAAAGTTCTCACTTCGGATAAACATTACTTTGAGAGGAAGCAGCCTATTTTTGTTAACAAAAGAACAATGAAAATTTGGATCATCTTGTATGTAACTGAATGTTTATAGGAAAGTGGAAATAGGAGGGTCATTTAATTATTCTGGTTAATGCTTTTATTAAACTCACCTTTCTCTAAAGCAGTGACCTCCCCTTTTTTTTTTTTTTTTTTTACTCAACTGGTCTGCCATGAAAATTTTTAAAGGTAGTTACTAGTTAAATTATTTTCAAAAGTACAAAGCACAATGTGTACCTATAAAAATCAATTATAATAAACATAATATATATCAAATATAAAAAGCAAACCTATCTGCAGTAAACAATGTTAAAAACAAAAATTAATCTCTACTAGAACCCTGTCCAAAATTTGACCTTGCAAAGAAGATATGCTAAAAAAAATAAAATAAAATAAACAGCAAGGTCAAATATTTCCTTGAATGTTAATTTATAATAAACAGAAAAATGAAGAATCTTTTGTTTTTTTTTAAAAGAATTTTTATTTATTTATTTATATTTTTCTGTGTTGGGGGTGTTAAAATCTTCATAATTTTAGTGGCTGTAGAAGTTTAACTGTAGGTTCAAGTGTGCCATGAGATAAAATGGTTAAAAAACATTGCTGTAAAGAAAGGAAGAGAATATTAAGTAGTAATGTTTGTTCAATTTAATACATTAATATTTAGGGAAATAGGAACAATGTTTGGATGATTGAGAAATCACTGCAGTCTTTGGTGTGGTACCAAACACACTTTTGCTTGTCAACCGTCATCATGGATGCATGTTTTAATATCTATTTTACAAAAGGTATAAATATGCCAGATGGGCAAAATTAGGATGTGTGTAGGGGGGGGAGGGGAGGTGGTCATTGTCTGTCTTATTACTAACTTAGCTAACCTCACTTACTGACCTAATCATTCAAACATTGTTCCTTTCGCCAAAATATCTCATTCACACAACATTGTCATACACGTATACCACAATGCCACATTCACTCAAATCTTAACTAATCCCCATATGTACAGTTTTTGCGGAGGGCTGGGTTGATAAAAATTTAAAACTATAAATCCCCAACATTCATGATATAAAACTACACAACTAAACAAAATGTATGTTAGTAATACAGTCTAATCATAGCAGAGGTAAGTTAGTAATACAGTCTAATCATAGCAGAGGTAAGTTAGTAATACAGTCTAATCATAGCAGAGGTAAGTTAGTAATACAGTCTAATCATAGCAGAGGTAAGTTAGTAATACAGTCTAATCATAGCAGAGGTAAGTTAGTAATACAGTCTAATCATAGCAGAGGTAAGTTAGTAATACAGTCTAATCATAGCAGAGGTAAGTTAGTAATACAGTCTAATCATAGCAGAGGTAAGTTAGTAATACAGTCTAATCATAGCAGAGGTAAGTTAGTAATACAGTCTAATCATAGCAGAGGTAAGTTAGTAATACAGTCTAATCATAGCAGAGGTAAGTTAGTAATACAGTCTAATCATAGCAGAGGTAAGTTAGTAATACAGTCTAATCATAGCAGAGGTAAGTTAGTAATACAGTCTAATCATAGCAGAGGTAAGTTAGTAATACAGTCTAATCATAGCAGAGGTAAGTTAGTAATACAGTCTAATCATAGCAGAGGTAAGTTAGTAATACAGTCTAATCATAGCAGAGGTAAGTTAGTAATACAGTCTAATCATAGCAGAGGTAAGTTAGTAATACAGTCTAATCATAGCAGAGGTAAGTTAGTAATACAGTCTAATCATAGCAGAGGTAAGTTAGTAATACAGTCTAATCATAGCAGAGGTAAGTTAGTAATACAGTCTAATCATAGCAGAGGTAAGTTAGTAATACAGTCTAATCATAGCAGAGGTAAGTTAGTAATACAGTCTAATCATAGCAGAGGTAAGTTAGTAATACAGTCTAATCATAGCAGAGGTAAGTTAGTAATACAGTCTAATCATAGCAGAGGTAAGTTAGTAATACAGTCTAATCATAGCAGAGGTAAGTTAGTAATACAGTCTAATCATAGCAGAGGTAAGTTAGTAATACAGTCTAATCATAGCAGAGGTAAGTTAGTAATACAGTCTAATCATAGCAGAGGTAAGTTAGTAATACAGTCTAATCATAGCAGAGGTAAGTTAGTAATACAGTCTAATCATAGCAGAGGTAAGTTAGTAATACAGTCTAATCATAGCAGAGGTAAGTTAGTAATACAGTCTAATCATAGCAGAGGTAAGTTAGTAATACAGTCTAATCATAGCAGAGGTAAGTTAGTAATACAGTCTAATCATAGCAGAGGTAAGTTAGTAATACAGTCTAATCATAGCAGAGGTAAGTTAGTAATACAGTCTAATCATAGCAGAGGTAAGTTAGTAATACAGTCTAATCATAGCAGAGGTAAGTTAGTAATACAGTCTAATCATAGCAGAGGTAAGTTAGTAATACAGTCTAATCATAGCAGAGGTAAGTTAGTAATACAGTCTAATCATAGCAGAGGTAAGTTAGTAATACAGTCTAATCATAGCAGAGGTAAGTTAGTAATACAGTCTAATCATAGCAGAGGTAAGTTAGTAATACAGTCTAATCATAGCAGAGGTAAGTTAGTAATACAGTCTAATCATAGCAGAGGTAAGTTAGTAATACAGTCTAATCATAGCAGAGGTAAGTTAGTAATACAGTCTAATCATAGCAGAGGTAAGTTAGTAATACAGTCTAATCATAGCAGAGGTAAGTTAGTAATACAGTCTAATCATAGCAGAGGTAAGTTAGTAATACAGTCTAATCATAGCAGAGGTAAGTTAGTAATACAGTCTAATCATAGCAGAGGTAAGTTAGTAATACAGTCTAATCATAGCAGAGGTAAGTTAGTAATACAGTCTAATCATAGCAGAGGTAAGTAAGTTAACTGGATGAAAAATACTGTGGGATTCATGAAATGATTTCCGTGTATGTGTTCTACAATCATTCATACTAGCACTCACATATTTGAACATAATAACAAAATCTCGGACTTGAAGACAAAAGACATCCCACATTTTAACCAGAAAACAACAATCCCTGTTATTTAAATGGGGAGGAGGATAAACCAAAGAAAAATAAAATTGAGGAGCAAAAGTATAAAGGGGTTCGATGATCATCCATGCTCTAGTTAAGTTAAACCCAGCAACTTGAACAAAAGAAAAACAACTTACACTAGCCTAACACTGACAAAATATTTAAACCAGGTGACCAAACCTTATACTTATGTCACCTCCAGATGCCAAGCAAATCAAATGTGAAACACTAAACCACCTTTTGCCAAATTTTGATGAACAGTCACCTCTTTTCCACTCTAATTTTGACTTTAAGTTGGTACTTTAAAAAAACAATTAGTTGTATCATTCAAATCATGACTCGCATAATGCCAAATAAACATAAGAACATATATGGTTCATTCCTCATCGGCTGGAGCACAACATTGCTACAAACAGAACTGGCCTCGAGGACAAAGAACTTTCTGACCAGGATATGAAACATGTGACCTTTTAATCAGTTGACACAACAGCCATACAACATGGAAGATGATGTACCCCAAGGACTTGACTGCTCCACCACAATACACACACACACACACATTTTGGTATAACTGCCAGCCCCACTGGACAGCTTTTTGCCAACCCAGAGGGCATTCTACAACACCAGACAGGTGAATGATGCCTAGTTGTTATTGAGACATCACCACCTTGACACCGAAGGCTGCAGAGAGCTAAACTCCTTCGTCAAACAGCTCGTCCCTTAGAATATCTCGATTGGAAACGCCATCCCCACCACACACACACACTAACACGATATGCCTTAGGGGAGAAGAGTCTGGTGTCGGAGAGGCCTTTCTTAACCAGTGTAAAGTCTTTCAGAGCAAGTTGATAGAATGAGCTCTCAGCCCAAGGAGTATGGTGAGCCTCTTCCTTGCCATCATGCACACTTCTCAAAGACAAAAATGTTTTCTTAGCATCTTCCTTTCAGAAGAGGCCATTACCCTCATTTTGCTGACATATTTGATCCAGAAACTTGAGTTGCAACGTCTGTTGCCAAATCTCAATGTTGGGCATTCCTAAACTGCCCTCTGGCGGGTGGAGGCAACAGACCAGCCAACACACTGTAGGAGCTTTGTCATCCACAAGAAGTGAAATGACATTCGAACCAATAAAAATTAGCTCTGTGCACAGGAGTGGAAGTACCGAGAGCCGGTAAAGAAGGATGGGGTAGATGTGTGAGACACAAACTTCCACTTTCCCCTTTAAAGAAAGCCTCCTCCAAAACCACGGACGACCTGCAGACTTGGTCTGTTCTTGGACCTCCAACCAATTCTACTCCAACTGGAGGTCTGGGCCAAACCAGATGCTGAGCATCTTGAGAGTCCCGTACATCCAAGTGAAGGGTCTAGAAAGAGACACTCCTTTCTATGCCCCCAACTGCAAGCCCATGTACTTGTGGTTGATCTTGGCTCCTGTCACCTCCTCATATCTGCTGATTTCCTTGCCAATCTCAGCATTGCATTTCATGAAAGTGCTGACACCATCAGCATGGGTGAATATCTAGCCAGGGTATTTGAACCAGGGAGGGTAATACCATGTAGGACTGGATCCGCCTTTAACTTGCCCAAGAATTGCTCCAATGCAAAAATGTACATCATTGGTGAAAGCGGGCAACTTTGGCAAATGGATCTGGATAGCATGAAAGGTTTTGATCTGATGCCATTCACTTCCATAATTGCACTCAGGGATTGATACAAGAGACAGATCCAGGATTGAAAGTACAACACGAAGGCAGCCAACTCTAGGACAGCCTTGAGAAATTGATGGTCAACCTTATCAAATACCTTGGACTGATCTAAATTGATCAGTGCAGCTTCACTGTTAACTTGTTCTACAGTCAAGCGTACCAAATGAAGGTTGTCCTGAACAGTCCACCCTTTCCAGTGCAAGTCTGCTCAGGGTCCATCAGACTAAGCAGGACAGCCTGCAAATGGTTGGCTAAGAACAGTTTTCTGAGATCCTTGGAGCTTCCCTCTCACTCTCACTACAAACATTCCTGCTTCTCTTCTACCTTCTTTTTGGCAGCGAATGTGGGCTCTGGAAGAGACCCAGCCAGGGCTTTTTGACCATTAGTGCCAGCCACAGGCAGGTCCATTACAGGCACCATGGAACAAGTAGTTTCAGTTCAAGGGGGATCAGATTTAGGCACAACTCCAGAGGCCTTCTTCTCTTGGCAGGAAGGGGCAAGGTGACCAATCATACCACATGTCCAACAAGCTGGTTTCCTCTCTGCCACAATGACTGGGGTAATTTTTCTTGCCTATCTCCAAAAGCTGTTGGAATTGGAGGTAATGTCTTCTTGGTCACTTAACACGAACATCCCCACTCACTGGCTATACTGCATGTGCCCCTAAATGCTCTTCAAGAATTATAATGAGGAATATCATATTGGTCCTACGCTGTCCTCAGTATTCTGTATGGATGAAATTAGTCCTCTGGCGGGAGGCAACAGTATGTCCTCCATGAAATAACCTATGCCTTTAATTGTCCATTGAGGTTTAACCCCCCAAGGAATTCAGTGTTTTCAACACTGTGCCTTTCGTGTACTGACAAATTTTGCACGTTGTCTTGTCTAGCACAAAGACTGACACTTATTTTTGCATCAAGGTCAGCACAAAGCCTGCTGTCAGTAACTAGATGAGCATACTCAAACTCTGCACATTGACTATACATTGAGGGGGCTCCAAATGGAGGGTGATTATCCTGCTGCTACACCACTGATTTTGTTCACCGCCATGCTTGTGTTCATGGTTCATTTTCATTATCTTTTTTTATTTTTCTCTATAATGGGGGTAGAAAGATTCTTTCCCCCCCCCCTATAGGTTCCACAAATCAACTAAAAGGAAATAAACTTTTTCAAAATGGAAATAAATACTTAACGGCAGAAGCATCCAAATACAGTTCTCATGAGGTAAAAGGTGCGCCTTGGAAAAAAAAAACCCAAAAAAACAGCAACCCACGCTCATCATGGGTGTATGTTCCTTTTTATTTTTATTGGTAATATTTTGGGGCATTCAGGCAGTGTTGGATTAGTTCATTAGCAATTGCGAGTGGGTTGCTATTTATTAATTTGCACATAATCTCTCTGTCTCTCTCTCTCTCTCTGTCTCTCTCTCTCTCTCTGTCTCTCTCTCTCTCTCTGTGTCTCTCTCTCTCTCTGTGTCTCTCTCTCTCTCTCTCTGTGTCTCTCTCTCTCTCTCTCTGTGTCTCTCTCTCTCTCTCTCTGTGTCTCTCTCTCTCTGTGTGTCTCTGTCTCTGTCTCTCTGTGTCTCTGTCTCTGTCTCTCTGTCTCTGTATGTATATATATATATATATATATATATATATAAATAAATAAATATAATCAAATGTGTGTGTGTGCCAGTATTAAATCCTATTTTATTTGTTGGGATTTTTTTTTAATTGTGATGGCTTCAAGAATTTTGTTTTTTTTTATAGATGAGTTTGGTATTGTTGATTAGGATTTTTCTCATAAAACATCCTGGTGTGATTAGAACAAATAGAGTACAATTCCAACGTTCGTAATATTTAATTTAAAAGAGGGCTCAATACAGAGTAGAGAAATATTGTTTATTTTACAATATTATAAAGAAAACGTGTAAAAAAATCGCTACACAATTGCAGTCGTGTTCCAATGCATCTCATCAGGGGATTGTAAATTACTGGTGAGTGAACGATTTTTTTCAGATTTTAAAAGCAAGATACCTCCTTTTTATGAAAAAAGGGCTTATAAAGTTTGTAGGCTTTACTCTGATCAATCAATCAAATATGACATACATTAAATTTAAACTGAGCTAATGAGCAAAAATGAAAAATTATTATAAATGAGTCATATATATCTGTGTGTGTGTGTGTGTGTATATGTATGGATGTCTGTCTGAACTGGTTAAAGAAATGAAATGTTCCACCTTGGAAATTGTCCCTTTTTTTTTTTTTTTTTTTTTTTTTTTTTTAAAGAACTAAACTTTAAAAAAATACTTAAAAATGATTCTATGAAGTTAATCATGATTTGTTGTCATTAAAATAACTCTTCATGAAAAAAAAAAAAATTTACTTCAGTTTGAAGGAAAATGGATTGTTTCAGGAAAATTTAGATGTGAACTTAGCAAAATTGAGAATATCATTTTGCATTGAAAATTAATTTAGATTGTTTCGCCCCACCCACTCCTCTGAATTTTCATTTGCAAGCATCAACATTTTTTGTAATAATACCACTTGGAAGCTAAATAGAGCTGCTAACGTGTATTAAATACCTTTTATTGAAGTGTGTATATAAAATATTAAGCTTTTAAGTTAAAATAATCTCTGAACTATTTTGTAACCAGATTTCACTACTTGTGAAAGTTGTCATTTGTTTTCATTTTCTAACCGAGTTAATCTCTTGATACCATTTTGACGAGTATCAACTTAGTGTGCTAGTGCAGTCCTTCTTTATAATATATTATAATTGACTGCTGTTCTCAAGTTTTTATCACTGGTATAATTTCAAGATTTTTAAAATAAGTTTTTCTTGGTCCATGTTATAGTAATTACTCCTTAGCATTAAATGTGTAATCAACTTTTGTAGTGAAGGGGTTGGGTGTTTAAATAATGGTAATGAATGTTCTTTGTTTAAAATCTTCATATTGAATAAATATGAAGGATTATACTTATTTGGATTCTGTTCATATTCATAAACTATTAGTTTCCACTTTCCTTATCACAGGCATTTCAGCCTATCCTTTTTTCTTTCAAAGAAAATTTGTTACAGCATTAAACAAAACCTTTTTTCTTTTAAGCAAAGGTGAATATTTCTTTAGTCAAATCTTGTTTACAAAAATCATTGACTGCAATTTTCCTGTCATTTTTTTTTCCCTCCCCACCAGTGAGGAGGGTTTATTTAAGGCTCACTTGGTCTTCCCCAAAGAATATCCTCTCAGGCCACCAAAAATGACTTTCAAATCAGAAATTTGGCATCCAAATAGTAAGTAATATTCAATTTTCAGCACCAATTTTTTTCTCTTCACTGCCTCCCTGCCACTCTCTTTCAATTTCTTGTCTCTTTGCTACTTATTTATTTTTCAGTTGACAAAGATGGTAATGTTTGCATTTCAATCTTGCATGAACCTGGAGAGGACAAGTTTGGCTATGAGAAAGCATCAGAACGTTGGTTGCCAGTACACACAGTCGAGACTATATTAGTCAGTGTGATATCTATGCTAGCAGACCCTAATGATGAATCCCCAGCTAATGTGGAAGCTGCTGTAAGTTTTAACAATACTCTTCCTATAACCTTGAAAAAAAAAAAAATTAATGTCTGTGCTAAATTTCCATATTTGGGTTCAAAAACTTGAAATTTGAATTAGAATAATGATTAAAGAGTTATGTTTTTGGATTGTATCAGTAAGGAAATTTTCTTAAATTATAGAGATATGGGGCTGTATTTCCATATTTAAGCATATTATGGGTTAAATCTTCAAAAGGTGTTTTGAGGCTTGTTGGGTGGGACAACTTATAAGTTTCTCAGTCATCAATCTAACAGAAAATGAATTTATTTCACAAAGCAAAGGGACATGCTAATTTACAAAGATGCTGAAAGATGGAGGGTAAGTAATTAATGCTTGGATTGTTGCATTCAACTCAATCATTTGAAATTATACACACTCTAACTTATTCAATAAAAGACTGGCTTTATAGTTGTCAGAACTTTGGATTCAACACAAACAATAGTTAAAATTTTCAAAAGTACACTTTTTCAAGTAATTGGGGCAGAACAGAAGTAACTTGAAGGGTGGCATATGACATCTGCTAATACACACATATAAACAAACACACTAGGTGTAACCATAAAATGTTTAATATCTAAAAAAAAAAAACCCCACCAAACTAGGTTTCTTTTCTCTGGGTTTTCAGATAAGACATTTAGCCATATTGATACCACTTATAAGAATCACTGAAAAACCCTTCGAGTTGTTCAGCTAGAAAGAGAACAAGTAAAATCATTTTGTGTTAGCCCCACTGTCTTCCCAACTTAGCAATGGTGAGAGGAAAAAGATCATTCAGGCCTTCAATAATGATACCAACATTCATAATCTGACTTCCATCTTCAAAGTCCATTCAAGAACCATCAAGAGAATGGTAAATAAGTTTAAAAAAGAACAGTTGAGAGGAAAACTGGATCAGGAGCTCACAACAAGAGATCATTTGAAAAGATCCAATTCTATCCATAAAACATTTGTCATGCGAGAGGTGTTTCACCTATGACAGTTCAAAAAGCAATGAAAAAAAGACTTGAAAATGAAATTGCGTGTGAAACCTGTGAGGTACCTTGTTACTTCAGAAAAGAAAATTAGAAAGGGTGAAGGTCATCTTGAATAAGTTTGGAAATGATACTGATATAAAATGAACTTAATTTCATAACGATTCTTCTGTTAAGCTTGGAGAGTAATTATACATTCTTATTGCTCAAAATAGTCGGTGTTGTAAAAACCTCAGAATTCCAGTAAGATATGTTTAATCCTTTCTAATTTAGAAAGGATCAAAGCTTAATCAAACAAATGGACAATTTTGCTTTTACACCTGGTGTAGAATATATATCTCTATCATAAACATTGAGGATTTTTATTTATATTTTAAATAATACATATACATAAGGATTTTTCCTGTTTCAGGTTAAAAAAAAAATTTTCTGACAGGTAATCATTAAATGGTTATTTTCTGGCTGATTCCTGCAAATATATAGGATTGATGAACCAAATAAAAGGTGACATTTTCAGGAAGTCTTATTTAAGAATCTTTGTTCTTTTAGACTTTGTATGGCCACCTTGATACATGTTAAGAAAAGCATTAAAAATTGGGGCAATGCTTTTGAAGATTTAGTAATACTCTCCGCTTAGTTAAATATAATTGCTAATGTCTATGCCTAGCTCTTGTCCCCCTATAATGTGAATTTTTTTCTGCATCAACATTACAATCAATCAGCATGAGCAAAATTGATTTTTTTTTTTTTTTTTTTTTTTTTTTTCCCAAAAAATTAACACACAGAAAATATTGATCTGTTTTGAATTCAAGAAAATGAATGTTGTCAAAATGCTTAATTTCAGAAAATGTGGCGAGAACATCCTGATGAATTTAAAAGAAAAGTAGGCAAATGTGTTAGAAAAAGCCAAGAAGAATTTGTGGATTAAAGTGACTCTTCAATGTTTTACAGACTGAAAAAGGTACTTTTGTTTCTATTTTCTGGAACCGCTCTTTTGTATAGTTTTATTCTCCAGACCAAGTAATAAAGAAAAAATAAAAAAATAAAAATTTTGTATTGGAAATGTTGAAATTTCTTCCACTGCATCCAAACATTGTGTGGACAAAGAAAATTGGATTTGTTTGCTAGACACTAGAACTCCGGCTTTGCAATGAGGAATCTCATTAAAATATCCTTGTCTTTTTTGATGGCATCATAAAACATAGAGCACCAAATTCGCTTCATATATTTTTTTTTTTTTTTTTTTTTTTTTTTTTGGTAGTATGACTGGGTTTGGTTTAAGGATTTTTTAAAGATGGGATTAAAGGGAAATAGATATTTGAATTTGACCTTGTTTTTGTACTGATATTTGGAAAATTTTTGTTGTAATCAATTTTTCTTTTTTCTTGACCTTACTGTTACTTCAACAAATGAAGTTGTTGGCTGGGGAAAATCATGTTACCATTTAAACAGGTTTATCCTATACCATCTGAGGAGGAAGTCATTGTTAGAAAGAACAATTCTAAGATTAAACGAAAACTTTTTCCTTTTCTTAGCTTTTGCATGTCTCCAACTATTAACAAATGCAAAGGTGTTTTTTTTTTTTTTTTTTTTTTTGTTTTTTTTTTTTTTAATTAAAAACTATTTTCATAAGTTTTTCTTTGTTTACCTTATTTTAAAGTTTTATCTTTTCTGCCCCAGAATCGCATCACCACCACCACCATCATTCAACAAATCTTGGCCATAAGGTACTACCACCAATTCTACTGCAACAACCAATACTACCACTTCTACAACTACCACCACCATCATAATCATCACTACCACACCGCCACCACCACCACCACATGCTGACCTGTCCATAAGAGGGTGCAGGTGATGTGTGGTGGCGGCGGCGGTGTACGTACTGTTGTGACGGAGTGCCCTGATATATTGACCACCTACTGACTGGCCATCTCTGGACTTGGACTTTACTCCATGACCTGAAGAGAACTAGGTGCAATTCTTTTATTCATATCCATCAAAGACTAACCGACAGCCAGAGAAATGCTGCCAACGCTGCCAGGAATTTAAAAAAAAAAAAAAAAAAAAAAAAAAAAAATTCCAGAGTTGTTCTTTTGAGGGGAGAAGAAATGTTTTGGAAATTCCAGGACCTATACTGTCCACCACAGCGACCTGCCTGCAATGTTTGCGTGATATAAAGAGATATGAGAAGTCTCCACCTGTTCAGCTAGCTGGGTGATAGCAGTTGCTATGTGACTGCTGCTGCTAAAAGCATTTACAATCCTCTATAGATCTGATGATAGTGGATATGCCACTGTCACCAGAGTGGCATTTTGATTTCAGTTTTTTTTTTTTTTTTAAAAAAAACACCAACTTTCTCTCAACTTCTCTTCTGTCTTCCGTACTTCTCTCCCCACCCCTTTTTGCCTGAGCAGGAGGCAACATCTGCTGGAGGCTGGTGGACACGCATGGAGTTGCACTGCCGCTGCCCAATTAGACACCATCATACCTGGACAGCCATTGGTGGCATTCCATTAAAAAAAAAAAAAACTTCAATCACAAAAAGGACTTTTTTTTTTTTTTTTTTTCTCTATTTTCTGGTAGCAGTTTATTTTTTTTTTTTTTTATAAATTAAACAACTTTTTCCTTTTTTTCTCAGTTTTTTTTTTTTTTTTTAATTCAGAAAATAAATACTGAATAAATATACTGCTGCTACTACTATTACAACACGCACACACACATATATATATATATATATATATACACACACACATAGTGAGTGAAAAAAAATTTTTTTTTTTTTTTTTTTTTGTTTGGTCTTGTTTAAATAGGGCAGGGTAAAGACATGAAATTCATCTGGTTGTTGCTTGTCCCTGCAGGAAGGGAGACAAAGTAACTTTAAGAAGTGGTGGTAGCACTTCCTAAATAGGTTACAAATAATCTCATCTCGATATTTTAATACATTCCTTCACTCTGTTCCCATTTAACATGTACATAAAATTAAGTCTGTACATGGGAGAGTTAAAAAAAAAAAAGAAAAAAAGAAATTTCATAAATACTTTTATTAAATATTTACACTTTTGTTACAAAATAAATTGAGCAACAATTTGTCTTCTTCCCCTCCCCTAGCCTTTTTTTTTTTTTTACCCTCTCTCTACCACTCTTAAGAATTTCTGTGCAACATAAACTTAGCCCACAGTATGTAATGGAAAGTTGGTGGGCATGATATTTAAAATGGATTTAGCTTTGGTGGTTCAAGTTTTTCCATCACAGATTCTAATAAACTCTTGCCATTGATTAATTTGGTTGTAGCAATAATGTAATCTGTTCCACCTGAAAAACAAAACAAACAAGGTTTAAATTTAAGTTCATTTCTTTAAAAAAAAAAAAAAAAATTCTTTAATGCAATTGACTTGATAAAATGGCAGGTATATCTTATTTCTTTTCCTGCTACCAGCACTGCCTTTCAGATGATAAACGTTCTTTGCTTAACATTAAAATAAACAAAAGTCCAACTTACCCACACTGTTATCATCTTGTTGTGCTAAGAAGCGTAATGCTGCAATCTCGGCATAAGTGATTCCCCCAAGAAAGTAAACCAATGTCACACTTTGGGAATTATTTGAAGTCAAAGAACTTCCTTCAAAAAAAAAAAAAAAAAAAAAATAGAAATGCATTTTTAGAAAGTTGTTTGCCCCCCCCCCCTTTTTTTTTAACAATACCCTCCACCCACACACATATTCTTACTCACTTCTTTTCCGGAGTCCAACTGGGATCTGTTGAATTTCTTCAACAGTGGATCCTGGCAGAAGCTTAAGTACTTCTGTGATGCTTCTCCATCCTGGATGAGCAAGATGTTGTGCTAACCGAATACTCAGTGGAGCATAACCACTATATACATGGGAGATATCTGTAGGGTTCTGAAAATATGCAATAAGTTGCAAATATAAAATTTTCTAATTACTACTCCCCCTCCTCCCCATAAACACTGGATGCTTTGGTTGAATTTATTTTTTAATGCACAATTAAGCTTGGGTAATGAATTCTAACATTCACAGCCTTTTTTTTTTTTTTTTTTATATGGAGAAAAAAAAAAAAAATTACATTCTCTAATTTGTGATGAAAATTAATTAGTACAAAAAAAAAAAAGTTTATATCAAGTTGAAAATAAGACACTTACTTGGTCATTGATATCATCCACTATTAACCTTAAGGATTTTCGAATTGTTAAGTAAGTCTTTTGCCCTTGTGGCCTGAGGAGACCTGTTTTCTCCAAGTTTAATAAAGTAACAAGATGTTGAAATCCATAAGTCTGAAAAAGGAGAGGAGGGGGAAAAAAAAAAAAATAACGCTGAAACAGTTAAAGAAAAAAAAAAAAAAAACATCTATTCCTTATATTTTCTCTTACATGCAAAATTCCATTTTTGAATGGAAGTTCTATCTAAATAAGAGTACAGTGTAATAAGCAAGCCTTGAAGTTTAAAGCACTTTCCAATTCCCTTAAAAAAAAAAAAAATGCCTGAATTATAATCTTAAAATTTACCTGAAGAATTTCCCGTTTATAAAAATCAAGTAGTTTGGTTTTCAGTCCATTATTACAGAAGGCTTGGATGCAAATCAGTCGCAGAACCTGAAATAAATTGACAATTTTTTTTTTTTTACTTTATAATAACTGATTTGTATTACTCTAAGCTGATCATTTTAAATTTCAGTTTTTCAAGTAATCATCTGTTCAGAATCTCAGCTAGAAGGCAATATATATTAAAACACTCTTGTCCATTTTAAAATTTGATAGCCATGCAAAGATGCACAACTTAATTATAGGCAGCCCTTGAAGTTTAACCTGGCTGTTTAAAATTCCCTTTAAAAAAAAAAAAAAAAGCCCAAAATGTTGCTGGAAAAATGTTTGTAGAAAAATTATTTAGAAACAGTAGTTCCTTCAAACCAAATTCTTATTACATACCTGGGATTTATCAATATGGACATTATATGCACAAACATTGCATTATACTCTGTCTATAGCAACCATGTTAAATTCCTCAGGACAATTTTTTTTTTTCAACAGAAAAAATTATTTGCTAAGTCCTACCTTTTTATCAGTTTATATAAATAGCTAGAACAAGTTTTCTTTCTCATTGTTCTTTTAACTAAACTGTATATTTAGACAAATGGAACAATTTCAATTTAATTCTGTAAAGACAATTTGAAGATGAAGTTAATGACATTACTGAATTTTAGTTCACAAGCCATGTAATTTGCATTCCAAAAACAGTCTGGTTGATTTGAAATGGAATAGCCCAGTGTCCACAAGTGAGCCAACTCAGAAAAGTCAGGTGTTCCTTGATCAAATTTTAAGTTTCACAGCATTTTGCTTTCAACAAAATTCTGACAGTTCCAAGAATATTGCATATATAAATTTGAAACTTGGCATTAATATTTAATGTAGATTACAAAATTTATTAAATTTTATCAAGGAACACTGTAAATTTTCACAGAGGGTCACTTTTGGCTGTTGGTTGATTTGATATGGAATGACCCAGCTATAGTTTAAAAAGTCCTTGCAGACGTCAATTGAAAGATTAAAACATGAACTTCAAGAAGGCAATCCATCGTGGAAAAAACCCACAAGTTCTCAATCTAAAATTTGCTGTAAATATCAGAAATGGAATGGTTAATGAAATAACTGGTAAACCACAAAATATGTCAGGACATAAATCTCAAAGCAATATGCCTTGGAGGTAGATGTACCACACAATGGGTCAATGTTTGTGAACGTGTCTTGCCAGCAAAGTAATGGCAAAAAGAAATATGGCCACTATTGAAGACACAATTTATGTGTGCCGATCTTGTTCAAAACTAGACAATATTTGCACACATGAAAATTTCAGCTGTATTAGGACAGCATAAAGTGGGGTGCCAGAAGCACAAGGGGATTGGGAGTCATTCGACGGACTGTGCAATAGAGCTGGATGTACAAATTGACAGACGAACTGAAGTAGGCGTGGCTGAGTTTGGTGTCTGTTTCACAACTACCCTGTGTAACGGCTGAGAAAGAGTCATGCAATCCATTTCCTTGAGGCAATCGAAGAAAAAACAGCTGGCCTGCCAGCAAGTACTGCACTTTTTGACCCCCTCCCACTCATCACCATTGTTTTTATTTTGGCAGTTATGGTGAAGGTTCGCATAAGCAGCGACATTATAAAACCTTTTTCCGGCCAGGGCAATGTGGTGGCATGGCTAAAAAAAAAAAAAAAAAAGGTCAGGCTGGTGGCAAGACATGTCTTTCGTCACAACTAAGAAATGGACTGAATGAGAAAAACCAAATGTAAACTAGCGTTAAGACGCAAACAGAAGAAAATGAAAGTGATGATTGTGCCATTCAAATGAAATATGTAAAGATGACTGCCTTGAGAAAATCAATTGATTTCCAAAGTCCTAACATGATTGGGGAGGGGCTGTATGTCATTTAATCATTGTGTTAATCAATGTATATCTGATATCCTGAATAATTTTGTTGCTGGAGTGATTTTTCAGAATGATAATGCAAAATGGATTAATGATATGGCCAGCAAACAGTTCAGATCTAGATCCGTTCATTAACTGCCATTCAGGAACCCCTTTGATAAAAAAAAATATAGCTCTAAACTAGTGAAATCCATGTCTAAAAGAATTAAGGCTGTCAAAGTTTTATCTTATCTGAGATCTGTTTATTCATTGTAAAATAATTAAAAAAAAAAAAGACATTTCAGTGTGCTAATTCCGTACCCAAAACCAGTTGTAGCATTTTTCATTTTCCTTTTAAAAATTAATTTGTCTCTTGAACAAGAATCACTAAGTTAGGAAATTTTGCCATAAGTATTCTAATTTTAGACATTAGTTTTTTTTCATGTAAGATTTTTCAATTTCCATTGCTTTTCCCATTGTACTCTCCTCAAACCTTCAGTGATTGGAATTTTGAACCAAACCCTTTAATTTGTCCACTGGTGGGTGGGTACAGTACAAACAATACCCCATCTCAGAAATATAGACAGATAAAATCTTTCAGTCAAATTTGAACAAACAGAGCAGGAAAAAAATTTGCAAAAAAGCAAATTGATATTTTTATTGTAATCTATATGTAGTAAAAAAAAAAAAAATTAATTAGTCCAGTGGAACAAGATAATGCATTTAAGATAAATCAAGCTAACAAGCAGGTGTAAAGAATTACAGCCACGTGTAAGTAATTTTCTATTTCTCATCTCATATAAACTGATATTAATTTGAAAATATCAGTTCTGTGATAGTATAATTCTTGACATTAGCATGCCTAAAAGACTTTTTTGTTCATATATCACATGTATTTTAGATACAAGTAGATCAACTTTGTTTTAATAAAGACAATAGAAAAAGTTCAGATGAAAGGCTAAATTACGATTTGTGCTATTTTATAGGATTTGGTTGTAGATTAGCAACTACAGTTTGTTGATCTTTACAAGTCAATTAATCGAAGTAATAAGTAACAATGGGGAAATGATTTGAAGGAATTTTCAGTTGAAAACTGAATTTTATAAAAGGTATTTGAGAAATTCTTAATGCACAACTTTGTCAACCTATCTTAATTTATTTCAAGATAATTGTATCAACAATTCGACTACATTCAAAAGGTGTTATCATTATAGACTGAATATTAAAGTTATTTTAAAAATCCTGCTTTAACATAACCTAAGATCAAATAAAAATATTTCTTCCATTTTCTTGTTTATTTAAAAAGTAAATCTCATTCACTTTGCAGAATATAATTTAATTTTTCCCTGTACATGAAAATGTTAGCAAAGTTTAACATACACACCAGCAAAGAACCAGGTGTCAAAAGGATGGTCTTTCTCCTGTTACCACTTATACTGTAGACTCCATTGTCTTTAAAAAGCTATTTTTAGAATTTTAATAAAACCCAAACATTAATCTGAATTTTTTTTTTTTTTGAAGAGTCAACTAAATTATTAAACCCCATTCTTGTAAATATACAGTTTTATAGTTTTTAATATTTTTGTTGTCAATTCTGAAAAGGAATAAAAAAAAAATTATAAATCCAGATGCTCGCAACTTGTTTCAGTGAATTTTTGTTGCAAAGGCAAAAATAAAAGAAATGTTCAGAAAATACCCCTCGCCCTCCCAAAAATTCTTCAGATATTTTTTTATAAATTTACAAAAAAAAAAAAAAAAAAGTTTTCATAGTTATAAATAATAAATATTACATTGTAGTTGGTTCACATTTTTTATAATGTAAATATAAAATTATTCTTGCAAATAATCTAATAAAATAGTGTTTAATTCTTTTGTGCTCAATTTTTGAGAAAAAAAAGATGCATAAATCCAAAAATTGCAGAAGACCTATACAGTAATAGTGATGTCAAGAATAAAAAAAATCCCATGTCCCTTTGACACTATGTTTATTTGAGGGTACATATGTTAAGTTTTGCCAAAATTCTTTTAGAAGAATTTTTGATTTTATTGTCATGTAAAAAAAATTATTTTGGGACTGTACAGTCATACTAGAGATAATTCTATACCTCAAAATGTTGACATAGAAAAGTTGCTAGTCTAGTTTTTTCAGTTAATGATAGATGTACAACAATTGTCCACTGCTCTTTTGATTAATAATTCTTTTTCCAACATACGTAATACATAGTGCTTATGCCAAATTCCAGTGGAACTCATGCTCAGCCTGGATGCCATCATTAAAACCTTACCAATGTTAAACAGACAGACCTTGGAGCCTGCAATACAACAATGTTCATATATACAGCCTTGAAGTCGGCTAGCTATCAAGATGGTGGTATCCAGTGATAAGGATATAGGGATTGACATCTTCCACAGTACATTTGCCCATAATACACAAACCCAACCTCTTTGGTATCATGGTGTGGGGCAGAACTCTCACTCATGTTTGGTGTTTGTGGAACAGTGTCATCATTCTGCTTCCATTCTTGCAACAAATTACATCATGATACCCATGCTATGTAAGCATACTCTTCAAAGTTTTTAACAGTTTCCCAGACTGGCACAATCACCAGACCAATCTCCTACTCAACATATGAAATATGATGTGAAAACACATCTCATTTGATTAGTCCAACTACAACTCGCTGTATTGAATCAACAAGTCTAACAAGCCTGAAATTAAGAATTGCCATCTGTATAACTGGATGTATGCGAGAGCACAGGCTTGTACAAACACCCATGAATATATAGTGAGCACTATTAATACAGCCATTGTTTTGGAACCTGTGCACATAGTGAGGAGTTTATAAAATCATTGATTGTAATTCAGTTATATTACCTATACATTTCATCTAAAACACATTCTTGTGATTTTATTTTCCCCCTATATAACATGAAAATGTCTGTAGTCACTTTTTCAATTAAAGGGACACAACTTTAACTTTTAAATATCTCTTCTTCAAATGAGATTTGCTTATCCAGAATTGGAATTGAATCCTCAGATTGAAAATTTAGTTCTGTAAAATTGAAGACAAAGTGTCAATTTTCATCTGCCAATTCCAAACAGGAATTTTAAGAGAAATAGGATACATGGAAGAACTGCAGCAATGCGTTCAAAATAATGAGCCCCTGTTAAACCAAGAGCAGCAGGAAGTGTATCAGAAGGTCCTTCAAACTTCATTGGATTTGAACTATACTGAAACCCCTATTTGCAACATCAAAAAAGGAACCAACTTGGTTAAGCTACTGGAGGAGACAAGCTTTATTGTTGGGGAGAAATGTACCATTGTACAAAAGCAAGCATTTCAGGTCTTGGACACTCAAAGACAGACAGAATTCACAAATCATGGGAGGTATCACTGTACTACGCTGGTGATTTTAGACAAGCATTACCAGTCATTTCAAGAACTCCAGCTGATGAAATCTATGCTTGCCTGAAAAATTCTTACATCTGGAGCCATGTTCCAAATATTCAGCCTGAAAACAAACATGAGAGTAAGAATCACAGGTGACCTTGAAGCTGTTGCAGTTTGGCAATGGAACCATCAAAATAGAGTTATTTCACTCTCAAATGGTTGTGGAGTTTCAGAGTTAAGTATCCATGAGTTGATTAACCATGTTTATCCAAACACTTAACACCATTTCATGAATTCAAACTGACTTTGTGAGAGGAAGGACATATTAGCTCTCAAGAATCAAACTATGGATAGCATCAACTGGAAAGTTCTCCAAGAAATTCCAAAAGAAAACATCAAATACATTTTCATTGACATTGTAACTGAGCAAGAGCAGGCAGTGAATTATCTAATAGAGTTCCAGAACTCATTGAATCCTGGAATGCCATCACAAGCTGAAACTAAAAGAAAATGTGCCAATTATGCTATTGAGAAATGTGGATCCTCCAAAATTTTGTAATGGAACAAGGTTAATTGTCAAGATGCTTCCTCATCTCTTGGAAGCAGAGATTTTTACTAGTTCAGGAAAGAGTTTTATTTCCAAGAATCCCCTTAAGATCATTCTTTTGAGTTCAAAAAACTTCAAGTTTCCAGTGAGAGTGAGCTATGCAATGTCAATCAATAAGTCCCGAGGACAATTATTGAAAGTATCAGGTCATCCCATAAGTTCTGTCTGAATTTTAACTTTGTTAAAATGAATGAAATTTAAAGAGTATTTTATAATGCCTAATGCAGCTGAACATTATTTTTATGTTTAGATGCATTTAAACTGACCAAATTTTATTTCAGAGAACAATAAAACTAAATTTTGTTTGATTAAAACCCTGCTAACATGGAAGTACCCAAGACTTATTTGAGGCACATAATGCTTTATGAGTTCAAGAAAGGAAACTCAGCAGCCGAAGCGGCTAGAAACATTCACTCAGTTTATGGAGAGGAATGTGTGAATGAAAGAACTTGCAGAAGATGGTTTGCAAAATTCAGAGGTGGAGATTTTGCCCTTGAAAATGAACATCAAACCGGACGTCCAGTTAAGTTTGATGAAAAGCTTCTTGAAGCAGCCCTTGAAGAAAATCCTGCTTTATCAGTTGAGGAATTGACAATGGTTCTCAGTTCAAACTATACAACTGTTCATCGTTATCTTCAACAACTTGGAAAATGGGTGCCTCATGAATTGTCTGAAAACAACCTCAAATCACGAGTTGACATCTGCTCTTCTCTCCATTCTTACCAACTTGCTTCACCTTTTTTGGGTAGACTTGTGACTGACAATGAGAAATGGATTTTTTATCGAAATGTTAAGTGTCGTAGACAGTGGCTTGGTAAAGGGGAAGGACCCCAGCCACAGCCGAGAAGGGAACTTCATGGGCAAAAGGTTCTTCTTTCAATCTGGTGGGATTGTCAAGGAATAATCCACTTTGAATTCTTACCACCTAATGCAACAATTAATGCTCAAATATACTGTCAGCAATTAGATCATTTGAACCAAGCTTTGAGGAAAAAAAGACCTGCTCTAGTGAATCGAAAACAGGTGATGTTTCATCAGGACAATGTGCGACTCCACAGAGCAAGAATCACGTCACAAAAGATCAAAGAACTTGGTTGGGAGAAAATTCCTGATCCACCTTTTTCTCCCGATCTTGCTCCTTCAGACTACCATTAGTTTTGTAGCTTATGGAATCATTTGGAAGAAATAGCTTTTGTAACACGGGAAGAGGTTAAAAACTGACATTTGTGAGTTCTTCGAATCAAAGCCAAAAGAATTTTACAGTAATGAAATTAGTAAGCTTGTTAATAGATGGAAGGAAGTGATAGATAATCAGGGGAAATACATTGTTGATTGAATTTGTAATTAAATGTAACATTTAGTCACTTGTTTTCTTTATTCAAAATTCGGACAGAACTTATGGGATGACCTGATAATTGGACTTCATCTGATGGAACACTGCTTTTTCTATGTTGGTTGTTCAAGGGTTGAGAATGGAAACAAACTATACTGACCCAATGGGAAAACCAAAGATGATGTTTATCATTCAGCTTTGCAATAGACAGATTATATTGTTTTGATGAAAATTATTTGAAAAATATTGTTCAAGTTCAATAAAATTTAACATGTACTCAATGCATGAAGTGTCATTGTTGGGCTGAAGGTCCAATCAAGAGCTCTCTGCAGGAGTTAGCTTAAATGCCATCTGATAGGGCAGCTTTTAAGCTAGTATGTATATATATATATATATCATTTTTTTTTTTTTTTTTTTTTTTCCTCAAATAAGATATTTCTTAATATAAAATAAAAATATGAATGTTGGCAAATTTACACCTAATTCAGAAATTTGAAAAATTAATTATAAAAAATTGATAGATAGAATTTATCCATATTATTTAACCAAATATGTTTGAGAGAATTATTGCAATATATGATCCTGCACTGAACAAGGACACTAACACATACATAGACACAATAAAATTACATATAAATAAATGGGGTGCTGAAAAGGTCTTGCTCTATTAACTTTTCATCAACCCTTTCATATCTCAAAGGTTAGTTATATGTAAGTTTTTGGCTCAGAATAAGCCAAATTATTAGAAATACACTTGTTTTCATAAATCAGATTTCATGAATTGTTTTATAATAATTAAAAAGAACTAACTTACTTTACATAAAGGTTCTTCCCTTGCTATGCAGTCTTCAATGTAAGGATTAACCTTGTCTGTATCAACACCATTGATAAATTCTGTGTGGAGAGGAAAAAAAAATTGGCTGAGTCTGTCATTTTTAATGCATGAGTATAAAGAATATTAAACAAAGACATTTACTAAATAAGAAATTATACTTAAAAAAAAAAAAATCAGTTAAATCCAAAAATATAAAATTAAATTTAGGCAAGCATTTATTTTGTTTTTTATATTTAAACTATTTTGTTCCAACTGACCACGTAGAGAGCATCTTTATGAGGCTATTTTACTAAATAGCTTCATAAAAATGCTATCTTGGGAGTAGATTTGAGGAAATATTTCTTATGCATGTCTTAAATATTCATCAAGAATATTATTCAACAAATGTAATATAGCATAACATATCTTGTGTTTAGTTTGTGTGCTGACAAAAGATATTTTCTGTTGTCAAGTGCAATGATGGAAATTGGCTTTTGTGTTAGATGATCGTTACAAATGTCAAAAACACAAACATGATTCATTGCTGCTCAATCCTTACTTTCTAATTTTGGTAGAGTTCAAAAGCATTTATGCGGCCTTATGGGTGATGAATTATTTTCAACCTTTCCCCACAGATGATACATCTCAAGCCTATCACTACTCTATTACTATCTTTCCATGTAGATGTTCAAACAGACTACATTCCTTAGTTCCACCAGTTCAGAACTTTACAGCTAAGACCCACCAGGTCATGTACACAGCATCAACTCCTCCCCTATTCCTTTTGTATTTCATTGGTAAGGAGGAAGTCCCACTCAAACAGATTCTTCTTGAGAACCATTACTTTGTGGAACAAGCTCCTGACAGGATGCTTCCCCAATCACCACAATCTTAACTACTTCAAATCAACAGTTAAGCATTATCTATTCTACATATCCTCATAAACTGCACTACAGCAACTTCACTCAGTAATCCTCTAACTGTACTGTGCGAACCTTTACTTAAAAAAAGATTTACAAATAAAGTGTTCATTTCATACAAGAAGCAGGAGAGAAATAATTCTGACTGTGGCCTGAATATCATATTGCTTTTGCATTAAAGCATCAGGAATCTGTTAAATTACAGAATGGGTCCTTATTCAATTATCCAGCCTCTTCATTCATTTCCCAGAAGGCATCAGATATCCAACCAATCCTGGCAGCCAATCTTACTAGAGTGATAAAGAACATTATCACACTCCTGTTATTCCTGCATCATTCCACACATGAAAAAAAAAAAAAAAAAAATACAAAACAAACAAGAGATCAGGACCTGCCATTCTCAGCAATTATTTTCCACTGATTTAGCTTCTCCCCACCCCACATTTTTTTTTGTTTTTAAAGAAAAAAATTTAAGATTTAGCCCAGACAAATCACCAGTTTCAGTTTAGAATCATCCATCAATTTGACAGGATCTCTGAAAAGGGAACTCTCATTGATTGAGACTCCTATTAATTTACACTTGAGGTTTGTAACTTAAAAATAAAACTATTGCTGTTTTTCAATGAATATTAATTTTTTTGCAGGGACTTCTGCAAACTACCCATCAAAAATGCTAAAGCAGCTGGCATTATTTTAAAAATATCTCTAAAATAAAAATGACCCAAACATTAAATCTTTATTGTTTGTAACTAATTTTTACCTGGATGAGCAAAATTATAATCCTTAAGGCCAAGACAAGCTTCAAGAAAGAGAACAAAGTTTTAATAATTTTTATAGATAAATTTTTTTTTTTTTTTTTTTTTTTTTTAGCCGATTGTATTCTGAACTATTTACAACAAAAATAAATCTTGATGCTGGTCAGAGAGCTCAAAATTTCAAGTAACTCCTATTTTCCACTTAAACCTCATTTCAAAATTATTTTCAATGAAACAATTATATTCTATAATCAATAAAGATTAAATGCCAACTAAAATATAGTCACTTTCTTGTATTGATTTTCAAACAATTTTCTCATAGTTTGTCCAATACTTATATGAAATAATGAAAAAACATTTTTATTTATTAGCCACAAGATTTTAAATATAACATGTAGATAATATTTTATGCAATCTGAATTGTTCATGTTGGTAAAAAGAAAATAGAAAAAAAATCGTTTTCACCATTTTCAGTCTGGTGGCAGTCAATAAAACCATCTGTATTAATAGCATTCTTGATCAGCTCAACAATAGTAAGATCTAAAATATCAAAGAAACAAAGTTCAATATCAATTGACAACATCAAAGTTATTTTTGTTTTATATACTCCAATTCTTTAAACTAAATTTTTTATGATTTTGCTTAGTAACAATTTTTATATTATTCTCAAATATATCACAACTGTAAATTCACATACAAATTTAAACAGACCTGAGCTTCAAGCTACTTTATCAGATTTTAAAAAAATCCAAAACAAAAATTGTAAACTTTACAACTACAAATGATGGATGTGCAAGAACACGGTTTTACATTTTTTCTTTTTATTAAATAAAATAACCAAAATACAAATGAAAAACAACAATGAAAATTTTTTTTAAAGCTAATATTTATGACCAAGTTATTTTCAGGTTCTAAAATTGATGGTCAAAGTCGAAAAGTATTAATTATATTAACAACAAATTATGGAAGGTAACTGAATATATATATATATATATATATATATATGTGCGTGCGTGTGCGTGAAAATATATAGAAAATAGGAAAAAACTGGTTAGGTAAATAATCCAAAGTTCTTTAGTATTTTTGTTATTTTTAAAAAAAAATAGTGCTCGATACAAAAGTAGAGCATAAATATAATTATTTATTTAAAAATATGATTCCAACACACTACATAAGAGTTCTCATGTTTCAAAACAAGAGCCGAAAACTTCAATATAATTATTTGAATTAAATTGAATTAAAGTAAGCTCTGTTCCATCTTCAAGTGAAATTTTTTTTGGAATAACTTATTTCTGAAATTTACGTGTTTTAATGGCATATTCATTATTGAAATCAAAATTTCCATGGTAACGGCCAGTGCGATTGTTCATATAGAAAGGGACGCATGGTGTTAATAATTTGTATCAGTATAGAGTTACATTCATAGATGTCAAGTCAGGGTAAGGTTGGAGTGTCTAAATTTAAAACGGAAGATGATTTCTTCTAGTCTGGTTTACGTGTCTATGGAGATTTATTTATTTATTTTATTTTATTTTTTCTAAAAGGGTTTTATATATATATATATATATATATATATATTATATATATATATATATATATATATATATATATATATTATATATATATATATATATATAATATATATATATATATATATTATATATATATATATATATATATATATATATATACACACGCGCACACGCACACACACAAATATTATACACATGATTATCTGTATACACATGAGTGGCTCCCAAAGATTTTACAATTGTTATTGGCCCATAGAAATTCTTTTAACAAAAAAGAAAATGTCCTTACGTTTAGCCACGGCTTGTCGAACTGCTGTTAAATGTGGCAATTTCGATACAAACTGTTTCAGTTCACCCACAGTGTTGGCAGAATGTCGTTCCTTGAAAAAGTCAAAGATTTGTTGATTTAAACAATAGAATCTTCTCGAGTTAGATTCACACCTAAACTTTTCATCTTATAGATTTAACAAAACATTTCTGAAAATGATTTCAAATCTTTAGAAATGGAATGAAAAACTTGTATGTTTATTTTTTTTTTAAACTCTCACTCCAAAAACTTTAATTCATTTCAAAAGTATATTTTGCAGTTTTAATTTAAAATATTATTTTATTAATTATATAAAATAATATCAATAGAAAAATGTTAATTATAATATAGATTATAATATACAATATGTAAAATTCTATCCGTACGAAATTGTCTAAATTTCTTAAATTTTAACTAATTTGCCTTTCAACCTGCTTTTTATTGCAATATTCAATGTTTACATTCTACAATATACTAAAAACAAAGTCACCTCCAACAATGAGAAAAAGCAATAAACAAAAGTTAAATAATTAATAATAAACAGAATGTATAAGCCTTTAAATCTTTAGGTTAATTGAGCAATTGTAAATTTTACAGATACAAAAACCAATCACAAGTGAGAAACAAGTTGCTTTGCTTTCTTTTAACCAATGAGCTTTTCCCTAAATTTACAGTTGAATAGATCTTTACACTTTCAATTAAAACATCAATTACTACCTTCTTAATAAAATGTTGAAAGCTAAACAACATTGAAGAATTAACAATTGATGCTTACTGAGGTATTTGATTAGAGCTCAGAAAATATTAAATTTATTTTGTTTTCTATGAATTCTTTTCATTTTGTTATATGATTTTATTTTTACAATCCTAGGACAATAGGTTAAAGAAAGATTTAAAGAATGAATCATTTACATCAAATTCAGCTGATAACAATTTCAGCTTCTTGCACACCAGAGCATTGACAGCATCAATGTTCTTGTCTCGAAGATCTGCAAATAATTCATCTGAAGAATTGAGAACAATGTTTTTTGGTTCTTGGGCTGCATCAGGCATAGCTTCTCTTTGCTGCTGTTCTTTGGTCATAAATTTTTCAGCCGGAAGTTTCACATTGGCTGCAGTCATAAAAATTTCAGAGTTAAAATTGAAGGTATGCAACAAAAAATTATTTTAAAATAAAGTATGATAAAGAAAATAATGTCAAAAAGGAACCAGATGTTCAACTCTAAGTGAGTTTGTCCAGCTTTTCTTCAGCATCTTACTAACATTATTGGTTTTATTTTACTCAAAACTTTTATAATTAAGTATTTTCATTATTCTATACCTTTATTAAACATTATTTTTAGTGGGTACTCATATCTGAGTAGATGCTCTATTTATTTATTAAATAGTATATTTATTTTTTTCTACAGGCCTGAATATTTGAGAAAACTCATTAAAGAAAAAATATATGTATGGCCATGAAGAAGCTTTGCCAATCACACAAGTTATAAATAGTGCCTGTAAGCGAAATCCTTCTTGCCATAGATTCCTCAAAATTATCATATCTGCTTAGTTTCGTATGCAGTCGATTAAAGTATATCAGATCTAACAGCAGTTTCCCTCTGCCCAGTGGTTCGAATCCTGCAAGAGAGCACATATTTTTCTTTAATAAGATTTCTTGAATATTCAGGCTGGGAGATGAAAATAAATAAACATACTGTTTAATAAATAAATGGAACAACTACTCAAATATGGGTATCCACAAAAAAATAATGTTTAAAGTGATTAAAATCTGTTGGATTAATAAATAAAAAAATCCATTACTTTAGAAAATTACTTCTATTAAACTAACATCTTCATCTTAGTTATTTTTACTACATAATTTTATCTGATATATTCTTTGACTGCCCTTAAGTGAATAATGATTTCATTAAGCAGTCCTGAAAATCCATTTTGTCTTTTCATCAACATGTGCATCATAGTTTAACAAGAGTTAATGATTGACCTGGAGTTTTCTGGGTAAGAAAAAAAAAAAAAAAAAAAAAATTTTTTAAAGTTCACTGGCTGCAAACAAGAAAGAATATATTGATCGAAGCAGCATTTGTCATCTTTAATCATTTTACATGAAAGTTAATATAAACAATAGGATACGCTTTTGATCCAGTCTAAAATGAAGCACAAGGGAAATAATTGTGTAGAGGGAATTATTCAAAATTATAACTACCCAAAACAAGGGAAAATGGCTTTGTTTTATTTTATTTTTAACCAATATTGTATGGATGACTTTAAAATTTCTAAATTAAAAAAAAAAAATTCAACCTATTTATCACAGAAAAGAAAAAGACAAACAAAGAACTTAAATAAAAAAATAAAAAAGTTGATATTTACTAACTACTTCTTGTATTGGGAAAATGTT